>CAMZMU010000052.1:38499736-39717889 GCA_947311845.1 Poa pratensis
AGATGAAGTTGCTAACCCTTATATATATAGGTGCCACCAATCTTGAAAGTTGTTAGAGAAAAAAGGGGTGAATTTGAGCTTGGGAGAGCAAAGAGAGAGGAAAAATGGAGTTGAGTTCGAGCTCAAATGGAGCTGGTTCGGGGTGGAAGAAGGGTTATAGTGGCCGAGACATTTAGTACCGGTTTGTATTATCAACCGGTACTAAAGGCTCCGCGTGGGGCCACCAACCGCGGCCGCATGTGCCGCGGGGCCTCCGTACCGATTGCTAATACAAACCGGTACTAAAGGGTGGCCCCGGCTGGCACACGAACACAGCCGGTGCTAATGCCCCCTTTAGTACCGGTTTTAGATCAACCGGTACTAAAGGGGGGCGCACCAAAGCCTCCTTTTCTACTAGTGGTCCGATCCTTACCCCCGGGAAATACCTACTACCAGGTAAGAGAATTTCTGTGCGGGCAGATACAAAAATACAACGTCATTTGTTTCCGGAAGAAGGGGTTCCAAGGAACAAACCATCCATATTCTAAGTGGCCATGGCTGGTCACTATTAGCCAATGGCATTCCAACAGGCACACATGTCATTTTCTCAAAGTGTCGCTTCTGCCTTGTATTCTCTTTCTCTCCCTACCACCTTGTCCACACTCACAACCCTTTCTCTCTATATAAGATGGCACACCGTCTCAAGTGGAGTAGGAGAGATCGAGTCTCGCATCCAAAGTTCTAGGCATCCATCGCCATACCTAAGTACAAGCCTGATCTGGCAAGCTTTGCCCTCCTACAGACGAACCCATGTTGGTACTACACCACCAGTACCTCTTTAACTATCTTTCTTTCTCTCCCGCTAGCTTATGCATGGCCGGACACATCTGATCATAGCTGCTAGCCCTCTTGCACAAATAGACGCCGCAGTTGCTCTTTTGTCCGAGAACGTAGCTAGAGACGGGAGGTCTCAGGGGTCTTGGAGTCCCATCACCAAAGCATGTTTCCTTTCTACGATTCACCAAGCCACATGGGCTTACCACTTTACCAACAGCTGCAGCTCAGCCCTCCATCGCCAAAGGAGCCGGATCACCAATCCTTCCTCTACTACCATTCCTCCCCTGCATTCGCCGCCGACGCCTTCTACCACAGCTACCTCGACGCTGGTGCCAGTGTCGTTGCGACGCCGCCCCCTGCCGACATCGACTTGCCGAGGGAGGTGATGCTGATGGATCAGGCGCCGGCGCCAAGGAGGGACGGCGTCGGAAGTGCGCAGGGCCTGCACAGTGGTGGAGGCCTCGACAGCGACAGCGCTGCGGCGGCCGCCGCCGCGAGGAAAAACCGCCACAGTAAGATATGCACCGCCGGCGGGATGAGGGACCGCCGGATGCGGCTGTCCCTTGATGTTGCGGGCAAGTTCTTCGCGCTCCAGGACAAGCTCGGCTTCGACAAGGCCAGCAAGACGGTGCAATGGCTCCTCCACATGTCCAAGAGTGCCATCAGTGAGGTCATGTGGGACGAGGTGTCCTCCGACTGCTGCGAGGAGGACGGCTCCAGCAGCCTCTCCGTCGTCGACGGAAAGCTCAAGCCTCCGGCGCTCGAGGTCGGTGGAGCCGATCACGCCGAGGGGAAGAAGCCGGCGGCAAGGGCAAGGCGGACACCAGCCAACCCGAGGAAATTTGCCAGGGCGTACTCGATCCCCGACAAGGAGTCGAGGACGAAAGCGAGGGAGAGGGCGAGGGAGCGGACGAGGGAGAAAAACCGCAAGGTGGCGCTTGCGTCCACGATTAACTTCGAACCGCCAGCCGGTGCGGTGCCGAGAGCGGAGGAGGTGATCATGAGCCCCAACAATTTGAACCGCTCGTCGTCCAGGAGCACAGCGAACGGTGAGTTGGAATAATGGTGCTCGTCGTCAATGCCGAGTGAGCCTAGCGACGCGATCATGTGGTCGGTAGCTTCAGCAATGGAGGATACGGCGGCGGCAGCTACTACGAGTTCCAGCTGGAGCAGCAATGGGAGCTCGGTGGAGTCGTGTTTGCCAACTCGCGGCTCTACTGAGAGGTACGCTACAAGAACTATTCCGCTATCCGCCTTGCACCTACTACAGAATTATCATGTGGGATTAACTATCATCGCATGATGTATTAATTTTAGGTGTAGCTATTACTCCCTCCGTTCCTATAAGTAGGGCGTAATTTTTCTGGCACAAGGATTAAGAAGAATCTGGATACGTGTATGCTAGACAATTTTACCCCTCCAAAATCTCTCCTAAAAGAGGCCAGTTAAGGACAGCGGGCGATCCTAGGGTAGGGGGGCATCTCTCTCTCACTTTATTCTCTAGACAGAGAAGGCGATGGTCTCGGTACGCAATGATGCCTTCCGTCTCTTTTCCAGGAAATGATTCAAAGGCTCGTGTGCACAACTGCACATATATTCCTTCCTATTTCTAGAGGCCAACAGGGAACAACAATCGAAATGCACCTCAGGTCTGGGAGGAGGATGGGACAAACTTTTGCGACCACGGAATCTCCAGAAATATAAAGCGACAAAAATAAGAGCTCCAGAAAACTTCGTACTCCCTCCGTTCCGATGAGCAAGGCGCATATTTCCTGGCGCGTCGATTAAGGAGGACTGCGGCACGGTGATTCTGGTCGGTTCGACCTTTGCAAAGAACATATTCCTGCGTGTGCAGTAACGCATGCATGCACATGGGCGTCTCCAAAAAATAAAGTTGCATGCACGGTTACTATTGGACGCATTTACTTCGGATCACAGTAGCAAACTGCGCCGCGAATACGGGGGCATTTTCGGGAGGTTACTGACTTCTTCACATCTGCGCCCTACTTTCTGGTGATTTTTGTGAAAAAAATGCATATTTTGTATTTTTGTATCCCTATTATTTTGTCTTTATGCAAGCCACATGAGAAGGACATAATTAAGAGTACCACCCATGCCCCTATTCATTTGTCTTGAACCCCGGAAATAATATACGCTAGAGGACGCTGAGACACATGTCGGACCTATGCGACTTTATTCTATTTTTGACACATGATTGGAGAAGATCAAAAGGGGATAAAAGTTCAATCTTGGTGATGTCAAAGAAACCGCAAGGAAATATTTAAGGAGTCTCAAGCGTCTAAGTTTGTAAGCAAGAAAGTATGTTTATTATACCTATATATGACACTATTCTGACTTCTGAGTCAGCTAAAATAATTATTCTCGTTCAACTAAATTATTTGTGCGTCCAGGTGATGTTCGTCAACATCTGCAAGATGTTTGTAAGCATTGAGCCGTCGCCTCTGACGGTGAAGATCGACCAATAGTTCACCAGCTTGGTCGCGGGCCTCACGGCATTGCCATTTGATTTTCCAGGGACGGCAGTCCATGGCGCTCGCAAATGCCGTCGGAAGCTGAACGTGGTGTTCCGGAGGAGTTATAGGCGAGGAAATGTGTGGGGGTGTGGCGTCGAAGTGGGAAACTAAAATCTACAACTAGTTGCATCATTGCATGCGCAACCTATTGTTCGATTTCATACTTTCGAGATTTCAAAAATACGAAATAAATCATGGACATGGTTTATATATAGCGCATCTACAAAATTTGATTCTAAAATATGTACATATGTGGTCTGCACAAAAAAATGAGAAATTATATGTGAATAGCACATGATACTATTCACTTAGATACTTCTCTTTTTTTTTTGCACAGGTCACATATGTACATACTCCCTCCGATTTTTTAATACTAAGATGTTTTAGCATTTGTCCACATTCATACATACATAAATGTATATAGACGTGTTGTAGTGTGTATGTACACTCATTTTAGTGTGCATCTAGACAACATGTATAACACCTAAAACATCTTATACTAAAAAACAGAGGGAGTATTTTGGAACAAAATTTGTAGATGCACAAGATACAACATAATCACGTCCATAATTTATTTCACATATTTTGAAAACCTCTAAATATGACATCTGACAATAGGTTGCGGGTGCAACTAGTTGCGGAATATTCGCATTCTGAAGAAGTATGACGAAGTGATGAGTGGGTTTATGGAAAATGGAGGACGACCAAGGGAAGAAGCTGAGTGACGACAACGTGGTGGACATATTTTTTTGAAACGAAGGCAAAAGTTTTGCCTTATATATTAATTAAGAAGGTGCCCGGTTTATTTACGGAAGAAACCGGACGAAAACCATACAACAAACGCTACCACAACCACAAAGAGCAACACCTAAAACCAAACAACATCCAAAGCCGCAACATCCCTCTACCTAAACCAACCGTGGACTGAGGACAACTCTATAACCACGAAGTTGCCAAACCTCTCCTTCCTATTCTCTTCTTTCTTCTTTTTCCCCTGATAGTAAACTTCATAAGTGATTTCTCCACCTTCCTGATTACGTCGTCCGAAGCTTTCCCTGCCAAGACGCAAGCAATGTCCTTACCATATTCAGGGCTAGTCGCCTCTAAACAGGCGAGTAATCCGCAAAGCTCCTGAGCAAAACGTAACTCAGATTCAGGAGCCAACACTTTTCCACCGCCCACAGAGGGCGTCGAGGCCACCACCAAATCCTCAATAGAGCCCAGCCCCACCGGACGCATCATAGATGAATCCCCACACGACTCCTGAAACTCTGTAGGCAGTGGGGTAGTAGCCAAGATCGCACCCCTGTCCTCGCCCTCACAGGCAGATGTCGCAACAAGCTGCGGCGACTGGCACAAACTGCCACGAGGAGAGAAACAACCATAGTGAAATGCTTCATCAACCACATTTAACTTCTCCTCCGTGGAGTCAAGTGACAACGAAGGCTGCGTAGGGGCGAGCCCCATGTCAACAGAAGCACATGCCTCCGCCTTATGCAAAGGAGCACCAACACCTGCCAACAACAACTTGAGAGTTGCCACCTCTTCACGAAGAGGGCGAGACACCTCCTCAATACAGTCAGCGACCAGCTGACGGAGCTCCAACCGCAGCAAGGCAAAGTGGGACCGAAAGACAGAGTCAGTGAACTCCTTGCAACACCTAGGAGAGGACCTTGGGTGCACCACATCACGCCACGCCGAGTGGCACACAATCCCGGCGCAACTCCGAGGCGACGAGGGGTGACGAGGCTGAGCAGACGGAGAACGGCTCCGCTGGCAAGGAGCATCAGCATCCGGAGAACGAGCCCGAGCATCCGGAGAGCAAGAACGAGCAGCCGGAGAGCGCGCACGGCAGAAACGCTCCCGATGACTAGGACGACGACATCGGATGCATCTGAAGGGCCCACGACATGCGCTGACTTGGTGATCACGCTCAAGGCACCGGAAGCACCTCCCTCGAGCCCAACGCTTGAAGGCGAGGCTACGCTCGAGACCTTCGTTCCGAAGCGAAGACGATGGCGCGTGGCGGGGACGGCCGCCCCGACCCACCTGCACCCAACCTTCTTCATCTCCAAGAGCGGCAACAGCGGAGAGGCCACCGCAGGGCTCCAAGTTAGGAACAACGCCTTTGAGGGAGGCCATCGGAGTGTGGAGCCAACTCTTCATCGTCGTCGGAGATCAAAGACGCATCCCAAAGCAGGCTCGGAACCGGCAGCGCTGCATCAGTAGGAATAGGCACCTCGGTCGACAGTGCTAAGGACCTGAGGCCCTCGACCATCACGGCAGCGTCGAACCCATGCCTCCCAACCGAAGCGTCGAAGTTCTTGGTGGAAGATGGCGGCGTGCATGGTGCCAGCAACTCATCATCATCCTCATCGTTGAACTCGTTGCGCCAGCGGCCGACGGGGCCATAGCAGCTGACGGGACCGGCGGAACGACGACGTGCAAGCTGCTCCGCCAGCTCGGCGGACGGAGCTGCGGGAACCGGCGGCAGCATTCCATCAGGGACATGGGACGACGGCAGGGCCGACGCCAGCTTACCAGAGGAGGCGCCGGCGAGGAGAGCTTGAGCGGCGAGCGGCGCGGCCGGAGAGACTGTCTTCGTTGCCTTTGGGATGGGGCGCACCACCATCTTCTGTCCACGGACTGCAGGGCCGGACTTGCGGGAGGCAAGTATAGCCTCGGCGAGCTTGGCGGCGGGAGCAGGGGCCTTGGGCGGCGAGGCCCAGGTGGCCGCCGTCGCGGGCATGAGGGCCGCGGGAGCCACAGCGCCAGCAGACCAAGCAGCTACATGCCGCGCGGTGCAGACGAGAGAGGACGCCAAGGTGACGCCGGATCTGGTCCCGGTGGCCGGAGAGGACGCCGGCGGGAGGAGATCAGGCTGGCGGCGGCGTCAACTTGCTCTGGGCGCCATTGTAACGTGGTGGACATATCGTGTCTGCCATTCTCGCCGGCTATGAATTCCAGACGGGAGTTGATGAACCCTAACGCGGAGATCGTTTACCTTCCGCACCCAAAGCCAGTGGACGGTGCTGCCATGACCTTCCGCAAGCTTGCGACGAAATGAGTACATGTATGCAAATTTGGGAGCAATGCACGAATCATACATCAGATCCAACAGCTAGTTAGCCTGTAATTTCGACTTGCTCATGCTCTGCAGTTCAGGTCTTGATGGTTTTTACACACAAGGTCAAATTTGAGTCCATTTTACCCCCGACGTGGAGCAACAGTTTGGGCTGCCTCGTGTAAATTTCAGTTCACCGACAAAATGGTACCACATGCTGTGTGCAACGCCTAAACAGCTACAAATAAAGTGGAGCCTCGGAGTAAACCATCAGTTTCCCAGCTAACTGCTCTCTTGCTTACTTCAAGTCCTGTCTATCCTGTGAGCTCCACTTTCTTGGGTCATCCTGCAGCAGTGCCAAGCCACAAACACTTCAAAAGCAGACTGAACTTCTGTAATTGCAGTAGAAAACAGGCATAGTATCAATAAATAATCTATATGTTAATTCTTAGAAAACAGGGTCAATGGCTAAAGATCTTCAAACTGGAATCAATGATTAAAGCTAATTAGCGTGATTATTTCCTGTCTATTGAATCCATACGAGCTGTGGTTGGAGGTCAATAGCATTGGATCAGAATATCTGGTATATTAAAAGAACAGTTAACTGTCACCTGTTATGGTTTCATTACCCTTACCCTTGCAATCAAGGTACTCCTAACACTTGGTGTCGGTACTCCCTAGTACTTGTGTTGGAGTACAAGTAAAACAACTCTTGAACCCACGGATGAGTTCGGGGTGCCCGTCGAGCAGAACCTTCACAGCGCTGATAAAGGCATCAACACCTATTCTGCAACAAAGGAAACAATACATAGGATCAGGCTGAAGATTTTCACTATTTAAAAGCTCAGAAGATGTAAAAGAGTTTGGGTAGATGCAGTTGCTAGTGCATCACGGACTTCCTGCTAACAAATTCTCTCTGGACCGCCAGGAACTCCTTGTGCTTCTCAGGATTGCCACTGAAACTGTCCGTGACAGCGCGGAGGTACAGGAGGGAGTTGTAGAGCGCCAGCCTTCAGGGCAAAGGGATCAAACAGAACGATATCAGAATACAAGACTAGGCTAAACCAACAATTGCAGCAAAAATGTACCAGCCAGTTCGTAACGACATTAGATCAGAATAGTGATGCTGCTTCAGGAAGTACATGTTTGTGCGAGAAAACCAGAGCAAAAAAAAAGCCCGGCATGAACTAGCTACATTGCATGGTAACGAACATTCTGATGCGCTTTCTTGTATTCACAACATTCAATCACTATACTGTATGGGCTTGCTTAATTTCTGCCACAAGACAAGAGTTCCCCGTCTCTACAAAGTATCGATACGATCCATCAGGAAACGCTTATGCACTACTTCCTGCAAAAGCATCAGAATGAATGTTCACACTCATGTCCAACATTAAGTTATCATTATCTTCTCTACCATCAGAATACAGACTTGCTAAATGTATTTTGATTGACATATCGTGCTTCTCATGGTATAAGTGGGTCTGATTCTCCCCTGATCTTTGTGAGTTTCATTTTATTAGGTAGGGATGACAACTGACAGCAATCAAGTACACATCCGCTACTTTCTTGGACTACTTGAATTTTCATGCAAGCTAACCACTGTACATATTTGTCCACGGGTATTATCATTAATAAAATTCACTCATTCACACCAAACTGGGACTAATGGTTTGTTACTGATAGGAACCGGAGTCCTACCAGGTCTAGCTCGTAGGTTGTAGGGGTGGAAGGGAGGCTGGCGAGGGGCTGGGCGCGGGTGACGGCGAGACGGCGCCGTGGTCGCGCGAGGAAGGAGGCGGCGGCTAGGGTTCCGACTCCTGAGGGAGTTGGGCAATAGATATGATTTATTGCTTGATTTCCAAACGTAGCATCACAGTGTTTATATAATCCTCCAGCTAATAAAAATAAAAGATAACTTGGGCTAAGCCCCTAATTCGATGTGCTATTGGGCTTCTTCCGGCCATATGCAATACCGGTCATAACAGTTACACTATTCATAAATCTCGTACTTATGTAAGTGGCGGGCAGAGAAGCACTTAGATGTCAGGGCACCTGCTTGTTTATCTGCTCATGCTCATCATCTAAGACGAGTGAACACAGTTAAAAGAGTTTAATGCCTATCGTAAAGGGCAAAATGTTTCCAAGAGCTAAGTTTTTCATGCAGCATGTAATTAAGAGTGTGTGCACTTAGATGTCAGGCAGTGCTGCATGTAATTCAATACCATATTTCACGTTGTGTTTAGCCACAGAAAATTGCTACAATGATACAACTCCAACTAAAGTGGAAAATAAAGTCTACAAACCAGTCCAATATATACTTATGCAAATGTGTGAGTATTTACCGACTGCATTCATCTTGGCCTTTACCGTTGACAAGTTCGATCTTATTGTCCTCTTGCTCCATCACCTTTTTTCCTAGTGCCATCTTCTTCGTAAGAGGCTCTAGAACTTGCTTAGGTGTTTCCTCATCATTTCTCTTCTTCCCATCATTCTATTAGCAAAATACCATTCAGTAAATTGACACACCCACTGAAACCAAAAACCTTACTAGACCAATAAAATGTCAACCCAAAACAAAGAGAATGAGGCAGAAATACAGATAAATGGTAAATCACAATCAGCCCTAATTTCAATGTGTAAATCTGCAGATGTATATACTTTAAGCGCCTCATTGATATCGTTTCCACACTCTTGACTTCTTGAGTCTTGACCAATCTACTGTTAAAAATATACACTAGTCCACCTGAGCACTACCCCCACAAGCACATTTCTAATGGTCCTACGGTGATCAAATATCACAAGCAAACCTAATTCCTTCGTTCTAAGTACATTTTCCACTTTCCGGCATCACATCTCATGCACGCAATCTACCATAAATTAGGAAGATTATATATATCATGAGCAGAAACCACAGTGGCATATAGAAAAATATGATTCTTGGCGGCCGAGTAAGCAGTGCCTTTGGATAAAAACATTTGATCAGTTATCAGCAGGTTTGCTTATTAAACATAACAATGTCCATTGGCCAGGTGTATGGCAAGACAAGGTCAGTAAACAAATAACACGTGATGAAAACAAGGTTCTTGGTCTACAAGGTAAAACTAAAATGTTTTTCTTCGCAAAAAGGCAATAAAGACCACGGTCACATGGCATGAGATGGTCAAGTAATTAACATGCAAGCTATCACTTCCAAATTCCAATAACAGTGGCATGGTCAAGCAGGTTTACTTAATAGGCACAACATCGTTAATTGGCTGTACATGTACGGCAAGAACACAATGGAAATAAGGTTTAATGTGAGCATTCATATACTTCGATGAAATACTTACATCCGATGAGAGAGTGACACACTTGCGCTTTTGGCTAGCCTCAGGTTGCCCTGGAGATAGCATTTGCTTAGAAGGACATTTTTTTGTTTCTCCCCTAAAAGCAGGACCTTCAGAACAATATTTTTTCTGCGTCTCGCTCATATTCTTCTTGGGCAATTGATTTGTCTCAGACTGCTTAACTTTGTGTTTTTCAGTTTCTCCACCTATCTTCTCGGGCATACAGCCCACTTCCAGTAGCTTACTCTCACGGACTAATTTCCTTTTGGTCTCAGCTGCTTTTGCTTTTGCTTGTGCTTGCAACCTGTGAATCTCATCATCTTTCTTTTGGGACGCCACTTGCAGCTGTTCTACTTTCTGTTGAAGCTCTTGTGCTCGTGTTGCCTCTTTTTTCATGTAACTAAGGAGACCAGCAGATTCCTGCTCCAGTGTCTTAAGCTGATACCGGAGAAAATCCCTTTCTGCAGTTATTTGAGAAATGCCGTTATTCTTCTCTGAGCAAACAACTTCATAAGTCTGCTTCAATTTCAGTAGCTCTGCTTTTAGATCTCTTGTGATGTTCTCATGGTCTGCAGAGTTTTGCCTAATGGTCCATACCACCTTCTACTTCCTTCACTTTTATCTAACACAGAAGCAAAGCCAGGCCACAAAACCATGATTAAGAAAATTAACGAGAAGCACAAGCTCTGCTGCATGCTTTTGAGCCATGCAACTTATGTTTCAGTAAGTACCTGAAACTCTGTGTTTTCTGCAGCCAAAACATCCACAAAAGTTGTTAAGTCCTCAAAGTCACTCACTTGGAGTTCTGCATTTGAAAGAGCATACAACGATATCAGTACCAAAAAAGTTTCATAAAGACCGGGTGTTATGTTCGAACAATTATCTTTAACAAAAGCAAAAGGGGAACCTATCCTGTTAATATAACTAGTTGTTACTTTCCTAATTAGTTACAAATTTTATTTGGCTGCCTGCACCACGCTTAGAATAACTGAGGATATGATGACACAATTATCGGAAGGATCATTTAAGTAACTAGAGTGGAAAAAGTGTAAAGTAACATGCAGCTGAACCCCAATTCATTAGGTTCTTGATCAGACAAGACTGCTACACGAGAACATAAACCTCCACACATTTCTCCCTGTAAGAAGAAGTAGTGCTAAAACAAGACATCTCAGATGATTACACTAAAATAGACACCTCAGATGGTAAGAAACGGAAGTACAGAAAGAATCAAGTACTGCTAAAACAAGACATTTCAGGTGATTACACTAAAACAGACATCTCGATGATAAGAAATGGAAGTAGAGAGCGTATCAGATTGTGCCCCTAATTCCCTCCCCCCAAAATCGTTGACAAATAAAAAGATTACTTGGCTCCTAAATACGCAGATATAATTCACACCAAGCATTGAGCTTCACAGCATAAGGATACAACCCCTTTCGCACCATAGCAGTAAAATCTAACATCGAGAGAATTACTCCTCATTTGCAGTTGTAAATCATGTGTACATATATTGAGCATTTCTTATGGTCTAGCCATAGTAACGGCGCCCACTAAAAAGAAACAAACAGGAACAATTTTTCGCGGATTAATTCAGATGAAAGATCGGGATGAACCCCAACATGTTTAGGAGTGTCAATCGGCTGATGATTGACTATGGACAAACTATATCCTGCATTCCAAATAGAACCTGAACACCACAGCAGTAACAGATAGCAGCCGAGTGATTCGATTCTCTCACCGGCGAACCTCCGATCGTCCCCGGAGGGCTGCAGGTCGATGTAGGCCGCCTCCCACCGCCTCCTGCTCTCCTCCGCCTGCGCTTCACAGTTCACAACAGCCAGCATTGGTGAGAGGGAAACCCTAGGTGGAACTGATGCTAGGACGGAGATGAGAGGAGACGAGGGATGACCTGGAGGAGTCGGTGCTGGAGGAGTGCGTCCCGGACCTCCCAGAACTCGTGCTGGAGCGCGTTGACGGCCTCCAGCCGCGCGAGGCCGGCGACGAGCGCCTCCACCCACGGCAGCATCGCCACGAGGCGGTCGTACACGCGCAGCCACTGGCCATGTCGGCGGGCCGTCACCGCGCCGCCGCCGCCGCCGTCCGCGGAATCGCGCGGGGGAGTGGGGATGTCCGGAGATGGCATTGGTCGGCTGGCCGGCCGGCGCCGCCGCTGCGAGGGGAGTGGAGATGTACACACTGCACTGCACAGTGCTTCGGACTCATGGCGAGTACACAGTGCTTGGGTGCCTTTGTGTTTCTTCAGTTCATGGCTCAATCGTTTCATTTCATTTCATTTGTCCAAATTAAAGTTTCAAGATAAAAATCAAGTTTGCCACGTGGATTGAGTAAATAGCACCGACGCTAACATAACTCGTCACTCATGTACACTTAAGTCACACTTGTGAAAAATGGTTTTTTATTCACATAACAAAACATGTGGGTACATTTTAGTCAAAAACCGGATTTTGGATGGCCTTCCCTCAAAAGTCCATCGTCAACATATCGTCCTTGTCACAGACAAACTCCCCACGCTCTCACATCCCTATGTTTCTTGCTCACGGCTCGCTCTATCCTAGCTGACATCTTTCTCGGCGTGGCTCCCCAACGGTTGTCGGTGCCGGCCTCAGGTGGTGGTGGAGGGCGATGAACTGCTCCTCATCATCATTGTAGGCTGAAGATTTTGGAGGCCTCCCGTTGCTCCAAAATTGGGCCGTCGGATCGAGATCCGACAATCCAGATCATCCAATTCGCCCCGATGAACAGTTATGAACAGTGCTCCGTGGCTTTTTGCAAAAATGTCCCTAGCAATTCGACAAATTAACCCGCAGTCCACGCCATCCCGAAGAAATAGGCGTGTACGCAATTATTGCAAACCCTAAGGACCTAACTGCAAAAACGCCACGGAATCCCCTTCCCTCTCCCTCTCCTCCACGTGCGGCCGGAGATCGCCGCCGCCGCCGACGCCCCGCGGCGCCGCACCGGCCCTCCCCGCTCAAATCGCCGGGCACGGGCGGCTCCGCCGTCGCTTCCTCTCTCTGCTCGCTGACAGCCACCTGCCGGGACGCCGGATCCGCGCCGGAATCTTCGACGCCGCGCTCGGCGTCCGCCACCGCATCCGCACGCCGCCGCTGCTGCTCCGGCGACCTGTAAGGGGCGGCGCCGCCTACTGCGGGCGTCTCACGTCCGCGCGCGTTCGGCGCAACCAGCGCCGCGTCCTGGCTCGCGCTGCCGTGACGCCGGCGACATTGACGCCGCCGCGGCCGCTCCGTCCGCCACTGACACCGGCGTGACGTCATGTGGGCCTGGGCTGCTTGTTGGGCCGGCCTGCTGCTCTGCGGCTGGGTCGGCCCTTTTTTTCCCTTTTCTTTTTTCCTTTGTCTAAAAAAAAAACTTTTGTAGCTTTCCAAATATAACTCCAAATAAATTCAAAACAATTTCTAACATTTTGTAAATACCAGAACAATAATTCCAAACAATTTTGAACCTTTCCCAGAATATTTCAAATCTTCACACAAAATTCAAAAAGTGAACAAATATTACAAATTCGATAACTTTAAATTTACACACTGCAAAAAAGTAATAATACAACAAAATGGTCACTAAAATAAATGTAACCTCTTCATGCCATATGACCAACTTTTAAAATTGTAATACTTCAATATTTTAAATGCATTTCAAATATGAGCATTCAATAGACATATACATCATTCAAATATGAATAACTTTTCAATTTTACTAATTCTAAAATTTAATAATACAACTAAATGGTCACTAAAATAAATGTAACCTCTTCATGCCATATGACCAACTTTTAAAATTGTAATACTTCAATATTATAAATGCATTTCAAATATGAGCATTCAATAGACATATACATCATTCAAATATGAATAACTTTTCAGTTTTACTAATTCTAAATTTTTAAAAACTTAACAATGCAAACTTCCCTTAAATTTGAACATACTAAAATCCAAACACCTTTTGAATTTGCCTATTTCCAAATTTCAATTATTTATAACACGGTTTTCACAATTATGATAGAAAAATAAATGCCTACTTACAACATATGATCACCATTCAAATTTGAGTATTAAAGAAAGTGAACAAATATTACAAATTCGATAACTTTAAATTTACACACTGCAAAAAAGTAAAAAATACAACAAAATTGTCACTAAAATAAATGTAACCTCTTCATGCCATATGACCAACTTTTAAAATTGTAATACTTCAATATTTTAAATTCATTTCAAATATGAGCATTCAATAGACATATACATCATTCAAATATGAATAACTTTTCAATTTTACTAATTCTAAAATTTGAAAACCTTAACAATGCAAACTTTCCTTAAATTTGAACATACTAAAATCCAAACACCTTTTGAATCTGACTATTTCCAAATTTCAATTATTTACACCACAGTTTTCACAAGTATGACAGAAAAATAAATGCCTACTTACAACATATGATCACCATTCAAATTTGAGTATTAAAAAAAAAAAATTCCTCCTAGAAATTAACATCAAGGGCGCGGCATGCGCCGCGCCGATTCAACTAGTCTCTATTGACTCCGCGAACATTTGATATGTTTTTTGCGTGGTCTGTAGGATACAGAACTGCCGATTATTTGTTTAAGTGCAAAAAAGTTCGTGAGGCCAATGTGGGCTGCGCTCATGCTTGAAGATACCAGGTTGGAGCTTCTACAGTACAGATCGCCCATGGAATGGAAGTTATACAGAAGGTGCTATCCTTTCCGCAAGAGAATCAATTAGTTACTGTTGCTTGTCTCTGAGCTGGTGGTTATTGAATTGATGCACTAGCCATATAAACCATAAGTTCGAACTGATGAAAAGGGTTGTGTAATATATTATATTTCCAACACTCCCCTTCACGTCTAGGCTGTGGACGTTTTCTCACGAGCCTAGTACGTGGAATTAGGCTGTCCGCAGATATTTATTTTAATACTGCGTTGGACATGATTTGAACTTTAGACCTTGTCTCTGATACCATATTGAATTGATGCACTAGCCATATAAATCATAAGTTCGAACTGATAGAAAGAGATGTGCAATCTTTACTATTAAATGGGAGTTGGTCGTTCGTATAACCGAGCGAACCATCGCCCCCATGCGTTTAGTTCTCCATCCTCTGCCTCGCATGGCTGCGCCGACAAGTAGGCCGAACTTGCCAACGATACCACGCTTCCGTCTCCCCGGCCACTATCGATTCCTCAATTTCCTCTTTCCAATCGCGCGAATCTCTCTCTCATCCGATCGATCGTTTCCTTTCCTGACTCTCAGCGCTTCCTCCCCATATTGCCTCTCTTCCGCGGATCCGGTGGCCAACCGACGGTCTAGGCGAGCGGCCTCATCTACCCCTCTACCCGATCCAGTCCCTCCACCGTGTTCTCCTCGAGCCGTCTTCACCTACGGACGCAGGCCTCTGCGCGACGGCTCCCGAGGCCCATACATGGTGGCGCTCGAGGAACTGCGTCGACCGGCGATCAGACTGGGCACCAGGCGCTCGACGTCACCCTCATCAACAAGCAGCGTCCGTCCAAGGAGCACGACGCTCGACGAGTACACGTTCTGGTGGATTCGTCGTACTCCAACGCGAGCCAGCCTGCGTCGTAAGAATCGACCTTTCGGCACTGACGCTCGGCTCCTCACCGGTGTCCGTTTCCAAGATCCGCTCGCAGCATCACCTTGCGGTTCCATTTTAGGACGCACCAGTTCGCCCACAGGAAATGCATACAGCGATGGTGCAAGAAAAAGGGGAACATTACATGTCAAATCGGCAACCGGGTGAGTATTTCTGTCCTGTTGCAAGAATACCGTAACAGAGTAATGTTTGCATTGCACTGTAAATTATGCTAGGACCATGTTGTGTACTATCTTACTCGAATCGTGCAAATGTTACCAGTCCCATGCACTATGTATCATATGTCATACTGCAGTCCAAAAGTCCACTTAACATATTTCGTAAAACAAAATCCACCATTATTTTTCTTCTATACGTATTATTCTGGATCTCATAATGCACACAATGAATAATCAGCCGAAGTTATTTTTGTGCCATATTCAGCTATTTGTTGTTGTTTCCATTCTGACCGTCCATGGCTTCTCAAGAGTTTTGTTGGGGGGCAGTCAGTACACACAGTTTCATTTTTGTTTTGCAGCTATAAATGCCTTGGATCTTGGATTCCATTTTAATTCTTTTTTTATGTTGAGTAAGTTCGAATAATATAGAATTGATAAATGTCTAATGTCCTTTTTTCGTGTGCTGATGGTGAATAGTCAGACTCCCCTTTTGCGATATTGAGCATCATTCAGGGAAGGTAGTGAGTAGGGCAAGCATAAACAGAAGTGCATCCTCTGAATTGGAGAATATTTACAATCCATTTACTTGTGGCTATGGCCAAGCATAAACAGAGGTACATACTCTGAAAAGGAGAATATTTACAATTCATTTGCCTGTGGCTATGGCCATGACCCATATTAAACTTACTTTTCTGATTTTATAGTCATTTTTTGTTAGTATCAATTTGATTGTTTCTACTCTAAAGTAATTTTGGTATAGGAAATTCAGACTATGCTTGTATACAGAGTGTTCCTGACGTCACCCAGTTCCCAAGATTTGGGCGATACCTACGAGGTGGCGGCGTGGGATGATGGTGGTGGATGAGAAGTAGCAGAGTTGCGGCCGCATATTACAGCGTTGGAGGTGCCTCCACGACGCCGGTGCCTCCAAGGAATAGTTCCGGTTGTTCGACAACGACTTCTGCAGCCACTTATACCGTGTACCTGTCCGGTACAGTCCTTGCTCGCATAGTCCCTCGATGCCACAGCGCCACCCTAATGTACTCGATGTCGGTCTAGCGATGAGTGGATTGATAACAACTTTTGATTTGGTGCTTTCGATTTGCATTTATAGGTGATGGATGTGAACTTGAAGAAGGCGGCTCTTGTAGCTGAGCAAGGACCCGGTGCAGCGGCCAGCTTTCGCGATGCGGTTGTGAGTGTGAGGTGTTCCTTACTATTTGACTGAGATTTTAGTTATTTAAATGAGATGAGAATAACTCTTTACAATTCCCTCAAAGAGTAGCTAGCACATTTGACTTGTTTTAGACACTAAACATACAAATTGAGTGAGAGTATTTGAGCTCTCCCTTTAGCTGGCAGTGTCGATGCTTTCTTTTTTGGACCAGATTGTGCATTTGTTTTAGTTCTAAAAGTACATGCAGTCAATGTATGTCGGTTGCCTTTATTTGAGAGTCTCGTTCTCCAGTTCTTGATGGCTGATTTGTGAGTCTCATTCATTACGTCTCTCCAATTCTTGATGGGAGTCAGATTGATGCTGATATTGAATATTTTCCTGGTTCGACGATTAATATCTCTATACATATGTATATGTATGGTAAGGTGCTCTGTTTTTTCCATGTAAGCTTGAAGAGGTGGCTTATTCTTATATTTTTATGATCAATGTGAATAAGAATATGCATGATACATTCTGTAGCCGTATCACAAATGTGTTTGCTTCAGGTGAAAGAGGTGGAGTTTGAGGGATTGGTTGGTGCGAGTGAAGAGGTGACATAAGCAATGATAAAGGTTCAAGACCATTTTTTTTTTTGCAAGAGCATGATTTGTAGATTTTTCTTTTGTGGAGATCATGATTTGTAGTTTGAGTAACGTAAACTCCATGCTCTTTACCTCTGTTGGAAGGTGTTGTCCTTAAAATTAGAATCACTTGAATTGTGTTTTAGACTTTTGGCAAATACATTTGATGACCCGTAGCAACGCACGGGCATTCAACTAGTATATTATATTTCTGACAGTGGTATGAACGTAATAAGGAGACACATGGACAAAAACGCCTTACAGTCCAAGTCCAAGTCCACACGGACGCTGCTGTATCTGAATGGCTTGCCAGTTGCCACATACTAGTCCAAGTCCACACAGACTGCTGATGTATCAACTCCCAAGTGGAAGAAGCCTCTCGAGGATTGGATTATGATCAACACGGATGTATGTACCCTAGTTCAGAGCAACTACGAGTCTGTCATCTTTGATGTTTCTTCGCTGCCATCTTCCACTACATATTCTTCTTCATTGATGTCGGCATCTGATGATTCTAGCGCTGAAGGAGGCGTTGGAGGACATGGGATATCTGGAAAGGTGTGGCTGATGCTCACTGCCTTGGCAACTTTGCTAGCATGCCCGGAGACGGATTCCAAGACCTCAATCGCGTCTACCTCGGTGCCGTCGCGGTACTTCTTGATGCTCTTTTTTTTATGTTTCAACTCTCATCCATATGTGAGCACCATAAAAATCACTATGCCTAGCTAAAAGGCGTTAAAAAAAAACGCTTATGGGAGACAACCCATTGTTTTTATTTTCTGTTATTTTTTCTTTTTGTTTTGCTTTGAGTCAAGGTGTTGTTTATTTCTGTAGCAACTCGTTTGTATCTTTATTTTATTGCATTGTTGTGCCAAGTAAAGTCTTTTATTGAAAGTTGATGCATGATTTGGATTTCTGCAGAAACAGATTTTTAGCTGTCACGAATTTGAGCTTTTCTCCCTGGAGAAAAATCGAAAAATTCTGTAAAAAATCTCGCATCTTCCTCAGATATGTACGCAACTTTCATTAAATTGGGCCAGTTCCATCTGAGCAACTTAAGTGCCTCGAAAAAATTCGTCATCACAGACTGTTCTGTTTTTGACAGATTCTGCCTTTTGTTTTGCATTCGCTCTTTTACGATGTTTGTGTGGATTTCTTTGCTCCACAAAGCATCAGTGGCTGTAGCTAATGTCCAGAAGCTTTGGGAATATTGTATCATTACAGAATATGTGAATTTTTGATTATGCACTAACCCTCTAATGAGAACTGTTTCGAGTTTGGTGTGAAGGAAGTTTTCAAGGATCAAGGAGAAGGATGATATTATGTGATCAAGAAGAGTGAAAAGCCTAAGCTTGGGGATGCCCCCGTGGTTCATCCCTGCATATTCAAGAAGACTCAAGCGTCTAAGCTTGGGGATGCCCAAGGCATCCCCTTCTTCATCAACAACTTATCAGGTCATCTCTAGTGAAACTATATTTTAATTCTTTCACATCTTATGCTTTACTTGGAGCGTCTGTGTGCTTTTATTTTTGTTTTTGTTTGAATAAATTCGGATCCTAGCAATCCTTGTGTGGGAGAGAGACACGCTCCGCTTTTTCATGTGAATACTCATGTTCTTCACTTATATTTGTTGAGTATTCTTAACTAGCTACTGCAGTGCTTTTAGCTCCTGTTTTTCATGCATCTCTTCGAGCTGTTAGCACTTGTTTATAAATACTCTCTTGCTGCATTATATTATCATTTGGAGAGTTTATGTTTAAATAAATTGATTGGTGTTTGTTTGGAAGAAAGAAAATGCTACATGTGGTAGTTGGTATTGGAAAAGACATATTCATCTTGTAGTACATGTACTAGTTGATCTGTTTTGTCTTGTTTCGTTTGACACTTTGCAATTGTTTTGAGCTCTCAAGTAGATCATGTTTAAGCTCTTGCATCATGTAGTTAAAGCCTAGTAGTGGAGAACTACCGTAGAGCTTGTTGAGACTTGGGTTGCATATTTGTTTCTCTAAGGTCTAGATATTTTCTGGTAAAATGTTTGAGCAACAAGGAAGACAGTGTAGAGTCTTATAATACTTGCAATATGTTTTTATTTGAGTCTTGCTGTACCGGTTTATACTTGTGTTTGCTTCAAACAACCTTGCTAGCCTAAACTCTGTACTGAGAGGGAATGCTTCTCGTGCATCCAAACCTTGAGCCAAAACCCATGCCATTTGTGTCCACCATACCTACCTACTATGTGGTATTTCCTGCCATTCCAAGTAAATACTTCATGTGCTACCTTTAAACTATTCAAAACTTTATTACTCCTTATTTGTGTCAATGTTTTATAGCTCATGAGGAAGTATGTGGTGTTTTATCTTTCAATCTTGTCATTTACTTCTGACAGACTTTCAACCAATGGACTAGTGGCATATACATCCGCTTATCCAATAATTTGCAAAAAGAGCTGGCAACGGGGTGCCCAGCCCCAATTAATTACAACTTTCATTAATAATTCTCTTCACATGTTTTGCCCTGATTTATCAGTAAGCAACTTAATTTGCAAATAGACACTCCTCCATGGTATGTGAATGTTGGAAGGCACCCGAGGATTCGGTTAGCCATGGCTTGTGTAAGCAAAAGGTTGGGAGGAGTGTCATCCAAAGAAACTAAAATACATGTGTAAACAAAAGAGAAGAGGGATGATCTACCTTGCTGGTAGAGATAACGTCCTTCATGGGAGCCGCTCTTGAAAGTCTGGTTGACAAGGGGGTTAGAGTGCCCACTACCATTCGTTGACAACAACAAACACCTCTCAAAAACTTATTTTTGCTCTCTATATGCTTTCGAAAACTTAAAAAGCTCTAGCACATGATTTAATCCCTGCTTCCCTCTGCGAAGGGCCTATCTTTTACTTTATGTTGAGTCAGTTTACCTACTCCTTTCTATCTTAGAAGCAAACACTAGTGTCAACTTTGTGTGCATTGATTCTTACATGTTTACTTATTGCACTTGTTATATTGCTTTATGTTGACAACTATCCATGAGATATACATGTTACAAGTTGAAAGCAATTGCTGAAACTTAATCATCCTTTGTGTTGCTTCAATGCCTTTTACTTTGAATCTATTGCTTTATGAGTTACCTCTTATGCAAAACTTTTTGATGCTTGTCTTGAAAGTACTATTCATGAAAAGTTTTTGCTTATATGATTCATTGTTTACTCTTTATCTATCTGTTAGCAAACTATAGACCATTGCTTTGAGTCACTTCATTCATGACATGAGCCTAGCAATATTAGATCAAGATTGTGTGAAAGCATGTCTCCTCAGAAATTATTTGTTGTTATCGTTTTACCTACTCGAGGACGAGTAGAACTAAGCTTGGGGATGCTTGATACGTCTCCAACGTATCCATAATTTCTGATGTTCCATGCTTATATTATACCAATTGCTACATGTTTTATATACACTTCATATCACTTTTATGCATTTTCTGGGACTAACCTATTAACAAGATGCCGAAGTGCCAGTTCCCTGTTTTCTGCTGTTTTTGGTTTCAGAAAAGTACTTCTGCGAATATTCTCGGAATTGCACGAAACAAAAGGCCACGTCCCTATTTTTCCAACACGTACACGAAGTCCGAAGGAGAGACGAAGAGGAGCCAGGAGGCGGCCAAACCACCTGGCGGCGCGGGCCCCCTCCTGCCGCGCCGCCTATGGTGTGGGCCCCTCGGACTCCACCGACGCCGCCCCTTCGCCTATATATTGCCTCAGACGCGAAAACCCTAAAAACAAGTCAATTTCCACGAAGAGTTCCGCAGCGCCGCCGCCATCGACGACAAGTTTCGGGGGACAGAATCTCTGTTCCGGCACGCCGCCGGGACGGGGAATTGCCCCCGGAGTCATCTCCATCGACTCCACCGCCATCTTCATCGCCGCTGCTGACTCCCATGATGAGGAGGGAGTAGTTCTCCCCCGAGGCTGAGGGCTCTACCGGTAGCTATGTGGTTCATCTCTCTCTCCCATGGTGTGATCTTTATGTGATCATGTGTATTGCTAGTATCGCTGAATACATTAATAATGTTTATGCTACTCAAGTGATTTTGTCTAGTTTCTGGAGTCATTGTGACAACACGGTATCAAGGTGACAGTGTGGGTACTTGTGTGACTCTATGAATAATTTAGACATTTATCATGGCTTATTCTTGGGAATTGTGGTGTTTGTTTACTCAGACTTTGAGGTGTGCTTTTGCAGCCCTACGCATAGTACTCTTGCTTCATCAAGAAGGAGAATAATCCCGAGTAGTATTTACTTGTGTTCAGTTGTGCTAATCTAGTTGAATATGTAGATGTTACTCTTTATCTATTATGCACTCTAGAGGTTACTTTAATATGAACTCCGGTACTCTCCACGGTGTAAAGGTGACAGTGTGTGCACCGTGTGTGACTCCTTTATGACGTTGTGGCGCTTGTTTACTCCGGCTTGAGGTGTGCTTTTGTAGCCCTACACAATGAATGGTGTTTGTTATCCAACAAGAGAGTGTTTAAGAGTAGCTTTTACTTATTCAGTTATGAGATCATTGTTGAGAGTGTCCACTAGTGAAAGTATGATCCCTAGGCCTTGTTTCTAAGCATTGAAACACCGTTTACATCAAGTTCTGCTACATGTTTGCTTGCTGCCATCTTTATTTCAGATTGCAGTTACTACTTATAATCATCCATATTACTTGTATTTCACTATCTCTTCGCCGAACTAGTGCACCTATACATCTGACAAGTGTATTGTGTGTTGGGGACACAAGAGACTTCTTGTATCTTAATTGCAGGGTTGCTTGAGAGGGATATCTTTGACCTCTACCTCCCTGAGTTCGATAAACCTTGGGTGATTCACTTAAGGGAAACTTGCTGCTGTCTACAAACCTCTGCTCTTGGAGGCCCAACACTGTCTACAGGAATAGAAGCGTGCGTAGACATCACTTACTCAGGAAAATAAGGCAAGAGAAATGAGAACTTCCTCGAAGCATTGTCGAGGAAGAGCTTTTGGAGATAACGCATCGCGGATTTCCTACCCTCAAGGTTGTTCACGGACATTTCTTGCATGTAGTAGGGGTCAACCATCAAGATGCCGAGGGTATCCTCCATTTTGATTTGGTGCGCCATTTCGAGCGCAACAAGACGGACTATAGATGGGTGGAGCGGAAGCATATGGAACATTGAAAAGATATCATCAAATCTCACAAAGAGCAGGTTTGCGCCATCTTCCCTGACAAAGCCCAACCCGCCTGGTACCTTTGCAATGAAAAGCGGATATGTTGGATGTTCTTGTTCAAGAAGTTTCGTCTCCACAACAAGAACAACCTCATGTAGGTCGAACAAATGTCCTCTCAACTTTTTGACACAATCCGCCGGCAGGATCGATTTACCCAAGTGATGCATCTTATGCCAGTTCTTGATGGGTATCCTGTCCACAAACCGGGAATCGGTCCCCTTCTCCGGTCGGTTGGCGAATTCCTCCAATTTTTGTTTCTTGTATCTTTTTCGTGCCTTCTTAGGCTTGTTCACCGGAGCATCTTCTGGCGTCTCTTGATTTGGCAAGATAGGCACCAAATTGGTGATAGAGTCGCCGCACCCGTAGCCGATCATGGGGGAGGCCCTACTTGGCCTCCCTTTATCCAAGTCCCAACAAACTCACAGACGGTAGGAAACATGGATTTGAAGGTATTTGTGAGTTCGTTCTTGATGAACGCCTTCATCGGATCCTCGCCTTGTGTATGAGAACCCCCGGCCTCGTCGTTGTCGGCCATGTTCACTCTAACGAGAAAAGTCGAACTTAGTTTAACAAGAAAATTCACTTAATTAAATACTAAGATACACATGAGGCTAAGTTTACCAGAATGTCCGTCACGGCAAATGCGGGCACTCAAATATGTCCTAATTTTAGAAATAGTCATGCCAAAATTCACGATTTTTTTTGGCATGACCTTTGCTAAAATTAGGAGATATGGAGTACCCGAATTTGCCGGAACGGAAGCTAATCAACATCCCGACAATCTCAAGGGTCTCAAGGGTACCTACAGACATTTTATATTCATCACAACCACCAAAATCGGCATTTCCGAATCACATCACAGCCACCACTGAATCACATCTGCAACGAAATTCACATGCATACTTCATATTCAACACTAGCAAAACCAAACTATAGAACATTTCACAAATAAGGGACCAAAAATAATAGTGGCATTTCACCTAACACCTTCTGTCACTACAACATATGCTATTTTTTGTGGCAAAAATCCGCTTGACGACATCGTTTTTGTCACTGATTTGCCATAATAGGTGATGGTATTTGGACGTTTGTCACGGTTAGCGTTAATGCATGACGCTCAATTTCGTTGTCACTAAGGTTGTCACGTATTACCCCGGTGACGGATTTACGGGCGTCACCCTGGTCGTCACAAGTTTTTGGGACAGAAATGTCGGATAATTAAATAAAACTTTACAAAAATAATCGTTCGTTGTGGTTTGAACCCGCGACCTTCTGAACAAAATAAAGATGCCCTACCGCTATGCTAACGTAATGTTACTGATATGTTTTACGAGGTCCTGCTTTTTAGTATGTACTTAGTATAGGCCTAGTGTGCAATGAGTACGAAGATTCCATTTCTTTGTTTGCAAGGTTCAGGCGACAATATAAGTTAAATCGCATTTGAAAATATCAACACTAGACAAATTTGACAAAATATTTGAGCTCTCAGTAAGTATTCGAAACATTCTCAAGGTACTAGTAGTAGATTAACAAAAGGTTCCAAATTACAACATGGTAGAGCAGCTGGTGGACTAATAGGTTCACATTACCATTACAAAAGTCGCCAGTCATGAAAACGATAGAGGATCAGTTAGGGTCATCTTGAAGACAGTACTTAGAAGCTTTACATCATGTAATTACACAAATACAGGCTCCGACATCAGTTGAGAGCAACTACATTACACATAAATCCAGAACTTTCAGTAGTCACGAAAGTGAAGACACATATGTCACCCTCGTTGATTCCAGCTTCCTTAACTATTTTCGGCCAATTGCGAGTCATCTGGGCATCATCTTTGTTACCCATGAGCAATGTGACACGAGTAACATTGGTGAAACTAGTGACAAATACAGGAAGCTCCATTGGCACATACTTGTTGAGGTGTGCAATACTGAACTTGGTAGAGAAGTACTATAGGATAAGTTTCTAGTTAGTGGAAGAGTAGACTGAATGTGCAAAACAGCATTATGAGAGTGTGTCCTTCCCTAGGTCTCTTCACTCTGGTGTGCGTGACATCCTCTTGAGACTGCACCGCGGCTTTCGTACCATTATTGTCTGTAGTTTCCTGCTCATCGTCATCACATATGATAACTACAACTTTGTTACTTTTGTTGGCCATCTTCAGTTTCTCTAGCTCTTCCACGGCATTATCCTTCTCATCCCACATTTTCATAAAGTGCGTATGGAATCGCCTAAAGCTATTCATCTGTGCGACCACTTCATGCTGGAGTGTGAGGCACTCCTCCACTAGAAACTCCCGACTAGCGGTTTTAGGTAGGAAAGTGGTGACTTCCTGTGCGGTACAGGCCAGGATCAAACAAGTATGCAGTTAAATAAAACAGCAATAACAATGAAAGATGCAGCTAGAAAGTAGAAAGGAGGTACTAATTCGTTTGTTATTTACCTCGGCTGAGCGTACAGGCTTGGCTTTTATGCGTACTCTAGAAGTGACAAAAGTGTCGTAAAGAGTTGGGGAAGACATCGATGATGGACCTGTCCCAGTAGCGCCATTTTTCTGACGATGACGCAAGCAATCCTTCTGTTCCTTGACTAAGAAGGCAGCGTATGCGGGATCAATGTCGGGGCAAACGATCTCCCGTACTTGGGAGCACATGAGACACTCAGCGTCACCACATTTTGACTCCATTTGCTCAACCTCACTGGTTCTAAACCAAGAGTTGGAAATTAAGTTAGAATAAGAAATGAGAAGCTTCTACATCGAACCAATCGCCGGTTACCAAAATCGACAGCCGGCATCCTAGATCCATGGACGGGGACATTTTCTAGCATAATTTCTCCCAATCTAAAACCTACATCATACCTTGCCTATGGATTTTCCTAGATTTAGAGGCATCAAAAGGGAATGGAAAGGAAGAAAGTAGCAGTGCTACTTACCCGTCAGTGCTTGAGGACGACTATGGTGGCGCTGATGAGAGGGAGGTCGCTGGTGAGGAAGTCGCCGTGGACCCGCCGCCGTAGGGGGAGGAGGAGCTACCTGGGTTTTTTTGGGGAGGGGGTGGGGGAGAGGAGTCGATTTGGGGAGGTGGAGGCGAGGACGATGAGTAGGTAGATTATAACTATATGACTAGTGGGACCCACTCCATTGAGCCCGTGCACACTTAGGGGCCTGTTTGGTAGCCTGCAGAGGTTTCTCACGTGCGACGGGGAAGGCTGGGGAGGGCAGTGCAGAGCTAAAACAGCCTCTGGGCCATCTTCGGCAAGTTTTTTGGTTGACTGCAGCAAAGAACACGGCATGGGCTTAGCCACTCGGACTGCGTGTTTGGTTACGTCGACTGCATGCTCAAATGCAAGTAGGCATGTGTTTGGTTGTATGCAATGCTGCTGCTACGGTAACCTCTTCCAAGTACTCCCAAGTTTGATCATGGTGATGGAGATTGCAATGGTTGGCCTCAAACTTACACGAAAATCATAGTTGCAACTCAAAATCGAATGCAAAAAAAATGTTGCTTGGTTTCAGCACATGTAGAACCATGTTTGCGCTTACTGACTAGCTAGCAAAAGAAATGAACATCCACATATCTTTGTGGCTGCTTTTAACTTTTGCTAGCAGTCAGTAGGTGACAGCTCTAACACATATCATCACGGACCAAATCTAGTATGTCAAAATCGAATGATGAAAAAAGTGTTGCTCGGTCTCAGAAGATGTAGAACCATGTTTGCGCCTTTTGAATAGCCAACAAAAGAAACGAACAGTCACATCAAATGGTGACTGTTTATAGCTTTTGCTGGCACTCAGTAGGCGACAACTCTAACACATTTCATCATGGACTGAATCAAGATGCCTCAGTTAGCTACTACATTGAGCTGTAGAATCAAAATAAGAACCGCATGACAACCAACAAAACCAAGCAGAACACACAAGTGAAATTGTGCAGGCTGCTCAATTTTGGTGGCTAGCTTGTGTTTGCAATGCATTCTCTAACTCCTTAATGCAAAACCATTCATCATTGGCGCGAACATCTACATTCAAGCCTCATATGTGAAAGGTATCAGTGGGAAAAAGAGTGCCTATAAGAACGAAGTATAAATAATAGCACTCTCATTGCCATTACCCTTGGTTCTATAGGCAATCTTCTTCCAACTAGGATGCCTTCAGTTTAATCATCGGCTACCATGGAAATTTGAGTACATCGAGCTGAAATTTGAGAAGGTCAGCAAAGACGTCAAGGTGGTCAAAGAAGAGAGTGGATAATATTACTATGAGTTGAACTTTTGGACATCGTGACACACATGAGTCAAAATACATTGCACGTGGTCTCTTACTGAACTATTGTTCTACTCATAACCCCATATTCTCAATTTCAAGGCCTATGCTTAAATCTCTGGGCTTGATTTTCACAAGAATGAGAGATCTACGAACAATTCCTTTGTCGGCGCAGAATCCCATAAATCCATCCCAGAATTCATATTCCTCGCCATTTTCTTCTGAATAGAGGCCTTCTTGTGGTACATCCAATGAACTATGCCAATATAGAACATTTCCCTTTGAAGGAATTTTAAATCCAAGAAAAGACCTCTTTGGGATTGTCTACAAATGATGAACCGAGAAATTGAATCATTCAAATAAGCAAAATTTATAACCTACTGGATAAATGAAATACTTGAAAGTAAAGGAACATATGTATAGTACTAAGACAGAGTTGTGTACCAGGGATCCTTGAAAGAAATCCTCATCTGTCATCCTGTGTACAAAGAACTTAAGGTCCAGAACATGGTAGAACTCATCATCAGAGACCACATGAAATCTTTTATACATCTCCCATAGTATATCAGCCATGGTGTCCATCCTGACGACCGAAATGTCTGAAAAAATGGCTTGTGAAGAGTTTCTCTAATGCTTGCTGGAACTTCAAATAGAGGGTGATCTAGAAAGGGGTATAAATATGAATCAGGTGTGAAGGTACAAAAATGTAGAATATCTTATTCATGTACAAAAAACAAAAAATATTAAGCACCATGTATGTGCACATGAGGTTTCAGTTTCTGATTCGCATCCGAGACTGTGATATAAACCTGAGCCAAGTTCCTGTCAGGTTCATCATCCTTAGACTGCATTTCATCGTCAAATAGTTCAATGGTCATGATATCGCCCATCACGACACTGCGCTGACACATAAGAGAGTACCAATAGGGGCCACACAAAAAGGTTCTCAATTCAGTCTTGAGAATATACAGATCATACAAATGATTTCCTGAAGCCTCAGTGACCAACCAGTTTTTGAACAGAGCATTGACGCGATCTTTCATATAACAAGGGATAATCTTCATTTATCGAAAAATGTCAACATAGCATGCGCTACTACTATTTGCATAAATGTCTGATCACTTTATGACAAGTATTTCAAATAATTTACCGCGTAGGAATCAAAATCCTTTGTCATCTTTATACGACATGAAAATGCTCGACGATCAGATCGACGACAGAACTCAGCACTATGTCCACAAACAACACATTCATTCTTGTCCATATATCTAAAACATCAAAAAAGCGAAAATAAAGGAAATATGTTTGGTCAAAATCAATATGAGAGGAGGTCAATTTCATTGCAGAGACACTAGAGATGGCACGGATCACATAGATACATAATGATTTTAGGAAGTAAATCAATTGTTTCCTATTTTTATGGAATTAACCCTACGCAGGCAGAAAACCCTATTTCTTTCCTTTTATGTTTCAGGGACCCAAACGTCGTCATAAAATTCTGGAAAAATACGGAGGTCGTTATTTTGGAAGGAAGAAGACGTAGGAGCGAAGGAATCAAGCAAACGGAGTGCGCAAGGCAAAAAGGGGGTGGCCCACGCGGCCAAAGTACCTGGCCGCGTGGGGCCCACCCGTTTGGGCCTCGTGGCTCCGCTGCCGTCGATCTTTCATCCACCGACTCCGTCTTGACCTAAAAACGCCTATAAAAAAGGTCCCCCGACGTTCTCTGAAAGGAGCGCCGCACAAACACAGAAACACCGAAATGGAGATCAGGAGCTGCAGATTGGAGGGGAAAACTCCAGCGGGGCGCTGCCGGTGTGGTCTCCATCTTCTCCATCGACTTCTCCACCGTCTCCATGATGAAGAGGGAGTAGTCCACCTCTGGACTATGGGTTTGTGGAAGTAACTTATGTATCTCTCCTCTCTTGAGCTTCACTAATTAGTACCGTATGAGCTGCTGAACATGATTACGGTCATATTTGTAATACCTATGTGGTGGATCTTTCTATGAGTTAATATATGTTTGAGATTGTAATGTTTCTTTCAGTTATGAGTATAGATGCATATTATGTACCCCGTTCTTGTCTACTTGTTTTGATCAAGCATGTTTATGAGAGCGTGTGTGGGGTGATGTGTGCATTAGTTGGAGTAACGGGTAGTGGTGAGTGCGGTAAGCTGACAACTTAATATCGTGATCCACTTGGGTGTTTACCTTACTTTGTTACCTCACTAGTGATAAACTAAAATACCATGCTGCAAGGGTTGAGGGTGACCAAGCTTCTTCCTGTGACTAGATCCAGCATGTTCTTATTTTCACTTCATGTCATGAAACTTATTGCTATACTCTGAGTCATCTTAATTACCGAGGTGTTATGATTTGGTTCGCATCTTGGTGGAGTATAAGAGAGACTAATAACCAAAAGGTCTCTATGTTAGGACGTGATGCCCATATATCTAAGTAACTTGTTATCAAACTTTGTGTTGCAATCTCATATGTTAACTCTGTGTGTGTTCCATTGTCTGCCACTTTATAAAGAGAGAGTGCATTTGTGAAACCATGAACCCCGGTCCATTTTTAATCAGAAGAAACACCTTTCCAACACCATATACCACTTTTCCATTTTCAGCCATCATTAAATCCGAAAATACAAAAATACTTTTCATCTTGCATACATCATTAAAAAACCCAAAAATATCATCTACCATTGCATCCACCATCATTGCATATTTATTTCCTGTTTGCATTGCATAACTATCTTGATATCATTCTTACACCTTGTGCTTGACAACCACAGGTGAGGTTGAGGACCAAAACATTTAACTTTGTTTTGTAGGTAACCAAAAGAAGAATAAGAAGATATATCTTCACTACTAATTCCCTGAGAGTTCGATATTAAACCCTCGAGTCACCCCTCGTGGGTAAAACATGTCTTCCACTACTACACACTCTGCACTTGGAGTCTCAACCTAACCCATTTACTTTTGACGCAGGTAACTACGCACCGGAGATCAAGCAAAGTGTTTTCTGGCGTCATAGATCAACCTCTTCAAGGGCCATCAAGACTGTTTTCTGGCGCCGTTGCCGGGGAATCATAGCTGAGAGATTTATCCGAGAGTGTACATCATCGCATTCATCTCACAACGAAGTCAACTTCACCAACTTGTGCTAACACCTAAGCTTGGGGAGGTTGCACCTACGTGAGCACCATCTTATCCATCTTTACTTACAAAGCATTTTATTTGTTTTGTTAGTGTCATTGCATATCATATTCCGCTTGCATATTTATTTTCAGTTTTGCATAAAAATACAAAAATACAAAAAAAACTTGTTAAAATGGGAGAAAGAACTAAGTTGTGTGACTACACAAACAGTCCTAATGATCAATTTATCACGAGAGCTATTGCCACACCTGAGATAAAAACTGATAGTTATAGAGTGAGTTATGGTTTATTACACTCGATAACTAGGAAATAATTTGGTGGTAAAGGATGGGAAGATGGTCTTGAGCATCTTAATATTTTTACCGGCATTTGTGTGGCACAAAACTTTAAGGAACCTGGTAGCGTGATGTCAAAATTATTCCCTTTTTCGCTAAAAGGAGAGGAAAAAGAGTGGATGTATTCACTACCTCTTGCTATAGTTAAAACTTGGAGAAAACTAGAAAAGGAATTCCTTAGAAAATATTATCCCATTTTTTGGGCACATAAACCGGTCAATTCTATCCATGTCAAGAAAAAGACTAGAAGTGGGGAAGCACCCCCTGTTAAGAAACAAGTTTGGGTTAAAAAGGAAAAGAAAGTTGAGGAAGTTAAAATGCTTAGTGAAGTCAAGGATCCTTTGCTTGACTTAGAAAATTGTAGCTTGCATGAATTAATATCTATCTTACAAAAACTTGCAAGTGATCCTTCCATCAACACTAATCAAGCTGGCTTTGGTTCTTATATTGCTAATCATGTCTTGAAAGAAAAGATTGCTAGGTACAACCAAGAGGCTATGATACCACCTAAGCTTGGGGATATGTGGATTCCTAAGGTACTAGTAACTATTGGAAAAGAGACACACCATGCTATACTTGATCTAGGATCTAGTGTCTCTGTTTTATCTAAAGAACTATATGAAGTGCTTGAATTGAAAAATCTTGAAAAATGCTCCATTGAACTTGCACTTGCTGATGACTCTATTAAACATGCTTTAGGAAAAGTAAGTGATGTTATGGTGGAGTTACATATGACTTTTGTGCCTGTGGATTTTCTAATCATGGATATGGGGAATAAAACCTCTAGTCCTATTATTCTTGGAAGACCTTTTCTTCGTACCACAGGTGCCATCATTGATTCAAAGGAAGGGAATGTGAAGTTTCAGTTTCCACACAAGAAGTGCATGGAACACTTCCCAAGGAAGAGGGAACCACCAAAGTTCAAGCTCCCTCATGAGCTTCGTCCACAATAAACAACAAGTAAGAAGCCTAGCTATATGGCTATAAAGAAAGCGCTTTGCGGGAGGCAACCCGGTTATTTTTTGTGTGATTTTCTTTGTGTCCTCTTGCTGTAACAAGAGACTTTGTGTTAGTTTAGGTTCTGGAATTTTCAATAAAGTGCCAAGTTTTACCCTTTTTGGTTTGAAAAAGTTGCTTATAGCGTTCGGAGATTTTATTCCTGCACGAATCAGTGCACGGTATGATTTTTAATTCTTATTCTGTAACTCCGAATGAGCTCATATTTGAACTGTAGTTGCAACTTTTCATCCTCTGTATGCATGAATTTTTCGGAATTTTTCGAGAAAGTTTGGTAGGGTAGAAAAATACGTTTTGCTGCTGCTGTTTTTCTGGACAGATTCTGTCCCATTTTGTTTGATGCATGCTTTGAGCTTTTAAGTTGAATCTTTTTGATCCAATTGAGTTTATGAGTAGGCATACAACATTATACACTTTCTGGACATCTCATATGAATTTTTGTTCAAGGATTATATGCAGCAAGAAACCTATTTGTTTATCACTATTAATGCACCCCACAGAAAAGAAATGGGAGAAACGGTGTTTTGAAGTTTTTTCACAGGGATTGGAGGAGATGCACCAAGAGCTATCCAAGGATGGTGAAGACCATAAGCTTGGGGATGTGAAGACAACCCCACTGGACCTACACACTCTCGGTTTGCACACGTCCAACTTCTGTTTTTCGATCGAAACACTTTATCGCATAAACTTGGAGCGTCTTTTGTTTTGTTTTGGTTTGATTTGTTTTGAGAGACCACCACACTATCATTTATATATGGAGAGCTACTGGAAATATGGGTTGAAATATGTTGGATGCTTTTATAAGATTGGGAAAAGGGATGTTTGAGTTGATTTTTAATGATACATATAGTTGCATGATTCATGAGCTTGTTTATGAGTAATAGTTTGCAAATCTTTTTGAAGAGCTATCACTTATTCATGTTTTGGTGCTGATTGTTATTTTACTTGGTTTAACATGGATTAGTTAGTTCTATGGACACTCATGCATGCATCTAGATGGTCAACTTTCTCCCTTTTGCTAGCCCAAACATTCCAACAAGTCAAAACTTGTTTCCAACACCTTCAACCAAAGTTATTCCAGTGAGTCCACCATATCTACCTACTAGCTATATGCTATTCCGAGTATGTTCATCATGATATTTGTGTTATCTATACCTCTGAATGAAAATGATTATGTTATTGATTGCCATGGGAAAAGTTGGTTATATAGCTCTCACGAACTTGATGCACATTTTTACTATCATTGCATAAATAAAACATGACCCATTGTGATTAAGATTATGATGCTAGTGGCTTGATAAATGTCCGAGGTTGGGAGTTAGCCCATATGTGCTGTCACATGCAAAGCTTTCAACATGCTCCATTTAGTTGATATCATGTGCTTTTGTCTATGGATGCCTATCATGGTGAAATAAGGGGAAATGATTTAGTTTGAATGAGTTTGTATAAATGGTTAGAGAGACGCCTGGGCCGCTAATCTAAGCCATGCATTATTCATGGTGGAAATTTACTTACATGCTATGGTGAATTATCTATGACACACCTTACAATAAAAAGCTATTCCAATGGTAAATAAAAAGGGTGTTGAGGTTTTCATCTTGTTTGTTTGTCTTGTCATTTTGATATGGGCTTGTTCCATATCCTGGGACAAGAGGTACCCCAGTTGACGCTCTTGATGATACTATTATTACTTACAATGATAGATAACTTGAACTTGCTTTTCCCAAGTTGAGTAACTCATGGTGTAGGTACTTGTATTCAAGGGGCATGAGACATCCAACCTTTACTTTGTCAAGCACACTACTCATATTTGCTCTCACATTAAACTATAATCATTCAAGATGCTATGATAGGGGAATGAGAGCTTGACACCAAGTATTACCACATTGCAATCATTAACTTAAGTAGAGAGTTTGGAGGTTAGATGAAACTTATGCATGCTTTACCTCTACTCACTTATTCATCTTTCCAAAGTGTCCACCAAATATATTCAGATTTTCATCATCACTCTATGGACACATGTATGCAAAAGTAAGAATGTCCATATTACTATCTACTATGTTACACTTTGTGAACTATCATTGAACATCCTTGCATTGAATACTTGATATCACTTCATAAACTATTTGCATATTGCTACTCCTTTGAAGAATGAATCATTTGACTCTATGTAGCAGTAGCAATCATCTTTGATATCCATTGTTAGTGCTATATTGCAAAGCCCATGTTAGTTTTATCACCTTCATACTCGAGGACGAGTATTGGTTAAGCTTGGGGATGTTGATGCATGTAAAATGCATACATGAACTTTGCACTATATCACACATATTCCAATCATATTTGCATCATATAAGGGTTATATTACTGTTATTTAATGATTTTAGGAAATAAATCAATTGTTTCCTATTTTTATGGAATTAACCCTGCGCAGGCAGAAAACCCTATTTCTTTCCTTTTATGTTTCAGGGACCCAAACGTCGTCAAAAATCTGGAAAAATACGGGTCATATTTTGGAAGGAAGAAGACGTAGGAGCGAAGGAATCAAGCAAACGGAGGCCAAGGCAAAAGGGGGTGGCCCACGCGGCCAGTACTGGCCGCGTGGGGCCCACCGTTTGGCCTCGTGGCTCCGCTGCCGTCGATCTTTCGTCCACCGACTCCGTCTTGACCTAAAAACGCCTATAAAAAAGGTCCCCGACGTTCTCTGGAAGGAGCGCCGCACAAACACAGAAACACCGAAACGGAGATCAGGAGCTGCAGATTGGAGGGGGAAAACTCCGGCGGGGCGCTGCCGGTGTGGTCTCCATCTTCTCCATCGACTTCTCCACCGTCTCCATGATGAAGAGGGAGTAGTCCACCTCTGGACTATGGGTTTGTGGAAGTAACTTATGTATCTCTCCTCTCTTGAGCTTCACTAATTAGTACCGTATGAGCTGCTGAACATGATTACGGTCATATTTGTAATACCTATGTGGTGGATCTTTCTATGAGTTAATATATGTTTGAGATTGCAATGTTTGTTTCAGTTATGAGTATAGATGCATATTATGTACCCCGTTCTTGTCTACTTGTTTGATCAAGCATGTTTATGAGAGCGTGTGTGGGGGAACGTGTGCATTAGTTGGAGTAACGGGGAGTGGTGAGTGCGGTAAGCTGACAACTTAATATCGCGATCCACTTGGGTGTTTACCTTACTTTGTTACCTCACTAGGGATAAACTAAAATACCATGCTGCAAGGGTTGAGGGTGACCAAGCTTCTTCCTGTGACTAGATCCAGCATGTTCTTATTTTCACTTCATGTCATGAAACTTATTGCTATACTCTGAGTCATCTTAATTACTGAGGTGTTATGATTTGGTTCGCATCTTGGTGGAGTATAAGAGAGACTAATAACCAAAAGGTCTCTATGTTAGGACGTGATGCCCATATATCTAAGTAACTTGTTATCAAACTTTGTGTTGCAATCTCATATGTTAACTCTGTGTGTGTTCCATTGTCTGCCACTTTATAAAGAGAGAGTGCATTTGTGAAACCATGAACCCCGGTCCATTTTTAATCATAAGAAACACCTTTCCAACACCATATACCACTTTTCCATTTTCAGCCATCATTAAATCCGAAAATACAAAAATACTTTTCATCTTGCATACATCATTAAAAAACCCAAAAATATCATTTATCATTGCATCCACCATCATTGCATATTTATTTCCTGTTTGCATTGCATAACTATCTTGATATCATTCTTACACCTTGTGCTTGACAACCACAGGTGAGGTTGAGGACCAAAACATTTAACTTTGTTTTGTAGGTAACCAAAAGAAGGATAAGAAGATATATCTTCACTACTGATTCCCCGAGAGTTCGATATTAAACCCTCGAGTCACCCTCGTGGGGAAAACACGTCTTCCACTACTACACACTCTGCACTTGGAGTCTCAACCTAACCCATTTACTTTTGACGTAGGTAACTACGCACCGGAGATCAAGCAAACTGTTTTCTGGCATCATAGATCAACCTCTTCAAGGGCCATCAATGATTCAGTGACTAAAACAACAAATGGAAAAAATACACTTAGGTAAACCCCCACAAACCCCTATACAACTATAGAGACGAACGCAGCCTAAAGGGGTTTCCAGTACACAAAAAATACGGGCGATGGTGGGGGATTGCATCCAATCGGCATCCTTTGGGGTCTAACCTATGTCTTAGGTAGGCGTGTTTTCGTACGATGAAACTACAGGGTTTGACCTAGATTTAGGTACATCAAAATGTGGAGGAAAAGGAATGAAATCAGTACTGCTTACCAGTTAGTGGTTGAGGACGGGATGTAGATCTGCGGACGATGTTACGGCTTTGCGGCGAACGGGGAGGAAGTCTGTAACAGCCCAAAAATTGTGAACCTAAAAATCTGAGTAAAATTTTCGCTTTTCATTTCTTGTGCATCATGGCATCCTTAATTAAAAATGCTCAAGAAAATATCACATTGAAAAACCTCCAATATGAATTGCTTCTTTTACAAATTCAAAACAATGAGAGTTTCAAACTTGCAAAACAAAAATACTTTAACATCGTATATTTGTCAAGGAAGTTCCAAGAGTTCAAAACAATATTTTTCAATTGCCCTAAAATATTAAAGGGGCAACATTTTCAAATTTAGCAGTAATGCCATAAGTCGACCCTATGAACAAATGCTGTCCAAAACATTTTATTTGAACATGCCAATTTTTGTGGTGCCTCTACAAGCTGTTGGGAGGCTACCCAAATTTTCTCAAATTTTTATAAATAGTTTTGGTGCCTAGATTAATTCAAGAAATGTTGCAGGTTTTAAGTTTAAAAAGGAAAAAGGACCTATCCGTGATTCCCCAAAAGTTCCTGGGGGCCTTTTGCAAACTTGCCATCTTCTTCGTTCTGTAGCGACCGTGCGCATCGCTGCCGCCGGACCAGCTCGACGCCGCGGCGCTGCCGCGCAATGCCGCGCCGGGGGCGCCTCCTCCACCTCCCCCTGCAGGAGAAGAGCTCCACGAGGCCTCCGCGACCCTATCCACTCGTTTCCCTCTCCCCGTTTTCTCCACGCCATGGCCGAGCCGAAGCTCGCGCTCGCCATCAAATCCCCGCTGTTGTAGTCCACCTCGAGCATCGCCGTGAGGGGAAAAAGCTCCGCCGTGTCCCCTTCCGACCACCGCCGCGGCATCGCCGAGCTGCGCACCGCCGCGTTGGTCCATCCCCGACCCCGCCACATTCTTCTACGGGCTGAGGGTGAGCACGACGACGCCTGCACCCCATCTCCCTCCCTCTCTCGCCCTTGCTCGCGCTCCACGCCGTAGCCTCGCCGGAGTCGCGCCGAGGTTGCATTGCCGTAGTTCCTCTCCCTCGCGTTGAGAACCCGGTGCCCATCCCGGAATATTTCGGATTCTTTTCCGGAATAAGAAAAAGCTACTGGACTCGCTAACTTTTATCCGGAATACAACCGGAATGAAACCGGAAACATTTCCGGATGATTTTCTAGCCGGTGCAAAACCCAGAAAATTCCGGGCCGGCGACCGGATTTGCAGTACTGATTTTGAAATTGCTATTTTCTTTTCACCCTCTCTCCCGAAATGTATAATTATCATATTGTTGTTAAATGAATCATCAAAAGATAATATCCAAAAAGGAAATGTATAAAAATAATAACTTTTATCGGTGTCTCCGAAAAATGCGTGTAATCCACCAAAATGCCCAGAAAATTGTGATTAATCCTTTAAAATAAATATTATGCATATTTGATCACAATTGAATTACGGTGCTTCTAGTAATATTAAAATCATAAATTTAAAAGAGAAAGTTATAAAAGTAATAACTTTTTATCGGGACCTCCGAAAAATATGTACCTTATGTCAAAATGCTCAGAAAAATGTGCATTAATCAGTAGCATCATTTTCATGCAAGTTTACATGATCTATAGCACAGGAAAACATTAAAACAAATATGAAGCCATATTTCTCACTTGTTGAATAATTATTTCTCCACCCCATGTAAATTGGTAGAACTTGTTATAATAATTCCAGTGCAATAAACATGTCATGTCATCATGTGTATGTGCATTGCACCGGTGTTATCTGTGGTTTTGATTGTTCCTCTCCGGTATTGTTTGTGCCTCGGTAGATCAAGGAGTGGAAGTGACACCGCAGTCCCGTGACGATCCGTACTACCAGCCGTATCAACAAGGCAAGCGTAATCCCCCTTCTGAGCATATCTTATCCTATTTTCCGCAAGTATTTTCTCCGCTATAATATTGCATGCGGTTCCAAATGTCAATTTTATTGGATTAGAGTATCCTATAGTTCCATTAAGATTCCGATGCCATTTACCTGTTTCCCTCCTATTAACCATAGGGTTGTAATGTTGGCCTGAAATACTTAGCTATGCAATGTTGATGCTTAGCCATGCTTAGCTAAATGTGTATTCGTCCGATGGATACTTCATGTCGAAAACATGTGTTGTTATGTTCGGATGATGGTGGAGGAAATTGTGGTGACAGGTAATAAAATGCTTAAAGGTGGGGATGAGAGGCCACTTTGGTTGTGGTGCTTTGTCTCGTTCTCGTCGCCTAGGTGCGAGTTCTTTACCTCTTGAACCAAGACTGAGCGTGCAACCATGCATGGGGCCTATGCATTCGCAGTGCAGGAACCCTCATAGACTAAATAACTCGGGCGGGGCTAGCCAGGGTCCTCTAGTTCGGGCTTCCATTTGCGCGTGCGTTGGGATGGTGGCCAAGACTGAGATGAGGATGGTGGTGTTAGGAAAATGAGTGGCCGTGGGGCGGGTGTTGCAGGCACTGGCTGCCGTGCCGCCATTGTTGATCCTGGAAAGTCCTTAACGAGGGAGAAGTCGACGCCGCTCCCACCCAGCCGGCTTTCCAAGGAAGAGAGCTAATTGTATAGGTAATGGGCTGGACGGTACGCGTGGCAAACATTGTACACCCCTGCAGGGAAAATCTTTTCGAAAAGCCATGTCCGCGGTTATGGACGACTTGGGAAAGGACGATAAGATCATGGAATAACTTTAACGGAATGATTAAAAACTGGGTACTAAAGGTACCACTCAAGAGTGCAAGGTTGACTTCCTCGAGGGTGATTCGGGCAGGTGCCTTTGATGAACAGGTACATTGATGATGGTGGGTGATGATGAAGAAAGGTGAATGAAAGAAAAGAGTTACTTCTTACCCCTCTTTTGAAATACTCTAATTAGTCGATGCCATGGAGTTATGTTTTTATAAATAAAATCAGCTTTATGCAAAACAGCCATAAGACTTTGATAGCCTCATCGAGCTAAAACTTTATATATAATCTTGCGAGTTCGTCGAACTCAACGTCGTTTATTTTGTTTCAGAGGATGACTTCACCGACATCGAAGGTGGGTTCTTTGTGGACGTCGACGAGTAGTCTGGGGTTCCCAGGTGGCAGCTTGGGACATCCCGGAACAGCTGGCGTTGGATGTTTATCTGTAGGCCTCTTAGGCCATATTTTGGATCTTGTTGTTTAGAACAACACACTTCGCTTCCGCATGTTGTAATGTTGGGTCTGTGACCTCTGGTTGTCATTTGCTATCTTTCTCTATTATAAGAGTTGAACTATAATGATTTGTGTCGTAGAGTCTGTGATGTGCCAGTTGTTCCACAAGTCTTGATCTCTCTACTATGCTTTGATAGTTGAGCCTGTGTTAAGGCATCAATCGGGGTGTTGCGTTGCCGGTGATCAATTCTGAGCAACGCCTGCCAAAGGTTTTGGCCGGGGATTGGTAAACCCGTAACCTCCGGTTGTATCGCTTAACCAGTGACACTCAGCATCACTGTATAGCAGTCGGGTCGGGGCGCCACAAGTTGGTATCAGAGCAGGACTGCCTGTAGGAAACCCTTCTACTGGTCGACGTTGAGTCTAGTGTTTGTGAAAATATTTTCAACCTAAAAATGAGTTCTGAAAACCATCCTAGGATTCTTTTTACTCCTTACCTGGTTACACTCTAATCTCGGAGCAATCTTATCTCGATTTGAGTTAAAAGGTTTTACTTCCCATCTGTTACTTCAAAATTAGGAGTATCACGCGGTTGGGTTCTACCTTTAGGGTTATGTGTCCGGTTGCTCCCGCTGCGTTGCAATCCCCAAATCAACTCAGATGTTCTACCAAGTGTAATCATTTGCTCCTCTGATGGGTTTCAACCCGAGGTCTTGAACCGAAGGTCCCGGACTATGCTGTGATTCTGGCATATTGAATTGTGTGGGTTGTTACCCATGTGATCGTTATGCTATTTATGATTCTCGGCACATGAAGCTGACCTTTAACCCAAGTCCTTTATGTGGCCTGTGTGGTAAATGGTTGAACCTTAATTTCCCACACCTCAGCTGGCTATGGAACTTCAGCTATTCCTTAGTCTGGCTTCAGGTTCTGTCCTGGAACCAGTGGGGTTACGACAAGGATTCCCCTAGCGAGTCTCCCAACGATGTTCGTGACTCTGCTGCCTCTCTTTTGTTGGGCATGGTTATCACAACTGAGTAATAACCGGTGCATCTTCAACATCTTAGGATTCTCCTGAGCATGTTTATTACTCTAATCTGCTTTCCAACCTTTGTCTGTCTGTTGACAGTAAGGTTCTATCCTGCGTTGGTATGTTCCGATGCAAGTCCCTCTCTTGATCCGTCAAGACTTTCCACTTAGTCTTGTTAGGAGAAACAAACTCCGGTACCTTGTCCACTTCTCGGACTAGGGCAAAATATTGTAATCTGAAGAATAAGGGCCTTGACTAGCTTTTGTGCTGCTCCACCTTAGAGTGTCACACTCTTTTATATCAAAGGGTCATGCTGAGTATCATGATCATCGCGATGAAGTGATGCTCTTACACCTCGTTACTCTCCGTGTTCCGAGTGACTTGTTACTCGAGAATGTTAAGTCGTGAGCAATGATGTGGCTATCGAATATTCTTAGCAGTTCTTACTGTGCGGAAATCCAAGGATATCCCTTGCCCTCCTTAGCATGATTGGTTAGCCAATCAATAAGCTGAGTTTGACAGTGCTACCAAGTCTGTTGGCTCTGATGCACTCCCTCGGTCAAAGAGCTAGGTTCGTGCCGAAGCTCCCAAGACCACCTCGTTGTGCCTTGAAAGGCACGATCCTCTCTCGAACTCAAGATCCACCGGTATGTCGTGATATCCTATATGTGGATTGTGATATTCTGGAGGTCTTTCCCGAAGTATCGCCAGGTTGTCACCTGACCGTGATGTTGAGCTTATTAGTAAGCTGGTTCTCCGAACAACTCCTTTCTCCAAGAAAAATCATGCTAGATATCCAGAATTAGTCGGCTGAGCTTAAACGACAACTTGGAGAGTTGAAAGACAAGAGCTCTATCCGATATAGTTCCTTCTCAATGGGATGTCTAGTCTGTTCGTGTTGAAGCTAGGTGGTATCTCCTTTGTGGATATGCTATCCTACAAATCTTTGATTTGAATTGGGCTATCGTCAAATCAAACTCAGACCGACCTAACTGAATGTGTTAGTCTGACCAATACGTATGCCCGTTCATGCAACATATGAGTCTACCGTCTTGGAGTATCTGGATAAGTTTGTGTTGAGCCCATCAACTACCTTCTTATCTTCTCCATATCTGAGGAGATTCATATGGGATATTAGGCGTTAGCATTGGAAACTTGTTGGAACTAACTTTGTGTCGTCACAAGGTATGCGTTCTGGAAGTTAGAAGTAACTTTTTCTGGTTCACGTGCAATTGCTGAAAGATGTCGCCGTGGATCTGAGTAAATTGTCGCGTTTTCCCGGACTCGTCTCAAGTCAATCATGCATATGCAGAAGATTCCTAGAATGGTATGTTGTTACCTCCATTCGATGAGAATTTCATCTATGCATCCAGGCCACTACTTGAATTGTTCCAGAAAGAGAGGAAGTCTGAGAACTTCTTTGTCTTCTAATGGTGTTTCCCTTCAAGGACTAAATCGTGTCCCGTTGTAAGTAAATCAAGTAGGGCAGCTGTCTTCTGACAAGTTGCTAATCCGCGAGTTCCGCAATCTCGTTCCTCCTTTGGAGTTTGACCCTGTAGTCCAACTCTGCGGGTCCTAGCAATTGTAACCCGCTGGTATGCTTTGCAAAGATTCCCTCTTCATACATGTGGAGTCTGAAGTATCTCTACACCTGACCAGATCTAAATCTCAATCAGAAACGATAATTGGTGATCCTCAAGAAGCTTGACCCGATGTCTGGAAAAGTAAGAAATTTTTTCGATACTAACTTCTCGGAGTCTCTAAAGTTCTCCCGGTCCATCTTCTCGACCCTTCTCCTGTGATCCGAAATGCTCCTCCATGAGGAAAGTTCTACTCAAGCTGTTTGGTACAAGTTTGCCTCTTCATCTGTTGGAATCTTGTTTCGACACTCACCCTCAGAAATTTTAGGCCTTGTGCAAAGTTCATATTCTGAATCTTTTGAGAGAACAGTTGTCTACCAATTGGAGACTCTTATCAATCTCCCGTCAAACGCTTGTGTCTCCTAACTGTCAAATCAAGGGATGGTTGAAGTCGCTTCCTAAGTTCTACTAGGAGGCACTTGGTCGTTGTATCTTTACAAAGACCCATCCTTACGGAGAGGTTTCCTTCTTCCCTATGGTGTACGTTGATAGTGACCTCGAAGTGAAAACGATGAAGATCTCCATGGTACCCTCGGTCAACCTCTTCAAGAAAGAAGCCACCTGAAGCGAGAAGGTCGTGTAGTACCGTTGTAACCCTTTTCCCTCTTTCCTACTCTAAGAATCTCGGGACGAGATTCTTGTAAGGGGGGGGGGGGGGGGTAGAATTGTAACAGCCCAAAAATTGTGAACCTAAAAATCTGAGTAAAATTTTCGCTTTTCATTTCTTGTGCATCATGGCATCCTTAATTAAAAATGCTCAAGAAAATATCACATTGAAAAACCTCCAATATGAATTGCTTCTTTTACAAATTCAAAACAATGAGAGTTTCAAACTTGCAAAACAAAAATACTTTGACATCGTATATTTGTCAAGGAAGTTTCAAGAGTTCAAAACAATATTTTTCAATTGCCCTAAAATATTAAAGGAGCAACATTTTCAAATTTAGCAATAATGCCATAAGTCAGCCCTATGAACAAATGCTGTCCAAAACATTTTATTTGAACATGCCAATTTTTGTGGTGCCTCTACACGCTGTTGGGAGGCTACCCAAATTTTCTCAAATTTTTATAAATAGTTTTGGTGCCTAGATTAATTCAAGAAATGTTGCTGGTTTTAAGTTTAAAAAGGAAAAGGACCTATCCGTGATTGCCCCAAAAGTTCCAGGGGCATTTTGCAAACTTGCCGTCTTCTTCGTTCTGTAGCGACCGTGCGCGTCGCTGCCGCCGGACCAGCTCGACGCCGCGGCGCTGCCGCGCAATGCCGCGCCGGGGGCCCCTCCTCCGCCTCCCCCTGCAGGAGAAGAGCTCCACGAGGCCTCCGCGACCCTATCCACTCGTTTCCCTCTCCCCGTTTTCTCCACGCCATGGCCAAGCCGAAGCTCGCGCTCGCCGTCAAATCCTCGCCGTTGTAGTCCACCTCGAGCATCGCCGTGAGGGGAAAAAGCTCCGCCGTGTCCCCCTCGCCGTCCCCGCCGAAGGAATCGATGCGGGAGGCCCCGAAGCGCCGCCGCCGTCATCTTCTCCTCCGACCACCGCCGCGGCATCGCCGAGCTCCGCACCGCCGCGTTGGTCCATCCCCGACCCCGCAACCTTCTTCTACGGGCTGAGGGTGAGCACGACGACGCCTGCACCCCATCTCCCTCCCTCTCTCGCCCTTGCTCGCGCTCCACGCCGTAGCCTCGCCGGAGTTACGCCGAGGTTGCGTTGCCGTAGTTCCTCTCCCTCGCGTTGAGAACCCGGTGCCCATCCCGGAATATTCTGGATTCTTTTCTAGAATATGAAAAAGCTACTGGTCTCGGTAACTTTTATCCGGAATGCAACCGGAATGAAACCGGAAACATTTCCGGATGATTTTCCAGCCGGTGCAAAACCCAGAAAATTCCGGGCTGGCGACCGGATTTGCAGTACTGATTTTGAAATTGCTATTTTCTTTTCACCCTCTCTCCCAAAATGTATAATTATCATATTGTTGTTAAATGAATCATCAAAAGATAATATCCAAAAAGGAAATGTATAAAAATAATAACTTTTATCGGTGTATCCGAAAAATGCGTGTAATCCACCAAAATGCCCAGAAAATTGTGATTAAACCTTGAAAATAAATATTATGCATATTTGATCACAATTGAATTACGGTGCTTCTAGTAATATTAAAATCATAAATTTAAAAGAGAAAGTTATAAAAGTAATAACTTTTTATCGGGACCTCCGAAAAATATGTACCTTATGTCAAAATGCTCAGAAAAATGTGCATTAATCAGTATCATCATTTTCATGCATGTTTACATGATCTATAGCACAGGAAAACATTAAAACAAATATGAAGCCATATTTCTTACTTGTTGAATAATTATTTCTCCACCCCATGTAAATTTGTAGAACTTGTTATAATAATTCTAGTGCAATAAACATGTCATGTCATCATGTGTCTGTGCATTGTACCGGTGTTATCTGTGGTTTTGATTGTTCCTCTCCGGTATTGTTTGTGCCTCGGTAGATCAAGGAGTGGAAGTGACACCGCAGTCCCGTGACGATCCGTACTACCAGCCGTATCAACAAGGCAAGCGTAATCCCCCTCTGAGCATATCTTATCCTATTTTCCGCAAGTATTTTCTCCACTATAATATTGCATGCGGTTCCAAATGTCAATTTTATTGGTTTAGAGTATCCTATAGTTGCATTAAGATTCCGATGCCATTTACCTGTTTCCCTCCTATTAACCATAGGGTTGTATTGTTGGCCTGAAATACTTAGCTATGCAATATTGATGCTTAGCCATGCTTAGCTAAATGTGTATTCGTCCGATGGATACTTCATGTCAGAAACATGTGTTGTTATGTTCGGATGATGGTGGAGGAAATTGTGGTGACAGGTAATAAAATGCTTAAAGGTGGGGATGAGAGGCCACTGTGGTTGTGGTGCTTTGTCTCGTTCTCGCCGCCTAGGTGCGAGTTCTTTACCTCTTGAACCAAGACTGAGCGTGCAACCATGCGTGAGGCCTATGCATTCGCAGTGCAGGAACCCTCATAGACTAAATAACTCGGGCGGGACTAGCCAGGGTCCTCTAGTTCGGGCTTCCATTTGCGCGTGCGTTGGGATGGCCAAGACTGAGATGAGGATGGTGGTGTTAGGAAAATGAGTGGCCGTGGGGCGGGTGTTGTAGGCACTGGCTGCCCTGCCGCCACTGATGATCCTGGAAAGTTCTTAACGAGGGAGAAGTCGACGCCGCTCCCACCCAGCCGGCTTTCCAAGGAAGAGAGCTAATTGTATAGGTAATGGGCCGGACGGTACGCGTGGCAAACATTGTACACCCCTGCAGGGAAAATCTTTTCGAAAAGCCGTGTCCGCGGTTATGGACGACTTGGGAAAGGACGATAAGATCATAGAATAACTTTAACGGAATGATTAAAAACTGGGTACTAAAGGTACCACTCAAGAGTGCAAGGTTGACTTCCTCGAGGGTGATTCGGGGAGGTGCCTTTGATGAACAGGTACATTGATGATGGTGGGTGATGATGAAGAAAGGTGAATGAAAGAAAAGAGTTACTTCTTACCCCTCTTTTGAAATACTCTGATTAGTCGATACCATAGAGTTATGTTTTTATAAATAAAATCAGCTTTATGCAAAACAGCCATAAGACTTTGAAAGGCTCATCGAGCTAAAGCTCTATATATAATCTTGCGAGTTCGTCGAACTCAACATCGTTTGTTTTGTTTCAGAGGAGGACTTCACCGACCTCGAAGGTGGGTTCTTTGTGGACATCGACGAGTAGTCTGGGGTTCCCAGGTGGCAGCTTGGGACATCCCGGAACAGCTGGCGTTGGATGTTTATCTGTAGGCCTCTTAGGCCATATTTTGGATCTTGTTGTTTAGAACAACACACTTCGCTTCCGCATGTTGTAATGTTGGGTCTGTGACCTCTGGTTGTCATTTGCTATCTTTCTCTATTATAAGAGTTGAACTATAATGATTTGTGTCGTAGAGTCTGTGATGTGCCAGTTGTTCCACAAATCTTGATCTCTCTACTATGCTTTGATAGATGAGCCTGTGTTAAGGCATCAATCGGGGTGTTGCATTGCCGGTGATCAATTCCGAGCAACGCCTGCCAAAGGTTTTGGCCGGGGATTGGTAAACCCGTAACCTCCGGTTGTATCGCTTAACCGGTGACACTCAGCATCACTGTATAGCAGTCGGGTCGGGGCGCCACAAAGTCGCTGAAGAAGGCACTAGTCTTCGCCGCCGTACCGCGAGTACGAGGCCAGGGGTTTTTTGGGGATGGCTGAATAGGGGGGAGAAGGCGAGGTAGACGAGGACCAAGGTGAATCCATGGGTCCATTCATAGATTCTAAATGGACGGACCATATTGCTCGGTGAATGCCGAGAGACGGTTGCCACGTATTAAAATTGCACTGCCAGAACACGTCTGCGTCATTCCACTATTCACTTTCTTCCCCACTCGCCACCAGTCGGCGGAGAACTCCCCATTGTGCATACCACCCCAGCCATGTCTACGCGCCGTGGAGCTCCAAGCTGGAAGCAACAAGTAGCTACGATGAGGGCTGACGAGGCCCGCGAGGCAAAACGCCGTAGGAAGATAGTGGCTCAACAAGACGGCGGCGCACAAGATTGTCCTATGACGGAGGCAAAAATCCTGCTAAATCTGAGCGATAACCGGTACGTTTTGATATCCATAAGGATAATTTCTCTCGTAGCAAAATGTCTGGATATCCATCAAACTCAAGTGAGTTGTACATATCTCAGAGCCAGTGGCTCGACCATCGGCAATCCAGAGCAAGAACAAAGCAGGAATGTCGTAGCGGGAGAGACAGAATCATTCGAGAACCTCGTACATGCTCTCTGACAGAGCGAGGTCTTACCTTACCCCTTTTTGGTTCTACTCCTCAAATTCGTAATAATCTCACTGCCAATTAATTAATGTCTGTAGGAAGCCAAGGCTATGATCGAAGTAAGGGAGGCTCAGGCAAATGACTGGTGCGCTAAACTTCTGAGCAATATCAAGGTGCTGAAAAAAGAGTGTGCGCAGCTTCGTGAAGATTTGGAGCTACAGAGGACGGCGTCTAGAAAAATTGGGACTGAAGCAGCAAATCTTCGTGCGGACCGTAACAAACTACAGAATGACGTAGCCACCTTGACAAGGTTAAACAAAATGGGTTCTGAAACGAATAAGAAGGCCATAGGCCTGATCAAGGACCTTGTGGTAGAGAAGAAGAACCTGGAGATGCAGCGTGAAGACCTATTTCGTGAGAAAATCAAGACGATAGATGTACACCATGAAGACCTCAAACATGCCATGGCCGCCCAAGGGGCTGCACTGGCGGCTCAGGAAGAACTGAAGGAGTTGAAAGATGAGAATGCAAGATCAACCATTGTAATTCAGAACCTGAAGAAAGAAGTGGCGCAGCTCCGTGCCGAGGGTAATGCACCAGTAGAGGCTGATGTCAAAAGCCATTAGAATCTACTAAACTAGGTAGCAAAACCCGTTCGACACCGACTTGTAAACATGGGCTATCCCCATTTCCAGTTTGAAAACATGTAAAACTTTATCGCGAGAGCTAAATCCTTGTACATACTGGGCAGTACTTAATAAGAGATACACCATCTACTATCAGTCTTGTACATCACTACTTGTAGTTCTTCATAACAAATACCACACTTACATTCAGTACTTAACTACTCTGGATCAATGGACGGAACATCGGTCACAAACAGGAAAAGCCCTTGGTTACCACTGTAAAGAAAGAGCAGCACCTTGTCACCCAACTGGAACACATTTTCCTCCTTCATGAACTCCTTCCAACCACAGACAGAAAGACGACCATCTGAGGTAGCGATGATGTATGTCCCCTTAACCGCAGTGTGTGGATGTCTCACAATGGTGACGCAACCGTGTTCTTCGAGCTTTTGGGGAACAAACCGGCTTGGGATTTTCTGTTCCATGTTCGACAAAAGTTAGATTTTCACAATCACTGCAGAATGCTTCAAAAAAAGTCACAGATAACACTGTAAACACTACATATTCGGCAAGGAAATAACATGTCATAAATGTTTACCAAGTGCGTGTTGTGAGTGCGAGTGTTTGTCCAGTTAAGGGTGTGCAAGCATGCCACAGTCCTTCCGTCTGCATACTCTCCACCATCATGAAAGTCTACAAGGTGGTCAAGTAGTTGCACATTATGTACTACTGTCTCCATCATCCTCCAGTTGATCTTGGATCCATTAGTGGAATCCATAGAGTCCACAATTAGACGTTTTTTGGGGGACAAATCAAGGTAAGCTGTAAGATTAAACTTTAGTAACCAAGAATAATTGATCAGAGCACTACACATACTACCTGGTTACAAAATGCAGCATAACAGAAGATGCATCCACCTTTAAATTTACCTGGATGTGTGATTGGTAGGTTTTCAGGTTTAACACGAGCCTCAAAATGTTTGCTCATGCAAAAATAGAGATCCTGTCCAACTTCAAGAGATTAGATTCAAAAAAACTCATTCCACATACTACCAGTAATGAAGGTGAAACCCATTTTATTGGTACATACAACAGGGAATGAGAATCCCTCATTGGTACCGAGAGTAGCTTGGAAGTGGCATAGTTGAAACTTGGCGATATAGTGCTTCTGAAGAAAAGAAACTCTGCCGTAGCAGGGTATAACCTGAAAAAACCAAACATGACTTTCCACAACCAGGTAACTCTTTGTGTTGCTTACTATAAAAATATTACACACCTGAATGAGAAACCATGCTGACACAGTGCTACAAATCACCAGCAATTGCACCCACTCTCAAGTAGGCGCCTAGAACATACAAATTAAGACGGGAATACATGACTGGACTAACACATATGCAAGAACAAGAAAGTTTGTTCGAACCATAATCAAACTAACACGCATTGCGGAAAGGCAGGGCTATTCGCAATCATGTTGCACCATACTTAAATATCTTTTGCACGCAGAAATACCAATTGCTGAACATATTCTTAGTTCTGGCGACACATATTGCACAACATAATCTTTAAGACATGTCAACAGACTTGTTAATACCGTTCTGTCCTCAAATCCCTCCTGAAGAGTCAGAACAAAGGACTTCTTCTTCATGTCTGGGTCGATGCACAGTCCCTTTGTGTCAAAACAAGTAGGACACTACGATCCGAAAAAGTTCATGTCAGTTTTCTAGATCTGAGGTAAATCGGGGTTAGGGATGGCCACGGAAATAAATCTTACCTGGTCGGAGCCCGCCATCGTCGGTTTTCCTCTAAGTGGCGCACGGGGGATCAATGCGCCGCCTAAAAGAAATTGACGAGGCGAGGGACAAGGAGTTTCCGGTGATAGCGAGTAGATGCGTCGCCGATATTTGCAATGCGACTGGTCTAGGGAGACGGCGCTATGGCAGAGATTGGATTAGCAATGAAGTTTTGTACGTCGCGCGTGAAGAGGCAGAGCCGTAGAGGGGGTGATTTGATAATGCGCAATTGACGTGACAACTCGACTACCCCGATCATCCACCGAGCTCATCCCTGAAAATGGGTGGCTGACATGTGGTCTCTACACAAGGTGGGCCCCACATATCTGTGATTGAATAGTAGGATACCCGAGTCGGGGGAGCTAGCCCCAATAGGCTGACGGTTCCACGTTTCCCAAGAAAAATACTATGAAATTTATATGTTGACCATTTTTTCAGAAATCGACTAAAGTTCATTTAAATGCGAAAAAGTAGATAGCAATCGATAAAATTTGAAATGATGAACATATGACACATATCATATGTCACTAGTTCTGTGGTTCTTGAGTTCATGCTATATTTGCAACTTGGTTCACAAAAAAACTCATATTTGACGCCTACAAATTCGGAAAAAAAAATTCAAACAAATTTCATAAAAAAGCGTTCTCTCATGCATGTTACCATGCCAAGATACACCTATGTGCCAAAATTCAGCTCATTATCATGAAGTTTGCTATGGATATGGTCTTGTTAGAAGACATTTGCCCTTGAGGCTCTAGAATCTTCGTAGTCTAATGTGCTCTAATTCAAGTGTTGTGTTAAGATCTTGTCATATTCTAATTTCATTTTTTTTGTAGGAAAATAGAGGACATAAGGGTAGTACCTGTGAAAAAAATGCGATTTTTCGAGCTTTCTACATTTAGTTTGATTTTTTTCCAAAAGTATGTCAAATTTGAAGGCATGGTTATTCATGCGTAGGTGTCGAATCTTTCAGAATTTTCGACGACCTTGTGAGACAATCACTACTTGGGTACCCAAAAGTATTTTTTTCAGAATAATTACAGCAAGCTATAACATGCTTGTAGTTCAAATTTGACCAAATTTTCAGAAATCGGCTAAAGTTCATTTAAATGCGCAAAACTAGACATCAATCGTCAAAATTCAAAATGATGAACAGATAACACATACCATATGTCCCTATTTGTGTGGTACTTGAGTTCATGCTACATTGCACATTATATTTGCAACTTGGTTGACAAAAAAACTCATATTTGACGCATACAAATTTAAAAAAAAATTCAAACAAATTTCATAAAAGGTTGTTCACTCACGCATGTTGCCATGCCAAGATACACCTATATATAAAATATTGTTTTCATGAGTTGTTAAAGAGACAAAATAAAACTGAAATTGCATACCTTTCTAGAGGATACATCCAACGGTAGTTCACTGGACTGCCAAGTTTAACTTCTTCGACTAAGTGGACCATTAAATGCAACATGACGGTGAAAAATGAGGGAAGAAATATTCTTTCCATATCACACTGTGTCATCACAATACTCTCTTGCAATTCGTCAAGCTCAGATATTTGTAAAACTTTGGAGCATATCTTCTTAAAAAAGTTAGCCAACCAGATAACTATTGTCATGACCTCTTTGCTGGGGTAACAAGATCGAAGTGCTATGGGAAGAATTTCTTGTATAAGAACATGACAATCATGACTTTTCATACCACTCAATGTACAATCTTTCATATTGACACACCATGCAATATATGACGCATAACCATCAGAGGTTCTAATCTTCTTGATGATTGAACAAAGAATTTCCTTCTTTTCCCTACACATAGTGAAAGGTGCAGGGCGGTATATATCTTTTCCTTTGTCATCTGGAAAAGGCTGAAGGTTTGTTCGAATTCCAATATCCTTCAAATCGTCTCGTGCATTAAAACCATCCTTTGTTTTCCCATCAATATCCAACAATGTCCCAATTAAATTGTCGCATACTTTTTTTTCTATATGCATCACATCAAGATTATGCCTTAACTTGTTGCCCTCCCAATAGGGCAACTGAAAGAATACTGACTTTTTTTAAACCAATCCTCCGGCTTCTTTTCCTCATGCTTATTTTTCGTACCTGATTTATTCTTGTTGACATTTCTCTTACGCTTCTGATCCTCACTGTTTGCTTTCCCTTTTTTAACATTTTTGCCTCCTTTGTTGCATTTTGTTTCTGTAGCTACTTTGAGCTTTTTGCCTAACACAAACACTCTGCCCTGCAACATTTTCAAAGCTGAGCTGCCAGTCATAGTTTCAGGTGCGGGTTCTGTCTCTTCAGTGTTAACAAACTGCATCTTGCTTCTTCGATATAAATGATCCTCTGGCAACCATCGGCGATGACCCATATAACTCCATTTCTTCCCTTTCTTTAGCCATCTGGATTTTGTAAATGCAGCACAAGATGGACATGCATATTTACCATTTGTGCTCCAACCATAAAGGTACGCTAATGCAGGGAAATCATTCAAAGTCCACAATAATGCAGCTTTAAGAGGAAAGTTATGCTTCGTAGAATCATCATATGTGTCCACACCCTCCCACAGTTGTAGGAGCTCATCAACCAATGGCTGCAAATATACATCAATATTATTACCAGGGGAATGTGGTCCTGGAATGATCATTGACAAAATTAAAGATGTTTGTTTCATGCAAACCCAAGGTGGTAGGTTGTATGGAATAAGCATCACCGGCCAAGTACTATGCTTTGAACTCATGTTTCTGAAAGGGTTAAAACCATCACTTGCAAGACCAAGGCGTACATTACGGGCATCGTCACCAAATTCGGGAAATCTGAAATCAAGATCTTTCCAACACTCTCCATCAGCTGGGTGATGCAAAAAATTATCTTTAGTACGTCCCTCATCATGCCAACGCATGTCATCAGATGTTTTGGTAGTTGAAAAGAGCCTTTGGAGCCTTGGTATCAAAGGAAAGTACCGCAACACCTTTGCTGGTATCTTCCTGCTCTTCTTAGACAAAATTGGAGCATCTCCCTCATTATCGGTCAACCAACGAGATGTACCACACACATGACTGTACTCTTGGTTTGCTCTTTCACCTCGAAAAAGCATGCAATCTTGAGGGCATGCATGAATTTTCTCATACTCAAGCCCCAAACCAAGAATGATCTTTTTGGCTTCATGATACTTCTTTGGTAACTTTGCCTCTTGAGGAAGTGCATCAGATAATACACCAAGTAGTGCCGTGAATGATTTATGTGACCAACCATGTAAGACTTTCAAGTGATATATGGTGACTAGAAATGACAACCTTGAAAATGCCGTGAATCCATTGTGTAACTTTATGTTAGCATCATGTAAGAAGCTTTCTTTCTTTTCATCACCCTTTTCATATGGAGCATTCCAACTATCGGCCACATCCGGTTCCATATTTCCAAATTCAGACTGAACACCATCAGATGGGCTTGACAGTGATTCATAGCTGTTACCGAATTTGGTACCAAATGTAGCATTTACGAGACCTAACATGTCGTCCATTCTTTTGTGGCCATGATCCTGTACACCATTATTCTTCGGAATACCAGCAAAAGCAAATTTACTATTGTTCTCTAATATGTGTGAAAATGCGACAGATGGTGCATCACATTCCTCTCCATGGAAAGCCCATCTAGTATAATCTTGAAGGATACCATCACACCGCAGGTGGGTTTTCACTTCATCTGAATTTTGTCTTACTTTGTTTCCACAATTTACACATGGACAAAGGATTTTTTCACCAACCGGAACATGACGGTATGCAAAAGATAGGAATTCCTCGACACCATGTTTATAATCGACACTTGCCCTTGGTTTACTCATCCATTCTCGACCCATTCGCACTTCAGTATGTTGTGGGGATAAAAGAAAAGTAAATCAGTTATTATATGTCCATATGTGCTCCAACACATGAACCTTTGGTTCAGAGAAATACAAGTATGCAAGGGGCACTGGCACTGGAGTTGCATAACTTTATTTGTCCTTAGGTCCCTAATTTCATAATAGAATTGCCAATATAAACACGGTAGAAAACATTAATACGGTATGTAAAGACCTGAAAAAATAAGTATGCAAGTGATCAGATTGGATATAAATGTATGAGGATAAGTACTAGATATATAAGTAGTTGCTTGTAACTTGTCCCTTGACTGCGTTCGGTTTGTTTGGATGAAGTTGGCCTTTTGTTTCCTTGATCATTCATATGGTTCTTCTGAAGATTACTTAATCAGTCCTCCTAAGAAAGCATGTTTATGTCAAACCACTGAAATTGCTAAACTAAGTGCCTGCCTTATTTTCTCTACAAAGTTCCAGATTTTTTGCTTCAGATTGACAATTGCAATATGGATCTCGCCACCTAATTATGTTACTGCCCTTACTGACAGGTCCAGGAGCATATCACAAGCCAGCTTCTATGTAGTTACATCTGAGTTTTCTTTTTGAGCAAGCAGTCATATAGTGGGAAAGAGATTTAACGACCATCCCTGCCCATTAGGCTCTCGAGTATATTATTCAAAAAGAATACCCATGGTATTGGAGCCGATTCACATGAAAGATTCAGATTATGCACAACCCAAAGTAAGAAGATAGAAATTAACCTGTCAAATGCGGCCACGGAGGAGATTCTCAGGCGAGAAAATTGTAGGCTTGATGCCACACCAAAAGCTTGGATTGTGTCGCCGGCGTAGTAGTTCTTTTCTCAATAACCAGATGGCAAAGCAAATTATGAGGCATGCGGTCGTTACTTTGGCGGCGCATCTGGGATTTGTTTAGACATGGCGTATCAGGGAGAAAAGATACCTTTTCGTCATGTGAGAAAAAAGGATGGCTTGGTATTTGGATCCAGTTCTATTATGCCTCTTTTGCAACCAGGAAAAAAAGGGTACCTTTTCGTGTTTGGATCCAACTCTTGTCGTTCCATGTTTAGGAAAAGCTGACAACGTCGATTTGACTCTACGTATATTACTCTCTATTTTTTTTTTGGAAACGTATATTACTCTCTCTATATTGTTTCAGTTGACACGTTTTCTAAAGCGTCTCAAGCCTGCGTCCTTAGTATTCATAAATTAGAAAAAATATTTATTTGGTTGTCTATTAAAAGTAAACGACGTGACAGTTATATGGAGCATCTCAAGATACGTCCCTTCGTAGAGGTGCTCTAATACTTTAAAGACGAATATAAACGCGTCCCATGAAACACGTCTCTACATGATCAGTTTGTTGTAGTGTTGATGGGTGAACAAGGGTAGATGAGACTATGGTTTTCATGCCATACTTGTCTCAATTTTTGAAGAAAAGTTTTACAAAGTGTTAGGCAAAATTGGCTTTACGCAAAATAGCCTTGAACTCCACCAGCCAAATATGCATATAGGTTATTTGAGTTATTCCATTAAGTGTCCACATAGTGTCACTTGCCAGATCCATTCTTAATGGAATCTGACCCACTCTGTTGCAAATTATTATTGTTTGCAGAATTTTCTGACGATGAGTAAGGACTACGTTTGGGTTTCGAGTCTGCAACCAACATGTTTTCGCCTGTGGCGCATCATGAAGATGGAGGCTCATTGAAGATTTATTTCCGCTGCTTTATTGTTTTAAGCTAGCTTTAAGCTATGCAAAGTTGTACCGAATCATTTATTTTACCAAGTCTGAATCATTCGTGTAATAACTGATACAATGTTGTGATATTCATCTTAAACTGTGTGTGCAAATGAAACGATCCAGGGGTTTGCACTATACACAGGTACCATGCCATATTTTAAGTGCAGGTACGCTACAGGTACCCAAACACAACCAAGGAGCAAAGTCCACTTAATTAGCTATCCCTTTCGATGACCTACTCGTGCCCGATATAACTGTGGTATGTGAAGCGGGTCACACCGACGAGTTTGATGTTGTCTCTTCCAGTGTACCCACCACAGTACTCTCATACATATCTTAGGACAATACCTAGGTTTTGGTGTGATTCTGGCTCCAGAGCACCCACTTTGGTCGAAACCCTAAACAATTGATTTACAGTTCTACGGGTGTCGAAAGGGGTAGCTAAGTGCATTTTTTCTCATTTGTTGTGTTAGGTTAGCTCATATGAACATTAATTAAAACAACTTTTGGACCCAAGTTATCACGGGATTCCATACGGTGCACACGAAGTGGGAGTTAAGCCTTAAAAGACCGCAAAACCTTTGTGCTCGATATATAACCGTGGTATGTGAAGTGGGTCATAACCGACGAGTTTGATATTGTCTCTTCGAATGTACCACCACACTCTCATACATATCTTAGGACAATACCTAGGTTTTGGTGTGATTCTGGCTCCAGAGCACCCACTTTGGTCCAAACCCTAAACAATTGACCGAAAGTCAACCATGTATGTCGTGGGATTGTCACGGCATATGTTACCATAGGGTAACTTTGAGTTGGGGGCCAGGCGAAACTGGTGTCAGGGAGTTTGTTTTGCATGGAGGGGACAAAGGGTTTACCCTGGTTCGGCCTCTCCATTGGAGATAAAGACCTACTTCTAGCCATGCTCTTATTGCTCTAGATCTCGATAACCCGGCTACAACAACAGAGCCGGATCTCGAATAGGGTTACAATGTTTTCTCTCTCGCGGGACTTGTGTGATATGAAAAGCTTAACCTAAACTGAGACCCAGGAGCCCCTTATATAGATGTCGGGTCTCCTGGTGTCTTTACATGGCAAGGCCGGGCTATACCCGTTCTCGGAGTTCCTATCTATCTCCACCTCTTCTTGATCTTCCTATCTTGGACTCCATGATGCTTACCGCCTCTGGGTCTTCTCGATCTTTCCTTCTATAGGCCGGGTTACCGCCAAATGTCCCGGCCCATGTCTGAAACTGACCCATGATGAAGAAAGCAAGCCAAGCCCGGCCTCTTGCCTGGCGGGTCTTCTTTCGCCTTCATGGGTACACCAGGTTATCTTCCCCCAACATTAGCCCCCAGATTAGCTTGGATAACAGGATGGTAGGCTCTTGAGATATCTTGTGATCTTGACGCCTTTTGCTCAAGTATCGCCATCCGGGCTATTCAAGTTAATCCCTGAAAACACAAAAATATTTGCATGTATAATTCATTAGTTTCAATAAATCTTCTGTCTCAAGGCCGGCTCATCTTGGCGGCCATTCTATAACCCGGCTTTCTTCCCGAGTCTTCATACTGTAAACTTTGCTTGTCAACACTTGGCGAAAATTTCATCATCAAGCATATGAATCGCCAGTCAACCTCATAGTCAAAGATCCTAACTTTCTCTCTCCAAATCCATCTCCAGATATCGCAATCATGAATATCCCATTTTGTCTCTATCTGTTCGTCGTTGACCACGGGTCAAATATCCTTATCCCTCTGCTTTTTACCGTGCTACCCCTGGTCAACCACCGCGCTTATATAAGAAACGCTAGGGTTTAGCCCTGCGTTACTTTCCCCATTCTCACCTCGTACGCTTCATCTTCTTCCTCGATCCGCCGCCGCCATTTTCCGCGTCCGATCGAGCTCAAGATCGAAGTCAAGCACCGCTGCACTCTCATCCGATTCATCCCTAGATGTAATGCCACTGATTTTTCATTGAATCAATCCCTAATCCGTTCCGCATCTTATTCCCCTTGAATCTATCTTGAATCGCATTTGTCGTTCCTCGAATTTGATTTTGTTTCCGTGTGTTCTTCGCTGTTCTTGCCCTGTTGTCGCTCTGTTCTTCACGAATTCTACTCTAGCTTCTTACTTATCCTTGATTTTACTCTCCTTTTGGATAGATTAATTTTCCCCCTCACCCCGAAACCATGGGAAAGGAGAAGGTCAAAGCGGGCGGTCCAAAGGCAGCAAAGAAGAACCCGAAGGATGCATCTAGCTCCGGTGCGAGCAAAGCCGCTGCTCTGGTGAAATGGACGCGCTCCACCGCTTCTGAGTTAACGATCCAAACTTTCGTCGATCGCGGCGAGCTTCCTCCCAAGAGAGAGATCGAATGGCGCGCTCCAGGGGAGGAGACCCGGCCTTCGCCACGCGAAGGTGAAATCGTCGTCCTTCTGAACCATGTGACCTGGGGTTTCCGTCCTCCTGGGTCTCTTTTCTTCCGCCAGGTTTTCCAATATTATGGTCTCACTCCTTTCAATGTTGCTCCCAACTCCATCTTGAACATGAGCAAGCACGTAGTTCTTTGTGAAGACTATTTGAAAATGTGTTGGGGGGATAATAACCCGGTATACTTATGACCAAGGAATAATCAGTCGGACGGCCCAAGATCTGGTCCGAGTGAAGTGTACAAGATATGGGCCGGGTTATAGTTGGGCCAATAGGTCTAACATGACTCATCTCTAGAAGGAAGGACCTGAAAGAACTGGAGTCCGAGTGAAGGAAGAAACCGGGTGACTTGGAGGCTACGGAAGGTCTAGAAGAACCTAGAGTAGGACTCCGTGCTCGTATGTAACTCGGTATTCATTGTAAGTTCGGGAGACCCGGCGTCTATATAAACGGGCTCCCAGAACGTAGATAGATAAGTTCTAAGTCACGAGTCATAAGTTTCAACCCTAGTTCGATATCGCCGCTATCAAGCGAAACCCTTGTAACTGTCTCGTAACCCGGCTCTGTTGTCGTAGCCGAGTTATCGAGACCTTGAAATCAATAACATAGAAGCAGGAAGTAGGTCTTTATCTCCAATGGAGAGGCTGAACCTGGGTAAACCCTTTTTCCCCAATGAGCGTGACAATCTCCTGAAGGACCAAGGCGCCTTGCCCCAACATACAAGTTACCCTATGGTAACATCTGCCGTGTTAACCCCACGACAGTTGGCGCCCACCGTGGGGCCTGCGACCAAAGCTGTCCTCATCAAGGGAGAAGCTCTGCGAGGGATGGAGAACCTCGCGATCGGCGAAGTCAGGATGGATCAGCGCGGAAATCGCATCGTCGACGATTCCGGCTGGAAAGAAGAAGCAGATCTGCTGGATACCGGCCGGGTGATCCCGTTCGGTCGGATCCACGTCTTCGTAGGTATGGTTAATGCAATTCAACAATTTGATGACGAGGTTATGTGCGACTCCGTTTCAGGGGCAGCCACCATCGTCCAATCTGATGGAGAAGAATCAGTCGGAACAGGAGGTTTCGAACATCAGTCGGACATCCGGGCTTGCGAGCCGGAGTACCGACGTGAGGAAGATCTGGATACAGATACTGAATCGATTTTACCGTTGTTTGACGAGAGATTTGGGTATGTGGCTGATGAGGAAGATTATGAGTCGGAGCCAAGGACCATGAAGCATGCGATGGTGTATACTCTGAGGAATCACAATGATGGAACAGAAACTTCAGTGAGCGAGGACGATGCCACGCGAGCGGCCAGAGAAAACAGAGAAAGAATTCAGCGTCTCACACCGTTTCAACCGGGTGAAGGCTCGGGACAGCCGGTTGTGATGGAAATCCCACCAGTTTTTAGGCCCTTGGACTTTGACGCAGCAATAGTTACAACCCAATCACACCAGATAACGCAGCAACCCGGGCGCAGCAATTGGATACGTTACGAATCACGCTGGAGAATCAACAGAAGGCTTTATTGGCGGAGCAGCAGCGCATGTACGATGAGCAACAAGAGATAGAACGGGATCGAGCCCGTGTGGAGCAAGAAAGGATAACAGTGCAGAATCGCCATGAAGATCTTACAGCAGTACATCGGAGGAGGCACGAAACCCGGGTGATGCCAGGCATGACTTTAGATCCAACGAGATTGAACTTTGCATCACCAAACGGAGCTCCCAATGTCACTCGGCCTGAGCCAGAGCCGGTTGGAATTGGGCATGGAATCATGGTTAGAGCAAATCAGGGAGGAAACGGGGTGCCACCCAACACTCGGGCCGGAGCTCAGCAAAATCAGAACACAGCAGCTGCGGGTGATATGCCACCACCAGCAGATCGGTTCCACACGCCCAGGGTCACTACTCAAATCCGGCTGATAACGTGTACGCAGCAACATTAGCATTATGCCGCATGCCGATTGATCAATCACCACAGGGAGACGAAGCACGCAGGGCAATTGAGATGTTGAAAACTGCGATCACGCAGCAGGGAAACATGCCGGATAAGAGTGGAGCGTTACATTCAACACCATACAATAGCCGAGCTAACCGGAGTCATCACGGAGAAACACCAAGGCCAGCCGGATCAGGCGTCAGGAACGGACAGCAGAATCAAGGTCACCCGGCGCCGCAGCCTCAGCGTTCGGGACATCAGCAGAGACCAGCCCAGAATCAACCGGTGCCGAGGCCGCATCAGCCGGCCCCGGCCCAGTCTGTGGCCCAAGCAATTGTCAACAGTTCAAGAGCACGGCGTGCGGCGAGCGCAAACCCGGCTTTAGGTGTCGCCGGAGGAGCCGGAGGACAACCTGAAGCAGGAGTGATGGGCCACGCACCAAATACCGGGTCAGGTTTGCCGTTAGTTTCTTCATTACTTAACCCGGTTGGAACTAAATGTCTTTCAGATGCTATTAAGAGCGAACCTTTTCCCGAGAAGTTTAAAGAGCCAAGCAAGGTGACAAATTATGACCCCAGCATGGATCCAGAAACATGGCTCAGCAGTTACGAGATGGCGATGAGTATTCGCAATGCCACCGCCAACTTGTGCGCGAGATACATGTACCTGATGATGAGTGAAGGAGCAGCAAAGTTATGGTTCAATGGATTACCGAGAAATCTATCAATTCTTGGGATGAGTTGAAGGCATTATTTGTCAAGAATTTCAAGGGCACGTGTGAGAAGTTGTTCACTATAGAAGATTTGGAGGTGTTTCCAGAAGAAAGGCGAGTCAGCGCGTCACTGGATGCGCCGGGTCACAGCCATCATTCACTCATCAAAGGGAATTACACCAGCTGCGGCCGTGTCGTCGATGGAGAAAACCTGCAGATATGACCCGGTAATTCAGAAGATGGGTCGACTGAGGGCCACTGGCGAAGCAGAAACCATCACCATGGGACAGCTGATGGAAGCGGCTCATAAGCACGCATCCACAGACAAGACCCGGGATGATGATGAAGATAAGGGAAAAGGAAACGTCAACAACGGAGGAAAGAACCACAACAACAACGGTAACAACAACAATGGGAACAATAATCACAATGGTAACAATGGGAATAACTCCAAAAGGCAGCATGATGGTGGTTCAGACTTGGTGGCAAACACAAACACCGGGTATAACAAGTTTCAGCGGCGAGATGATAATTATCGAGGCAATAACAACAATGGCAATTACAGGGGAAATTTCCGAGGACCGGCTAACCCCCAGGAAGCATTCAACATGCCGTGTCCACGCATAGCAGGAACGGTAAACCGGCAAATCACTCTTTGGCCCAGTGTGTTGATCTTCAGAGATGGAAGAACGAGGAGTTTGCCAGGATGAACATGGGAGGAAACGGTCCGAGGCCGGGTAATGGAAATAACCCGGCCCACGGACCACAAGCTGGAGGAAATAATGGAGGACCACCCGGCCCGGATAATGGACCAGCCGGGTTAGGTTTCCAGCAAAACCCCAAAGAGTTAAATCGAGGACAGTATCATATTACAGTTTCCAGCACTTGTCGGAGAGATCAGAAATTAAAGAAGAGAGCTGTCAACGCCGTTCTTCCCGCGGTTCCGAGATATTTGAAGTGGTCCGAGTATCCGATCACTTGGTCTAGAGAGGATCACCCGGACCGAGTGGATGCACCTGGAGCGTTGGCTTTAGTTGTTGCACCTCAGGTTTCGGGTTATATTTTACACAAGGTTCTTATGGATGGAGGTAGTAGCATCAACATTCTGTATTGGGATACATTCATCCGGATGGGTTTCACAGCCAAGCAGCTTCACCCTTCTGGTACTATCTTTCATGGTATTGTCCTGGAAAGTCAGCAAGACCAGAGGGAACAATAACATTGGAGGTCGCATTTGGAGAATCAAAGGATAATTTCGGTCTGAGATGATTTGTTTTGAGGTGGTCAAATTGAAGAGCCCTATCATGCTCTCTTTGGCCGTAACGTTTTTGCTAGATTCATGGCGAGGCCGTGTTATGTGTACTTAAAGATGAAGATGCCAGGTCCAAAAGGTATTATCACAGTCAATGGCAGTCGTGAGTTGGCGTTACAATGTGAGCAAGGTGATGCTGTTATGGCAGAACAAGCCTGTGCGGAAGAGGAGTTGAATTACTACAAAGCTACCACAAATCCGGATGATGGGACAATTTTGAAGAAACCAATGACCGAAGAGAGGGCGAAATTCAAAGCGGCTCAGGATACCAAGATGATTGACTTCGTGCCGGGTGATTCGTCCAAGCAGTTCTCTATCGGGTCAAATCTGACTGACAAATAGGAAAGCGCGCTCATCGAATTCATCCGTGAGAATCGGGATGTCTTTGCATGGAAACCTAGTGACATGCCAGGCATACCGACTGAATTCGCTGAGCACCGCTTACATGTTGATCCTAAAGCAAGACCGATTAAACAGGGATTGCGCAGTTGAATGAGGAAAGAAGAAGGATTGTAGGAGAAGAGATAGCTCGTTTACTCGCCGCAGGATTCATTATGGAGTGTTACATCCAAAGTGGTTGGCTAACCCGGTTTTAGTGTTGAAAAAGAACAATGAGTGGAGGATGTGTATTGATTTCACAAGTTTGAACAAGCATTGTCCGAAGGATCCGTTTGCGTTACCAAGGATTGATCAAATCATAGATGCTGTGGCAGGTAGTGATCTTTTGTGTTTCCTGGATGCATATTCAGGATACCATCAAATCAAGCTTGCAGAGGAGGATTGGGAGAAGACATCATTTATCACCCCATTTGGAGCTTTTTGTTACAAGAACATGACATTTGGACTGAAAATGCTGGAGCAACTTATCAAGGTGCATCCAGAGTTGTTTTGAGAAGCAGATAGATCGGAACGTGCATGCGTATGTTGATGATGTGGTGATCAAGACAAAGAAAGCTGAGACATTTATCGATGATTTGAGAGAAACTTTTGCTAACTTAAGGAGGTTTCAGATGAAGCTTAACCCAAAAAAGTGTGTGTTTGGAGTTCCATCAGGAAATTACTCGGCTTTATTGTGTCCGAGCGTGGGATTGAAGCAAACCCGGAAAAGATAGCAGCAATCAATAGGTTGGGAAAGCCGACTGAATTGAAGGAAGTCCAGAAGATCACGGGCTGCGTGGCTGCGTTGAGTAGGTTCATATCCCGACTGGGAGAGAAAGCAATTCCCTTATACCGACTCTTGAGGAAGTCAGATAAATTTGTTTGGGATGAGGAAGCTGATAAAGCCCTGGAGGCATTGAAGGAAACATTATCAAAAGCACCAATCTTAGCTGCTCCAGCTCCAAAGGAGCCCATGCTGTTGTACATAGCTGCGAATTCCCGAGCAGTTAGTGTAGTTATTGTGGTAGAGCGAAAGGAAGAAGGAAAGGAGCATCTGGTTCAAAGGCCGGTTTATTATGTCAGTGAGGTTTTGACTCCGGCTAAACAGAGGTATCCCCAGTGGCAGAAGTTAGTTTTTGGCGTTTTCATGGCCAGTCGGAAATTGAAGCATTATTTTCAAGAACACCCCATTACAGTGGTAAGTGGAGCACCATTGGCAGACATTGTGTGCAATACTGAAGCTACTGGAAGAATTGCCAAGTGGGCGATTGAGATGGGTGATTATCACATCAAGTATGAGCCTCGCACACGATTAAGTCACAAGCCTTGATTGATTTTGTCAATGATTGGACCGAGTTAAGCACGGCACCACCCAAGGCGCCGAGTTATAAGTCATGGGTTATGCATTTTGATGGATCCAAGCAGTATGAGGGATCAGGAGCAGGAGTGGTTCTCACTTCACCCAAAGGGGATAAGATGAGTTATGTTCTTCAGATTCACTTCGATTGCACCAATAATATTGCTGAGTATGAAGCTTTGTTACATGGTTTGCGCATTGCCAAGGAGATGAACATCAAAAGGATTATGTGTTTCGGTGACTCGGATCTTGTAGCGCAGCAAGTTTCTGGGACTTGGGACAGGAAAGATGAGAAGATGGCGGCTTACAGAAGGGCTGTTGATGAAGCAGCTGGATTCTTTTCAGGATTCCAGGTGGATCATATTGATAGAAGGAAAAACGAGGCAGCAGATGCTTTGTCAAGATTGGGATCACGTAGAGAGCCAGTTCCACCAAATGTGTTCCTGGACGAGTTATGGAAGCCATCAGTCCAACTTCCGGGTGAAGAGGAAGATGAAAGTCCAGATCAAGATTCCGAGTTAGTAGCAGCGTTGCATGAGATTCCTGAGTGGACTGAACCATATCTGGATTATATGATAAGGAAGATTTTGCCGAGTAATGAAGTTATGGCGCGGCAAATTGTTAGAAGATCACTCGGCTATGCAGTAATTGATGGTGAGTTGTACAAGCGCAGTGTTTCTGGAGTTTATCAGCGATGTGTTTCATCAGTCGAAGGAAGGCAAATTTTGCAAGAGATACATGCTGGGGACTGCGGTCACCATGCTTCATCTAGGTCTCTGGTGGCCAAGGCATTTAGGCATGGATTCTTTTGGCTTACAGCTTTCAAGGATGCAGAGCAGATTGTTAGGGCATGTGATGGATGTCAAAGATATGCAAGACAGGAGCATGTGCCAGCTCAAGAATTGAGGACAATACCAATCACTTGGCCGTTTGCAGTTTGGGGTCTTGATATGATGGGGCCCTTTCAGATGACATCGTGCAAGAAAACTCATCTCTTGGTGGCTGTTGATAAGTTCACTAAGTGGGTTGAAGTGGAGCCAGTTACAAGTTGTGATGCCTCTAAAGTTGTCACGTTTCTGAAGAAAATTATCAGTCGGTTTGGTTATCCTCACAGTATCATCACAGATAATGGGACCAACATGTCACTTGGTGAAACAGAGATATTTTGCAAAGAGAAGGGAATCAGATTAGACCTTGCTTCGGTGGCACATCCACAGGCCAACGGGCAGTAGAAAGGAGTAATCAGGAAATATTAAAAGGAATCAAACCAAGACTTCGAGTTCCGATTGAAAAGGCGTATGGAGCTTGGGTGAAAGAGTTACCCGCAGTGGTTTGGGGGATCAATACAACCCCGAACAGATCAACCAAACGTACACCGTTCTTTTTGGTGTATGGAGCAGAAGCAGTGTTACCGAGTGATATAGTCCATGACTCGCCAAGGGTGGCGGCGTACGTAGAGGCAAGCAATGCAATTGCAAGGGAGGATTCGATTGATGCCCTTGAAGAGGAGCGGGAGTTAGCATTGGAACGGTCTGCAGTTTATCAGCAGGATTTGCGGTGTTATCATAGTCGCCGAGTAGAGGTACTTGGTGCTGTAGCTTTCTTCATCTTTGCAATGGAGTCTCTCAGCTTAGCCAGTAGATCAGAATGCTTGGGTTCAGGAGTGGGGATTGGAGTGTTGTTCTCATCCACTGCATCTTGGAAAACCGACAGATTGAGGCCCTCAGCTATTTTGCAAGCAATAGGTCGGGTTTGGGCAGAAATTTCCTTGAAATCTTTTCCTCCAAACTTGGTGCCATCAGCATTGTACTAAGGAAATCCTTTGACAAAAGGAGCCGGGTTAAGGCGTGGGTTGTAAGCTTTGGCAAGAGCCAAGCTGCGCATTGCGCCAACCCGGCATGCTGATCGCGTCCAGAGATCTAACCACTCGGGGATCGTGGAAAGCTGATGCAGGGATTCATATATCACTTGGGGAGGAGCACAGTGTAACATCCCAAAATTATTAACAAGTATTATCAATTCCAAAAATGGGAGCCAACAAACAATTTTGTTAAATTATGTGTGTTGATCTCACGTTCTTGCTTGTGTTGCTAATTCCTCTTGTGTGTTGTTTGCTCTATTGAAAAACAAGAAGAAAAGAAGAGAATTAAAAAGAAAAGAAAAGCAAGAAAATAAAGTGACAAGTGTCACATAAAATTCTCCAAGTGAGGATCTCATTTTGTTTCCAACAAAATTTAGTGGAGTGGTATTGCAAACCCTCCCATTTCATCCTTACTACTTGTCTCTCTCAAATATTATTTTCAAACTAGTTTTAAAAATTCAAAAGTAAACAAAGTAAAAATAAATTAAAATGCCTTGATTAAAACACTATGAAAGAAAATGTTTCAAAACATTTTATTATTTTATGCCAATTTTTGTGGAGCTTCTGTACCTTATGGGAAGGCCCCACAAATTTTGCCAAATTTTTATAAATTTATTTAATGCCACAAATTAAATCAAGAAGTGCTTCTGGTTTTAAACAGAAGGACTAAACCGTAAATTAGAGAAAGAAGAAGGAAAAGAAACAAAGCACAGGAGCCAGGGGGTTTGTGCAAAACCGTCATCGTCTACCTCCCCTAGCTCACTGTCACCGTCGCCGTGGCGCCTTGCTCGACGTCGCCATTCCCAGGCCCCCAGGGCCCCCTTGCCCGCGCTCTCCCTCGCCTCCGAGCCACTGCAACCTCCGCGGGCAGAGGAGAGCCTCTCCCCTCGCCTTAACGCCGTTGTCCCCCGATGCTCGCCGCGGAAGCGTTGGACGGCGACCGGCCAAATTGGCCCAACTCACCGCACCTCGCCACGCGATCCTCTACGCCGCGAGCCCTAGCTCCATCCCGGACCCCCCAGACACCGTTCGCCGGCCTCTCCGCCCCTCTGGAGCTCTCCTGCACCCGACCCACCGTGGACCGACCGCGGCCGATAAATACCCCGCCCGCACCGTGCACTCCCTCCACTCCACCCCGACCCCTCTCACTCTCTCCACTCCTCAGTGCACCGCCAGGAGGGCGGAGCCACGCCCTCGAAGCTCCGGCTGCCCGTGAGCTTCCTCGACGCTCCGCCGCACCCGAAGGTGAACGCCGACGCGGCCGTGCTGTGTTACTGCTCCCCTTCCTCCATTGACCACACCACCTTGATCCCCGTACTCCCCGCACTCACCCGAGCCTTTTGCCCCTCTGTTTCGTTCACAGAGACGCCGCCAGGACACCGCCGGAGACCGCTGCCGTGGCCGTGGAAGTTCAGCGGCTCGCCGTCGACGATTCACGCCGCCCCAGCAAGCTCCAGTCGCACCACGAACTTCCCCGAGCCTCCGCCGTCGCCCTGCACCGTCCCCGAGCTTTCCCGAGCCCTCTAGGTGAGGTTTTGCCCAACCTCGCCGGAGCCACGGCGCCGCCAGTTATGGTCGTCGCCGATGGATTCGTCGTGGACCGTTGGATCTCCATCCAACGGTAGCTTACCGTTTCGAATAGAAAAGAAAGAGAGAGAGACTGACGAGCGGGCCCCGCTCGTCAGGGTTTTATTATTTCCCTGCGTGCGCTGTGCCGCTGACCAGTGGGTCCCCCTTGTCATACTTTTAAACATTATCCACACTGGGCATATTTTCTATTTTTAGTTTCAGAAGAATTTCAGTACTGATATCAACTTTAAAAATCAATAACTTGAGATTTAGGAATCCAAATAAATCAAACTCAATTGTTCTGGAAAGCTTATGAAATTGTTGAACCAACCAAATTGACCTCATGTCATTTAATTAAATAATTAAAAAGTATTATTGAAAATGCCACAGAAGGTTTAAAATCTAAACTTGTTTGTTTCTGATACTCTGTTAGTCCAATTAATTCCAAACCAATTTTGCTAGCTTAGTACTGCCTTGTGTTAGCTCCCCTAATTTTGTAGAATTAATTAAGCAGTATTGGTTGTTGACTTTAGGATAAACCCTTCTAGGCTAAGACAAACAAATATGTTTATTGGTTGACCCAATGGGTTAGGACCAATTTTGTTAGCTCACATATAGCCATGTTTACTTACCCCTAAAAGGATTTAATTTTAGGAACAACAGAACTTATTTAATTGCCAAAACTCTATTATTAAGCTACTGGATTCAAACCAATGTGTAGGGAGTTTGTAACCCCAAATGATCCAATTCAAATTGGGTTGTCTTCTACACATCAGTAGCTTTCTATAGAAATTTAGTTTGTATTTTTGTGACCAACATAACTCAAGTTGTGCAATTAAACATGTTTAACAAGTTTCTGCAATAATTTGGACATAAACAAATATTGTTTAATTCAATTATTTTGAAATCAAATTGTATTGTTTGATGAATGCAGTGGCTATTTAGAGCATTTAGGATTGTGATGATATGATGATTGTTTGAATAGTTTAGTGATTGCTTGTATTGTTTGTTTATCGATTAGACGAGAACGTTGCTGGATTTAGCGAGGAGGGGAATTTGTTGAACCTGAAGATCAAGATCAAGGCCACTTTGCCGAGCAAGGCAAGCTACTCTCTGAGCTTGCACCTAAACTTATATGCATCTACTTTGATCAAATGATTTACTCTGAAAACCAATGGTTTACAAAACCTTTTCAAAAGTATATGGAAATTATTTTGCCACCCTATGTAGTAGTTAGATGAAACTTTAGGATGGAAAACAATGTTGTTTCTTCAAAACTCCTTTGAAAATACTTGCGTGGCTAAGGAATACCGAGATGTCGGTATTAAATGGAGAAATGGAGGATGTTGATGTTTATGAAAAATGCACAGTGTCCTAGTACTATGACAACCAATCTTAATCTGTGCGACCACATTTACCCCCATATGGGAACGGGGCTTAGTCATATAATTTGCTCTTATTAGTATGGGATACCTCATCAATGGAGATGACTCCGTTATGCATGAGGGGATGGTTTGTGAACTCCCCTGACCTGGGTCCTCGCTCAAACTCTATGGAAAGATAAGGAGGGGGATTGAAGACTTCATCAATGTGGTCGCCGGGAAAAACATATGAGTCCTCACACTTAGGGTTGCCGACGGGGACCGGACTGAGTGTTGGTGGGAAATATCATATGGGTAGGATCCTATACTAGCATGAGCAAAGGAGAGGCTAGGTCGGTGGCTCAACTTCGCATACACCTTGTATGGCGGGACGTGGCTGACACGATGAGTTACCGGATGGATGTGGGTTAAAAGCGTGCTACCTCTGCAGAGGGTAAAACTATTCGAATAGCCGAGTCCTCGGATATGGACAATTGGGAAGCTGTCCTAAGATCATGTGCAAGTTTTGAAAAGAATTCAGTTTTAAAAAAAAGTGAAGTGGAGGTGTTGGTAAAAGTGGACCATGACAGACTATGGTCTGAAAAAGGTGGAATTTTGGAGAAACCGATAAAGTGTTGGTCTTTATTCAAAATGGTTATAAAAACTCTTCTTACCTTTTTAACAAGGATATAGAGATGTTAAGGAAATAAAAGTTTGAAAAGTTAAAAATAAAACTAGTGCATACTCATGTTGGGGTAGTTTGCGAGTACATTCAAATGTACTCATATTGGTTTCGTCCCTGGCTATTGTCCTAGCCAGACTACGAGGAGGAGCACTACGCCGCGCAGGAATATGGTGACTTCTATGCGAACTAAGGATCTCCACAAGTCAGCTGCCTGTCGGGTCGTCGTCGTTAGAATGATCTACTACGCCGTAGCTTCCGCTGATATTTTGGTTTGGCCCATGAAGGCACCTATGTAAGAACTTGGTCTAAATGACCATTTATGTAAGACTTTTTATTCGGTACTGTAATGGATGTAAACTTTGGTATCCAATTCGGATTATGTGCAACGACAGACTGATCACGGGATCGTTGTGTTAAGCATAATCGGGTATTTCGGACAGCTAGTCCGGGGTCCCCACAGACTTGGTATCAGAGCCATCCTGACTTTAGGAAACCTTAGTTAGCATGGTCGTTTGTTACAAAAAGATGAATTTCTAAAGAAAAAGGAAAGAAGTATTTTTGAAAACTGCTTATCTCCAATCCTCCTACTTATACAAAATGTTACTCTCATTAAAATATCATATTTTTCTTTGTATCCTTAAAATTGTGCACACTTCTCTTTAAACTTAAACTTCGACTCACTTGTTGCCCACTACATTTAAAAATTTGGTACCCCCGTCAGCTACTAACTTAAAATTTGCTTAAAAATTTGTAGATGGCACTCCACTGGACCGAGTTCGTTCAGTTGGAGAAGGATAGCAAGCTGACGTTCGAGAGTGACTTGTTCGAGTTGACCAAGCTGTTAGGTCGCCCCGCTCCAGAGTTTGAGGGAGCTCAGATTGATGTTCACGGTGTCGGAAGGCTGAGCTGGCTCATCAGGTCGTCAGTTCGCAGGAACATCAAGTCTCCCAGTTCCAGGACACTCGTCTTCACCACCAAGGAGGCCACCTGGGTTGACGGTCTCTGTACTGCTACACAGAGGATGCTAGCCCGACTTTGTGAGGAGCACAAGGCGGAGTTAGTAGACTCCCGTTTCCGGTTCTACGGGAGGCGCAACTGCGACGGACACCCTACTCCTTCCCCTTGCCACCCGATGTTTGGGAGCTACATCATGGACATGGAGCTCTTACTTCAGCACACTCAGGATGATCTGTTACGCACTAGGATTCAGCTTCGCTTTGACCGCGAGTCGCTCGTTGAGCTTCGCGAGAGTGAGGAGAAGCTGCTGGAGGAGAAGGTCGCTCTTCTCGGGAAGAGGGCCCAGCTGAGGAGGACCATCCTGAAGCTCCGCAAAAAGGTGGCGGAGCAGGACCAGCTGATCGAGGATCTAGAGCACCATACTGACGAGATGGAGGAGGAGGGTGATGATCTCCGCAAGGAGAACAACGCTTTCCTCAGTGACGATGATGACTTTGTGGAGGAGATGGACTGTGAGGAGGAAGATGATGAGGAGGAGTTAGTTGACGAGGAGGAGGAGCCACTCGAGGCAGTTCTCGAGGACGAGGAGGAGGATCCCGAGGAGCCACTCTACCAGTCAGATGCTGACGTGTTGGAGCTGGAGGTTCCACCTCAGTAGGCGAGTGACTTGATCACTACCGCAGGATTAGGTTGAACCCTATCACTAGTCGAGTAGAAGTAGTGGTTCTTTTGGAAACCAGATGCTATGTATCTTAGATGTAAGGTGATGTTGTAAGCTTGAGGTTGTAAGCTTGATGTTGTTGTGAACTCCTTGATGTGATGTTTGTGAAATATAAGTATGTTTGTCTTGTTAAATCTGTGTAAAATATTTTCATATAAATCCTTGAAATAATCAACCACTTGCGAAATCGTCTTTCCCCTTAGTCGAACTTTTCTTGCCTTGTCTCTTATACCCGGTGTACTTCAGGATGCCGCCCCGTCGCGACAATACGGGAGGATCAGGATCAGCACCACCACCACCAGACCCAACCCCCACCCAACTTCTCGCACTTATCATGGAGGAGCGTGAAAATGCCCGGCAAGAGCGCCAAGCTCATCTAGCTGCCTTACAACAACTCGCAGCCGCCTACAACAACAACAACAACAACAACAACAACAATGGTGGTAATGGCAATGGCAATGAGAATCAGCGATCCACCTTAGGCGATTTCCAGAAGACCAACCCACCTACCTTCTCCAAGGGACTTCACCCGCTGGAGGCCGATGATTGGCTTCGCACCATCGACAACAATCTTCAAGTTGCTGCTGTGGGAGAAAATGAAAAAGTGTTGTATGCAACCCACTATCTCGCTGGACCTGCAAGAGCTTGGTGGGAAACTACCAAGACTCTCCAGCCAGCTGATCATGTCATCAACTGGGCTGAGTTCCAGGAGAAATTCCGCAAGAAGCACATTCCCTATGGACTCATTGAAAGGAAGAAGGATGAGTTCCGTAAGCTGAGGCAGGGAAGTAGAGATGTGGTCGGTTATCTTGAGGAGTTTACCGACTTATCTCGGTATGCTCCTGATGACACCGACAAAGAAGAGAAGAAGATGGAGCGTTTCATGAGTGGACTTCATGATGAACTGCAGTGTGCTCTGGTTATCCATGACTTCCGTGATCTGGAGTCACTTGTGGACAAAGCCATCCAGCTAGAAACCAAGCGCAAGTCTATGTTTGAAGGTCGCAAGAGGAGGATGAATGCTCAGGAAGGTTCGAGCAGTCAGAAGCCTCGTATCTTTCAGCAAAACCCCAAACCTGCCTATCGACCACCCCAAGCTCCACGCCCCAATTTCCCTAACCGCCCAAACAACTTCAACCGCCCCAATGACAATAACCGTCCCAGAGGAAACTTCAACAACTTCAACCCCAATGCCAATGTTGTCTGCTTTGAATGTGGCAACAAAGGTCACTACTCCAAGGAATGCCCCAATCCCAAGAGGAATGTTCAGCGCCCCACGGCGCCGAACAATGGTCAAGGCCGCAATGGAAATGGTAATGGCAAGAATGCCGCACCCCGCGGAAATGCTGCTGTTGTCAAGGGTCGTCTGCACCACATCAATGCTGAAGAAGCTCAAGATGCGCCGGATGTTGTGCTGGGTACGTTCCTTGTCAACTCAGTACCTGCAACTGTTCTGTTTGATTCTGGTGCAACACATTCATTTGTTACCGAGGAGTTTGTTGCTAAGGGAGGTTTAGTAGAAGGCTTCCTAACTAAAACCTTGAGTATACAAATCCCTGGTTCCACCCTAGAAACCAAGAGATTTTGTCCAAATACTGCCATAGAATTTCAGGCGAAAAATTTGCAGCCGACCTAATTGTTTTAGGAACCCAAGGCATAGATGTCATACTCGGTATGAATTGGCTAGCCAAGTACCATGGTCGAATTGACTGTGCCAGAAGAGCTGTATCCATCACCACCGACAAAGAAGTAGAAGTGGAGTATGTGTCTGAACCCAACCATCTCAACCAGGCTGCCATGAGAGCATAGCTCGACCCACCTTAGATGAGATCCATGTGGTTCACCTATTCCGAGATGTTTTCCCTGAGGAATTACCTGGTATGCCGCCAGACCGGGAAATTGAGTTCATAATTGAGCTTATCCCAGGAACAGCCCCAATATCCCAAAGGCCTTATCGGATGAATCCGGAAGAACTGGTTGAGTTGAAGAAGCAGTTGGCAGATATGCTTAGCAAAGGACTTGTTCGTCCAAGTGCTTCACCCTGGGGATCACCTATTATTTTTGTGGACAAGAGAGACGGTACCACACGACTGTGTGTGGATTATCGCAGGCTAAATGACGTGACCATTAAAACAAGTACCCCCTTCCCAAGATCGAGGATCTGTTCGATCAGATGAACGGAGCCCGAGTCTTTTCAAAGATCGATCTTCGGACAGGATACCATCAGTTGAAGATCCGAGAGACAGACATTCCCAAGACCGCCTTCACCACTCGTTACGGTTTGTTTGAATACACCGTGATGTCCTTTGGTCTGACCAATGCCCCAGCCTATTTCATGAATCTCATGAATAAGATTTTCATGGAGTACCTCGACAAGTTCGTGGTAGTCTTCCTTGATGACATCCTTATTTATTCCAAGACCGAAGAAGAACATGCTGAACATCTGCGTCTAGTTTTGGAGACCCTCCGAGAGCATCAGCTGTATGCCAAGCTTAGCAAGTGTGAGTTTTGGCTCATGAAGTGGCATTTCTCGGACACATAGTATCTGCTGGAGGAATTTCTGTTGACCCAGAGAAGATCCAAGCCATTATCGACTGGTTATCCCCAACCAGTGTGACTGAAATCCGAAGCTTTCTCGGACTCGCCGGTTATTACCGCAAGTTCGTTGAAGGATTTTCCAGTATAGCCAAGCCCTTGACCCAACTGTTAAAGAAGGACAAGAAATTTGAATGGACTCAGAAGTGCGAAGATAGTTTCCAAGAGTTGAAGAAAAGACTGACCTCCACCCCAATCCTGGTTATGCCAGACGTCACCCAGAGTTTCGACGTGTATTGCGATGCATCACGTCTCGGACTTGGTTGCGTTTTGATGCAAGAAGGCAAGGTTGTGTCGTATCTGTCCCGGCAGTTGCGACCGCATGAAGAGAATTACCCAACCCATGACCTGGAGTTAGCTGCTGTTGTTCTTGCTCTTAAAAAGTGGCGTCCCTATCTTGCGGGACATCGCTGTGAGATCTATACGGATCATAAGAGCTTGAAGTATATTTTCACCCAGAAGGAGTTAAACCTGCGACAGAGAAGATGGATGGAACTAATCAAGGATTATGATATTGGAATCCACTATCACCCCGGAAAGGCTAATGTAGTTGCCGATGCCCTCAGTCGCAAACCCTGCACCTTAAATGCCCTGATCCAAGCCGAACAACCAGCCTTGTTCAAAGAGTTCGAAGATTTTGGACTAGAACTTGTTAGCCATGGATATCTCGCCAATTTGGAGTTAGCCCCAACCCTGATGGATCAAATCAAAGAAGCCCAAAAAGGTCATGAAAGCATTGAAGGAATTAGGAAGAAGATCTCCCTCAGCAAAGCACCCGGTTTTACCGAAGATGCTGAAGGAGTGCTGAAGTTCAATGATCGTATCTGTGTGCCTAATGTCACGGAACTTAAGGAGTTAATCCTGAAGGAAGCCCATGAGACCCCTTATTCAATCCACCCCGGCGGAACCAAAATGTACCAAGACCTTCGAGAAAGATTTTGGTGGCATGGAATGAAACGAGAGATCGGTTCCTTCGTAGCCAAGTGTGATATCTGTCAGCGAGTCAAGGCTGAACATCAGCGACCCGCTGGATTGCTTCAACCTTTGAAAATTCCCGAGTGGAAATGGGATGAGATTGGAATGGATTTTATTACCGGACTTCCAAGATCCAACCGAGGTCATGATTCAATCTGGGTCATCGTTGATCGATTGACCAAGGTTGCTCATTTTATACCTGTCAAGACCACCCATACCGGAGCTCAGTTAGCAGACTTGTATATTTCCAGAATAGTAAGCCTTCATGGTGTGCCTAAGAAGATTGTATCTGATAGAGGCACGCAATTCACCTCAAGATTCTGGAAATCCCTTCACGAAGCCCTCGGAACCAAGTTAGCATTAAACTGAACGAGTGAACCAGATATTGGAGGACATGCTTCGCGCATGTGTTCTATCCTATGGTTCCAAGTGGGAAGATTGTCTTCCGTTTGCAGAGTTCTCATACAACAATAGTTATCAGTCCAGTCTGCAAATGGCCCCTTTTGAAGCCCTTTACGGCAAGAAGTGTCGTACACCCTTGAATTGGTCTGATACCGGAGAAAGTAAATTGTTCGGTCCAGATACCCTCCGTGAAGCTGAAGAGCAAGTTCAGCTTATTCGGGAACGCCTCAAAACTGCCCAGTCCCGTCAGAAGAGTTACGCTGACACCAAGCGCCGTGACCTCACTTTCAGTATCGGAGATTACGTCTATCTCCGAGTGACACCCCTCAAAGGAATGCAACGTTTCCATGTCAAGGGAAAGTTAGCGCCAAGGTATATTGGACCCTTCAAGATCATCGCTCGTCGAGGAGAAGTATCCTATCAGCTGGAATTGCCACCGGAGTTAGGAGATTATCATGATGTTTCCACATTTCCTTGCTCCGGAAGTGTCTCGAAGTTCCTGACCAGCCAGATGTTTTCAAAAACATCGACCACCTCTCCATCGACCTGAACCAAGATTTGACTTATCGCGAGAGACCCTCAAGATTCTCGAAGAAGATGTTCGTGTTACCCGAAGACGTGCAATCAAGTTTTACAAAGTCCAGTGGACTAACCACTCTGAAGAAGAAGCACTTGGGAACGTGAAGATTATCTTAGGAGCGAATTCCCAGGCCTCTTTAGTACCTAAGCCTAGCAAATCTCGGGACGAGATTTATTTTAAGGAGGGAAGGATTGTAACATCCCAAAATTATTAACAAGTATTATCAATTCCAAAAATGGGAGCCAACAAAAACTTTTGTTAAATTATGTGTGTTGATCTCATGTTCTTGCTTGTGTTGCTAATTCCTCTTGTTTGTGTGTTGTTTGCTCTATTGAAAAACAAGAAGAAAAGAAGAGAATTAAAAAGAAAGAAAAGCAAGAAAATAAAGTGACAAGTGTCACATAAAATTCTCCAAGTGAGGATCTCATTTTGTTTCCAACAAAATTTAGTGGAGTGGTATTGCAAACCCTCCCATTTCATCCTTACTACTTTCTCTCTCAAATATTATTTTCAAACTAGTTTTAAAAATTCAAAAGTAAACAAAGTAAAAATAAATTAAAATGCCTTAATTAAAACACTATGAAAGAAAATGTTTCAAAACATTTTATTATTTTATGCCAATTTTTGTGGAGCTTCTGTACCTTATGGGAAGGCCCCACAAATTTTGCCAAATTTTTATAAATTGATTTAGTGCCTCAAATTAAATCAAGAAGTGCTTCTGGTTTTAAACAGAAGGACTAAACGTAAATTAGAGAAAGAAGAAGGAAAAGAAACAGAGCACAGGAGCCAGGGGGTTTGTGCAAAACCGTCATCGTCTACCTCCCCTAGCTCACTGTCGCCGTCGCCGTGGCGCCTTGCTCGACGTCGCCGTTCCCAGGCCCCCCAGGGCCCCCTTGCCCGCGCTCTCCCTCGCCTCCGAGCCACTGCAACCTCTGCGGGCAGAGGAGAGCCTCTCCCCTCGCCTTAACGCCGTTGTCCCCCGATGCTCGCCGCGGAAGCGTTGGACGGCGACCGGCCAAATTGGCCCAACTCACCGCACCTCGCCACGCGATCCTCTACGCCGCGAGCCCTAGCTCCATCCCGGACCCCCCAGACACCGTTCGCCTGCCTCTCCGCCCCTCTGGAGCTCTCCTGCACCCGACCCACCGTGGACCGACTGCGGCCGATAAATACCCCGCCCGCACCGTGCACTCCCTCCACTCCACCCCGACCCCTCTCACTCTCTCCACTCCTCAGTGCACCGCCAGGAGGGCGGAGCCACGCCCTCGAAGCTCCGGCTGCCCGTGAGCTTCCTCGACGCTCCGCCGCACCCGAAGGTGAACGCCGACGCGGCCGTGCCGTGTTACTGCTCCCTTCCTCCATTGACCACACCACCTTGATCCCCGTACTCCCCGCACTCACCCGAGCCTTTTGCCCCTCTGTTTCGTTCACAGAGACGCCGCCAGGACACCGCCGGAGACCGCTGCCGTGGCCGTGGAAGTTCAGCGGCTCGCCGTCGACGATTCACGCCGCCCCAGCAAGCTCCAGTCGCACCACGAACTTCCCCGAGCCTCCGCCGTCGCCCTGCACCGTCCCCGAGCTTTCCCGAGCCCTCTAGGTGAGGTTTTGCCCAACCTCGCCGTCGCCGGAGCCACGGCGCCGCCCAGTTATGGTCGTCGCCGATGGATTCGTCGTGGACCGTTGGATCTCCATCCAACGGTAGCTTACCGTTTCGGATAGAAAAGAAAGAGAGAGAGACTGACGAGCGGGCCCCGCTCGTCAGGTTTTATTATTTCCCTGCGTGCGCTGTGCCGCTGACCATGGGTCCCCCTTGTCATACTTTTAAACATTATCCACACTGGCATATTTCTATTTTTAGTTTCAGAAGAATTTCAGTACTGATATCAACTTTAAAAATCAATAACTTGAGATTTAGGAATCCAAATAAATCAAACTCAATTGTTCTGGAAAGCTTATGAAATTGTTGAACCAACCAAATTGATCTCATGTCATTTAATTAAATAATTAAAAAGTATTATTGAAAATGCCACAGAAGGTTTAAAATCTAAACTTGTTTGTTTCTGATACTCTGTTAGTCCAATTAATTCCAAACCAATTTTGCTAGATTAGTACTGCCTTGTGTTAGCTCCCCTAATTTTGGTAGAATTAATTAAGCAGTATTGGTTGTTGACTTTAGGATAAACCCTTCTAGGCTAAGACAAACAAATATGTTTATTGGTTGACCCAAATGGGTTAGGACCAATTTTGTTAGCTCACATATAGCCATGTTTACTTACCCCTAAAAGGATTTAATTTTAGGAACAACAGACTTATTTAATTGCCAAAACTCTATTATTAAGCTACTGGATTCAAACCAATGTGTAGGGAGTTTGGTAACCCCAAATGATCCAATTCAAATTGGGTTGTCTTCTACACATCAGTAGCTTTCTATAGAAATTTAGTTTGTATTTTTGTGACCAACAGAACTCAAGTTGTGCAATTAAACATGTTTAACAAGTTTCTGCAATAATTTGGACATAAACAAATATTGTTTAATTCAATTATTTTGAAATCAAATTGTATTGTTTGATGAATGCAGTGGCTATTTAGAGCATTTAGGATTGTGATGATATGATGATTGTTTGAATAGTTTAGTGATTGCTTGTATTGTTTGTTTATCGATTAGACGAGAACGTTGCTGGATTTAGCGAGGAGGGGAATTTGTTGAACCGGAAGATCAAGATCAAGGCCACTTTGCCGAGCAAGGCAAGCTACTCTCTGAGCTTGCACCTAAACTTATATGCATATACTTTGATCAAATGATTTACTCTGAAAACCAATGGTTTACAAAACCTTTTCAAAAAGTATATGGAAATTATTTTGCCACCCTATGTAGTAGTTAGATGAAACTTTAGGATGGAAAACAATGTTGTTTCTTCAAAACTCCTTTGAAATACTTCCGTGGCTAAGGAATACTGAGATGTCGGTATTAAAGTGGAGAAGTGGAGGATGTTGATGTTTATGAAAAATGCACAGTGTCCTAGTACTATGACAACCAATCTTAATCTGTGCGACCACATTTACCCCCATATGGGAACGGGGCTTAGTCATATAATTTGCTCTTATTAGTATGGGATACCTCATCAATGGAGATGACTCCATTATGCATGAGGGATGGTTTGTGAACTCCCCTGACCTGGGTCCTCGCTCAAACTCTATGGAAAGATAAGGAGGGGGATTGAAGACTTCATCAATGTGGTCGCCGGGAAAAACATATGAGTCCTCACACTTAGGGTTGCCGACGGGGACCGAACTGAGTGTTGGTGGGAAATATCATATGGGTAGGATCCTATACTAGCATGAGCAAAGGAGAGGCTAGGGTCGGTGGCTCAACTTCGCATACACCTTGTATGGCGGGACGTGGCTGACACGATGAGTTACCGGATGGATGTGGGTTAAAAGCGTGCTACCTCTGCAGAGGGTCAAAACTATTCGAATAGCCGAGTCCTCGGATATGGACAATTGGGAAGCTGTCCTAAGATCATGTGCAAGTTTTGAAAAGAATTCAGTTTAAAAAATGAAAGTGAAGTGGAGGTGTTGGTAAAAGTGGACCATGACAGACTATGGTCGGAAAAAGGTGGAGTTTTGGAGAAACCGATAAATGATGGTCTTTATTCAAAATGGTTATAAAAACTCTTCTTACTTTTTTTAACAAGGATATAGAGATGTTAAGGAAATAAAAGTTTGAAAAGTTAAAAATAAAACTAGTGCATACTCATGTTGGGGTAGTTTGCGAGTACATTCAAATGTACTCATATTGGTTTCGTCCCTGGCTATTGTCCTAGCCAGACTACGAGGAGGAGCACTACGCCGCGCAGGAATATGGTGACTTCTATGCGAACTAAGGATCTCCACAAGTCAGCTGCCAGTCGGGTCGTCGTCGTTAGAATGATATCTACTACGCCGTAGCTTCCGCTGATATTTTGGTTTGGCCCATGAAGGCACCTATGTAAGAACTTGGTCTAAATGACCATTTATGTAAGGCTTTTTATTCGGTACTGTAATGGATGTAAACTTTGGTATCCAATTCGGATTATGTGCAACGACAGACTGATCATGGGATCGTTGTGTTAAGCATAATCGGGTATTTCGGACAGCTAGTCCGGGGTCCCCACACACAGTTGCTCTTAACACGCTTCATGATCTCAGCAGTGCCAAACTGGAATTGCCGGATGATGGTGTTCAAGCAGTTCAACTTCTCTGGATATGATCTCCGGATGGCAGCATTCTGTTCGCCTGAAAAGTATGATGTGGGTTAGTATGTGAAAGCCGAGTAAAGAAGAAAAAGTGAAAAGCAGTGGTGCTTACCAATGAGTGGATTCAGGATATCCTTGATATGGTCTTTCAGAGTGTCCAAATATTTCTGGACACTGATCATCTTGTCATAGCAGACCTTGCATTTATTTCCAGCCTCTTCCAATTCCTTCTTCAATTTGGTGTTCTCTGTAGTTAGAGACTCAATTGTTCTATCCAAGTCTGAAGCATGAATTTCAGTTTCCTTGTGCAGCTTGGTTTCAACTTCAAGGAGTTGGTTGGTCTTGGCAAGTATTTGGTCATTTTGGGACACAAATCTCTGAAAAAAGAATAGCAAGTTAGACACATGGGGACTGAACATATTTCAGTCGGCAATTGAAAGAAATAGTAAGTTGACAGTGAAATTATATGCAGGCAGAGTATTTATACAAGTTCTGAGTGATCGAAGAGCAGATCACTCGGCACTTGGGGACTGGTATGTCTTTTAAAAGTTTTACAAGTTATTCAGTAATGCATTTTCAAAGTTCCAGATAAATTGTTAACATATTACCCGGAACTTGGGGGTTACGAGGATTTGAAAGTATTGTTGTAATGAAAGGCAGAATTAATGAGGATTTGAAATCAGAAGGTAAAACAAGTTCCATGTTATCATAGACTGATAACTTGGAACTTGGGGACTGGGATATTCTGAAGTTTTCAAAATGATGGCAGAGAGATATATATTTTCAAGTACCGAGTGACTGAGGTTCTTGGACAAGTTTACTCGATACTTGGGGACTGGGTTTTGTATATAAGATATGAAGAGGAAAGATATGTACCTGATGTTCTTGGACAAGTGAATCCACAAGTTTGCCCTCAGCAAGTTTGTATGTGTTGTACTCAGTCAACAGATTATCAAAGTTTGTATGGCCATATTGTGGCACAGTGGAGCCTTCGCCTTTATCAGTCGGCTTCGACTTTTCTTCAGGGGCAACAAACTTGGTTGCAGTTTTGAGGGGAGAGACCTTCTCAGTAAAGCAAGCTCCTGTGATCACGACTTCTGGATCAGTCGGTTTTTCAGTAGGAGGAGGAGAAACATTCCTCTCGACAGTTGTCTGCTCCTTATCAGTCGGCTCAGCGTGTTTTTCAGGGGTATCCTCCAAGTTATCCTCTTCAGCAATGGGAGGGCTTGGATCGCCACTGAGAGTAGCTTTTGCCCTGAAATCGCAAGTATGAAAGTAATATAAGAAAGAGTAAAAGAAAGCAAAGTTGATAAGTACAAGTAATAAAAGGTTATATGTATTACCCGGTATTGACTTGAAAGTCACGGGGGAGGTCATTGCTGGAGCCTGAAGAAGCTGTAAGGGAGTATGACTTAGAAACTCGGATTTGACCAGCTAAAGGATAACTATCAGAGGGATGTTTTTGTGGTTCAAAGTTGGAAAAGGAAGTACCAGGATGACGTGGAGAGGGAATGTTTGGGATTCCCGGTTAAGAGGATCCTCACCAGGGGAGGTCCGAGTAGCTCTCCTCTTGGTAGAGGGTTCAGCAGAATTCTGCGAAGATTTTTGAAGAAGAGTTTGATTGAGTTTTAGCATAGCAGGATAAGAATATGGTTCTATGGATATGCGAGAATATGGCACCTTGGCACAGATGGTGCGAGCCTTCCTTTTCCCGGTAGCAGCAGATTCAGTAGCTTCAGAGCTATGGCCGGGTGAAGGGGTGGCTGCCTTTTCAGCCGGTTCTGGTATTATAAGTGGGCATCAGTGGATAATTTGGGTTGAGTTTCGTTCTCAATTAAGCTTATGAAGAAGTGGCCAAGGGAGTCAAGTTCACCTTCTTCTTCCTCTTTTTCTTTTTCTTCTTTCTTCTTCTTCTTCTTCTTCTTCTTCACTCGAGGCTTGAGCCTCGTCTTCATCATCTTCATCATCGTCTGCCTCAGGAGTGGAAGGGGGAGTTTCAATTTGCCACCAGACATCAGATTCCTAGTGAAAAAGTAGAAGCAAAGTAATCAGTATACAATTGAGAAAAGAATATGTTATTGAGATTTTTATTAGTCGGTACTTACTGGTGGTGCCGGGTTATTCTTACTGAATGGCAGAAGGCCATTTTCCTTGATCGTCTCAACCTTTTCAGCAAGGAAGGCCTTGATAGCCTTGTTCAGAGCAGTGTTTGGGTAGGACTTCTCCGAGTAACGGAGGGAATCAGTCAGATGGCCTGAGTAATCGCAAAGAAGCTTCTTGCGGATACTATTGGGCTGAATTCGCCAACCCATCCACGTTTTGATCAAATCAGTTCCACGGAGACCGTGCGTAACAAGAACCGAGATCTTCTATAGAAGAGGCTAGATAGCTTCTCTCTCGGTGTCAGAGGCAAAGGATGTCATGTTGCTGTTGAGAGTGAGGGGTTCGACCGAATAACCCGGTAAAGGGTGTTCACTGATACGTCTCCAACGTATCCATAATTTCTGCTGTTCCATGCTTATATTATACCATTTGCTACATGTTTTATATACACTTCGTATCACTTTTATGCATTTTCTGGGACTAACCTATTAACAAGATGCCACAGTGCCAGTTCCCTGTTTTCTGCTGTTTTTGGTTTCAGAAAGTTACTTCTGGAAATATTCTCGGAATTGCACGAAACAAAAGGCCAAGTCCCTATTTTTCCAGCACGTACACGGAGTCCGAAGGAGAGACGAAGAGCCACGAGGTGGCCAAACCACCAGGTGGCGCGGCAGTGGGCCCAGCCGCGCCTGCCTGTGGTTTGGGCCCCTCGGGGGTCCGCCGACATCGCCCCTTCGCCTATTTATTCCCCGAGACGTGAAAACCCTAAAACACCGAGCCTTTCATCCAGAACATATTCGCTGCCGCCGCCGTCGTCAACCCTAACTCGGGGGGTTCTGAAGCTCTTCCCGGCACCCTGCCGGAGAGGGGAATCATCACCGGAGGGCTCTACATCGCCATGCCCGCCTCCGGAGTGATGCGTGAGTAGTTCATCCTTGGACTATGGGTCCATAGCAGTAGCTAGATGGTTGTCTTCTCCACTTGTGCCATCATGTTTAGATCTTGTGAGCTGCCTATCATGATCAAGATCATCTTATTGTAATGCTACATGTTGTGTTTGCTGGGATCTGACTTATATTGATACCTATGTGGAGCTGAATATTATATTATCATGTCTATGTCATTTGTGATCTTGCATGCTCTCCGTTACTTGTTGAAGCCTTGGCCAAGTGAATACTTGTAACTCCAAGAGGGGGTATTTATGCATGATAGTTGGGTTCAACCTCTATTTAACCTGGGATAGTGACAGCAAGTTCTAAGGTTGTAGATGTGTTGTTGCCACTAGGGGTAAAACAGCAATGCTTTATTCAAGGATGAATGTATTGTTTACATTACGCACATTACTTAATGCAATTGTCTGTTGCTTGCAACTTAATACTGGAAGGGGTACGGATGTTAACCGGAAAGTGGACTATTTAGGCATAGATGCATGCTGGATAGCGGTCTATGTACTTTGTCGTAATGCCCAAATGAATCTCATAGTAGACACCACAGCTCACACATGCATGTTATATGCACTTATCAATTGTCAATTGCCCAGCTGTAATTTGTTTACCCAGCATGTTAGTTATCTTATTGGAGAGACACCACTAGTGAACTGTGGACCCCGGTCCATTCTTTTACATCTGAAATACAATCTACTGCAATCATTGTTCTCTACTGTTTTATGCAAACAAACATCATTTCCATTCGATACGTTTAACCCTTTGTTTTCAGCAAGCCGGTGAGATTGACAACCTCACTGTTAAGTTGGGGCAAAGTAATTTGATTGTGTTGTGCAGGTTCCACGTTGGCACCGGAATCCCTGGTGTTGCGCCGCACTACACTCCTTCACCAACACCTTCGAAGCAAACCTCGTTTTCCTACTGGTTCGATTAAACCTTGGTTTCATACTGAGGGAAAACTTGCTGCTGCACTCATCATACCTTCCTCTTGGGGTTCCCAACTGACGTGTGACGTACAAGCATTGTTTCTGGCACTGTTGCCGGGGAGATATTCCCTCGTCAACTTAGCGCCAACACGTTTTCTGGCGCCGTTGCCGGGGAAAACCGAATTGCTTCTGCAAGGGGAGTCTCTCACACCCAATCTCTTTACTTTGTTATTTGTCTTGCTTAGTTTATTTTTATTTAGTCTTGTTTGCTCTCTTTATCAAAAACACAAAAAAATTAGTTACTTGTTTAATTCAGTTTGATTTTGTTTTTCAAAATGAGTACTCCTGAGAACACTAAGTTGTGTGACTTCACTAGCACAAACAACAATGATTTCATATGCACTCCTATTGCTCCACCTGCTTCTACAGCAGAATTTTATGAAATTAAACCTGCTCTATTAAATCTTGTTATGAAAGAGCAATTTTCTGGTGTTAGTACTGATGATGCTGCTGCCCATCTTAATAACTTTGTTGAACTTTGTGAAATGCAAAAGTATAAGGATATGGATGGGGATATTATAAAACTGAAACTTTTTCCTTTCTCCTTGAGAGGAAGAGCTAAAGAATGGTTGCTTTCTTTGCCTAGAAATAGTATTAATTCTTGGACAAAATGCAAAGATGCTTTCATAGGGAAATATTATCCTCCTGCTAAGATTATATCCTTGAGAAGTAGCATTATGAATTTTAAACAACTTGATAATGAACATGTTGCTCAAGCTTGGGAAAGAATGAAATCTTTGGTGAAGAATTGTCCCACTCATGGACTGACTACTTGGATGATCATCCAAACCTTTTATGCAGGATTAAATTTTTCCTCAAGGAACTTATTGGATTCAGCCTCTGGAGGAACCTTTATGTCCATCACTTTAGGTGCAGCAACAAAGCTACTTGATGATATGATGATCAACTATTCCGAATGGCACACCGAAAGAGCTCCTCAAGGTAAGAAGGTAAATTCTGTTGAAGAAACCTCCTCTTTGAGTGATAAGATTGATGCTATTATGTCTATGCTTGTGAATGGTAGATCTCATGTTGATCCTAATAATGTTCCTTTAGCTTCATTGGTTGCTCAAGAAGAGCATGTTGATGTAAACTTCATTAAAAACAACAACTTCAACAACAATGCTTATAGGAATAATTTTGGTAGCAACAATTATAAGCCTTATCCTTCAAATGGTTATGGCAATTCTTATGGTAATTCCTACAGCAACAATAGAAGTGTGTCCTCTGATCTTGAAGCTATGCTTAAAGAATTTATTAGCACACAAAAAGCTTTCAATAAAACTGTTGAGGAAAAGTTTGAAAAAATTGATGATCTTGCTCTAAAGTTGATAGTCTTGCTCATGATGTTGAAATTCTAAAACTGAAAGTTATGCCTAATGAAGTTAAAGATACTAAGTCATTTGCTACAGCAAATGCCATCCAAGTTCGAATTGATAATAATATTAGGATGTTGGCTGAATTGCATGCTAGGTGGGAAAAAGAGGAAGAACTTGAAAAAGAGAATAGTATAGTTAGAGTTTGTACTATCACCACCACTAGTAATGCTAATGTTTCACATGCTAGTAAGCCTCCTACTATTGATGGTAATGTTATTGGTGTTGGTAATGTCTCTACTACTTCTGCAAAGCGTTTGAAATTGCCTAAAACTGCTGAAACTTTTTCTGATAAAAGTGCTGAAATTTTTCAAACTATTGGAGACAATGGTTCCACCACCATTGACAATAATGATTTTGATTTTGATGATTGTAACATCTCTGAAGTTATTATGTTCTTGCAAAAATTAGCTAGAAGTCCCAATGCTAGCACTATTAATTTGGCTTTTACAAAGCATATTACAAATGCTCTTTTGCAAGCTAGGGAGGAGAAGTTGAAACTTAAAGCTTCTATTCCTAGGAAATTAGAAGATGGTTGGGAACCCATCATTAAGGTAAAGGTGAATGATTTTATTGCAATGCCTTGTGTGATCTTGGTGCAAGTATTTCGTTTTGCCCAAGAAGCTTTATGATATTCTTGATTTGCCACCTTTGGAACATTGTTATTTGGATGTTTTTCTCGCTGATAATGCTATGAAGAAACCTTTGGGGCGAGTTAATGATGTTTTTATTACAGTAAACAATAACCTTGTCCCCGTTGATTTTATTGTTATGGATATTGAATGCAATGCATCTTGTCCTATTGTTTTGGGAAGACCTTTTCTTCGAACTGTTGGTGCCATCATTGATATGAAAGAAGGTAATATAAGGTACCAATTTCCTCTCAAGAAAGGTATGGAACACTTCCCTAGGAAGAGAATGAAGTTACCTTTTGACTCTATTGTTAGAGCAAGTTATGATGTTGATGCTTCTTCTCTTGACAACACTTGATTTTCACTTTCTGCGCCTAGCTGAAAGGCGTTAAAGAAAAGCGCTTATGGGAGACAACCCATCGTTTTTATTTGCTGTTATTTTTGTTTTCTTTGAGTCAAGGAGTTTTGTTACTTCTGTAGCAACTCCTTTGTATCTTTATTTTATCGCAATGTTGTGCCAAGTAAAGTTCTATATTGAAAGTTGATGCAAGATTTGGATTTCTGCGCAGTGACAGATTTTTAGCTGTCACGGATTTGAGCTTATCTCCCTGTAGAAAATTCAAAAAATTCTGAAAAAATCACGCATATTCCTGAGATATGTACGCAACTTTCATTATTTTAGGCCAGATCCATCTGAGCAACTTAAGTGCCTCGAAAAAATTCGTCATTCCAGACTGTTCTGTTTTTGACAGATTCTGCCTTTTGTTTTGCATTCGCTCTTTTACTGTGTTTGTGTGGATTTCTTTGCTCCACAAAGCATTGGTGGCTGTAGCTAATGTCCAGAAGCTTTGGGATTGATTGTATCATTACAGAATATGAGAATTTTTGATTATGCACTAACCCTCTAATGAGAACTGTCTTGAGTTTGGTGTGAAGGAAGTTTTCAAGGATCAAGCGAGAAGGGTGATATTATGTGATCAAGAAGAGTGAAAAGCCTAAGCTTGGGGATGCCCCCGTGGTTCATCCCAACCATATTCAGAGAGACTCAAGCGTCTAAGCTTGGGGATGCCCAAGGCATCCCCTTCTTCATCAACAAACTTATCAGGTCATCTCTAGTGAAACTATATTTTAATTCTTTCACATCTTATGCGCTTTACTTGGAGCGTCTGTGTGTTTTTATTTTTGTTTTTGTTTGAATAAATTCGGATCCTAGCAATCCTTGTGTGGGAGAGAGACACGCTCCGCTTTTTCATGTGAATACTCATGTTCTTCACTTATATTTGTTGAGTATTCTTAACTAGCTACTGCAGTGCTTTTAGCTCCTGTTTTTCATGCATCTCTTCGAGCTGTTAGCACTTGTTTATAAATACTCTCTTGCTGCATTATATTATCATTTGGAGAGTTTATGTTTAAATAAATTATTGGTGTTTGTTTGGAAGAAAGAAAATGCTACATGTAGTAGTTGGTATTGGAAAAGACATATGCATTCTTGTAGATCATTGTCTTGTTTGATTTGATGCTTTGCAATTGTTTTGAGCTCTCAAGTAGATCATGTTTAAGCTCTTGCATCATGTAGTTAAAGCCTAGTAGTGGAGAACTACCGTAGAGCTTGTTGAGACTTGGGATGCATATTTGTTCTCTCTAAGGTCTAGATATTTTCTGGTAAAATGTTTGAGCAACAAGGAAGACAGTGTAGAGTCTTATAATACTTGCAATATGTTTTTATGTGATTCTTGCTGTACCGGTTTATACTTGTGTTTGCTTCAAACAACCTTGCTAGCCTAAACTCTGTACTGAGAGGGAATGCTTCTCGTGCATCCAAAACTTGAGCCAAAACCCATGCCATTTGTGTCCACCATACCTACCTACTATGTGGTATTTCCTGCCATTCCAAGTAAATATTTCATGTGCTACCTTTAAACTATTCAAAACTTTATTACTCCTTATTTGTGTCAATGTTTTATAGCTCATGAGGAAGTATGTGGTGTTTTATCTTTCAATCTTGTCATTTACTTCTGACAGACTTTCACCAATGGACTAGTGGCATATACATCCGCTTATCCAATAATTTGCAAAAAGAGCTGGCAACGGGGTGCCCAGCCCCAATTAATTACAACTTTCATTAATAATTCTCTTCACATGTTTTGCCCTGATTTATCAGTAAGCAACTTAATTTTGCAATAGACACTCCTCCATGGTATGTGAATGTTGGAAGGCACCCGAGGATTCGGTTAGCCATGGCTTGTGTAAGCAAAAGGTTGGGAGGAGTGTCATCTATAAAGAAACTAAAATACATGTGTAAACAAAAGAGAAGAGGGATGATCTACCTTGCTGGTAGAGATAACGTCCTTCATGGGAGCCGCTCTTGAAAGTCTGGTTGACAAGGGGGTTAGAGTGCCCACTACCATTCGTTGACAACAACAAACACCTCTCAAATACTTATTTTGTGCTCTCTATATGCTTTCGAAAACTTAAAAAGCTCTAGCACATGATTTAATCCCTGCTTCCCTCTGCGAAGGGCCTATCTTTTACTTTATGTTGAGTCAGTTTACCTACTCCTTTCTATCTTAGAAGCAAACACTTGTGTCAACTTTGTGTGCATTGATTCTTACATATTTACTTATTGCACTTGTTATATTGCTTTATGTTGACAACTATCCATGAGATATACATGTTACAAGTTGAAAGCAAATGCTGAAACTTAATCATCCTTTGTGTTGCTTCAATGCCTTTTACTTTGAATCTATTGCTTTATGAGTTACCTCTTATGCAAAACTTTTTGATGCTTGTCTTGAAAGTACTATTCATGAAAAGTTTTTGCTTATATGATTCATTGTTTACTCTTTATCTATTTGTTAGCAAACTATAGATCATTGCTTTGAGTCACTTCATTCATGACATGAGCCTTGCAATATATTGATCAAGATTGTGTGAAAGCATGTCTCCTCAGAAATTATTTGTTGTTATCGTTTTACCTACTCGAGGACGAGTAGAACTAAGCTTGGGGATGCTTGATACGTCTCCAACGTATCCATAATTTCTGCTGTTCCATGCTTATATTATACCATTTGCTACATGTTTTATATACACTTCGTATCACTTTTATGCATTTTCTGGGACTAACCTATTAACAAGATGCCACAGTGCCAGTTCCCTGTTTTCTGCTGTTTTTGGTTTCAGAAAGTTACTTCTGGAAATATTCTCGGAATTGCACGAAACAAAAGGCCAGTCCCTATTTTTCCAGCACGTACACGGAGTCCGAAGGAGAGACGAAGAGCCACGAGGTGGCCAAACCACCATGGCGCGGCAGTGGGCCCAGCCGCGCCGCCTGTGGTTTGGGCCCCTCGGGGGTCCGCCGACATCGCCCCTTCGCCTATTTATTCCCCGAGACGTGAAAACCCTAAAACACCGAGCCTTTCATCCAGAACATATTCGCTGCCGCCGCCGTCGTCAACCCTAACTCGGGGGGTTCTGAAGCTCTTCCCGGCACCCTGCCGGAGAGGGGAATCATCACCGGAGGGCTCTACATCGCCATGCCCGCCTCCGGAGTGATGCGTGAGTAGTTCATCCTTGGACTATGGGTCCATAGCAGTAGCTAGATGGTTGTCTTCTCCACTTGTGCCATCATGTTTAGATCTTGTGAGCTGCCTATCATGATCAAGATCATCTTATTGTAATGCTACATGTTGTGTTTGCTGGGATCTGACTTATATTGATACCTATGTGGAGCTGAATATTATATTATCATGTCTATGTCATTTGTGATCTTGCATGCTCTCCGTTACTTGTTGAAGCCTTGGCCAAGTGAATACTTGTAACTCCAAGAGGGGGTATTTATGCATGATAGTTGGGTTCAACCTCTATTTAACCTGGGATAGTGACAGCAAGTTCTAAGGTTGTAGATGTGTTGTTGCCACTAGGGGTAAAACAGCAATGCTTTATTCAAGGATGAATGTATTGTTTACATTACGCACATTACTTAATGCAATTGTCTGTTGCTTGCAACTTAATACTGGAAGGGGTACGGATGTTAACCGGAAAGTGGACTATTTAGGCATAGATGCATGCTGGATAGCGGTCTATGTACTTTGTCGTAATGCCCAAATGAATCTCATAGTAGACACCACAGCTCACACATGCATGTTATATGCACTTATCAATTGTCAATTGCCCAGCTGTAATTTGTTTACCCAGCATGTTAGTTATCTTATTGGAGAGACACCACTAGTGAACTGTGGACCCCGGTCCATTCTTTTACATCTGAAATACAATCTACTGCAATCATTGTTCTCTACTGTTTTATGCAAACAAACATCATTTCCATTCGATACGTTTAACCCTTTGTTTTCAGCAAGCCGGTGAGATTGACAACCTCACTGTTAAGTTGGGGCAAAGTAATTTGATTGTGTTGTGCAGGTTCCACGTTGGCACCGGAATCCCTGGTGTTGCGCCGCACTACACTCCTTCACCAACACCTTCGAAGCAAACCTCGTTTTCCTACTGGTTCGATTAAACCTTGGTTTCATACTGAGGGAAAACTTGCTGCTGCACTCATCATACCTTCCTCTTGGGGTTCCCAACTGACGTGTGACGTACAAGCATTGTTTCTGGCACTGTTGCCGGGGAGATATTCCCTCGTCAACTTAGCGCTAGCATTCACCAGCAGGTATTTTGGCTTTACAGTAAAAGTATGATTTTTGCCAATGTTTCACGTGGGTATGAACTTCTAGAGAAGGCAAGGCAGAACCTTTGCGGCGTTGAATAGAAACACCGCCACAGACCAAGAGGGGGCCATTCTTGTGCTCACGCTGAGGTTTGCACAAGAAAAGCTCCAGAAAAAGAGCTAAGCTGGGAGGAGTGCATAAGTATGATTCACAAAGAACTATGTAATTACTGATTTTCAAGATGGAATTGGGTCCGAGATCGAAGACCCGGAGGCCGTAGTGATGAAGAAGATCCCTAAAGAAAGGATGACCCGGGGACGAAAACAACGGGTGACATGTTCAAGAAAACAGATAACTTCACCTTCCTGGGGGGACGGCCGAGTCTCCTCTTCAGTCCCTCTCCAATCGATCTCCGACTGAAGAGGAAGAACACCGGCCTCTGTCGGTTCTTCCAGCTTGGTCTGTGTAGCCATGGATTTGGCCCAGTTGGCCGTAATCCCGGATTTGCGCTTGGTGGTCTTCTTAATCTTCTTTGATGCCGAGGCGGTGGCGCCATCACCGTCCTTGGCCTTGGCCTTCAGCTTCCTTGGATCTTTGGGTGCCATGAGATCTAAAGATCTAGAAAATAACAAGAAAAGAAAAGAAAAGAAAAGAAAAGAACCGAGCTCAAGAATAGCTCAAGGATGAACAAAGCAAGATCTAGATGGAAACCAAATGCGGGAATGAAATACTTACCGGAACTTGTGGAGATCTAGTGCGGAGCTGATTTCCCAGTGGTTAGCTGCGGCAATGCGGGGCTCCGATGTCCAGCGGCGGCGCGGCAAGCTCGGAGGAACCCTAACCCTAGCTTGAGGAGAGAGAAAATGGGAGGTTGAAGATGAAGGGCGCGGTGAATGGGGAAAGTGAAACCCTTTTACCGTGGTCCACTATTTATAACCCAGGGTGAAACCTTAGGAGCGTGAAAAACGAGGAGATAATGTTCTGGTTGACTATAGGTCAAAGATACTAGAGAATCTGTTAGACAATTTCGCTTGGTCGTTGACTGGGGAGAGTTGAGTACGAGAGAAATGCCGGGTTATAAAGAGAACCGCCAAAAGGAGCTGGTCTGAAACATAACCCGGCCATTCAGTGTTAATGCTTTTTATTTTTGTTTTCAGGAGTTTAACTCGGATAATCTCATCAGCAGCTACCCTCGAGTAATTGAATCAAGATCAAGAGTATCAAGTGGAGCAACAGATGAGCTTATGCAAGTCAAACTTGGGGACTATTGTTGGGGGGATAATAACCCGGTATACTTATGACCAAGGAATAATCAGTCGGACGGCCCAAGTTCTGGTCCGAGTGAAGTGTACAAGATATGGGCCGGGTTATAGTTGGGCCAATAGGTCTAACATGACTCGTCTCTAGAAGGAAGGACCTGAAAGAACTGGAGTCCGAGTGAAGGAAGAAACCGAGTGACTTGGAGGCTACGGAAGGTCTAGAAGAACCTAGAGTAGGACTCCGTGCTCGTATGTAACTCGGTATTCATTGTAAGTTCGGGAGACCTGGCGTCTATATAAACGGGCTCCCAGAACGTAGATAGATAAGTTCTAAGTCACGAGTCATAAGTTTCAACCCTAGTTCGATATCACCGCTATCAAGCGAATCCCTTGTAACCTGTCTCGTAACCCGGCTCTGTTGTCGTAGCCGAGTTATCGAGACCTTGAAATCAATAACATAGAAGCAGGAAGTAGGTCTTTATCTCCAATGGAGAGGCTGAACCTGGGTAAACCCTTTTTCCCCAATGAGCGCGACAATCTCCTGAAGGACCAAGGCGCCTTGCCCCAACATACAAGTTACCCTATGGTAACATCTGCCGTGTTAACCCCACGACAAAATGGCTCCCAGCTTGGAGCTATTCTTAGAGTATTTTTATTGCAATCCTTCTAGTAAAACCCAATCCTTAGGCCCTTACGGCATCGTTTCTATCCAACGCCGTAAGACGGCAGATCTGCCAGCTCTCATGTTAGCCAGCCACCCTAAGGGGTGGCAAAACACATATTTCTACTATAAGGACACTTCCCCAGTCACCGATGAGGCTCGTTACCAAGCCTTCCGTAATTCGGCCCTGGTATTCGAGCCAAAAATGAACAGTTATGCGAGTGACGAGGACCGGGTCCTAATTGAACCCCTTCGTGCCCGGGTCAGAGCTCTGCTAGGTCATGGCCTCCGTGGCACTGATCTGGTGAAATGCTGGATAGGCTGGATGATCCAGCCACTCAGCATCAGGACCCGGCTGATCCATGAATATACCGGGTCAACTACGAACGACTTGCGTTACTCCGAGGTAACGCTCCTCGATACCCAGATTGTGAATAATGCCAAGACCCTTCTTGGCGAGAAGAAAATTGCAATTGCTGAAACCGGGCTTGCCCCATTTTATGTTACCCGTCCTGCTCCCACGGTAAAAACTCACTCCTTACATTGATTCACTTGCTCATTTTTTTTCTTTCAACTGTCTAGAAGTTTCATCTTTCTACCTTACACAGGACGAGGCCTGGTGGAAAGTGGATTTCACTCCCACCCCCTCTCCAGCTGATGATGAAGCTGAAGCTTCTGAAGAAGAAGGTGAGCTTGACTCCGTAGGCCGGCTCTTCCTTAACTTAATCGAGAATGAAGCTCACTCAGGTTTTACTAACAATCTACCTCTTTCTCCTTATTCAGATCTTGTCGAGCCGGCTAACGAGAATTTGCCGGCTCCAGATGTTATCGAAGTACCGGCTCCCAGCACTACCACCGCTCCTTCCCACAAGAGGACCAGAGCCGCAGTACAGAAGGTGCCATATTCTCGCATTTCTTGTTATATGATGAACACCTCTCAACCTCAAGCACTTCGACAGGAAAAATATGCTGCCAAGGAGGCTGAATCCAGCAAGCGCCGCAAGACCCGGTCTAGCGCAAGCCAAGATTCTTTGAACACAGGTATCCCTTCGTGCTCCCTGTCTCGCTGGACCAAATCACTTCAAAAGACTCCCAGCACTTCATATCCCTTGGCTGGAAAAATCCGGGTCTCAAAATCCCAATCTTTATCAGCTTCTTCAGGTGACAGCGTGAACCTGCCTGATGACTTTCTGGTCAACGTTGGGTATGCTTTTCTTTCACTTCAACTTTTTCAACCTTTTCTCTTTTTACTACTTTGCGTCGCTAAATCTTACTTATTTCATACAGCGCTAAAGCCACACCCCTAGACGCAGCCGGGTCTTCTTCCCACGCTGTCGTGACTGAGCCTGCTCATACAGAGGCTCTTGTTCATGACACCATCGTGGAGGAGACCCCAGAGAAGGGAATGGAAGAAAAGCTGCCTTCGCCTCCAGCCTCACCTCTTAGGGCAGACCCGGGCATGCCTGCCGGGTCTCCCCCTACCACTGCCAAGCCAAAACAGAAGTCACCTGAGAAATCTCCCGGGTCTGGCTTGGGCACAAATGATGAGGTGCAATACCTACACACCCAAAAAACAACTTTTGAAGCTCCATCCACAGTGGTGGCCAAAATTGTTGAACCAGAGGTGAAAGCTGAGGCCAGTGCCCATGGAAAGGATCCCATTCTCTATTCCGAGCCATCCACTCTGGAAAACATGGAACTACCGGCCCTTCTTTCTGAATACTTTTCCCGGCTCTCACAGCACAAAGGACTTGAAGCTGAACTTGTCACTGCCATCAAGCAGCGCCATGAGGTAACAACACTCTCCTCCATACTCCCTAACCCCCAAGCTCCAAGTGTATTTAACCTTGTTTAATGAGCTTGGTGCTTTGAAAGAAAAACAAATTAGCCCCCAAGTGCTAGTTTGTCTGTTTACAGCATACTAGGACTCTTTGTCTTAATTTTGTAAGAACTTCAAATTTCCCCAGCGCCCAAGTGCCGGGTTACATACTTGCAGTAATCTGGGACTTGTCTTTCTAAATCATTCAATTCTGATACTGTAAGACTTTTACTTGCTTTAAGAACTTTCAAATCTGATAGACCCCCAGTGCCGGGTTGCATGCTCACATCAACCCGGGACTTGTCATTCTGAATTTCTTTGCATATATTTTTCACTGTCAAACCTTTTACTCAACTGAATTTTAACTACTTTTTTCAGCAACATGTGTCCCAAGCCACACTTGAAGTCCAGCAGCTCAAGGAGCAATTGGCGACTGAGACCCGGCTCAAGGCCGAGGCACAAAAGGAGACCCGGGACCTCAAGACCTCCCTTGCTGATGCAAAGGAAGAAAACATGTCCTTGAAAAAGGACATGGAAGATCATGAGGAGGACTGGAAAACCCGGCTTCAAACTGCTGAGAAGAAGCTAGCTGACATGGAAAAAAATCTATAACTCCTTCAAGCAACTTCTCCAAGACATCGTTGCTGCTATCTGGGGTAAATTTCTCTCTCTTTTTTACATATACCTAGCAATTCCTTTGTCCCATTACCTGCTAAATCAATTCTGCTGTAACTACTCTTTTTTCAGGTCCTCGTAACAGCATGAATTTAGAAACTCCTGATGTCAAGCTCCATGCCCTTCTTACTTTGGTGAGGCAACTATACTACAGAGCCGGGCGTGCCATTGCAACGACCCGTGGCCTAGAGGAGCCCCCAAGCCAGCTTAAACAATTTCTGGGTCACTGTGGCGCCCCGACCCGACTGCTATACAGTGATGCTGTGTGTCACCGGTTAAGCGATACAACCGGAGGTTACAGGTTTACCAATCCCCGGCCAAAACCTTTGGCAGGCGTTGCGGGGTACACCTCACTCCCGACAACGCAACACCCCGATTGATGCCTTAACACAGGCACAACTATCAAAGCATAATAGTAAGATCAAGACTTGTGGAACAACTGGCACATCACAGACTCTACGACACAAAAATCATATAGTTCAACTCTTATACAGAGAAAGATAGCAAATGACAAACAGAGGTCACAGACCCAACATTACAACATGCGGAAGCGAAGTGTGTTGTTCTAAACAACAAGAACCAACATATGGCCTAAGAGGCCTACAGATAAACATCACAACGCCAGCTGTTCCAGGATGTCCCAAGCTGCCACCTGGGAACCCCAGACTACTCGTCGACGTCCACAAAGAACCCACCTTCGAAGTCGGTGAAGTCCTCCTCTGAAACAAAAGCAAAGACGTTGAGTTCGACGAACTCGCAAGATTAAGAGCTAATATATGCTCGATGATTAGCTGTCAAGGTTTTATGGCTCTTTTGCATAAAGCTGATTTTATTTATGGAAAACATAACTCATAGGCATCGACTATTAGAACATTTTCAAAGAGGGGTAAGAAGTAACTCTTTTCTTTGAGATCACCTTCTCAACACCAACATCACCATTGTACCTGTTCATCAAAGGCACCTCCCCGAATCACCCTCGAGGAAGTCAACCTTACATTCGTGAAATTGGTACCTCTAGTACCCAAGTTTGAATCATTCCGTTTAAGTTATTCTATGATCATCGTCCATTCCCAAGTAGTCCGTAACCGTGGACACGGCTTTTCGAAAAGATTTAACCCTGCAGGGGTGTACAAATGTTTGCCACGCGTACCGTCCGGCCCATTACCTGCGCATTAGCTCTCTTCCTTGGAAAGCCGGCTGGGTGGGAACGGTGTCGACTTCTCCCTCGTTAAAGACTTTCCAGGATCATCAGTGGCAGTAGGGCTGCCAGGATCACAACACCCCGCCCCACGGCCACTTATTTTCCTAACACCACCATCCTCATCTCAGTTCAACACCATCACGCACGCGCAAATGGAAAGCCAAACTAGAGGACCCTGGCTAGCCCCGCTCGAGTTATTTAGTCTATGAGGGTTCCTGCAATTGCATAGGCCTCACGCATGGTTGCACGCTCAGTCTTGGTTCAGGAGGTACAGAACTCGCACCTAGGCGGCAAGAACGAGACAACCCACCACATTCCATGTGGCCTCTCATCCCCACCTTCTTAGCATTTTATTATCCATCTCCACAATTCTCCACCATCAACATCACTGTCACAAGTTAACACCTGTTTCCAGCATTCACCATCCCTAGTACAACTAGGCAGTTCACTAAGCATGGCTAAGCACTTGCATAGCATAGTAAGTATTCCATGGCCAACAACACAAACCTATGGTAATAGGAAGTTAAAACAGGTATTGGCAACAGGATTCTAATGTAACTAGTAGGATACTCTAATCCAGGCAAAAGACATTTAGAACCGCATGCAATATTATAGTGGAGAAAATATTTGCGGAAACATAGGATAAGATATGCTCAGAGGGGGGATTACGCTTGCCTTGTTCAGAGTGCTGGTAGTACGGATCGTCACAAGACGGGGGTGGCACTTCACCTCCTTGATCTACCGATGCACAAACAACACCGGACAAACAATCAACACATGGCAATTTTGCAATGCATACAAGGATGATGATATGACATTTTAAATGCACCCTAGAAGCCTTAGACATGACCAACAAGTTAAATAGGGTCCCCGTTATACTCATTGCATTATTTGGGATAAACCCCATATTTAAACTTAGTGATTATAATTACTACTAGAGCACATTATTGTGATTGTGAACCATGATGCATGATGATGAAGATTTTGGATCACTCATGTTTTTTCTGATCATTTCGGTATAAGGAACACATTTTTCGGAGGTCCCGGTAAAAAGTTATTAATTTTAAAAGTTTCTCCTTTTTTTTAATCATAGGATTTTAATATCACTAGAAGCACCATATTTTAAAAGTGAACAAAAATGCGTGATATTTATTTTAAAGTTTTATTCTCAACTTTCTGGGTATTTTGGTATATTACAAGCATTTTTGGGATACACCGATAAAATTCATCATTTTAACGCATTTTAAGTTTGGATATGATCTTTTGATAAATTAACAACACAAAAATATGTAATATATATAGCTTAGGGATACAAGGTGAAAAGAAAACTGAACTTTCCAAATCAAAAGATTTCCGGATACCAGCCCGGAATTTTCCGGATTTTATACCGGCTGGAATGATTCCCGGAATTATTTCCGGTCATAATTCGGATATAGACCGGATAGAAAATCTCGGGTCCAGTAGCTAATTGCTATCCCGGTATAGAAACCGGAATGAACCGGGTTTTCCACCGGACGCGTCAACGCGAGGGAAACGAGCTACGGCACGGCGATTCTCGACGGCGGGGATCACGCGCGGGCGCGGGAGGGGATAGGGGAGTGGCACGGGGTGGTGCAGGGGCTCACCAGGAGTTCGTCTCCGTGTCCGGCGGTGGCAGAGGTGGACGACGGCGGCGTGAATCGGGCGGCGAAGCCACGGAGTAGCTCCCGACGGCAGCGGCAAAGACCTCAACGGCGCGGCAAAACGAGGGCGTCTCCGGTCGATTTCGGCGGCGAGGAAGGATCAGGGGTCGCGGCGGAGCCGCTGGTGGGCTTGGATTCTTCTGGGAGGCGCTCAGGCGACGGCGGCGACGGAATTCAGCCGGCGACGCGGCGGACGGCCGCGAGGAAGACGAGGATGGCGCCGGCGATGTAGGGCTCCCCGGCTCGATTGCTTTGGCAGGGAGGTAGCTGACGGCGCGGCGAACCCTCCGGTGGTCACGGCTAGGCTTGGGGCGGCCCCGCACGACGGCGATGTGGCGGCGACGGCGGCTCGGTCCGGAGCCGTGAGGAGAGAGACGATGGAGGGAGGACTCGTGGAATGGGGGGAGGAGCAGGTGAGCAGCGTGGGGTCGGTCTCCTCGCGGAAGAGGGCAGAGCAGGGGGGCCCTGGCGCGGGCGTGCGCACGCAGGAGCGGCCACGGCGACATAGGGCCAGTGCAGAGGTGAGAGACGACGAACTTTTGCAGATAACCCCCTGGAATCTCTGTTTCCATCACGAACGGATCCCTGTCCAGTTTTCTTTTAGAAACCTTTTAAAACCAGCAGCACTTTGGAGATTTAAATGAGGCACTTAGACATTTTAGAAAAATATGAAATAATTTGTGTGGCCTTTTTCTACCAAGAGGAAGCTCCACAAAAATTGGCGCCTCAAAATAAAATGTTTTGGACAACATTTGTTTAGAGAGGTTGGATAAGGCTTTTTGCTAAATTTCGAAATGTTGCTCCTTTAACAATTTGGAGCAAGTGCAAAATATTATTTTGGAGCTCTTGAAACTTCCTTGACACTTAGGAGAGGTCAAAGTAATTTTGTTTTGCAAGTTTGAAAACTCTCCTTGCTTTGAACTTATAATTGAAGCAATTCATATTAGAGGTTTTTCAAAGTTATAATTGCTTGAGCATTTTTAATTAAGGATGCCATGATGCAATTCAACACAAAAGTGAAAAATTAGCACCCATTTTTAGGTTTACTAATTTTGGGCTGTTACAACTCTACCCTCCTTTCAGGAATCTCGTCCCGAGATTCTAAGCGTAGGAAAGAGGGAAAGATTGCGACGGTACTACACGATCTTCTCGCTTCAGGTGGCTTCCTTCTTGAAGAGGTTAACCAAAGGCATCATGAAGATCTTCATCGGCTTCTCTTCGAGGTCACTATCAACGTACACCATAGGGGAGAAGGAAACCTCACCGGAAGGATGGATCTTGGTGAATATACCACGATCAAGTACCTCCTAGTAGAATCTTAGGATGAGACTTCAAGCATCCCTTGATTTGACAGTTAGGAGACACATGCGTTTGACGGAAGATTGATACGGAGTTTTCAGTTGGTAGACAACTGTTTCCCAAAGATTCAGAATATGAACCTTGCACAAGGCCCAAAAGTCTGAGGGAGAGTGTCGAAACAAGCTTCCAACAGATGAGGAGATAACTTGTACTAGTCGGCTTGAGTAGAACTTTCCTCACGGAGGAGCCTTTCAGATCACTGGAGAAGGATCGGAAAGCTAGATCGAGTGAACTTCAGAAACTCCGCAAACGATAATATTGGGAACACTTCTTGATGTTCTAGACATCGGGTCAAGCTCCTTGAGGATCACCAACTATCGTTCCTGATGTAGATTTAGATCTGGTCAGGTGTAGAGATACTTCAGACTCCGCACCGGTAGGAAATAGGAAGCTTTGCAATGCATACCAACGGATTACAATTGCCAGGACCCCAAGAGTTGGACTACAATGTCAAACTCCAAAGGAGGAACGAGATTGCGGAACTCAAGTATTAGCAACTTGTCAGGAGACAGCTGCCCTACTTGATCTGCTTGCAACGAGACAAGATTTAGTCCTTGACGGGAAACACCATTCGCAGACAAAGAAGTTCTCAGACTTCCTCTCTTTCTGGGACAATTCAAGGGTGGCTTGGATGCATAGATGAAATTATCAGGGAATGGAGGTATCAACATACCATTCCGAGAATATTCTACACATGCATGATTGAGTTGAAAGGATTTCGAGGAAACCAGACAATTCACTCAGATCCACGGCGACATCTTTCAGCAATTGCACGTGAACCAGGAAAAGTCACTTCTAACTTCCGAACATTGCCTTGTGACGACACAAGGTTAGTTCTGACAAGCTTTCCAATCAAACATGGAGGAAAAAAAGAATGTAGTGGATGGGCTCAACAACAAACTTATCTAGATACTCCACGACGGTCGACCTCACGAGGTATGTGTTCTGGAGTTAACACATGAACGGCATAAGGATTGGTCAGGCTACACATTCAGGTAGGTAGGTCTGAGTTTGATTTGACGATAGCCCAATTCAAATCAAAAGATTTGTAGGATAGCATACCCACAAAGGAGATACCAACTTACGTCGACACATAACAATAGACATCCCATTGAGAAGGAACTAAATCAGATAGAGCTTTGGTCTTTTAACTCTCCAAGTTGTTTAAGCTCAACCGAGTAAGTCAGGACATCCAGCACGATTTTCTTGGAGAAGGGAGTTGTTCAGAGAACTAGCTTACTCATAAACTGAACATCACGGTCAGGTGACAACCTGGCGATACTTCTGGGAGGACCTCCAGAATATCACGATCCACCTATAGGATATCACGACATACCGTTCCAAGAATCCTCTGCATTTGCATTACTGACTAGAGTATCACGATCCACAGGTATGTCTTGAGTTCGAGAGAGGATCATACCATTTAAGGCACAACGGGGTGGTCTAGGGAGCTTCGACGTGAACCTAGCTCTTTGACCGAGGGAGGGCACCGGAGAGAACGAACTTGGCAACACAGTCAAACTCAGCTTATTGATCGGATAACCAATCATGCTAAGGAGGATAAAGAAGGTCTTTGGATTGCAACGCAGTAAGAACTGCTAAGAATATCCGATAGCCACATCATTGCTCACGAATTATCATTGCCGAGTAACAAGTCACTCGGAGAACGAAGAGTAACAAGTGTGAGAGCATCACTTCATCAAGAGGATCATGATGTTAAGCACGATACTTTGATATAAAAGAGTGTGACACTCTAAGGTGGAGCAGAGCAAAAACTAGACAAAGCCCTTACTCCGCAGATTTCATTACTTTGACTAGATCCGAGAAGTGGACAATATACGGGAGTCTATTTCTTTTAACAAGACGAAGTGGAAAGTTTGACGGATCCAGAGAGTGACTGGCATCGGAACATACCAATACTCGATAGAACTTTATTGTCAACCGACAGACAAAGGTCGGAAAGCGGATCAGAGTAAGAAACAAGCTCAGGAGAATCCTAAGATGTTGGAGAGGCACCGGTTATTACTCAATTGTGATAACCATGCCCAAAGAGGAGAGATGCAACAGAGTCACAAACATAGTTGGGAGACTTGTTAAGAGAATTCTGGTCATAACCCAGATGATTCCAAGACAGAATCTCCAGCTATGGCAGAGGTAAAGTTACATAGTCAGCAGAGGTGTGGAAAATTAAGGTTCAACCATTTAGCACACAGACCACATAAAGACTTGGGTTGAAGATCAGCATCATGTGCTACTAGCGAGAGTTAAGAAATCACAACTTAACACACTCTAGTTGGCACAATCCGGGACCTTATGTTCAAGTCCTTGGGTTAGAACCCAAAAGAAAGGATTAAGAGATTAAACTTGATAGGAATACAAGGGTCCATAAACAACTGAGTTGATAGGAATTTTCGTCGTACTCCAGATGGTTTCTCGGCACATGAAGCTTCGGATTGTAGCGCGGTGGAAGCAACTGGACACATAACACTAAAGGTCGAAGCCACCCACGTTTCTCCTAATTTTGAAGTAACAAGTGAGAAGTAGAACCTTTAAATCAAATCGAGGTAAGATTGCTCCGAGATTAGAGGGTAACCAGATAAGGAGTAAAAAGAATCCTAAGATGGTTTTCACAACTCATTTTTAGGTTCAAAATATTTGCACAAACACTAGACTCAACATCGACCAGTAGAAGGGTTTCCTACAGGCAGTACTGCTCTGATACCAACTTGTGGCGCCCCGACCCGACTGCTATACAGTGATGCTGTGTGTCACCGGTTAAGCGATACAACCGGAGGTTACAGGTTTACCAATCCCCGGCCAAAACCTTTGGCAGGCGTTGCGGGGTACACCTCACTCCCGACAACGCAACACCCCGATTGATGCCTTAACATAGGCACAACTATCAAAGCATAATAGTAAGATCAAGACTTGTGGAACAACTGGCACATCACAGACTCTACGACACAAAAATCATATAGTTCAACTCTTATACAGAAAAAGATAGCAAATGACAAACAGAGGTCACAGACCCAACATTACAACATGCGGAAGCGAAGTGTGTTGTTCTAAACAACAAGAACCAACATATGGCCTAAGAGGCCTACAGATAAACATCACAACGCCAGCTGTTCCAGGATGTCCCAAGCTGCCACCTGGGAACCCCAGACTACTCGTCGACGTCCACAAAGAACCCACCTTCGAAGTCGGTGAAGTCCTCCTCTGAAACAAAAGCAAAGACGTTGAGTTCGACGAACTCGCAAGATTAAGAGCTAATATATGCTCGATGATTAGCTGTCAAGGTTTTATGGCTCTTTTGCATAAAGCTGATTTTATTTATGGAAAACATAACTCATAGGCATCGACTATTAGAACATTTTCAAAGAGGGGTAAGAAGTAACTCTTTTCTTTGAGATCACCTTCTCAACACCAATATCACCATTGTACCTGTTCATCAAAGGCACCTCCCCGAATCACCCTCGAGGAAGTCAACCTTACATTCGTGAAATTGGTACCTCTAGTACCCAAGTTTTAATCATTCCGTTTAAGTTATTCTATGATCATCGTCCATTCCCAAGTAGTCCGTAACCGTGGACACGGCTTTTCGAAAAGATTTAACCCTGCAGGGGTGTACAAATGTTTGCCACGCGTACCGTCCGGCCCATTACCTGCGCATTAGCTCTCTTCCTTGGAAAGCCGGCTGGGTGGGAACGGTGTCGACTTCTCCCTCGTTAAAGACTTTCCAGGATCATCAGTGGCAGTAGGGCTGCCAGGATCACAACACCCCGCCCCACGGCCACTTATTTTCCTAACACCACCATCCTCATCTCAGTTCAACACCATCACGCACGCGCAAATGGAAAGCCAAACTAGAGGACCCTGGCTAGCCCCGCTCGAGTTATTTAGTCTATGAGGGTTCCTGCAATTGCATAGGCCTCACGCATGGTTGCACGCTCAGTCTTGGTTCAGGAGGTACAGAACTCGCACCTAGGCGGCAAGAACGAGACAACCCACCACATTCCATGTGGCCTCTCATCCCCACCTTCTTAGCATTTTATTATCCATCTCCACAATTCTCCACCATCAACATCACTGTCACAAGTTAACACCTGTTTCCAGCATTCACCATCCCTAGTACAACTAGGCAGTTCACTAAGCATGGCTAAGCACTTGCATAGCATAGTAAGTATTCCATGGCCAACAACACAAACCTATGGTAATAGGAAGTTAAAACAGGTATTGGCAACAGGATTCTAATGTAACTAGTAGGATACTCTAATCCAGGCAAAAGACATTTAGAACCGCATGCAATATTATAGTGGAGAAAATATTTGCGGAAACATAGGATAAGATATGCTCAGAGGGGGGATTACGCTTGCCTTGTTCAGAGTGCTGGTAGTACGGATCGTCACAAGACGGGGGTGGCACTTCACCTCCTTGATCTACCGATGCACAAACAACACCGGAAAAACAATCAACACATGGCAATTTTGCAATGCATACAAGGATGATGATATGACATTTTAAATGCACCCTAGAAGCCTTAGACATGACCAACAAGTTAAATAGGGTCCCCGTTATACTCATTGCATTATTTGGGATAAACCCCATATTTAAACTTAGTGATTATAATTACTACTAGAGCACATTATTGTGATTGTGAACCATGATGCATGATGATGAAGATTTTGGATCACTCATGTTTTTCTGATCATTTCGGTATAAGGAACACATTTTTCGGAGGTCCCGGTAAAAAGTTATTAATTTTAAAAGTTTCTCCTTTTTTTTTAATCATAGGATTTTAATATCACTAGAAGCACCATATTTTAAAAGTGAACAAAAATGCGTGATATTTATTTTAAAGTTTTATTCTCAACTTTCTGGGTATTTTGGTATATTACAAGCATTTTTGGGATACACCGATAAAATTCATCATTTTAACGCATTTTAAGTTTGGATATGATCTTTTGATAAATTAACAACACAAAAATATGTAATATATATAGCTTAGGGATACAAGGTGAAAAGAAAACTGAACTTTCCAAATCAAAAGATTTCCGGATACCAGCCCGGAATTTTCCGGATTTTATACCGGCTGGAAAGATTCCCGGAATTATTTCCGGTTATAATCCGGGTATAGACCGGATAGAAAATCTCGGGTCCAGTAGCTAATTGCTATCCCGGTATAGAAACCGGAATGAACCGGGTTTTCCACCGGACGCGTCAACGCGAGGGAAACGAGCTACGGCACGGCGATGCTCGACGGCGGGGATCACGCGCGGGCGCGGGAGGGGAGAGGGGAGTGGCACGGGGTGGTGCAAGAGCTCACCAGGAGTTCGTCTCCGTGTCCGGCGGTGGCAGAGGTGGACGACGGCGGCGTGAATCGGGCGGCGAAGCCACGGAGTAGCTCCCGACGGCAGCGGCAAAGACCTCAACGGCGCGGCAAAACGAGGGCGTCTCCGGTCGATTTTGGCGGCGAGGAAGGATCAGGGGTCGCGGCGGAGCCGCTGGTGGGCTTCGATTCTTCTGGGAGGCGCTCAGGCGACGGCGGCGACGGAATTCAGCCGGCGACGCGGCGGACGGCCGCGAGGAAGACGAGGACGGCGCCGGCGATGTAGGGCTCCCCGGCTCGATTGCTTTGGCAGGGAGGTAGCTGACGGCGCGGCGAACCCTCCGGTGGTCGCGGCTAGGCTTGGGGCGGCCCCGCACGACGGCGATGTGGCGGCGACGGCGGCTCGGTCCGGAGCCGTGAGGAGAGAGACGATGGAGGGAGGACTCGTGGAATGGGGGGAGGAGCAGGTGAGCAGCGTGGGGTCGGTCTCCTCGCGGAAGAGGGCAGAGCAGGGGGGCCCTGGCGCGGGCGTGCGCACGCAGGAGCGGCCACGGCGACATAGGGCCAGTGCAGAGGTGAGAGACGACGAACTTTTGCAGATAACCCCCTAGAATCTCTGTTTCCATCACGAACGGATCCCTGTCCAGTTTTCTTTTAGAAACCTTTTAAAACCAGCAGCACTTTGGAGATTTAAACGAGGCACTTAGACATTTTAGAAAAATATGAAATAATTTGTGTGGCCTTTTTCTACCAAGAGGAAGCTCCACAAAAATTGGCGCCTCAAAATAAAATGTTTTGGACAACATTTGTTTAGAGAGGTTGGATAAGGCTTTTTGCTAAATTTCGAAATGTTGCTCCTTTAACAATTTGGAGCAAGTGCAAAATATTATTTTGGAGCTCTTGAAACTTCCTTGACACTTAGGAGAGGTCAAAGTAATTTTGTTTTGCAAGTTTGAAAACTCTCCTTGCTTTGAACTTATAATTGAAGCAATTCATATTAGAGGTTTTTCAAAGTTATAATTGCTTGAGCATTTTTAATTAAGGATGCCATGATGCAATTCAACACAAAAGTGAAAAATTAGCACCCATTTTTAGGTTTACTAATTTTGGGCTGTTACAGTCACCTATCCACAATTCCTGATTGGATAACCCGGAGGAAACTCTCTGGCTGCCGCAAAGGCGCAATGCGTGTAATGGCCCTGGCCAAGGCGCATTATCCAGATATTGACCCGGCAAAACTTGCTGGCGGGTTCCCCCAATTCAGCTTGGACAATACAGAATTTGGTGGGAAAGACCTCGCTGCTGTGAGCAAGGAAACCCGGCATGCTGCGACAGTGATTGCTGAAGGCTTGTCTTTAGAGAAATTCCAGCATGGATACGACAAGAAGAGTCGGCGTATTGACATGCCAGAGCCCGTCCCTACCATTTTGATTCCCCCACAACTTCTACGCGTTTAGTCTCAAAAATCCACTGTCACAGGCACTGGAACTCCTGTAATTGCTCCACCGAGCCGGCCTGTAGTTACAGATGATGATCCCAAGAACCAAGGCCTCGCCTTGATCTGTTGGAAGACCCCGGCTCAGGAGATAGGAGGACCCCAAGAATCTATAGAGACCGAGCTAGCTTCAGGAGGAGAAGCCCCCAAGGCCCAAGAGCAACCAAGCGAGACCCCAGCAACAGATGACCCGGCAAAAAATGCCGAGTCTTAATTCTTATTGAAAAACTGTCCATTTGGCCTGCAAGGCACTTGTAATAACTTTAATACTTTGAGCCTCATGTTTCGATCGTGCGCCTGTGCACGTATGCCACTATGATCTGTAATATTGGTAAAACTTATGGTCTGAATCTTCAATCTTTGAATGGTTTAGATGACCCTTTTGGTTTCTTTAACTATGAGCCGGCTTTCCCATGGATACTTCTGTCGCAACTCCTCTGAGAAAAGGTCAAATCAAGTCCTTTTTAGGTATCATGATTGATTGAATTCTCAGGTGAGCGATCAGACCATATAAGTGCGAGTCACATCGAGCTCAATAGCAAGAAAACCAAGAATTAAACTAATGGCATCAAGGCCGAGTCTTGAGATTTCAGCTACAGGCTATTTTAGCAAGAGCCCCCAAGACCCGGGTCAATGTTCTGGAAAGTAATGGCTTACTGTGCTCATTTACCCCATTGACCCAAATATCTGACTTGCTCGAATTATATAATAACTGGGACTTTTATTAAAGAAACAACTAATCAACCATACAAACTAACCATGAAAAACATCCACAAATAAAGGCCGGGTTACGAGGATAGGTGTTCACTTTTGAACAGCTAACCCCCAAGCCTCAACACATGAATTTCAACTGGGATACAAGAACCGGGCCTTGGGTTAGATGTTCTCTCTGTGAACATCTAACCCCCAAGACCTAAATTGTGAGACTTGATCAAGCTAGATAAACCGGGTCTTGGGTTGGATGTTCTCTCTGTGAACAGCTAACCCCCAAGACCTAACATATGATATTTTGAATAAAATGGATCACCAGAATCTTGGGTTAGATGTTCTTTCTGTGAACAGCTAACCCCCAAGACCTGATATATGAGACTTGAGCGCAAACAAACATAATTCCGGGTCTTGGGGTGAACCATTGTGAGACTTCAATGGTTAACCCCCAAGGCCTAAATAAATAAATAAACATAAAGATAACACAAAAAATAAATAACTGGAAAGACACAAATTTCTGTTCAACCTTTACTTTATTGATAGAAAAGGTTAGGTCAGCAAGCCACCTCATTAAAAACCTTCCAGTCCCCTTAGGTACCCTGGTAAGGAAAAGAGCGCGTCTGAAACCTGCTGCCTGTTACATCGTGTGTTACATATCAAGACCCGGCCTATCGCTAGGTATAGTAGGGACGTAAGTGGGCAATGTTCCATGGCCGCTCACGCTCTTGCATCGAAAATGTGGATCTTGTAGTGTCCTTGATAGTTTCTGACTTTTCTCTCACATCCACCAGATAATAAGACCCATTGTGCAAATTCTTGCTCACAATGAAGGGTCCCTCCCATGGGGGAGATAACTTTTGCATCCCATCTCTGTTTTGTGTCCACCGCAACACTAGATCTCCCTCCTGAAAGGTGCGAGTTCTAACCCGGCGTGCATGATATCTTCTCAGGTCTTGCTGATAAATTGCCGATCTTTCAAGTGCTTTCTCACGATGCTCCTCTAACAGGTCCAGTGAATCCTGCCGGCTCTTTTCATTTTCTGTCTCAACATAAGCCGCCACGCGCGGCGAGTCATGAATTATGTCACTTGGTAACACAGCTTCTGCTCCATAAACCATGAAGAAGGGAGTCATATTGGTGGATCTGTTGGGTGTTGTGTTGATGCCCCAAACTACTGATGTAACTCCTCTACCCAAGCTCCAGCTGCTCTGATGCACGGGACCCGGAGTCTTGGTTTCAGTCCTTTGAGCACCTCTTGATTAGATCTCTCAACTTTCCCATTGGCCTGAGGATGAGACACGGATGCTACGTCCAATCTTATACCGTTCCTTCCACAAAATTTATGCATCTCCCCAAGCGACATATTGGTCCCATTATCTGTGATGATGCTATGTGGATACCCAAATCTATGGATGATCCTTTTAAAGAACACAACTGCTGTAACTGCCTCGCAGTTTGTAACTGGCATACCTCAACCCACTTGGTAAACTTATCAACCGCCACCAAAAGATGGTCTTCTTGCAAGGAGACATCTGGAAAGGCCCAACCATATCCATCCCCCAAACTGCGAATGGCCAAGTTAAAGGAATAGTTTGCAGCTCCTGAGCCGGCACATGAATTTGTCGGGCGTACCTCTGGCACCCATCACATCTACTCACCAAACGCTCTGCATCTTCATTGGCTGTGAGCCAGTAAAAACCGTGTCTGAATGCCTTTGCGACCAATGATCTTGTGGAAGCATGATGACCACAATCTCCTTCATGTATCTCCTTCAAAATTTGCCGGCCCTCCTCTGGCGAGACACAACGCTGAACCACACCGAAGCACTTCTCTTGTAAAGCTCATCATCAATGACCACATAAGCCTTGGCCCAGCGCACGATTTTCCGGGCTACGATCTCCTGCTGGGGCAACTCCCCCCTCGTAAGATAAGCGATGTATGGCTCTGTCCACTCAGGAATCTCGTGCACTGCTGCTACTAACTGAGAATCCGGGTTATCCAGATAGGCATAATCTTCCTCATCCTCAGGCTTAACTGATGGAACTCGCAACTCATCTAGGAAAGTATTAGGTGGGACTGGCTCTCGCTTGGAGCCGAGTCTTGACAGAGCATCAGCTGCATCGTTCTTGCGCCGGTCTATGTGATCCACCTGGTATCCAGAGAAGAACCCGGCAACTCTATCCACCTCTCTTCTGTAAGCCGCCATCTTTGCATCTTTTCTGTCCCAAGTGCCAGAAACTTGCTGAGCCACAAGATCTGAATCTCCATAACATCTGATATACTTGATGCCCATCTCCCGGGCTATCTTCAAACCATGTAGCAGAGCCTCATACTCAGCCACATTATTGGAGCAATCAAAGTGTATTTGCAAAACATAGCTCATCTTTTCTCCCTTTGGGGAAGTTAACACAACCCCGGCTCCTGATCCTTGCTCCTGCTTAGACCCGTCAAAATGCATGACCCAAGACTGAATTTTTGGAACTAGTTGTGGTGCACTTAACTGTGTCCAGTCATTGAGAAATTCCACCAGAGCTTGAGACTTGATTGCTGTTCTGGGCGCATAGTTGATATGATAATCTCCCATCTCAATGGCCCACTTGGCCACTCTCCTGTAGCTTCAGAATTTCGTATAATATCTGCGAGTGGGATCGAGCTCACCACCGTAATGGGATGCCCTTGAAAGTATGGCTTCAACTTTCTACTTGCCATGAACACACCAAATACCAACTTCTGCCAGTGAGGATATCTTTGCTTTGTTTCTGACAAAACTTCGCTAACATAATAATCCGGCCTCTGTACCGGGTGTTCCTTCCCTTGCTCTTTGCGCTCAACCACAACCACAGCGCTTACCGCTTGAGGCCCGGCAGCAACATACAGTAACATGGGTTCCTTGGGACCCGACGCTGCAAGAACTGGGCTTTGGACAACTGGACCTTCAAAGCTTCAAACGCATCATCTGCATCTTGATCCCACACAAAATTTTATGTTTTCTTCAAGAGCTTGTATAACGGTATCGATTTTTCCCCGAGCCGGGCTATAAACCGGCTCAAGGCTGCCATGCAGCCCATAAGTTTTTGAACATCCTTCAACTCCTTTGGCTTTTCCAAGCTCTGTATAGCCCGGATTTTGTCCGGGTTTGCCTCAATTCCCGCTCTGACACGATGAAAACCAGTAGCTTCCCAGCTGGAACACCAAACACACACTTTGTTGGATTGAGCATCATATTGTATCTCCGCAAGTTCGCAAACGTCTCTGTGAGATCCTTGATAAATGACTCGGCTTTTTCTGACTTGATCACCACATCATCAACATAAGCATGGACGTTGCGGCCAATCTGATCTGCAAAACAGTTCTGGATGCACCTTTGATAAGTGGCACCCGCATTTTTCAGCCCAAAAGTCATGGTCTTGTAGCAAAAAGCCCCAAAAGGCATAATGAACGAGGTCTTCTCCCAATCATCTCTATCCAACTTGATTTGATGATAACCTGAGTAAGCATCCAGAAAACATAAGAGCTCACTTCCTGCAACTGCATCAACAATCTGATCTATACGTGGCAAAGTAAACGGGTCTTTTGGACAGAATTTGTTCAAACTGGTAAAATCTATGCACATCCTCCACTCATTGTTCTTCTTCAGCACTAGAACCGGGTTAGCCAACCACTCTGGGTGCAAAACTTCCATGATAAAGCTGGCTGCCAAGAGCCAGGCTATCTCTTCTCCAATGGCCTTCCTCCTTTTAGCGTTCATTTTTCTCATACCCTGCTTTACTGGCTGGGCTTTAGGATCAACATGTAATTTGTGCTCAGCGAGTTCAGTTGGGATACCTGGCATGTCACTAGGTGTCCGTGCAAAAACATCCCTATTCTCACGGATGAACTCGATGAGCGCGCTTTCCTATTTGTCAGTCAAGTTTGACCCGATGGAGAACTGCTTGGAAGAGTCCCCCTCCACAAAATCTACCATCTTTTATCTCGGGCTGATTTGAACTTTGCCCTATCACCTTCTGTGGTTGGCCTTTTCAGGACCGTATTATCTGTCGGGTCTAGATTTGCCCTGTAACTTTTCAACTCCTCTTTGGCACACGCATGCTCTGCCATGGCAGCATCTCCCTCATCACATTCTGCTGCTTTCTGTCTGTTGCCATGCACAGTAATGATTCCCTTAGGACCTGGTATCTTCAGCTGCAAATACACATAATAAGGCCGGGCCATAAACCTGGCATAGGCCGGCCTTCCCAACAACGCATGATAAGGACTGTGAAAATCTACCACCTCAAAGTCTAGCATCTTTGACCTGAAGTTTTCCCGGGACTCGCCAAAAGCCACCTCTAATGTGATTTTTCCCAATGGAGTTACTGATTTCCCCGGAACTATGCCATGAAAAACCGTGGACGTCTTCTGCAACTTAGACTTTTTGAGACGCATACGCAAGAAAGTTTCCCAATACAAGATGTTGATGCTGCTTCCTCCATCCATCAGGACCTTTTTCAGCTCATAGCCCTCCACTTGAGGGGCCACGACCAAGGCAAGCAGACCCGGGTGTTCCACATGATTCGGGTGATCTGCTCTACTCCAAGTGATTGTTTGCTCAGACCATCTCAAATACCTGGGTGCTCCCATGGACACCGCATTAACAGTCCTTCGAATTACCTTCCTCTCCCTTTTGGAAGTGTTTGACGTGTAAACATGATATGAACCAAGCTGCTTGGGCTGAGTGTTAAACCCGCCCTGTACTTGAGAACTTGAGCCGGTCGGAGGGCTAGTTGGTGTTGCATTGGCTCCAGTGAGCGGAGCCGCGGCCGGGCTTGCACCCGTGCCGGGTCCTCCACCCCTATTCGCTGCTTGTAATGCCCTATGAATCTCATTGTTCTTCCATCTGTTAAGATCTGCACACTGAGCCAGTGAATGATTTGCCGGCTTACCATTCCTGCTATGATGAGGACACGACATTCTGAATGCCTCTTCCGTACTCATGGGTCTTGGACCATTGAAACTGTCGTAACCTCCACCATTTCCTCTATTATTATTATAACCTCCATTGTTCACTCTATTTCCATCATTGTATCCACCATCAGTCATGGGCCTCTGAAACCCGGTATTTGTGTTTGCTACGAACTCTGAACTTCCATCGTTGTGCCCTCTCTTGTTGTTGTTGTTATTCCAATTGTTATTCCTACCATTGTTTGTCGGGTTTTTGCCCTTTCCTTCCTCAGGATCATCCTGCGTCTTGTCCGTTGCAGCATGCTTGTTACAGGCCTCTAATAGCTCGGCCATCGTGACGGGTTTGCCTTTGTGACTCTCTTTCAAGCGTCCCAACTTCTGGACCAAAGGTGTATAGCTACATGTCTTTTCCAGCGTCGAAATTGCATCCTTTGGTTCAATACCAGACGATGAGTGCAAAATTTCCACGACCCGGCCCATCCAGTGCCGGGTTGACTCTCCCTTCCTTTGAACACAATGATCAAGGTCCTCCAGTGAGAACAAATGCTTGCTTGTACCCCAGAAGTGCTTGATAAAAATTGCCTTGAGCTCTGACCAAGTGTTGATCGATCCCTCAGGTAAATTCTCGAACCACAACTTTGCTGCGCCATCACTCATCATCAGATACATATACTTTGCGCACACATTCTCTGTTGCATTGCGAATACACATTGCCATCTCGTAACTGCTCAACCAACTTGCCGGGTCCATGCTCGGCTCATAATTGGCCACTTTGCTTGGTTCTTTAAACTTCTCGGGGAAAGGCTCGGATCTGATTGATTCTGATAAACACTTAGGCCCTGCTAACCCGGAGCCTCCAGCTTGAAGATTAGGACCCGGCGAACTCGCTGATACTGCGGGTGGGACAACTTGTTGTACTGGAACCACTACTGGAGCTGAGACGACCGGGTGAACACTCGCGGCTCGCCTTGCTCTTGACCTGTTCACGATCTGATGTGCCACAGAAACTGCAGGAGCCGGCTGATACTGCTGGTTATTTTGCTGAGGTTGCTGAACATTGTGTTGACCCGGCGCAGCTGGCCCGGGCTGTGGTGGCAGTGTCTCCCCATGTCTACTGTGAGTATGTTTGCTGTTGTAGGGTGTTGAGTGCAATGCACTTTTGTTCTTTGAATACTGACCCTGTTGAACCACGGCCGTGCGTAGCATATCGATGGCTCGCCGAGCCTCCAACTCCGCAGGTGAGTTTCCCAATGGGATACAATCAAGTGCTAAAGTTGCTGCATAAACATTATCCGCCAGGTCTGGCGTGTGATATCTGGGTGTTGCCGCGACGTGACCTGGATTTCCCCCGGCTCCTCCGGCAGGTAAACCTGACGTCCTTCCAACTGCTGCCCCCGGGTTTCTGTTCACCGCTGCGCTTGCTCTAACTACGGGTGTTGCTTGAACCGCACCAATGGTTTGATCCACTGGGGTTCTGAACAGCACAATTGGTTGTATGATGTTCTCCCTAGGAGCCAGCCGACTCTGATGCCTCCTCTGATACTACATGGTCATATCGTTATGGCGAGCTTGTAACATTTCCTCGTTCTGCCTCAAGCGATTCTCTCTTTCCTCAATCTCTTTTGCCCTTGCTGCAAGTTGTTGCTCATGTGCTACTGTGTATCGCCGGGTCTGCTCCAAAGCTCTGCGCGCTGTGTCCAACTCCATGGCCCAGGATGCCGCGTTCTCCGGCGTGATGATCCTTGTAAGCGTCGTTTGGTCCAAAACCAAGCCGTTGTCGAATAGAGCCGGCGCAGGTGCCGGGTTAGGCGTGATGTCTCCTTGGGCCCGGCTATTGAGGATACCGGAGTTCCTGAACTGCGCCTGGCCTTCGCTTTCCTCTGAAACTGATGCGAGCTCACCATCCACTGGCCTTTGATTTAACTCAAGGACCGGGTTTTGTTGTTGCTGATCATTGATATTTGGTGGGGGTGCCGCTCCTGATCCCCCGATTCCCAAAGCGAGATCCAAATTCGTCGAGGGCACTGTGTAAACTGCCACTCTTCGAATTGGACCCGGGTGAGACTCCATCTCGAACTGATCTTCATCCTCTTCTTCTTCCAGGTCATATCCATACCTTCCATCAAGCAGGGCCAAGATCGATTCTGTATCGTCCTCGCTACCTGGTGCGTCACCCGGGATCCGTGCCGTGTTTACCGACTGTTCCACATGTCTGGCCACCAGATCCGCATGCTCAGTAGTCCCTACGGATTCTTCCCCATCTGATTGGACAAGGGTAGCAGCTCCTGACACAGAATCATATTCTTGATTACTAGCAGACCCGGTTGTATGTATCATACCAACAAAAACATTAATCTGGCTAATTGGAATAACATCACCTGATTCAAGCAGATCTGACTCCGGCCACCAGCTAGAATCATCGACGATGTGTTCTCCTTGCATGTTGATGACGATCCAGCCTACCACCAGATTCTTCGTACCTTCCAGCGTAGCTCCCTTGATGATGACACTCTTGGCCGCAGGCCCCACGGTGGGCGCCAAATGTCGTGGGGTTGTCACGGCATATGTTACCATAGGGTAACTTTGAGTTGGGGGCCAGGCGAAACTGGTGTCAGGGAGTTTGTTTTGCATGGAGGGGACAAAGGGTTTACCCTGGTTCGGCCTCTCCATTGGAGATAAAGACCTACTTCCAGCCATGCTCTTATTGCTCTAGATCTCGATAACCCGGCTACAACAATAGAGCCGGATCTCGAAAAGGGTTACAATGTTTTCTCTCTCGCGGGACTTGTGTGATATGAAAAGCTTAACCTAAACTGAGACCCATGAGCCCCTTATATAGATGATGGGTCTCCTGGTGTCTTTACATGGCAAGGCCGGGCTATACCCGTTCTCAGAGTTCCTATCTATCTCCACCTCTTCTTGATCTTCCTATCTTGGACTCCACGATGCTTACCGCCTCTGGGTCTTCTCGATCTTTCCTTCTATAGGCCGGGTTACCACCAAATGTCCCGGCCCATCTCTGAAACTGACCCATGATGAAGAAAGCAAGCCAAGCCCGGCCTCTTGCCTGGCGGGTCTTCTTTCGCCTTCATGGGTACACCGGGTTATCTTTCCCCCAACAATGTCATCATCTATACTAGTTCCACGGGTGTCGAAACGGGTAGCTAAGTGCATTTTTCTCATTGGTTGTGTTAGGGGTAGCTCATATGAACATTTAAAACAACCTTTTGGACCCCAAGTTATTCCATACGGTGCACACTAAGTGGGAGTTAAGCCTTAAAAGACCGCAAAAACCTTCATGCATGCCCGATATAACCGTGGTATGTGAAGCGGGTCACACCAACGGGTTTGATGTTGTCTCTTCCAATGTACCACCACACTCTCATACATATCTTAGACAATACCTAGGTTTTGGTGTGATTCTGGCTCCAGAGCACCCACTTTGGTCGAAACCCTAAACAATTGACCGAAAGTGTCAACCATGTCACCAGTTCCACGCGTGTCGAAAGGGGTAGCTAAGTGCATTTTTGTCATTTGTTGTGTTAGGGGTAGCTCATATGAACATTTAAAACAACCTTTTGGACCCCAAGTTATTCCATACGGTGCAAACTAAGTGGGAGTTAAGCCTTAAAAGACCGCAAAACCTTTATGCATGCCCGATTTAACCATGGTATGTGAAGCGGCCGGTCACACCGACGAGTTTGATGTCGTCTCTTCCAGTGTACCACCACACTCTCATACATATCTTAGGACAATAGCTAGGTTTTGGTGTGATTCTGGCTCCAGAGCACCCACTTTGGTCGAAACCCTAAACAATTGATCTACCTGTTCAACGGGTGTCGAAAGGGGTAGCTGAGTGCACTTTTCTCACTGGTTGTGTTAGGGTAGCTCATATGAACATTTAAAAGATAAAGGAATAAGCATAGATATAATAAACTAGATAAACATAATTGAAAACCTAGGTACTGATGACTAATCAGGTGTATTACCCAACAGTAGAACCCATAGTATATTCACTTGTTCATCAATTTGACTGTGGAAAACATAAAGGAATACGCATAGACATAATAACCTAGATAAACATAATTGAAAACATAAATCATCGCATGCTCCATCTAAACTAGATCTTCAATGACCAGATCCATCTGCTTGCTTCGAAAGGTCAAACTAGATAATAGGAGGCATCGTTTTCTCCCGTGGGTAGACCACTGCACCGTCGGCACAGATTCTCTGGCTTAGTATAGCCTGCCATTGGCTCATTGACATGTGGACCCAATGTCCGGTGGACCGCGCGTGCCAGTGACTCATAGTCAAGAGAAAAAAGTTAGAGAGGCTTAGTCCGTGCTGCTGCACCGAACCGCCGCTTCAAGGCCTCATCGCGTCAAATCAACGAGCCAGTTTGACCACTAGCGCACGTCGGCGTTATTGCCATGGCTTGGATTCAGACTGTTTTAAAAAAAACTCCCTTATCGGAGAGGGGCGGCTTCTTCTGGCGGCCTTCCTATCGCCGTTTCCAGATCGAGATCATCCATGCCCTCCTCCACCATCAATGGCGAACAACCACGAGGCTGGCGGCAGTTCCGGGGGATGGGGGCGCAAATACATCTGGCCACGCAACCTCTCGGTACCGATGGCGGAGGAGTTTGCCTGCTACGGCCTTCTCATCCCACCGGACTCACGGGTGCCGTCCGGCTGGCGCATGAGCGCAGGCGGCCTCGCCGTGCCACCTATCCCCAAGGTCGACACGCTCGAAATTTAGCTCCTTATCCACCGGCGGTGGATGGCCCTCCCGGATGAGCTCAAGGCCGACCCGGAGTACTCCGTCGACAACCAATTTTGGTGGTTGTCCGTACTGGCGGCGGAGCGACGCCGCGACATCGAAAGCTATGCCGGCGGTGGCCCCAAGGCCCCGGCTAAGAACAACCGTGAAGGCCGGTGGGATTTCTCGGAGGGGCGCACCGTCGAAGATGTCCTCGACGCCGTCCGTGCCGGGCGGAGCGTCGTGCGCAGGACGGCTCCTCTCCATGTGGGCGCATAGCGTGCCACACGTCCCCTCTTCATCATGCGACGTGGTCATGCGCCAACGACACCGCCGCCTCGACGTACTCCATCGCCTCCTCCACCGTAGCCGGTCGTCGACAAGGAGGACGACCCCGAAATGAAAAAGGTCTTGGCAGACTCCCTTGATACCGTCGAGTTTGATGAGCTGGCGCGGTGGCCGAGTCTCTTTCAGGTGCTCCGTGACTCGGCGATGGAGCAGCAGATGAAGCCGGATCCGGTGCCGCATCAGCAGCAGATGGAGCCGGAGCCGGCGCCGCAGCAGGTGCCGCATCAGTAGCAGATGGAGCCAGAGCCGGAGCAGACCAACATCCCGCCGGAGATGCTCGGGATGAAGTGGTGCTGGACTGGCCTGTTGCCGGAGTCGTATGAGGATGATCCAATGGAGGAGGTGGAACAGGCCAGGCCACCGCCACGGCGCACAGGGCCACCGCCACCACCAGTGGCGGATTGGTCGTGGGCGCAGCGCCTATCTTCATCGACCTCTCCGGCGACAACGATGACGAGTAGAGTAGTAGTGGCCACCAACGGCCTTTTCATTGCATTTTGTTATTTTTCTTGCTGTTCAGCGCCTTCTCACTCGAAATATGTATCCCCTGTTTGAATGTAGTACTGAATTTCAGTTTAATTTGGCTACAATATGTTAGGAAAGTACCTAGGTTTATGTGGGAAGATGCAACTTGGCAAATATATGAGGATCTCCATCCAACTGTCTCCACCGCTTCTAATGAACGTCGATTTGCTTTATGATCCGTGCACAAATTATAAATGAATCTTCAAATTATCAATGCATTATAAATAATTTATCGATTTATTTAATTTATTTTTGTATTCATGTAGTAATACATGCATTAGCAAGAAAAATGCGTTAATTTTTTGTGTTATTAATACATTAAATAGTAGAAATAATATTGTGCGTTTAATGCAAAATCGACGGTCATGATGAACGGTGGAGATCCTCAAAGTTGTGGAAAGCCGTGTTGGGTTTATGTGTGATTCCGACTCTCCACAACACCACTTTGGTCAAAACTCTAAGCAGTTGGTCGTAAGTCAAAACCCTAACATCTACAGTTTCCACGGACGTCGAAAGAGGGAAGCTAGCTCAGTGGACTATACTAATTGGTTGTGTTGTGTTAGCTCATATGAACATTTAAAACGACAATTTGGATCCATGTTATAGTGTGACCCGCTTCATATAGACCACAATTATTCATCTGAAAAGGTTTTGAGGTCTTCCAAGACTAAACTAGCACTAGATGGAATCATGTGACAAAGTATGATGATGCTGTATTTGCATCATATATATACTCTTACAAATATTTTAGGATAGTGCCAGATTCTTGTGTGATTTTGACGCTCCAGAGCCCCCACTCTTGTCGAACCCCTAAGTAGTTTACCGAAAGTCAACCCTATCGTCTGCGTATTGTATCACGTGCATCGAAAGGATTAACTTAGTGGAGTCTTCTCCTTGGTTGTGTTAGGATGGCTCATATGAACATTCAAAACCAACGTTGGGCCATGTCTTATATAATCACATGATTCCATCTGGTGCACTCGGAGTGGGAGTTTAGCCTGAGAAGATTGTCGGCCCAGTGAAATCCAGGGTGTGCTGGGCCTGTCCTCTACGGCCCTCGAGACTTGATGGCAAATTTTCGCTAAGGTCCAAGCCTACGGCTTGGAGAGCCTCGCGAGGCGGGTTGCCTCACGAGGGCTTTTTGGGGCAGCAGAGGCCTACGGAGGCCCTCTCCACTGCTGCCCCCTCTTCAAGGAAATCTCCCCTGGAGAGAGGTCAACGCCGAATTCTCCACGGGGCCTCCAAGCCCTCGTGGAGATCGCTTCGCTGCAACGCAACCTCTGCAGAGTGCACATGGGCTCTGCAGCGGCTGCAGAGTGACGCGCGCCTCTGCGCGGTGACAACGACGCCGCAGTTGCCATTTTGGTGATTAAAGGGGTCAACAAAGCTGTGCCACCTGCACCAGACTACAAGGGTTTCCTCTTTGGTGATAAGGGGACCAGCCGGCGCTACACTCCATGGCCAATGTCACCGTGGGCACCCCCACGTTCCTCTGCGGCCCCAGCTGGCCGTCTGCATGGACGGTGGTTACTCTGCTACAGGAGTCAGCTTTACGCCCATGGACCGCGTCCATGGACAACCGGGCTGCGGTGCACCACGCTCTACCTTCTGCGCCACGTGACAGCCCTACCACAGTGCAAGCGCAGGGAGGGAGCACGGGGCGCCTATAAAAGGAGGACGAGCAGCACCGTAGCAAGGATCACATTCTCATTCCAGCATAGCCACTTACGCGCAAGGAAGAAGAAGACCACCGCTTCCCTTCCTTGTGTACACCATTGCCAAAAGAGAGCCCTCGGCAAGCTCATTGTACTGTAACCTCTACAAGCAGTGCAATACAGACAAGCAGGAGTAGCGGTGTTACCTCCACACGAGGGCCGTGAACCTGGGTACGGGCTGGTGTTCATCTCTGTCGTGATGTCCCTCCACTTGCTCGACGAGCACCGTCGCCGTGCAGGTTGAGGGTTGTTTGACCAACGTGTTCAGCCCCTTACACGAACTCTCTTCGTGAGCTTGACTATCCCTGTTTCGTGGGAGTCATTCTCCGACAATTGGCGCGCCAGGTAGGGGGCTGAGGCGCGTCTTCAACCTTCACCGACCTCTGCACCATGGCGGACACTCGCGCAGCTCGCGCCACCCGGCGGGCATCAGGCAGGGCAACCACCGAGCCCGCTGCCAACACCACCAACCCTCGCGGCCGTCCCCGCGCCAGCCGTGCCACGGGGCGCAACACCGCTGAACCGCGTGTGGAGCACCCCGAGGACGATGACGGCCACCACGACGACCGCTTCGACGAAGACGTCGACCACGGGCACGGCGAGGACGCTGAGTCCTCGCATCCGTCCCAGCGCCACAGCGCCTCCACTCTTGGGCGTCCAGCGCCCAGCCCAAACACCGCGCTGCTCATGGCCGCGGAGCTCTTCCGCTACCGCCCCACAGCTGAGGCGCACGACAACTGGCTCGGCCGCCTCCAGCACCTCGTCGACATCGCGGCGGCACCGCGCGCAGCTCGCGGCGTCGCGCTCTCTGGTGCACCACAACTCCGGACGCGCTGGAACCACCGCGCATGGCGCACCTCCGCCGCCGCCTCCGCCGCCGCCTCCGCCAGGTCCGCCTCCAGCTGCGGCGCACAAGGCCGCATCCCACGCGTCTTCGCCGCGCGATTGTCAAATCGTGCAGCGACACCCCCAGACGCGCGGGTGGAAATGGAGCGCCAGAAGGACCTCCAGAAGCGCATCGTCGAGGAAATCGGCCAAGCAGGGCGACAGAACCGCCGTGCTCTTCAGGGTGGCATCGCCTCGTACGCCACAGGTTGCGCGGCCTTCACCCGCAACCTGCGTCGCGTCGTCTGGCCACAGAAGTTCAGGCCTGACCTACCCAAGGGCTACGACGGCACGAACAACCCCATCGAGTTCTTGCAGCTCTACACCACCTCCATCCAAGCTGCGGGGGGAGACGACAAGGTCATGGCCAACTGGTTCTCCCACGCTCTCAAGGATTCCGCCTTGTCGTGGCTCCTGAACCTTCCCGAGGATTCCATTGACTCGTGGGAGGAGCTCTGCCAGCAGTTCGTTGCGAACTTCAAGGGCACGTACGAGCGCGCCCTCACCTACAACGACCTGCGAGCTGTGCGCCAGAAGCCTGGCGAGACCCTCCGCAGGTACATCCAGCGCTTCAGCCAAGTCCGCAACAAGATCCCGAACATCCCGGACTCGCACGTCATTGCGGCCTTCAGAGAGGGCGTCACCAACCACAGGATGCTCGAGAAGCTCGGCATCCATGATACCCTCTCCTCCGTGGTGAAGCTCTTCGACATCGCAGACAAATGCGCCAAGGCAGAAGAAGGGCTCCTCTTCGTCAAGGTGGGCTCGACAGACGACCCTGTCGAGGGATCCAAGACCCAGAAGAGGCGTGACGAGATAAAGCGCAAGCCTACCGCAGTCCTGGCAGCTGAACCCGACGCCAAGCATGTTCGCGAGGACTCCCAGAGGCTGGCGAGAAAAAGGTGGACAACCGCCCGTTCTGCATCTACCACAACAGGCGCGGCCATGCGACGGAGAACTGCTATGACCTCAAGCAGCTGAGCAAGAAGCGTGAGCAAGAAGAAGGCAGCGGTGGCCGCGGCAGAGGCCGTGGTTACCGCAAAGGTGGACGCAAGGGCAACTTCCAGAGGCCCAGGGAACTCAGGCGAATGCCGCCGAGAAAAACAACAATCTTCCCGACGAAGAGCCTGGAGGCTACCAGGCCCCCAAGGGTGCCATGGCATGCATCCTCGGCGGATCCCAGGCGCCCAAGTCGAACAACCAGTTCAAGCAGTTCGCTCGCGAGCTCAACGCAGCGCTTCCCGGGGTCGAGACGTCCCGCCCCCTCAAGTGGTCCCAGTACACCATCGCCTTCGACGCCAAAGATCACCCCAAGTCTACCAAGACTGTGGGCACTCTCCCGTTGGTGTGCACCCCCACCATCAACAACATCGCCGTCGGCAAGACGCTCATTGATGGGGGTGCAGGCCTGAACGTCATCTCTGTCGAGACCTTCGAGACGCTTCAAGTGCCCTACGAGTGGCTCATGCCCTCCAGGCCCTTCACCGGGGTCACCAGCGGCTCAATCTCGCCTCTGGGGCAAGTGAGGCTCGCGGTCACTTTTGGCACGCAGGAGAACTACCGCACCGAGCTAATTGACTTCGACGTCGCGCACATTGGCCTGCCCTACAACGCCATCCTCGGCTACCCCGCCCTCGCGAAGTTCATGGCCGTCACGCACCACGCCTACAACATGGTCAAGATCCCTGGCAGCGGTGGCACCATCACCATACGTGGTCACGTACAGGACGCCACGCGCGCTGTCGAGATCGCCTACAAGGCCGCTGCCATGGCATTCCCCGCTGACGAGGACATGGAGCCTCTCGAGAGGCCCAAGAAGAAGAAACAGTGTTCACTCAAGAGCAAGCATCTACAAAGAAGGTGTCGCTGAGCACCAGCGGCTCGGGGGCTGAGGGCTCGGGGGCTAGCGTCACCATAGGCGCTGGCTTGCCTCCCAAATAGGAAAGCGCGCTCGTCGCCTTCCTTCGGGCAAATTCTGACATGTTCGCATGGACTCCGTCAGAAATGTCCGGTGTACCAAGGGAGGTGATCGAGCACCACTTAGCCGTGTGTCCAGACGCACGCCCTGTAAAGCAGAAAGCGCGGAAACAAGCCCCCGAGAAGCAAGCGTTCATCATCAAAGAAGTAGAGAAGCTGAAAGCAGCAGACATCATTCGAGAAGTTGCCCACCCCACTTGGCTCTCCAACGGTGTGGTTGTCCCAAAACCCAATGGAGGAGGCCGGCTCTGCATCGACTACACAGACGTAAACAAGGCTGCCCCAAGGATCCATACCCCATGCCAAGGATAGACCAGATTGTGGACTCCACCGCCGGCTGTGATCTCCTCTGTTTCCTGGATGCCTTCTCAGGCTACCACCAGATCAAAATGGCCAAGGAAGACGAGGAGAAAACAGCATTTCTCACCCCTTGTGGTGTGTATTGCTACACTTGCATGCCCTTTGGCCTGAAAAATGCCGGCGCCACCTTCCAGAGGCTCATGAGGATCGCCTTGGGGGCTCAGATGGGAAGAAATGCAGAAGCTTATGTCGACGACATCGTGGTCAAGTCTCGCGAGGGAGACACTCTCTTGAAGGATCTCGAGGAAACCTTTGCCAGCCTGCGCAAGGTGAACATCAAGTTAAACCCCGCCAAGTGCGTCTTCGGGGTGCCTTCAGGCAAGCTCCTCGGGTTCCTCGTGTCCCACCGCGGCATAGAAGCAAACCCTGACAAGATCAAGGCTATAGAAGACATGCAGCCACCTCGCCGCCTCAAGGACATGCAGCGCCTAGCAGGATGCATGGCCAGCTTAGGCCGCTTCATCTCCAAGTTCGGCGAGAGAGCCTTGCCATTTTTCAAGATCATGAAGAAATCCGGCACCTTCAAGTGGACTCCAGAGGCCGACAAAGCATTTGAGGACTTGAAGAAATACTTGGCTAGCTCACCAGTCATGGTAGCCCCCAGGGCAGGCGAGCATCTGAAGCTGTACCTAGCAGCCACTCCACAAACTGCAAGCGCCGTCCTGGTGGTGGAAAGAGAAGAGCCAGTTCTCCCCAAGAAAAGCACTGCCACAGCAAGTCCAGAACCTCCCGACGAGGGAACAGCCAAAAGGTGACAAGCTCTACTACGCCATCCAGCTGTGCTTCACAATAGACAAGATCTCCAACAACATCGCCGAGTACGAGGGCCTCCTCGCCGGGCTCAGAGCCGCAATCGCCCTTGGCGTCAAGCACTTACTCATAAAGGGTGATTCCCAGCTCCTGGTTAACTTCTCCAACAAGAGCTACACGCCTAAAGACGACCACATGGCCGCCTACCTTGAAGAGGTTCGCAAGCTCGAGAAGCACTTCAGGGGCATGGAGCTCATGCACATCCCGCGAAAGGAGAACCAGGAGGCAGATGACATCGCCAAGCGAGCATCACGAAGGCAGGCCCAGCCGGCCGGCGTCTTTGAAGAGAGACTCTCCAAGGCGTCCATAAAGCAGCCACAAGAAGCAGCAGCCACAAGCACAGACGAAGTACTCCCACCACCTCCTGTAGGTGGGGCACCCAACTGCGGTCCATCCTCAGGGGAGCGTCTGCTGCTGGCTATGGTGCATCAAGAGACAGGCTGGGTTGACGAACTCAAAGACTACCTGCTGAAGGGAGTCCTCCCTGAAGAAGACGCGGAGGCGGAACGAGTGGCTCGACAAGCCAAGTCATACTACATCCTCGAGGGAGACCTGTACCGCAAGCGCCCAAATGGAATTGCACTCAAGTGCGTCCCCCCCGAGGAAGGCCGCATGCTGATCAGAGACATTCACAGTGGAGAGTGTGGCCACCATTCCTCTGCACGCACCCTGGCAGGCAAGGTCTTCAGGAGCGGTTTCTACTGGCCCCAAGTGCTTCAAGATGCCACCACCATCGTCCAGTCTTGCGATGCGTGCCAATTCCACGCCAAGCAAGTCCATCAGCCTGCACTGGGACTCCAAACCATCCCGCTCTCGTGGCCTTTCGCGGTCTGGGGGCTAGACATCTTGGGACCCTTCCCGAGATCGCAAGGGGGCTACCGCTTCCTCTTCGTGGCAGTCGACAAGTTCACCAAGTGGGCAGAGGTTGAAGCAGTGCGCAGCATACCGGCCAGGGCAGCAGTAAAATTCATCAGAGGCCTGGTCTGCCGTTTGGTGTGCCTAATCGCATCATCACCGACAATGGCTCACAATTCACCAGCGGCATCTTCAGGGCCTACTGCGAGAGCCTCGGCACCAAGCTCTGCTTCGCCTCGGTGGCTCACCCACAGAGCAACGGCCAAGCCGAGCGAGCAAATGCTGAGGTCCTCAAGGGCCTCAAGACAAGAAGCTTCAATCGCCTGAAGGGCTACGGCAAGGGCTGGATAGACGAACTCCCGTCCGTGCTCTGGTCCATCCGCACGAACCCCACGAAGCCCACTGGTGAGACGCCATTTGCCCTCGTGTATGGAGCTGAAGCAGTCCTCCCCACAGAGATCAAGCATGGATCCGCACGGGTCCTTGCCTTCAACGAGGACGATCAAGCAGACCTCCACAGCGACGACCTGCTGCTCCTTGACGGGTTGCGCCGCCGTGCCGCCCTCAGGGCAGCCAAGTACCAGCAAGACCTGCGACGCTACCACAGCCGCCACATACGTCCACGCACTCTCGAGACAGGCGACCTCGTCCTCAGGAGAATCCTCTCCAGGGAAGGTCTCCACAAGCTCTCGCCAATGTGGGAAGGCCCCTACAGGGTCTCACACATCGCCAGGCCTGGCGCGGTACGCCTCGAAACGGAGGACGGCATCCCGGTCAAGAATCCATGGAACATCGCGCATCTACGCAAGTTCTACCCGTGATCATAGTCACGCCAGACATTTTTTGTCTCTAGAGGGAAGCACACAACTTCACCTCCAAGCTTCACAAAAGCTTCTCCTCCCGAGGGCCAGCCCCTCTGAGCTCTCCTGATTACGTGCCGCCGCAGGCCGTGAAGAGTCTCAGCCACTGAATGTGGTCCCCATGCCTCGACATGGAAAACTTTATCTTGGTAACACCAAGTGTAATGAACCAATTCGTTTCTCAATGAAACATTGCGCTGAGGCGCCGCTATGTAATATTTTGGTGGTGAGTTTTTACTTTTCATCATCTTAGTTCATTTCGCGCTCATATTCTTCCCCATGCGCACCTCGCGAGCGGGGGCTGAGTACGGTGACTGTGCCTCAAGAGCACCCCAACAGCACCGCAAAATCCAAAGGATCCGAGCTCTAACACGTGAGCACGCTCTCACGCCTGTTACCTCCACAAAGAGCTCTGGCCCATGGGTTGCTCCCAAACACGCCACCTCACCAAAGGACCTTGGTACTTACTCTCCTCGCGAGATACCCATGAGGAAGCCTATAAGCGCGCATGAGTGTTTACTACCATGTGCCTGCTTTGGGTTTGCCTCTCTAACCAATACAGGGAACAAGAGTCCTCCCCAAGGTCGAGAAGTCACGCTCCGACCCCTAGAGGGGAGCGCACCATCAGGGAAGCCAACGCCCTCTACGAGGCCAAAGTCTCGCCAAGCTAAGTCTAGCGCTCGCGCCCCTCAGGAGTTTTTCTCCCTCTCACGAGCACCTGTCGTCCCTCGAGCGGGTTTTTTCTCTCTCACACTCCATGGACTGCTTGTGCGTCAAAGGGGGGCCCTCGAGCACCGCGACTCGAGAGCCCTTACCTCTCCAAGCCTTAAACACCCCCCGGCCTTGCCGAGTCACGCTCCGGCATACCGCAGCGGCGGTGTCATAGCGCAAAGAGATGGGTCCTGACGACGTAGAGCGAAGAAAGACATGGAACAGGGATAAAAGGCCCATCGAGGGGCACACACACATGTTGCATACGATCAAAGTATCTTACAAGCCAGAATGGTTTAAAACAAGTCTTAAAACAAAGATAGTTGCGCGTCAAGCGCATCTTGTTGCAGGAGTGGCCTAGGCAGAGGGTTCACCATCGCCGTCCTCTTCAGCCTTCTCTTCTTCGGCGCCTTCATCCTCCTCAGCGGCCTGCTCCGCCTCAACCCTCTTGAAGCGGTCGACGTAATCGTTGACTTCTTCTCGAACCAAGTTGGAGAGCTCCCAGGCTTGGTCCCCTCGATGGGCTCGGTCACTGACTCGTAGTCGAAGCCGGGTGAAGGCGCTGGAGGTTGGCGAAGACGCGATCGATCGCCACGGTCAAGAGCTTGCGGCACTCCTCATCAACAACATCGCCAAGTTCCGCCACAGGGCCCTCGAGCGCGGTGAAGAGCTGATCGAAGTAGGCGAGGTATGTGGCGGCGTCAGCGTTCCCATGACGGGAACAGCAGGGGCATCCACTCCTAGCTGCCCCGCGAGAGTGTTCCCCCGGGTCACCAAGGATTGGAACATGCGCTCCCGCTGCTGCGTCAAGACCTGTGCCGCCTGCACGCGATGCTCAGCCTCTTCAGCACGCTCCACGACAGGGCCCACCTGAGCGGTCAACTCCTTCATGTCAGCCATCAAAGAGGCAAAGTTCTGCTCCGCGCGCGCCCGAGCCTCCGCGGCAGCCTGGAGGCGAGAGTCGAATCGCTTCTTCTGGGCCTCAAGGTCCTTGACGCGAGCCTCAAGCTCGTTGCGTCTCTTCGTGAAGCGATCCTCTTGCTTCTTGGCCTTCTCCGCGAAGTCTTTCCTGCAGCTGTCGCGAAAGAGCTTCTCCTTCGTCGCAGACTCCTCCGCCATCTTCTCCTCCTTTTTGCGAAGGTTCTCGTTGGTCTGCACAAGGCGCTTCTGGTAGAACTCCTCGTCTTGGGTGACCTTGTTCTCGCGGGCTTCCAGGTGCTCCCGCTGCGCGGATTGATCCTTCTCGATCTGCTCAACCTGTTCCTCGCGTTTGCGCGCCTCGGTCTCGCGGGCGTCGAGCTCAACTCCGCGCTGCACGATCAAGTCTTCGCGAATGCTCAAGCTCTCACGGAATTTCTCCAAACTCTGTCGCACATTCTCCGACTCGGCAACGATCCCCGCCTCGCGATCTAGAAGCTCTTTGTGCTTGGCGGAGACCGCCGCTTCGCGCGCCGCCAGCTCCTGGTGTTTGGCCTCGGTCTCTGCCTCGAGAGCCTCGCGCCTAGCACCCAGGTCCGCAAGGGTCTCCTCGACCTCGCGGACCACGCTGATGCGGATCTCCTCAGCGGAGCGCAGCGCTGCCTCGCGTTGCGCCTGGGCAGCTTCGTTCTTCCGGCGGCAGTTCTCCACGGTCTCATGAAGACAAGCCCAGCCCCGCGCAAGCTCGGCGTCCTCCTCCGCCCTGGAGCGATCCTCCTCAGCAAGCTGGGCCTCAAGCCCGTCGAGAATTTCCCTCGCCGAGCGGAGGACAGCCCCACGGCGAGCTGCAACGGGGCGCCGCCCCCGCAGAACTAAGGCCCATGGCTCGCCGGAAGGCCTGGAAACGCCGGCGCCTGCCGAGGATTCCGGAGTGTCCTGCCTTGGGCTCGAGTGGCCTCGAGACGCGCCTGGGGGCTCGGTGCGAGCCTCCCTCTTCGTCCACGCAAGGGGCCTTCTGGGGGCTCTGATGAGAACCCCCTCGCCTCCCGCGTTGGAGGCCTTCTGGGGGCTCGTGGCACCCTCACCATCAACCCCACCATTCTTCTGCCCCTGGGGAGCACTCTCCTCTCCAGGGACAGGGTTGGCCTTCTCAGCTGAGGCCGCCTCCCCAGCGGCCTCAGAGTCCGCTGTGGCCTCTCCAAGTTTCGTGCTCGGTGGGGGCGATGACGCGGCGGCCTCCTCCATTTCGACGTCAGCACGCGTTCCCGCGGACGCCCCTGTCTCCGCCGCACGCTCATTCGCCGGCGGCGTGAACCTCGCCGCATCCACCTCCGGCGTCCCCTCCTGCCGCATAGGGGAGACGTCAGGCCGCATAGGCGGAGGCGTCGTCACCTCTGCCTCCTCCTCCTTCTCCTCGCGGCGCTCCTCTGCCTCAGGAGGCGGTGCCGCAGCCTCAGGAGAAGAAGCAGTGCCCTCGGGAGGCACCTCGTCGACTGTACACGCTGCAGACGCCGCTGCAGCGCTGGGGATCTCTCCAAGCCTCCGGAGTCTCCGCCGTTTTGGCACCTCGGGGCGCCTGGAGAGGCAAAAGCTCAAAAACTCCTCGAGGAGCCTACGCAAGAATAAGCTCAAACAGAAAAGGGAGTCGGTTCTTACCCAGATGTCTTGGCGCGGGAATCGACCCACACCGTGTTTGACGACCGCCACGGCCTCGGTGGCGCGGCCCCGGCGCCGGACCCCTCGAGAGCAGCCTCGGCTTTCCTCTTGAGAGAAATGCCCGCTGGGCTCCCGGCGGCTCTGTCATGAATGGCCTTGGAGCGGGGCTCGCAGTGGCCTGATGAAGCTCCGTCGTCGTCGCTCTCCTCTTGCCCCTCAGCACGCTGCGAGGGAGCGACCACGAACTGGCCGCTGCTGCCTGAGGAGGCCTCGTGGGTCTCAACTTCAGGCGCCGCGCTCTTCGAGGTGCTCGAGTTCTCCGCTGAAGAGGCAGAGCCTCCCGAGGCGCCGGTTGCGCCTGCGTCGGATTCCACAGGCGTTTCCGTCGTCTCCTCGTCGCCCTCAGCTGGCGCCCCCTGCGCCGCAGACTCAGGATCCTCGCGAGGCCCCACATGCCCCTTGGGCACCAGGCCCCACTGGTCGAACTTCGGCATCGTCTGCACGAGCGAGACGCGACGCCCGAGATCGATCCTGTGGAGCGGGACCGCCTTATCGCTGGGCTTGGGGATGTCTGGAGCCGTGAAGAGAGTCTCCATGATGGTGCGCACCTCCTGCTGCGTGAAGAGGGTTGCGCTCAGGCGCATTTTGTCCCTCTGGTTGGAATACAGCCACATCGCGTCCGCGTGCCTCTGGAGCGGAGCAATGCGGCGCCTCACGAAGTCCTTGGCCACCATCTGCCCGGTGAGGCCTGCCTCGCGGAGGTCCTTCAAGCGCCTCACCACGGGGCCGAGTGCGGCTCCCTTGAGCGCCTTAGAAGACCAGCTCGCCCTCTTCGTCGGAGGCGCTTCGGGCAGGTCGAAGAAGGCGCTCCGGCTTCCGAACTTCATGAGGAACCAGCGCTTGCGGAAGTCCTCCACCTTCTTCGTCACATTGGTCACAATGTTCTCGCCGTTCCGCGCGATGGGGATGTACGTGCCCTTCATGCCATCGGTGATGCGGAAGGACACGCACCCTGACCGCTCCTTGTTCGCCGTGAACCGGAGCGCATAGAAGCTGCGGAAGAGGTCCACCGAGGGTGGAATGCCGATGTATGCCTCGCAGAGGTAGGCGAAGATGGCGAGGACGAGGATGGAGTTAGGATGGAGATGAAGAACCTGGATCTGGTAGCGCTCCAGAACCGCCAGGAAGAAATCGGAGAAAGGAGGCACGAGCCCGGCGAATAGGGTGTGCATGAAGATGGGGTAGAAGCCGCCGAAGGAGTTGTCCGCCGTCTTAAGCACCGTAGCGCCGTGCTCGTTGGTCGCCGAAGCTGCCATGTGGCGCACCTTCTCCAGCTGCGCTTTCTTCTTGAAGCGGAAGCCGGTCAGAGCCGGCTCGAAGTCTCCGTCCTGCTGCATCGCGGCAGAATCGCCGCCCTGCACCACGGCCTTGCCTTTCGAGGCCGCGGAGGCTTTCTTGGGCGCCATTGCGCGGGATTGCGAAGGAGGAGCGCCGGAGACACAGGAGCGCAGAAGTCAAGAGCGAGGAGACGGGCGCGCAAATGATGCAGTAACTGCTGCCTGAACCGGCGCTGCAGGCTTTATTCCCCTCAGAGCAGTTACCGAGACGTGGTGGGTCCCCCCACTACGCCCCATCTCCGAAGAGAACGTGTCGTCGCGGCGTAACTGCCCTACACGTGTCTCAGGCCGGCCGGACACTTTGGGCCCATGACGATTCGCCTGCGTCCATTGGACTACATCGTGCCCATCATGGGCCCGGGGGCTACTGTCGGCCCAGTGAAATCCAGGGTGTGCTGGGCCTGTCCTCTACGGCCCTCGACACTTGATGGCAATTTTCGCTAAGGACCAAGCCTACGGCTTGGAGAGCCTCGCGAGGCGGGTTGCCTCGCGAGGGCTTTTGAGGCAGCAGAGGCCTGCGGAGGCCCTCTCCACTGCTGCCCCCTCTTCAAGGAAATCTCCCCTGGAGAGAGGTCAACGCCGAATTCTCCACAGGGCATCCAAGCCCTCGTGGAGATCGCTTCGCTGCAAAGCAACCTCTGCAGAGCGCACATGGGCTCTGCAGCGGCCGCAGAGTGACGCGCGCCTCGCGCGGTGACGACGACGCCGCAGTTGCCATTTTGGTGATTAAAGGGGTCAACAAAGCTGTGCCATCCGCACCGGACTACAAGGGTTTCCTCTTTGGTGATAAGGGGACCGGCCGGCGCTACATTCCACGGCCAACGTCACCGTGGGCACCCCCACGTTCCTCTGCGGCCCCAGCTGGCCGTCCTGCATGGACGGTGGTTACTCTGCTACAGGAGTCAGCTTTACGCCCATGGACCGCGTCCATGGACAACCGGGCTGCGGTGCACCACGCTCTACCTTCTGCGCCACGTGACAGCCCTACCACAGTGCAAGCGCAGGGAGGGAGCACGGGGCGCCTATAAAAGGAGGACGAGCAGCACCGTAGCAAGGATCGCATTCTCATTCCAGCATAGCCACTTACGCGCAAGGAAGAAGAAGACCACCGCTTCCCTTCCTTGTGTACACCATTGCCAAAAGAGAGCCCTCGGCAAGCTCATTGTACTGTAACCTCTACAAGCAGTGCAATACAGACAAGCAGGAGTAGCGGTGTTACCTCCACATGAGGGCCGTGAACCTGGGTACGGGCTGGTGTTCATCTCTGTCGTGATGTCCCTCCACTTGCTCGACGAGCACCGTCGCCGTGCAGGTTGAGGGTTGTTTGACCAACGTGTTCAGCCCCTTACACGAACTCTCTTCGTGAGCTTGACTATCCCTGTTTCGTGGGAGTCATTCTCCGACAAAGATCGAACGGAACCTTCGTGTAGGATAATTGTGGTTTGTGAAGGGGGTCACATGAGTTAGATGTGTTGGCTCTTCCAATGTGTACCACCACACCCTCACAGCCACACAGGACAATACATACGTTTAGGTATGACGATTCGGATGCTCTAGAGACCCCTAATTTGGTTGAAACACTACATGCAGTTATTAGCGAAAGTGATCCCTATCCCTACCGATTCCATGTACATCGAAAGGGGTAGCGTTGAGGAGTTCTCTCATTGGTTGTGTTGGGGTAGCTAATATGAAATTTTAAAACGATCTATGGGCCCATCTGTTATCACATGATTCCATCCAGTGCACCTAAAGTGGGAGTTCTCTTCTGTAGAAGAGCAGAACCTAACGGGTGTGATAACTATTTTGTAGTATGTTAATTAAGCACGCATATACAAGTTTGTTGGCTCTTCATATGTATCATCACACACTTTCATACATATGTTAGGACAATACATAGGTTTAGGTGTGATTCCGACACTCTAGAGCCCCCACATTGGTCGAAACCCTAATTAATTAAGCAGGTGACCACGGGGGTGAACATCTTAGTGGAGTTTTGTACTTCTTTGTGTTATTAGGGTATATCGTAGGAACATTTGGGCCCATTTATCCCATGATTTTATCCGGTGCGCACCCAAAGTGGGAGTTCAACCTTACAAGAGCTAGCATAACCTTCATGGGATAATTGTGTTATGCGAAGCGGGTCACAACTAGGAGATTGATAATTTGGTTTTTCTACTTAGATTTTTTTAAAATTCCTCAAATTTTAGGTCAATTTATAGATTTATTCACACGATACTTTAATAAATAGTTTCATAAATCGTCTAATTGTTTAAGGCATCCATCACGCATCGGCTGGCCAGCAATTCTTCCTGCCCACCCACCAAAAATTTCGCACCGCTCCCACCCAAATTTTCGTTCAAATTTTGCCATCCATCACGCATCGACCGGCCACCAATGCTTCCTGCCCACCCACCAAAACTTTCGCACCGCTTCCACCCAAATTTTCGTTCAAATTTTGCCGCCTTACGTGTGCGCGCATGGAATTTCGAACCTCTCATTGCCTATACCCTCCTCGCCAAAATCCCCTCCTCTCCGTGTCGGCATCCCCCCATCCCACCCCATCTCCCTTCCAAAATTTCTTCCTTTCCTTCCAAATCCAAGGGCACCGTCCCGGTGTTCCACCTCACCGTGTAGCCTGTTGTCCTGGTCTTCCGCCTCGCCGTGCAGCCTGCCGTCTAGGTCGCCGCCAAGATCTGTGACCTTGCGTCCCGGTCACCGTCAAGATCTGACACATCACCGCTAAGATCTGCCACGTCGCCGTCCAGGTCGCTGCCAAGATCTGCCACCTCGCCGTCCAGGTCGCCGCCAAGATCTGCCACATCGCCGTTCAGGTCGTCGCCAAGATCCGCCACATCGCCGCGAAGACCCGCCAAGCTCGCCGTCCGGATCGCCGCCAAGACCTGCCACCTCACAGTCTAGGTCGCCGCCAAGATCTACAACGAGTAAAGGTTCCCGCCATGAATAACAGTAAGATTTAGGCCCTAAAAGCCCGGAGGCAAACTTGTGAGGATTATTTTCATCTATATGTTTAATTGCCTGTTTGGTGCTTATGTTTGATGAGTTCCTATGGCCAAAGTTGTTTATTTTCCAGCTTGTATAAGGCTTAACACCTGTTTTGCGATCCTATACTCCCTCTGTTCGGATTAGTCTACATTCTAGAGCAGGTTATTGTTTGGATCTAGTCTACATTCCCACCGTTGCAAAATACTACTAAGCATATAATTAAGCATTGGATGTGCATATAATTGAGCATTGGTAAAGCAAATGGTGCTTTGTTTTCTGTGAAACCATACTTCTAAAGCAAATGGTGTGGTCAACTAGTACTAATAAAATACAACGCTAAATTGTCTGAAATTGTACAAGATGTAGATTAAAACAGAACAGAGGGAGTAAGTCTTAGGTCCACAGATTAGGTTACTCATGTTGATATGTTAAATTATCAGTACTACATGATTCCGTCAGGTGAATCCGAAATGGTACTTCGGCCTTAGAATAGTAGAATAATCATGTTAGATAATTGTGGTATGTGTAGCGGCTGGTCCAATATATGTACCACACAATCTTATGCTTATGTTATGCTTGTTTTTGTAATCCATTCCACCTCAGTAATTAAGCAATAAATTAAAATCACATGTCCCCACCGTTGCAAAATTCTACTACTATCCATATAATTAGGCATTGGTAAATCAAATGATGCTTGGTACCTTACTTTGTAGCAGTAATACGTTCTTAGCAAGTGTTATTGTGCAACTTACTTTGAGCTCTTTATTCATGTTAGAACCACAAACAGAACCTGGTGCAGTTCGCAATCGCAAGCGCGTCAATGCTGATATAGTTGAAGGCACAACACTTGAGTCTCCAGTAGAAAACAAAAGAAGTACATACGCCAAACTCAAGCGGCCAGATGTCCAAGGCGAGCAGCCAGTTGCCCATTGCTCCATGGCCAGCTGGAAGCTGCCCAACACACCGAGGCAGCTGACCATGCTGAGGAGGCAGCCGCCCAAAACGAGCAGGCACCTCCCCATGTTGAGCTGCCACCAGTCCTAGGCAACCACGGTGAGGAGGCAGCCGCCCAACATGAGCAGACACCTCCCCATGTTGAGCTGCCACCAGTCCTAGGCGACCACGGTGAGGAGGCAGCCGCCCAACATGAGCAGGCACCTCCCCATGACGAGCTGCCACCGGTCCTAGGCGAGGAGCGGGACAGCGTGTCCAACAGAGGGAGGATCAAACTTGTAATTCCTTAGGGAAAGACAAGGCCAGTGAACCCAAAGATTGCTTCCATGTTTGCTACTTCGTGTTCTGTAGTTGTGAAGTATACTGTCCCTATCTTCTCCCATTGGAAAGAGTACAAGGGAAGACCCAAAGTATTTTCTATGTACGTCGCCCGTCTGAGTGTAAGTTTTGTAACCCAACTTCTAGTTCATTCCATGAAAAAACTTTCCAGTTCATTCTCTTGATGTTCATAAAACTGAAGAATGCTCTAAATTTTGTTTCAGTCAAGATTTATTTTGGACCTCGAAGACCCCTGGACTCATCAAGCTCTTCTAATGAATCTCAAGAACCATACAAAACAAAGACGCTATTTCCTGAAGGGCGTTTACTTTGACAGTGTTCAAGACAAGACTATGGTTCTACGGACACCTCCTTTTGAAGTACAACACATGAGAGATGATGACTGGTGCAATTTAGTCGCTACCTGGTTGACACCCGCGAAACAAGTCGTGACCTTGTTCACTCAACCTTGTCACTTTTCCAGTTCTATATTATGGACTGTCACTAATATGTTCATACTATTTGTCTTTGTAGACGGCTTGTGTGAAAGCCATATCGAGCAGACAGCTTGTCCGGTTCCATTCTGCCACAGGTTCTTATAGCTACGAGGTTTGCTGCGACATGGGGGATCACGCATTCAAACTGTCCAGATCCAAGCCCGGCTTCAAGAAGCGGATGTTCAGTTCACCTGTGAAGAGAGCAATTGTAAGTCCCTCAGAATTCTATACATCTGGAATCAACAGTTTACATGCATGCGCAGATTCACTTTGTCAGCTATTTCACCAATGCTTGTCATCTGATAGTTATTGTACATGCATGGTTACTTCTTGTCATCTCCTAGTTCTTTTACATGCATGCTTACATCTTACACGTCTGTTAAAATCTACACTAGATCATCTCAGCATGGTTCCCAACTATGTTTTGTACACGCTTGTCTTCAGCTATAACACCTCACGCTTGTCACCTGCTAGTCATGTACATATTTGCTGAAAATCTATGTTATGTACAAGCTTGTTGTCTGCTAGTTCATCTTATGCTTTTACTTGCTCTATAGGATGAAATTAAAGACAAGATGGCACAATCTACTTCAGGGGATGGTGCTGTCGAAGAGATTCTCTCTGCCGTCGAATTTGTGTTAATGAGCCGTCCAAGAGCATCAAAGATTCAGCTTCAGCTTCTACTTGATTCTGAGAAACAAGGGAGGACCAAACTGCAAACTGTTGTTCATGAGTTGAATCAGGCGAAGGAACAAGCTAATGCCGAAAGGATCCAGTATCACCAAGACTTGCACCTTATGAGGGAAGAACATGAAACAATGAAGCAGGGTCAACTGTTGTGCAATACACTTATTGTGCAATTGTTGGCTAAAGGTTCTTCGACACATGCAACAGATTAGCCCTGAGTGAGAACCTCTGGAAACTCGTCGCATTTTGGTGCCCTTCAATAGTATGTTGCTGGTTGACTTTGAGAGGCCGAAAACTGTATGTTCAGTGCAGGTCAAATACTTGTTGTCTGTGGAATTGTTGAGAGACCGACGTCGCCCCTTCGCCTATAAATTCATATTTTCGGGAAAACTCTAGATACCCGAGTCATATTCCATGAAAGGTTCTACAACAATCAACAATAATTTGAGAATTAAGACCATAATTAGCACTAAGCTTTTGAAAACCAGCAGTTTCAACGAAAGACTTAATGCATTCATATTCATAGTTTATTCCTGATTCTTTACCTTTGTCGTTCTCCCAATCTTCAGTATTGCTTTGAATTCTTAAGAAGATCCCATCTAGATTCAACCTTCTTACTTGTGAAAGAACCCTCTGAACAGGCATCTAGATAATCCTTGCAATGACCTAAAAGCCTTGCATAAAAATTCGAACAATTATTTTCTCACGAAGCTCATGGTTAGAACATTTGAGTATTAATGTTTTCAGCCTTCCCCAAGCTTGAGCAATACTTTCTCCATCATGAGGCCAAAAATTAAAAATGCAATTCCTATCTAAATACAATTCATAAGGAGGATAAAATTTAGAGTAAAGAGATATTCAAGCTCCTTCCGCTCCGAATGATAAGGATCATCCAGTAGCTTATACCACTCCCTTGCTTTGTCCTTAAGTGACAATGGAAATAGTTTCTTCATGGCACTTTCTCTTGATAAACCTGCAACCTTAAACAACTCACAAAGTTCTTTAAGTTTCAACAAGTGATCACTTGGATGGACTATTCCATCCCCTGCATAACGTTCATCCATAACCTTTTCAACAATTTCCATAGGTATTTCAAAAGGAATACTTTCAGTAGGTGGATTTAGAATATCACAAGCATCATTAGAATTATCACATATGGGAGACAAAGTATAATCAGAGCAAACTTTCTCCTCCAAAGCTGGGGAACTAAAAAGATCATTTTCATAAAAACTAGCTTCCCCAACCTTAGACTTTTCCATAGCATTAGCAATAATAGTGTTCAAAGAATCTATTATATACTTAAAACACAAAACAAACAACGGATGAGATTTAACCAAGAAAAACAACGGCTATGATTTAAAAAGATCTCTTAGATCCACGTGGTAGTCGGAAGAGAAAAAAATAATCAAGTTCGAGAGTCCCGATCGGACAGGTATACGAAACATCCTCCAAGCTCACGTAGAATCCATCTACGTATCAAGCATAGATTTTTTTATGGAGGTGGCAACGGAGGACTAGCAATCGTGCAATTAAAAAGGAAAGGGACAAAACTGATCCATCTTTATCTCATTAAGGACTCTTCGTGATTATTTTAGGTAGCGTTTGACCTTTGCAAGCCTGTTCCTTCCCTGCCTTCCCTGCATATATCGTTGGCAGCAATATATAAGTTCTCCGCGAGCGACAGATCATATATAGGTTTTGCTCGGCAGAGAAATTCTACATGTTGACAATTGATCGATCGGGTCTGGCTGCTAGCGCGAGGATGGCAATCTCACGACGATGAATTAGACGTCAACGAGCTTGATGAATATACAAGGAGCCCTCAGTCTATGACGAATTTTTATGGCGATATTGATCTACGAGAAGAAGCGACCATGGATGATTTGGGTCCATGGTGACCCAATGGGGCAACCACATGCACGACGGACGTACAAGATTTGGCGGACCATGCTAGCGCCTTTGCATCAGTTCGGCTCTGATTATTTTCTGATCACACGTGATTACACACGTCGAGTTCAATACGTCGTATCAGGCGGAGACCAGATCGAACATGTGATTCCCTCCGGCGTACAAGTCCGTTGTTTTCCTGAAACTACTGAAGGATTTGGCTGTCACTACCTCATGCTCCGTCATGACCCTCGCCCATGATGCCCAAGCGCAAAAATTTCCTTGGAGGCTATTCTTTCAGGTAGTAGTTTCCTAAGAGAATTGTGTCATCTTAGTCTACAGCTTAGAAAGTGTTATCTACTTGAAGGCCATACACGCACTAGTAGAGAACCCACCTATAGTACCGGTTGTAGATGGCCTTTAGTACCGGCCACACAACCGGTACTAAAGGGTCGGCACTAAAGGGGTAACCCTTTAGTACCGGCACCTAAATAAAACCGGTACTAAAGGGTCTCCACGTGGGCGAACAGGCGAGCTCGACCCTGAGGACCTTTAGTACCGGTTTGTAATACAAACCGGTACTAAAGGTTCCTGCTTTTTTTGCTTATTATTTCAGGGGGTTTTGGTTTTTTTTCTTTTCGATTATTTTTCGGGGTTTAGGGTTTCTGTTTTTTTCCTTTTCGCTCATTTTTCAGGGTTTCGGAGGAGATCGCGTATAAAGTACTCACTACACATATAAAGTAGTCATTATACACATACAAAGTACTCTCGTCACATATAAATTTAAGTACTCCTAATTAATTACAATGGAGCCGGTTCCCTTGTAGCATCGACTGCCGGCGGTTCCCTTGTAGCATCGACTGCAGGGGTGGAGGTGGTCTTTCGTCAAAGTAGAATTCACCGTGTTCATCTATGACATGTGTAAGTAAGAATCCCGCCAATTCCTCCGCAATAGCTTTTACGCGGTTGCGTGGTAGGAGCTGGCTCCGCTTGTTTGACATCTTTAAAAGAAGAAAATAAAATCAGCTATGATCGAAACTAAACACAATTGATGCATGGTGGCAAAATAAAAGTTGTGTATGATGTTCACGTACCTCTCGATTTCTTACACTCTTGACTCTTTCATTGACCTTCGTGTGAATGTACTCGCAAACGTAGTATCCACATAGTTCTGTCCCCTGTGGTTGTCGCAGACACCACTATATATACAAGAATATAATTTAATCAAATAATAATCAAGAGAATGATAATGGTATTAGAAAGATACACGTAGTAGTACTTACGTTGTTAGACTTGAACTCCAGCTTTTCTGGCCATACACCGCGTTCTTCCGCTTTGAACTTTCTGTAAACCCTGTCCGGAAAAGAAAATGAATTGAGTAGTTATTACTTATACTTTTGATATCCGGAAATGAACGAAAGAGGCTGATATAGTGCGATTGAAATTACCTCTTGAGCATTAGACGCACGCTTTTGTATTCATTATGATCTCTCCTTAGTGAGTCCCAGACTTCAACTTCTCCTTCCTCGAGTCTAATGATTAGCAGAATGTAGTGGAACCTGCGCACGTTTATATACGCAGGTATTCAGAACTTATCGATTACACTTAATATCGGGGAAGCAAAATAGAATGTGTAGAAGACGGTAAAACTCACCCGAAGTTGTAAGGAAATAGTATTTCCTTTTTGGTACTTTGTCGCTTAAAGAACGTTAGCAAAACGTCCTCTGTGTTCACGGGATTTTCATCCACGGTCTTGACATGAACTTTATCCGGGTCAATGAAACCAATGTCCCAGATTCCTCCGAGTCTGCATTCACGTATCTTCATTCTGCATAATTAGCGTACAAAAGAATTTTGTGACGATAATTACAAGCAATGAACGAGAGCTTATAACTATAAATAATTAAATTACACGAATAAATTACTTACAGACAATAGCAGCTGATGAGAGATTTGTCGAGAGCACGTTGATTGTACATCTGAAAAAGTTCTCGGAACTCAACATGCACACAATATTCTCGGAAGTAGTGTTGTTCCTTAACCGCCGCCATGAGAGAGAATTTCCCTTCTTTTGCGGCGGTCATGTACCAGCGATTCAAATTCCATAACTGTGTTGTTAGCTGGCTCGGATTTTCCACCATAGGCAGCCCGAGTTCAAAATCAAATCGTGGGGCAATCTCCGCCATGGGGTAACCTGAGTCGCCAAGGACAACTTCTCCATGCTCGATTTCCCGAGTTTCAGAAGGTACAATGAGCGGGGCGAGCGATTGTGCTTCTTGTTCTCCGAGCTGGGCAACTCCTTTCCCGCACAATTTCTCTTGCTCATTCTGCGAGGAAAGTACCTTGTCAATACCTCGCTCGTAGTCTGAAATGGGCGGAGGTGGAGGGTCATATAGGTTGTCAACGGTTTGATCTTTTACCTCATTTGGTATAGTCTTCAGAAGTTCCTTTATGGGGTCAAGTCTTGCCTCCACTCTTTCCTTCTTTTTCTGCTCAAAAAAGGCTCTCGACCCTTCACGTAGGCTCTCAGCTATTTCCTGCTGAGTCATCTCAGAAGTTAACTTCTCAGGAGCCTTGACTTCCTTGGGGTTCTCAGGAGCCCGCACACTTTTTCCACGTTTCTTGACAGGGGTGGACGACGGGAACAGCTTCCGCTTTGTCAAGTTACTAGTGGGCGCATCAGTCGGTTGACGGGACAGCGCGGGAGATGGACTCGCGGCGGGATCCCAAACTTCGTGGGGGGAGGCGGGTGGACTTTGATGTGGTGAATGTCTAACGGGAGGAGTCGGTGGCCTTGGCTCCGAGTCTGGAAACTTGATGTATTTCTTCTTCCATAGAACGATACCAAACTCAACATCTCCCAATGTCTTCTCGCCTTCAGCTCCAGGAAATTCAAGACGTATTGCGTTGAATCCCGGCATAACTTTCGTGACCCCGACACGAGCAAATCCAGGCGGAATCACACCAAAATGGAAGGTTTCTCCAGGTTGATGTCGTAAAGCATAGCCAGTCGCCACCGGACAAGTAATGTTCATCATCGGCGCATGTAACTCACAATTTGTCTTCTCCGTGATATCATCCACGGGGTAGTGAGCCGCCGATGGTTCAGCAACTGGTTCATCAACTGCAGGATCTTGTAGCTGCGTGGAACCCACGCTGCTTTTCCGCTGAGATGGGCAGGCATCGCCTGCAGGATCTTCTACTCGCAGTTGAGATTCCCTGGTCTGGGTCATTGAGGCCAGTTGCTTCTGCACATCCTGCACCGTGCGTTCTAATGCAGTAACCCTCTCCGCCTCCCTCTTCTTACTTCTGCAATGTTTTCTATAAGTTGCAACGTCTTCCGGAAACCCTTCAAGAAAACCAACCCCGCCTCCTCTGGCTCGACATCGCCCCCAGTGTTCTTTATTCCCGAGGGCTTGTGAAAGCTCGTCGTCCTCTCTATCGGGAACAAATTTTCCCTCCTTGACTAGTACTATGACATTTTTTATTTTTCTGATGACTCTTCTAATTTTTCTCCGCCATTTTCCCTTTGCAACAATCAGCCCTGTTTCTGGGTGCAAGACTGCCCCATGCGCGAACAACCAGAACTTGGACCTGTCGGGCCAGTCATCTGTCTGTGGAGTGATCCCTTTTAGTCGCAGCTCGTCTTCATAGGCTTGCCACTTAGGCAAGGCAGTCTTGTAGCCACCTGAGCCCAAATGATGGAAATATTTCTTCTTCGAGGCATTCAACTTATTTTGTGTCGATCGGGCCACAGAGACGCCCGAATTCTTATACGCCGCAAATTCAGCCCAATCATCTTTTAGCTTCTCTAGATGTCCTTTGAAAACTATATCTTTGTTCCCATATTTTCTCCACAATGTGTTCTTCCAGTTGTTGAATTGCTGGGCCATCTTGCTAAGAGTCCACTCCTTGACTTTATCCTTCATCTTCTGTGGGAGATCTGCCGGTAGGTTGAATTTAGACATCATCGAGTCCCAAAGGGTCTCTTTAATTCTTTCCTCGAGATATTTTGCGCCTATGTTGGCTTTCTTCGGCTCATTCCATTCTGTCACAGTGATCGGGACCATGTCCCTTACAAAAACTCCGCACTGCCGTACATATTTATTGTAGATTCCATCGGGTTTCTCTGGTTTGCCTTTGAAGGTAACTTCGTCGATCGACAACGTTGCACCTTCCGGGAGCTTTAACCCTTGGGCCGGGCCTCGTACGGGGATTGACGACTTAGATCCAGAGGGCTGAAAGAAAAATGTTTCGTTAATAAGTGCGCATATAAATCAATTAATGCATCTAGCTATAGTGATCAACAAGACTTAATATATACCTTCTTCTTAGCTAGGGCATCGTCCGCCTTAGATCCAGACGGTTCTTCTTCGTCGTCGTCGTCATCTCTGAATTTTTCTAACTCAAGTCCCTCACCGGAGTCATTCAAACATTTCGCGCTGAATTCTTCGGCGTCTTCTCCGTCGGAATCTTCTCCATCGGAATATTCTCCATCGGAATTGGGTCCGGCAGCGGTGTTATATATTATTTGTTGGAGACGGTCTTCTTCCTCCAAATCTCGGACGAAGGTGGGGGCATCGTCCGCCATAGCTCAATGTCACTGCAAATTTTGAAACTTAGCAATATTTCTAACTTAACAATATTTCGAACTTAACAATATTTCTAACTTAGCAATATTTGAAACTTAGCAATATTTCAAACTTAACAATATTTCAAACTTAGCAATATTTGAAACTTAGCAATATTTGAAACTTAGCAATATTTCAAACTTTACAATATTTCTAACTTTACAATATTTCAAACTTAGCAATATTTGAAATTTAGCAATATTTCAAACTTAGCAATATTTCAAACTTTACAATGTTTCAAACTTTACAATATTTCAAACTTAGCAATATTTGAAATTTAGCAATATTTCAAACTTAGCAAAATTTCAAACTTTACAATGTTTCAAACTTTACAATGTTAAACTATATTTGAAACTTAGCAATATTTGAAATTTGCAATATTTGAAACTTTGCAATATTTCTAACTTTCAAAATTGCTAACTTTCAAAAATGCTAATTGAAACTTAGCAAGATTTGAAACTTTGCAATATTTGAAACTTGCAATATTTGAAACTTAGCAACATTTTTTATTTTGAACAACAAATTTTCATACTCATTTTAAACAAGAATTTTCATACAAAAATTACAAAAGTACAAAGTACTAAATTACAAAAAATGCTATCTATATTTTCATTCTAAGCTATCTATATTTCTGTTATTTTGCTATCTACAAAATGAATAAAATGCTATCTATATTTTGCTATCTACAAAATTGGTACAAATTTCTAAAAATGCTAAACAAAATTTAAAACTTAACTAAAAACAGTAATAAAAAAAGTAATAACAAAAAAATTGCTACTAAAAAAAAGACTTAGCTAAACTAAACTTAGCTAAAAAAACAGTACTCAAATTACTTAGGTAAACTAAACTTAATATTAACTAAAAAAAACAGTACTAAATTTTTTTTTACCTTGATGTGGTACTGTGGTGTGGCCGGCCGGAGTGGAGAGAGAGCAGCGCGGTGGAGCACGCGCGGCGGCCGGGGTGCGCGCGCGGGGCGTCTGCGGCGTCGAGTGGGTGCGCGCGGCGGCCGGAGTGGGCGTCGTCGTCGACGTACGGGGGAAATGGAGCGGCGGCTGAGAGGGCGGCGCGGCGGTCTCGTCGGAGTGGGCGCCCGGGGCGTCGACGGCGTGGAGCGGGCGCGGGGCGTCGACGGCGTGGGGGCGTCGACGGCGCGGACGGCGGGGGCGTCGACGGCGTGGACGCGGCAGGGCTTCGCCGGCGTGGTGTCGAGAGGAGCGCGCGGGCGTCGTCGTCTTCTTCGAGCAGAGAGTTAGCGAATTTGGGGATCGATCCCCTGCTTTAACTGCAGAACAGGCCTTTAGTACCGGTTGTAGACTACAACCGGTACTAAAGGGTCTTTAGTACCGGTTGTAGACTACAACCGGTACTAAAGGTGCCTTTTGGGCCGCGGCGAAAATTCCCGCGCGCAGCCCAGCCCTTTAGTACCGGTTGTAATTAACAACCGGTACTAATGGGCTTTTTGAATTTTTTTTCTCTAGTTTTTTTTTCTTTCTTTTGTTTTCTGTTTTTTATATCTATTTGGTTTCTATTTTGTTTTTTTCTCTACTTTCTTCTCTACTGCCACCAGGTGATGTCGCCGCAGTAGTCACCCGACGCGGACGCCGAGATCTGAAGACGGAGGAAAGCCATATCGGCGGGGGCGACGCCCCGATTCAATCCTCTTCAGGCGAGCACGCCAACCGACGACCACCCGGGAGCAGGCCACACCACCTCTAGTACCTCCGCAGAAAGGTCAGAGCAAACCCAACCGCGACGAAGAGAGGAACAGAGGACACAATCTCCAAAAGTAAAACAAAGACTCTACCTATCTCCCATCAATGCAGAGACGATTTATCATACAACTAGACATCTACGTTACAACTTCACTAGTTCTAAATACTGGATAGAACAAATTAAGGTACAACTTGAAATTACGAAGCTTCAGCCTTCTTGCTCAGTGCTTCAACCCGCCTTCTTGCTCGGTAGAACGGACTATTCGTAACTTTCCTGTCAAACTTCTCTACAAGCGTGAGCATTTCTGCACGAATTTGGAGCGGGGTCCTATACGGAAACCCATCGCGGCATAGCTTCGCCCCGAGCAAAGCGAGATGACTCTCAGTGTGCAAAATTTCTTCAATTGGAACTATCCTACCATCTACCTTCAAATTGCTCGAAAGCCTGGCGAGATGCTCGGATGCGGAAATGTGAAACCCGGACACACACTTCTCGCAAGGACCAATACACACCATGCTTGCGCTCAAGTGAGTACCATGCCTACCTTCGACTGGGTTTTATAGAACTACCGGTGGCGGCATTTGGGGGGAACGATAGCGGGAAATATTTGGGCGGGAAACGGTGGCGGGATCGAATTAAGTTGCCTACCTTCTCCAGTGGATCAGGAAGAAGCACACGGATCATGTGTTTCCTTCCAGCGATTGGGAGCCGTTGGATCAAGCGGTGTGTTTCTTTCGAGCGCTTGTGAGCCCTTGGATCAGGAAGAAGCACACGGATCGTGTGTTTCCTTCCAGCGCTTGGGAGCCGTTGGATCAAGCGGTGTGTTTCTTTTAAGTGCTTGTGAGACGTTGGATCAGGGGTGAGCTCGACTTTAGTCCCGGTTGGTGTTACCAACCGGTACTAAAGAAGCACACGGATCGTGTGTTTCTTTCAAGCGCTCGTGAGACGTTGGATCAGAGGTGTGTTTCTTTTAAGTGCTTGTGAGACGTTGGATCAGGGGTGAGCCCGACTTTAGTCCCGGTTGGTGTTACCAACCGGTACTAAAGAAGCACACGGATCGTGTGTTTCTTTCAAGCGCTCGTGAGACGTTGGATCAGAGGTGTGTTTCTTTTGAGGGATTGTGAGCTGTTGGATCAGCAGTATCACGACCACTTCGTGAGCCACATGACCCTATATATAGCCCACCTCCCGGAAGTCCAGCGTCACTCACTCACACAAAACATTCCATCGTCACTCGGAGAGGCATCTTTGGGCAACCAGCGGCAAGACGTCTCTGATGACCTGCGACCGTTCCAAACGGTTGCAGATCATCAGAGATGTCTTGCTGGACGGTTGTAGATCATCAGAGACGTCTTACCTCTGCTTGGATCGAAGTGGCGCTCAAACACAAAACATTCGGGTTTCCTAGCTATGCCCGACACTGAATGCAACGACATTCGACCGTGAATCAGTGTCGGGCTATAGCTAGGAGAAACCGTGTGTTTTGTTTCCCAGGTTACTCACTCATATATTCGGGTTCCCTAGCTACGTCCTGCAACCGTTTAGATCTCTCTTCTGAGTTTTCAGGACATAGTTACATAAAAGGTTTAATACATTATTACACATCAGCAACAACATCCCTATCTAGTGTTCACTTTTTCTTCTTGTGTGTCCCTTTCTTCTGATTGCGTCGTAGCCATGGACAATCTTCATCATTCAACACGGTGCTTGGGTCAGTTTTCACTTTGAAGGGCGGAATTTCAGCAAACTTATTGTAATCTTCTGACATGTCTGTCTTGTCCTCCACTCCCACGATGTTTCTTTTTCCTGAAAGAACTATGTGGCGCTTTGGCTCATTGTATGATGTACCGGCTTGCTTATCTTTTCTTTTTTTCGGTCTGGAAGACATGTCCTTCACATAGAAAACCTGAGCCACATCATTGGCTAGGACGAATGGCTCGGTTTTGTACGCAAGATTTTTGAGATCCACTGTAGTCATTCCGTACCGCTTGTCTATCTCTACCCCGCATGACAGGTTAACCCATTTGCATAGAAACAAAGGGATCTTAAAATAAGGTCCATAGTCAAGTTCCCATATCTGCTGTATGCAACCATAATATGTGTCCTTTGTTCCATCATCGTTTGTTGCATCAAAGCGGACACCACTGTTATGGTTAGTGCTCTTTTTGTCTTGGGTTTCCGTGTAAAATGTATTCCCATTTATCTCGTACCCTTGGAAAGTCAATATAGTCGAAGATGGTGTCTTGGCCAACAAGTATAGCTCTTGTCCAACAGTGTTGTCATTAATGAGATGTGTACGCAACCAACTGCCGAAAGTATCCACGTGTTTTTCTTTAATCCAGAAGTCAGTCTTCTCCGGGTATTCTGAGCGTAAAATATCCATGTGTTCCACGATATACGGAGCCACCAATCTGGAATTTTGTAGAACTGTGTAGTGTGCTTGAGTGAAAGAATGCCCGTCCATACTTCTTGTTGCTTTCTTTCCTAGCGTGCCTTTTCCACGCAGTCTCCCCTCATGGCGTGATTGAGGAACACCGATGGGCTTAAGATCTGGAAGAAAGTCAACACAGAACTCAATGACCTCCTCTGTTCCATAGCCCTTGGACATGCTTCCTTCTGGCCTAGCACGGTTATGAACGTATTTCTTTAAGACTCCCATGAACCTCTCAAAGGGGAACATGTTGTGTAGAAATACAGGACCGAGAATGGAAATCTCTTCGACTAGGTGAATTATGAGGTGCGTCATAATATTGAAGAAGGCCGGTGGAAAGACCAACTCAAAGCTGACAAGACATTGGACCACACCCGTCTGTAAACTTGGTAGAGTTGCTGGATCAATTACCTTCTGAGAAATTGCATTCAGGAATGCACATAGCTTGACAATGGGTACTCGAACGTTTTCCGGTAGAAGCCCCCTCAATGCAACAGGAAGTAATTGTGTCATAATCACGTGGCAGTCATGAGACTTCAGGTTTTGGAACTTTTTCTCTGCCATGTTTATTATTCCCTTTATATTCGACGAGTAGCCAGACGGGACCTTGATACTGCTCAGGACTTGAAAAAAGATCTCCTTCTCTTCTTTGGTAAGAGCGTAGCTGGAAGTACCTTCATACTTCTCTGAATTCAGGTTGTCTCTTCCGTGGTGCGAACTTTGCTGGTCCTGCCGTGCATCCGCTGTATCTTTCGTCTTCCCATACACGCCTAAGAAGTTTAGCAGGTTCACGCAAAGATTTTTCGTCACGTGCATCACGTCGATTGCAGAGCGAACCTCTAGGATTTCCCAATAGGGTAAATCCCAAAATATAGATTTCTTTTTCCACAAGGGTACGCGCTTGTTTGCGTCTTTCGGAACATTTAGACTGCCAGGACCCTTTCCAAATATTACTTCCAAATCCTTGACCATGCCATATACAACATCACCATCACGGCGTGTAGGCTTCGTCCGGATATCTGCCAAACCTTTGAAGTGCTTGCCTCCGTTTCTTACGTGATGCCCGGTTGGAAGAAACTGACGATGCCCCATGTACACAATCTTCTTACCTATATATGCACTGTCAGTCTTATCTAAACAGTGCGTGCATGCCTTGTATCCCTTGTTCGACTGTCCTGAAATGTTACTAAGAGCAGGCCAATCATTGATGGTTACAAACAGCAACGCTCGTAGGGGAAATTCCTCTTGTTTGTACTCATCCCACACACGTACACCTTCGTCAGACCACAACTGTAAAAGTTCGTCAACTAATGGCCTCAGATACACATCAATGTCGTTGCCGGGTTGTTTCGGTCCTTGGATAAGCACTGGCATCATAATATACTTTTGCTTCATGCACAACCAAGGGGGAAGGTTATAGATACATAGAGTCACGGGCCAGGTGCTATGACTGCTGCTCTGCTCCCCAAACGGATTCAAGCCATCTGTACTTAGACCAAACCTTAAGTTCCTTGCGTCAGCTGCAAAATCACCAAACGCACTGTCGATTTTTCTCCACTGAGACCCATCAGCGGGGTGTCTGAGCATCTCGTCTTCCTTACGGTCTTCTTTGTGCCATCGCAACAACTTGGCATGCTCTTTGTTTCGGAACAAACGTTTCAACCGTGGTATTATAGGAGCATACCACATCACCTTCGCGGGAACCCTCTTCCTGGGGCTCGGCTCGCCCTCAATATCACCTGGGTCATCTCGCGCGATCTTATACCGCAATGCACCGCATATCGGGCATGCATTCAAATTCTCGTACTTCTCACCGCGGTAGAGGATGCAGTCATTGATGCATGCATGTATCTTCTGCACCTCTAATCCTAGAGGGCAGACAATCTTCTTTGCTTCGTACGTGCTGTGGGGCATTTCATTATTCCTCGGAAGATTCTTCTTAAATATTTGTAGCAACTCTTGAAATGCCTTGTCAGATATTCCATTCTTTGCCTTCCACTGCAGCAATTCCAGGGTGGTACCTAGCTTTTTCTGGTCATCTTCACAATTTGGGTACAACGGTTTTTTGTGATCCTCTAACATGCGCTCCAGCTTCGACCACTCGTTTTCAGTTACGCAGTTCATCTGTTCATCACGAATGACCTGATGAAGATCATCATCGTCGGACTGATCAACAATGACCTCATGCTCTTCCCCCATTGTAGTATCACCGTGTTCATCAGAGAACACGGGATAGTTGTCATCATCCTCTTCTTCAGGGTTTTCCATTATAACCCCTCTTTCTCCGTGCTTGGTCCAACAAAAATAATTGGGCATGAAGCCTTGTCGCAACAAGTGGGAGTGTATGGTTCTTACGCTCGGGTAATTCCTGTTATTCCGACATTCATCACATGGACAAATCATAAAACCATTCTTCAGCTTGTTTAACTTAACCACATCGAGAAAACGAATCATGCCATCAATGAACTCGGGACAGCGTCGATCACTGTACATCCATTCTCGGCTCATCTACATTACATAAATATATCAAAAACCATTACACCAGCTAAATAATGAATAGAGATACGTGACCAAATTAATTTATACAAGTTCATCACATTAAAATCAAAGTAGAGTAGTGCCCAAATGTAATACATAGTTCTCACGAAATCAGGGGACGGGACGACACTATATAAAACCATAAATTATATTTCAATTCGAGCTCAAAATGCATATAAAACAAATGAAATCCCTAATTTAGTCATTTCATCAAACACCTTGCAAGCACAACCAAAATCAAACTTGCTAAACTTGCACGAAAATGAGCTAAACTTGAAAAGCCGGAAGAGAAGATGAAGAAGTTGCTAACCCTTGTATAGGGTGCCACCAATCTTGACAAATGTTGGAGAAAAAATGGGTGACCTAGAGCTTGGGAGGGCTTGGGAGAGAGGAAAAATGGGGTTGGGGTCGAGTTTCTCCAAAATGGAGCTGGCTCGGCCGGGGTGGAATATAGGCAGGACCTTTAATACCGGTTTTATTTACCAACCGGTACTAAAGGGCCTGCCGTGGGGCCACTGACCGTGGCCTGCGGGGCTGAACCCTTTTAGTACCGGTTGGCAATAGAAACCGGTACTAAAAGGTTTCCTTTAGTACCGGTTGTTCAGACCAACCGGTACTAAAGGTCCTCGCCGCGGGGCCCTAGCTGGCGCCCAAGCCCAACCGGTGTTAATGCCCCCTTTAGTACCGGTTTTAGTGGCAACCGGTACTAAAGGGGCGCACCAATGCCTCTGTTTCTACTAGTGACGTGCTAGCTAGGGATTCATATTTACATAAACAATCAAGTCGTTGGTTAATATATGCAAAACGTACTTCACCCATGTAATATGTTTTTTTGGATAAGTAATATTTCCTCAATTGTTTGTTCATCTAGCCATAGTTCGTTCAGATTTGTAATTATAATTTCTTTTCCGAATATGCAATAAGAATTCTACCTTTACATGTGTAGAAAAACTAATATACTTTGTTTCTCCAATGGATATGTTACAACCATTAATTTGTTCTTAGTTTATATCGCTAAACGCTAGCTGGAGCATTATATCAAAAATACTATAGCCAAATTGTGTCATGGATTATTTATTTTATAGTTTTAGCTCACTCAGTCGTTCATGCAAAAATCTATGCGTATTGAATTTAATTTGGATGTATATAATAGATTAAAGGCAATTCGGATCATATATATTTTTGCATCTCTTCGGTCTTTTTTTGGCGATCCCATTATGTATATTTCGCGGATTGATCTCATTATATGTTGGCTTCCTGAACAATAGAAGATTTCGAGGATCACCATCACCAAGCACATGCCCCACGCGTCGTCACGCCAAAGCCGGCAGGCTACTGCCACACAAGCGCATGCTCTAGCGGTGCGCGCGGCTTCTCGACTACCGGAAGGCACTTCAACAACGCTCATGATTCGGAACAGCGTAAGAGAATCTATGCCCTCGATTGAGATACAACTCAGGAAGCGTGGTGTCAGTTTGTCACCGTCGATGAGGCAGAGCAGCTGATCAGCCACGTCATGTGCGTTGAGCGGTTTAATTATGTCAAATATTTATTTAAAGAAAATGAGGTGTAAGGTGGTCGACCGAAAACCGAGCAGATTAATCAAGTCATGTAGTAGTATTGTTGTGATCAAGGTCGATTGTTTCAATATTATCATCCGTATCAATAAGCTCTAATTGTGCTGGCTGCATTGGAATATACAACACGAGCTGTCTATAAGCTGACAGACACCACCATCCATGTCAGGTGTGGCACTACATACTAGCTTGCACGAGCTCATGGACAACAGATTCAGACTTATGATGTCGGGTAATCTGTCGAAGTAAAAATGCAAAAGATAAGCTATGATTTTTTCTGTTTATGATGATAAAACTTGATTAATGCAGAAGGCACGCTAATAGATATTAGGGACAAAAAACCTTAATAGATCAGTTAGTGAATTTATTCATCCATCCATAATGAATTTTTTAACCTTTAGATAATCTATGCTTTGCACGAAAGGCAATTTCATATGACTTGGTTTTTGTCTTTCTATCGTAATAGTAAATGAAATTGGACGATTCTACTAGAGATATTACGACTCTACTATAGCTGATGTACCTGATCTAGGGAAGACAGCGCCCAGATTTTACTCTCCTTATTAAGCGCCTTATGTCTCACATCAGGTTGAAATTTTATACCTGAGGTGAGCCAGCCTACGCATCAAGTTATGTTTCGATATAAATACTACTATGTCAAGACTCAAATTATGTCTCGGTATAAATACTTTTCGGTATAAATACTACTATGTCAAGACTTAAGTTATATTTCGATGTTTTTGCACAGCAAACGTTTGATAAATTGCTTGAAGTGGAGTTTATTGTTACATGTTCGAACTTGGTAAATTCTAATTAATATTTTTGAAATTTTGCAGTACATGGAAAAATCTCTCCACTAGCACCGAGACACAATTGATTGCTGAAAGTTTATACAAAAAAATAATGTATACCGTACTTCTCGATAGGAAATTTTGGAAGCCTAAACAATGAAGATATTCAGGTTTTGCATTTTTACATGTACAGATGTTATATCACGTAGACTGGAACGTGGATGCAATTGCAGCTCAATAAACCGAGTATCATAAATCATTCTTATTTTAGAATTGTTTTATAATATAGTATCCATCAACGCTAGCCGCGCAATTGCGCGGGCCACCCAGCTAGTTTATTATGGAGAGACACCACTAGTGAACTGTGGACCCCGGTCTATTCTTTTACATCTGATAATACAACCTACTGCAATCATTGTTCTCTTTCATTCTCTGCAAACAAACATCATTTTCTACACTATACGTCTAATCCTTTGTTTCAGCAAGCCAGTGAGATTGACACCCTCACTGTTAAGTTGGGGCAAACTATTTTGGTTGTGTTGTGTGCAGGTTCCACGTTGCTGCTGAGTCCCTGGTAGTGCGCCCTTCCATATTCAGCCACCAACAACCTTCAGAGTGTCCTTGATCTCCTACTGGTTCGATTAAACCTTGGTTTCATACTGAGCGAAAGCTTGCTGCTACACTCATCATACCTCCCTCTTGGGGTTCCCAACGAACATGTGTCTTTCACGTCATCACTCCGCTGAGCAGAAGTCGTCTGTGGTTGAGGAAGCACTTCACTTTGGTTCTCTCTCCTCGTGGCAGTCCTTGCCCGTCGCCGCAGTTTGTTGCGACGTCCGTCCCTGTGAGCGAGAAGAGAGGTGAGATGTTGACTTCTGAGCTTCAGGAGTCGTGTGGGGATTCATCTATCGTCCTTCCGATGGAGTTGAGCTCACTTGAGGATTTGGCGATGATATCGACGCCCTTTGTGGGTAGTGGAGGAGTGTTGGCTCCTAACTCTGAGGCCCTTTTTGCTAAAGAGATTTGTGGCTTACTCGCCTGTTTAGAGATAACTAGTCCTGGATATGGTAAGGATATTGCTCGCGTCTTGGCAGGGAATGTTTCAAAGGACCTAATCAGAAAGGTGAAGAAATCTCTTAAGACGGCTACTATCAGGGGCAAGAGAAGAGGCAAGAGAAGAAAGAGGAGAATGACAAAGATACTTTCGACAATTGCATTGTCCTAGAGTTGTCATCAGTTGGCGGTGGTTTTGGTAGTGAGAGGTTGTTGCGATTGGTGTTGGTGTATGTGGTTGTGTGGGCTACTCGCTTCGGTGCTGGTGTATGTTGTATGGTTTTCGTCCGGTTTCTTCCGCTAATAAACCAGACACCTTCTTCTAAATTTAATTAATGAATAAGGCAAAGCTTTTGCGTTCGTTTAAAAAAAGCAACCAAATTAAAAAGAAGGGAAGAAAAAAGAACGCAGGCGGGCTAGTGGCTGATCTCAAGTACAGTACTCTCTAGGCTCCAGCGAGCCAAAAAAGCGTGCCAGACGCCTCTCTCCCTTGATCCCTTTCTATCGCGCTCGCGATGCGCTGCCGCTCTCCTACGACGTTCTACCAAAGTCTCCTCTTCTACATCCCCACCTCCATCAAGCCATTCCGCCCCCCCCCCCGAGTGTGACGCCACAGCTAACCCTAGTTTCGGGTTTGGCTCGGGCGCTGGCGCGATTCCTGCGCCGCCGCGCCTCCGGCTGCGTCTCCTCCGCGCTGAGCGTCCACGCCGCGAACTCCTACACGGGTGCTGCAAAGCTTATCCTCACCCTGGTGACCTCTTCTTCTCGCCGCCGTAGGGCAGGCGGCTACCTCTTCGCGAAGCCGCGCAGGTGTAGTCGCAGACCCTCCTTTCCATGGATCCTCGTTCCTGTACCTCCCCCAAGCACATTCCCTACTTTACGCACTCACCTCGTTGGTTGGGCCCGTCATACTACTGGCTTACTTAAAAAAGAAAAGTTATGACTTTCCTCCATTATCGATGCCTTAGAAGCATTAGCAGAAGTACGTTTACTATCAGCGCAAGAAATTGAGCTAAAGAGCCAATCAAATGCACAGATAGCGAAACTACTACGCGAGGAGGAGTTAAAATGGTATCAACGTTCGAAAGCTCAATTCATTCTTGAAGGGGACTCGAATACTCACTACTTCCATAGTATTGCCAGAGGCAGACATAGGAAAAAGCGTATTCATTCTCTGGTACAGGATGAAGGAACGATTGAGGGCCATGAACAAATTAAGTCGTATATTACTAAGTATTATAAGGGACTGTTCAGTGGACCCGAGGAGGGTAATTTCACCTTGGATGAATCCCGAACAGAGGATATACCCTAGGTTTGAGAGGAGGAAAATAGCATACTTACTAAACCTTACTCAGAGGAGCAAGTGAGAAAGGCAGTTTTCCAAATGAAACATAATTCAGCTCCTGGCCCTGATGGCTTCCCTGCGGAGTTCTACCAGAACTTTTGGGATGTTATCAAGACCGATTTGCTTCAGTTGTTCACTTGTCTTCACAATGGACAATTAGAGTTGTTTCGCCTCAATTTTGGTGAGATAATTTTGTTACCTAAGGTTAATGAGGCCGAAAGGATCCAACAATTTAGACCTATATGCCTCCTAAACGTTAGCTTCAAAATATTCACCAAAACGGCTACGATTCGACTGAACACGGTGGCTGATCATGTGGTTCGACCGTCTCAGACGGCTTTTATGCAAGGTCGCAACATCCTTGATGGAGTTGCGATCCTAAATGAAACGGTCCATGAACTACATAGGAAAAAGTTGGATGGGGTAATCCTAAAAATAGATTTCGAGAAAGCTTATGATAAAGTGAAGTGGTCCTTCATCCAGCAGACCCTAAGGATGAAGGGCTTTTCCTCTCAGTGGCGCGCGTTAATTGATAGCTTTGTTTCTGGCGGAAGTGTAGCCATTAAGGTCAATGATGACATAGGCAAATACTTCCAAACGAAAAAAGGCCTCCGACAGGGTGACCCATTATCGCCAATACTATTTAATATAGTGGCGGACATGCTGGCCATCCTGATCGAACGCGCTAAGACTGATGGCCAAATTGCAGGGGTGATTCCTCATTTTGTTGATGGTGGATTATCGATCCTTCAATACGCCGACGACACAATTCTTTTTATGGAGCATGATCTCGACAAAGCTCGTAACCTTAAGTTGATCTTGTCAGCTTTCGAGCTTATGTCGGGTCTGAAGATAAATTTCCATAAAAGTGAATTGTTTTGTTTTGGCGAGGCCCAAGAGAACGCCGCCTTGTATGCTGAGTTGTTTGGCTGTGAGCAAGGAGAATTTCCTATCAACTATTTGAACATCCCGATTCACTATCGGAAACTTACCAATGCTGAATGGAAAAGGGTGGAGGAAAGGCTTCAATTACGTTTAAATAGATGGAAAGGAAAACTCTTATCCCTTGGAGGAAGATTGGTTCTCATAAACTCAGTACTAACAAATATGGTACTTTATATGATTTCTTTCTTCCAAATGCCTAAAGGGGTCTTAAAACGATTGGATTATTTCCGATCAAGATTCTTTTGGCAAGGGGATTGTGAGAAGAAAAAATATCGACTGACTAAATGGAGTGTGGTTTGCTGCCCAAAAGACCAAGGAGGGCTCGGAGTTCATGACCTTGAGGTCAAGAATAGAGCGCTCCTAGGTAAATGGCTATTTAAACTTCTTTCTGAAGATGGAGTTTGGCAAACTCTCCTTAGGAGAAAGTATGTTGGAGATAAAGCTGTGTCCCAGGTTTTTTGGAAACCCGGTGATTCTCACTTCTGGGCTGGCCTCATGGCTACAAAGAAGTTGTTCTTTCCACATGGTTCTTTTCTAATAAGGGATGGATCGGAAATTCGCTTCTGGGAGGATAGGTTGCTTGGCCAGGCTACCCTCAAAGAACAATATCCGGCTCTATATTCTATTGTTCGAAACAAAAGCAACACGCTCGCGAAGGTTTTGGCTACTTTCCCACCAGATGTTTCGTTCAGAAGGAGTTTACTTGGAACACGACTTGCATCTTGGAATGCATTGTTAATCCGATTGGAGTCTATCCAATTGTCGGAAGGTCCAGATAATTTTAAATGGAATCTGACAAAGAATGCCAAATTCTCAGTTGATTCTATGTATAGAGCTCTAATTCTGCCCGATATTCCAGTTGATAGTTCATATAACAACAAACTTTGGAAGATGAAGATCCCGCTAAAAACGAAAGTGTTTGCATGGTACTTACGTCGTGGAGTGATTCTTACCAAAGATAACCTTACCAAACGCAACTGGCATGGAAGTAAAAAGTGTGTTTTCTGCCCTCATGACGAGACTATTACACACTTGTTCTTTCAGTGCGAGTTTGCTAGGTCTATATGGTCAGCCATCCAGATAGGTTCTACCTTACATCCACCTACCTCTGTTGCTAACATTTTTGGCAACTGGTTGAATGGTGTGGATCCCAGGTTCAAACTATTTAGTAGGGTGGGCGCGATTGCTGTCATTTGGTCGCTATGGCTATGTAGAAATGACAAGGTTTTTAATGATAAAAATGCTTCTCTTATGCAGGTCATTTACCGGTGCACGGCAACGCTTCGAGCTTGGTCATCGCTGCAGCGTGTGGAGCACCGGGACTTATTTCTGGAGGTGGCGTCGAGACTGGAGGCCGCGGCCAGGGAGTTACTGAAAGTGCATGTGTTGCCCCATGCGTGGTTTTGGTAATTAATGACAATCCTTATGGACTAATGTTTGCATTGAGATATACTTGTAGATATTGTCCACAGGAAATGATTGGAGTTCATGTGTTGGACTCTAGAAGATTACATGATCATCAATGCTCTACTCAAGGGTTTATATGAAGAATGGTCATGTGTAGAGAAGATGAAGTGCAAGTTCAATATGATCCATCTCGGAAGATGTCATTTGATTGAAGCTTGCAAAGGAGACATGAAGACGGAGCTTGGCGAGAGTCTCCCATAATGGTGTATGGGGGAGCATTTGGAGAAGTCTTCATCAAGCATGTGCTAGCAAGCACAATCAAGAAAGGTGTTCCAACTTGAGAGAGTCAAGATCGTCATCATCGAGCTCAAGTGGAATGCGCAAGGCAAAGGTATGATCTTGATAGGTTTTCTATTTTACCGGTCTCATGTTGTTAGTGGGAGACCGTGTTTTAGGATAGACGGCATACTATCAAGAGGGGCTCTCAAGTGAGTAACTTGATCGCATCTTTGTGGAGAGCTCAAACCTTTGCATACTTCGCATTTCATCTTTCTTGGTTCTTATGTGGCTTTTCTCCTTGTTGGGTTTTGGTGCTTGTCGTGATCTTCATGACAAGCCCAAGTTCTTCGAAAACGGATTTCTTATGGAAAACTTGTTGCGTTTTCGTGTTGGAAATATTATCGGTTTATCCTTGAGGAAAGTTCCACACCTTCCAATGTGTGCAAACTTAACTCTATTTATGGTTCTTAATATTCCCACTTGTTTGTAGCAAAGCTCTTGTCGTTATCTTTACAACTAAGTTGGTTTCATCTCATTTGGAGTTTTCTCGCAAAAGTTATTGAGTTTGCAGTTTTGCTGTTTTCTAGGCCGGAGTCTCCGGTGCCCAGGACCGGAGTATCCGGACTCAGAGCTTTTTCTCGGAGAGTGTTTTTGGAGGTTCAGCTCCTGGCCTAGACCGGAGTATCCGGCCCTTGGGCCGGAGTCTCCGCCCCTGGTCCGGAGTTTCCGGCCCCTGTGGCCGGAATCTTTGCCCGAGCTGCTCCGTGGCTGAAGTGGTTCCCCCTGGTGGGGGCCGGAGTTTCCGCCCCAGGCCGGAGTCTCCGGTCACTTGGACCGGAGTCTCCGGTGTGAAACTGGCTGCAACGGCTCTTTTTCTGGGAGGGGTATAAATACCCCTCCACCTACCTCCAGCCAGCCAGCTCTGCCCAGCACGATTTGCTTTCTCTGTCCTTCATTGTTGCAAGCTCATTTCTTCAATATCTCCCAATCCCTCCACCCAAACTCTTTGATCTTTGGAGGATTGAAGGAGAAGACCTAGATCTACATTTCCACCAATCAATCTCCTCTAAGTGAGGGGAACCTAGTGGATCTAGTTCTTGGAGTTCTTGTGTGGTTCTCCTCTTTGTTCTTCCTCTCTTATTCCCCCATAAGCATTTGTTGCTTTGTTGGAATTTGAGAGTGGAGGATTTGAGCACTTGTGCTCTTGCCTTTTGCATTTGGTGCATCGGTGTGCTCTCCACGAGGATTCGTGGAAGTTGAAAGCTTGTGAACTTGTTACTCTTGGGTCCTTGGACCCTAGACGCCGTGTGGTGGTTGGACCTTTGTGGTCACTTGAAGCCGTTCGGGAGCCCCCAATCCCGTTGTGGGTTGTGCCCCGGATTGTTGTTGAAAGCCGTTCGGGAGCCCCCAATCCCATTGTGGGTTGTGCCCGGATTGTTGTTGAAAGGCTCCGGATTCCGCCTCGAAGGATTCCGATAGTGGAAGGTGAACCAAACCTTTGTGGTGCGGTTCATCGGAGAAGAAGGTGAAACCTTTGTGGTTGTTGAACCGTTGTGTCGGTTCACACCTCTCCAACGAGACGTACTCCCTTAACAAGGAGGAACTCGGGAATACATCCTCGTCTCCGCGTGCCTCGGTTATTTCTATACCCGAGCCTTTTACTTATGCACTTTACATTGTGATAGCCTTCGTGCTTGAAGTATTCTATATTGCTATCACCTTGTTGCTTGTCTTGCTTAGCATAAGTTGTTGGTGCACATAGGTGAGCCTAGTTTATTTAGGTTGTCGGCTTGTTAATTTAAACACCTAGTTTTATTCCGCAATTATCAAGCCTAAACCGGAAAAGTTTTAATCGCCTATTCACCCCCCTCTAGGCGACATCATTGTCCTTTCAATTGGTATCAGAGCCTGGGCTCTCTTTTTGGGCTTTACCGCCTAGAGAGTAAAAGATGTCGTTTAGAGAATTAGTGCACGATCCCACTTTCATATTCGATGGCACAAATTATGATGTTTGGAAAATTCGCATGCTTAATCTTTTTAGGGCCATGGGTCCAAATTATATTAAGAGGATTGTAGATGTGAGTTTATCTCCTCCAAAGGATTCCAAGAATTATCTTTAGAGGATGAGATAAACTCTCATCTCGAGACTCAAGTTACTAATGGTTTATATGTGTTTTGAGCGATGTAGTTCTTGCTTCAATCATGCCTTTTGGAACGCTCATGAGCTTTGGACCAAGCTTCAAGATATATATGAAGTGTCCAAAATTATTGAGGATGATTGTTCTTCCACCTCCGGCCGTGATGAGTTCACAACTTCTTCCACTTCACCAACATGTGATTTGTCACAAGGTAATGATATGGTGAGTGGTGATAGAAATTGCTTTATTGATGGTGAATTCTATTGACTATACTTCTTCTCTATCACATTGCAATGTTCTATCTTTGGACTTAAACTCTTCTAGCACTCCAAATGTCATACATGCTAGAGTTGATGGTCCTTGCATATCATGTAATAGTTGCTTAACTAAATCTAATGATGATATGCTCTCTATGTCTTGTTGTCATGAAAATAATGCTTCCATATCCTCTAGTACTTGCATGACTAACAATGTAGAGGAATCCCAACATTTGTTGGAACAAGACATGGACCTCAATGGTGCTTCAAGTAATTCTTCATCCTCCTCACCCATTAATCATGTTTGCCTCATGGCTAAGGATTCCAAGGTAACTTCTACCTCGAATCCCGAGATATGTGATGATGTGGTTGAGGATCCTCATGGAGAAGATTTTGACATTGAAACCTTAACCAAGAAGGGTGAGATTGTTCTTGGTGCTCTTCCCAAAGGTAGTGAAGCTATCTCTCTCTATGTGAAATCGTTGCTCATGGTATTAAATGTATAGAAATCATTGAGGATTTGGATACTCAATTTGAGGAAAAATGTAAAATTGAGAGAGAAGATGCGATGAAAAAGCATCCTTAGAGAATGCCCTTGAGGAAGCAAGAGCTTCGAGTGTCTCTTGAGGAGAAACTTGAATCTCTTGATGAATCAAATGATCTTATCATTGCTAAAATCATTGAGGAAAGAGATCATGCTATTGCTAAATATAAAGTGCTTAAAAAGGAAAAAGTTGAATTTGGTGTTGGCAATGCTAGACTAAGTGAGGACATAGAGAAACTTGACAAAGCTCACAAGGCTTTAGAAAGTGAACACTCTCTCCTTATCAAGTCTCATGATCAACTCCAAACTCAACTATCTAAGAATGATAAGCTTGTCAAGTTGTCTTCTTCCATTTCTAATATTAATGATGCTTGTGCTACTAACTCCACTTCTTGTGAAGCATCTATATTGAAGGAGAATGTTGAGCTAAGGGCTCAACTTGAGTTGCTAACTAGCAAGTATGGGAAATTGGAAGAAAGTCATGAAAAGCTCTCTAGCTCTAATGAGGATCTTCTAGCATCCCATGCAAGCTAAAGTTAGCTCATGAGGCTATTATGTCAAAGGTAACATCTTGTGAGCCTCATGTGGACAATGGCACAACTTCTCTCTTAATGCTATATGTCTTGTGCTAGTCCTTGTGATTCATCCACTCACAATGTTGCTACATCTTGTGATGAATTACTTTCCATACCTTGTTGCTCTAACAATGAAGCTTCTACTTCCTCTAGTATTTGTGTTGATACTAACCATGTAGAGGAATTAAAAGAGCTCAAGGCCCAAGTCACTTCTTTGAAGAAAGACTTGGAAAAGCGTCATGTTGGGAAGTCCACACTTGACAATATGTTGAGTGTTCAAAGACCCCAATGACAAGAGTGGACTTGGATTCAACTCCAATAACAAGAACAAGTCCAAATCAACAAGAAGAAAAAGGGCCAAGAACAAGTTAAAGATTCGGCCAAGATTGTTTGCTTCAAGTGCAAAGTTGAAGGGCACCATGTTAGATCTTGCCCTTTGAAGAAGAAGGTCTTAGTGAGAAGCAACAAGGGAAGAAGCCTCAAGTTCAAACTCAAGTTCCTCAAGTTGAAGAACGGCCTCTTCCCAAGAAGAATCAAGCTACTCCTCCTCAAGTCGAGATTCCAACCAAGAAGAGAGGAGGAAGTCGATGTTGCTACCTATGCCGTGAAAGGGTCACCTTGCTTCTTCATGCACAAATGGTACCTTATCCAACCCCATTATAGTTGATGATGTTTATTCTCTTCGGAAGGATAAGGTTGGCAATGTGTTTGCCAAATATGTTGGTACTCAAAGTGGTGTCAAGAAAAGAACCATTTGGGTTACCAAACCTATTGTGACTAACCTCTTAGGACCCAACTTGGTTGGGGACCAACAAGCAAAAACTTGATCAATAGGTGTTGTTGGAGGACATTGGAGACTTGGCTACATCATGAAGAATTAAGGGATCTTCATCAATTATATTCTTCAAGCCAAGTCATTTGGGTTACATTGTTCTACCTCTTTATCCAATGTTCCTCCTTGCGGTAACTTTTTTTAAATCATATATATATTGAAAGTTGCTTGCACCCTTGCATGTATTTGGTTGTGTACCTTGCTTGTGCTTGAGAAATCAAGTATGTGTATTTTGGTTTGCACACCATTTACTTGTGTTGAGCCTTATTGCTTTTATATGCTATCTTATCTTGTTGGCTCTCTTTGAGAGATTAATGGACTATCCATTTTTGGAGAGTGATATGCTTTGTGCACTTCACAATCCTAAATATGTGTGTACATGAGAAATACCACTTAGTGTTGATATATCAATATTATCTATTCTCTATGTGGTATGTCATGCTCATGAGAAATTCAAATTCTATAATGTCCATTAATTTCTTGAGTTGGTTTTGTTTACCTCTTGTTTTAAAATAAACTAGATGGGTGGCCCGCGCAATTGCGCGGCTAGCGTTGATGGATACTATATTATAAAACAATTTATTGAGCTGCAATTGCATCCACGTTCCAGTCTACGTGATATAACATCTGTACATGTAAAAATGCAAAACCTGAATATCTTCATTGTTTAGGCTTCCAAATTTTCCTATCGAGAAGTACGGTATACAGCAATCAATTGTGTCTCGGTGCTAGTGGAGAGATTTTTCCATGTACTGCAACATTTTAAAAATATTAATTAGAATTTACCAAGTTCGAACATGTAACAATAAACTCCACTTCAAGCAATTTATCAAACGTTTGCTGTGCAAAAACATCGAAATATAACTTAAGTCTTGACATAGTAGTATTTATACCGAAAAGTATTTATACCGAGACATAACTTGAGTCTTGACATAGTAGTATTTATATCGAAACATAACTTGATGGGTAGGCTGGCTTACTGGAGGTATAAAATTTCAACCTGATGCGAGACATAAGGCGCTTAATAAGGAGAGTAAAATCTGGGCGCTGTCTTCCCTAGATCAGGTACATCAGCTATAGTAGAGTCGTAATATCTCTAGTAGAATCGTCCAATTTCATTTACTATTACGATAGAAAGACAAAAACCAAGTCATATGAAATTGCCTTTCGTGCAAAGCATAGATTATCTAAAGGTTAAAAAATCCATTATGGATGGATGAATAAATTCACTAACTGATCTATTAAGGTTTTTTGTCCCTAATATCTATTAGCGTGCCTTCTGCATTAATCAAGTTTTATCATCATAAACAGAAAAAATCATAGTTTATCTTTTGCATTTTTACTTCGACAGATTACTCGACATCATAAGTCTGAATCTGTTGTCCATGAGCTCGTGCAAGCTAGTATGTAGTGCCACACCTGACATGGATGGTGGTGTCTGTCAGCTTATAGACAGCTCGTGTTGTATATTCCAATGCAGCCAGCACAATTAGAGCTTATTGATACGGATGATAATATTGAAACAATCGACCTTGATCACAACAATACTACTACATGACTTGATTAATTTGCTCGGTTTTCGGTCGACCACCTTACACCTCATTTTCTTTAAATAAATATTTGACTTTTTACACGACATAATTAAACCGCACAACGCGCATGACGTGGCTGATCAGCTGCTCTGCCTCATCGACGGTGACAAACTGACACCACGCTTCCTGAGTTGTATCTCAATCGAGGGCATAGATTCTCTTACGCTGTTCCGAATCATGAGCGTTGTTGAAGTGCCTTCCGGTAGTCGAGAAGCTGTGCGCACCGCTAGAGCATGCGCTTGGGTGGCAGTTGCCTGCCGGCTTTGGCGTGACGACGCGTGGGGCATGTGCTTGGTGATGGTGATCCTCGAAATCTTCTGTTGTTCAGGAAGCCAACATATATAATGAGATCAATCCGCGAAATATACATAATGGGATCGCCAAAAAAAGACCAAAGAGATGCAAAATATGTATGATCCGAATTTCCTTTAATCTATTATATACATCCAAATTAAATTCAATACGCATAGATTTTTGCATGAACGACTGAGTGAGCTAAAACTATAAAATAAATAATCCCATGACACAAATTGGCTATAGTATTTTTAATATAAATGCTCCAGCTAGCGTTTAGCGATATAAACTAAGAACGAATTAATGGTTGTAACATATCCATTGGAGAAACAAAGTATATTAGTTTTCCTACACATGTAAAGGTAGAATTCTTATTGCATATTCGGAAAAGAAATTATAATTACAAATCTGAACGAACTATGGCTAGATGAACAAACAATTGAGGAAATATTACTTATCAAAAAAAACATATTACATGGGTGAAGTACGTTTTGCATATATTAACCAACGACTTGATTGTTTATGTAAATATGAATCCCTAGCTAGTACGTGTATGGCCTTCAAGTAGATAACACTTTCTAAGCTGCAGACTAAGATGACACAATTCTCTTAGGAAACTACTACCTGAAAGAATAGCCTCCAAGGAAATTTTTGCGCTTGGGCATCATGGGCGAGGGTCATGACGGAGCATGAGGTAGTGACAGCCAAATCCTTCAGTAGTTTCAGGAAAACAACGGACTTGTACGCCGGAGGGAATCACATGTTCGATCTGGTCTCCGCCTGATACGACGTATTGAACTCGACGTGTGTAATCACGTGTGATCAGAAAATAATCAGAGCCGAACTGATGCAAAGGCGCTAGCATGGTCCGCCAAATCTTGTACGTCCGTCGTGCATGTGGTTGCCCCATTGGGTCACCATGGACCCAAATCATCCATGGTCGCTTCTTCTCGTAGATCAATATCGCCATAAAAATTCGTCATAGACTGAGGGCTCCTTGTATATTCATCAAGCTCGTTGACGTCTAATTCATCGTCGTGAGATTGCCATCCTCGCGCTAGCAGCCAGACCCGATCGATCAATTGTCAACATGTAGAATTTCTCTGCCGAGCAAAACCTATATATGATCTGTCGCTCGCGGAGAACTTATATATTGCTGCCAACGATATATGCAGGGAAGGCAGGGAAGGAACAGGCTTGCCAAGGTCAAACGCTACCTAAAATAATCACAAAGAGTCCTTAATGCGATAAAGATGGATCAGTTTTGTCCCTTCCCTTTTTAATTGCACGATTGCTAGTCCTCCGTTGCCACCTCCATAAAAAAATCTATGCTTGATACGTAGATGGATTCTACGTGAGCTTGGAGGATGTTTCGTATACCAGTCCGATTGGGACTCTCGAACTTGATTATTTTTTTCTCTTCCGACTACCACGTGGATCTAAGAGATCTTTTTAAATCACAGCCGTTGTTTTTCTTGGTTAAATCTGATCCGTTGTTTGTCTTGTGTTTTAAGTATATAATAGATGGATTATCACATTATGGGGGAGTAATAAGCTATGTGCATATTACAAGCCTAGAAAATGTGAAGATGTGAGGTATTGCCACCTAGAATTGATATTGTCAATTATCTTCTTCCTAGTGGCATGTTTCTCAAACAAGTTCCATATTTGCTTAAATGCCTTTTATCTCTCATCTTTTGGACCTTGTGTGTGAGAAAGTTTCTTGGTGTTTTGCATGATCATTGATCAAATTGAAGCCGCCAAGAATCTCTATCTAAGCATGTGTTCAATTCCTATCCTTTAACATATGCTTATTTGTTGTGAAGTTGGTCTTGTATTTCATTCCAATTTACCACCGAGAAATATCTTTGTGGTGAATTTTGTAGACCATCTTCGCTTTGGCCATTGCTTTGAATTGCCTTATTTTGTTGCCAAAATGTGTTTTATCAAACTCCTTTTGTCTTCCTTGTATCATATGGATCTTATTGCTCTTCTTGAATTTGACTAGTGTTTGTATAATATATATATGGTGTGTGATGATCCCATTAGTGTGCATTTGTATTCAAATGCAAAATCATAAATAATGCACACATATTGGGGGAGCTATCCTATATGCTTTTGAACACTATTTGTCCTTAATTGGTTTTAGATCCCGATGATATGTCTCTTTGAAGACAAGCATATTTCGTCTTGGTACTTTGTGCTATCATGAAAAATGTAGAGGGTTTGGTTATCCTTTGACCATATTTTCATTTGGTATCTTTTCATTTTGGTATCTTCAATCATGTGTTGATTTGGGTATTTGATATAATTTGGACAAATTATTTTCGTGTCACACTAATGTGTGCTCTCTTGTTTTAATTGGTGTTTTATCCAAATTGTATCTCCTTTGGTTCTTGAAAATCTTGTGCATGCATATTAACTATATGTATCTCTTTGGCATGCTTACTTTCGTTGATCCAATATATAGGATAAACTCCAGCAAATCCTATATGGCTAAGATGTGCATGAAATTCAATTTCACATTAATATGCACATATATATGTGGAGTTTGTCCTATGTATTGTAGTTGCTCTAACTACTTTGGACCCAATGAGTTTGGGTACCATGTTGTACTTGAATTTGTTTTAGTTACATTGGAGATGCATTGGAAGCTTGTCTCATTTACAAGGAAGGTGGTGTCACCATGTGTTCATTGGAGCCAAGTTTGGATGATCGTTAACTCTTATCTTCTACATCACCAATGCTATCCCGGTATCAAGTATCTACCTCATGCATACTTTTCTAGATTTCAACCTTGTGTAGGTTGTATCATGGCATGAATCTCTTTTGTTGCAATTAATTTGGTTCTTGCAAAACATCTCTATTGCAAATGTGAGTAAGCCGGGATGATTACATATAAGGGGACTATATATTCATTTCTATGATTCATCGATCCCAATTATGTCAATCTAGCACTTTCTACTTAAAGTCTCTCATGTGCAACATTGATGAATTTTTAAAATCATTTGCGTTTTGTGATACTTGTTATCTTACTCGGAGCATCCCTTTGCTAACCTTTATCCTTTGTGGATAATTTTTTTATGCTATGACGAGTGTGTGTGGGGAGTTCATCTATATTCCTTTAAGATAAAATTGGGCTTTGTGCTATGATTTTAATCAAAGATCTTATTGGTGTATTTATGACTTCCTCTTGGATATCATGATCTTTACCCTTGTATCTATCTTGTGTGTACATGTTTTTTTTTGGTAGACCCATATCTTAGTGATTCGTGTCTACTTAGAAACTTATACACATGAGATTAGTACATCTTTAATTGATATTCCATTTCTTTAGTGATCACCTCTTATTGCTTTTGGTTCTTTGTTGGTTTCTAAATGGCACAAGCTTTATTTTTTGTGTTATGCTTTTTGCATCTTACTAAGCTTGTGGAGCTGTTTGATTTATCTTCTTTTGGTGTGTGGGTATGGAAAAGACATGATATGCACTATCTGCAACTCCTTTTGAAAGACTATATTGATGCTTTTGTTCATCCTTGTATTAGTCTCCTAAAATGTCTTCGTATCCCACACCCATCCTTATTTGCCGCTCCTTGCTCATGTTGCAAAAACTTATTGTTATTGCAAGTTGTTTTGCCTCACTTCTCATCTATATTCTCTTGCATGTGCTTGTGTTCGAATTTATCTAGGAGGGAGTGAGGATTCCATGTTGTGCACACTATATTGAAATACAAATCCTATTTGTGCACGTACCTTGGGGAGTTCCCTCTTGATATTTAGAACATTTTTCGGAACCTTTTTGATTGCTTGCTTCTTTCGTTGAAGTATCTTTCTATTTGGATCCTCAATATAGTTTGATCTCCCTCCATTTATTCTTCATTGGATATGTGCTTTTGATTTCACTCACATTATGAGAAAAGCACACTTTATGGGGGAGCTCTTATTATATTGGCCTTCTTACTTTTCACCCATTTCGGCAATCGTTGCTAATGGGGAGAAATTTAGAGGGTTTAAGGGAATATGGGTTTGTTCTCTTGCGGTTCTCTTGCATCCTTGCTCTTTGTGTTGCATGGTTGCTTAAATTCATTATATAAACCCTCGCAAAAGGGATTGTCATCAATTACCAAAATGGGGGAGATTGAAAGTGCATGTGTTGCCCCATGCGTGGTTTTGGTAATTAATGACAATCCTTATGGACTAATGTTTGCATTGAGATATACTTGTAGATCTTGTCCATAGGAAATGATTGGAGTTCATGTGTTGGACTCTAGAAGATTACATGATGATCAATGCTCTACTCAAGGGTTTATATGAAGAATGGTCATGCGTAGAGAAGATGAAGTGCAAGTTCAATATGATCCATCTCAGAAGATGTCATTTGATTGAAGCTTGCAAAGGAGACATGAAGACGGAGCTTGGCGAGAGTCTCCCACAATGGTGTATGGGGGAGCATTTGGAGAAGTCTTCATCAAGCATGTGCTAGCAAGCACAATCAAGAAAGGTGTTCCAACTTGAGAGAGTCAAGATCGTCATCATCGAGCTCAAGTGGAATGCGCAAGGCAAAGGTATGACCTTGATAGGTTTTCTATTTTACCGGTCTCATGTTGTTAGTGGGAGACCGGGTTTTAGGATAGACAGCGTACTATCAAGAGGGCTCTCAAGTGAGTAACTTGATCGCATCTTTGTGGAGAGGTCAAACCTTTGCATACTTGGCATTTCATCTTTCTTGGTTCTTATGTGGCTTTTCTCCTTGTTGGGTTTTAGTGTTTGTCGTGATCTTCATGACAAGCCCAAGTTCTTCGAAAACGGATTTCTTATGGAAAACTTATTGCGTTTTCATGTTGGAAATATTATCGGTTTATCCTTGAGGAAAGTTCCACACCTTCCAATGTGTGCCAACTTAACTCTATTTATGGTTCTTAATATTCCCACTTGTTTGTAGCAAAGCTCTCGTCGTTATCTTTACAACAAAGTTGGTTTCATCTCATTTGGAGTTTTCTCGCAAAAGTTATTGAGTTTGCAGTTTTGCTGTTTTCCAGGCTGGAGTCTCCGGTGCCCAGGACCGGAGTATCCGGACTCAGAGCTTTTTCTCGGAGAGTGTTTTTGGAGGTTCAGCTCCTGGCCTAGACCGGAGTATCCGGCCCTTGGGCCGGAGTCTCCACCCCTGGTCCGGAGTTTCCGGCTCCTGTGGCCGGAATCTTTGCCCGAGCTGCTCCGTGGCTGAAGTGGTTCCCCCTGGTGGGGGCCAGAGTTTCCGCCCCCAGGGGGCCGGAGTTTCCGCCCCAGGCCGGAGTCTCCGGTCACTTGGACCGGAGTCTCCGGTGTGAAACTGGCTGCACCGGCTCTTTTTCTAGGAGCGGTATAAATACCCCTCCACCTACCTCCAGCCAGCCAGCTCTGCCCAGCACGATTTGCTTTCTCTCTCCTTCATTGTTGCAAGCTCATTTCTTAATTATCTCTCAATCCCTCCACCCAAACTCATTGATCTTTGGAGGATTGAAGGAGAAGACCTAGATCTACATTTCCACCAATCAATCTCTCCTCTAAGTGAGGGGAACCTAGTGGATCTAGTTCTTGGAGTTCTTGTGTGGTTCTCCTCTTTGTTCTTCCTCTCTTATTCCCCCATAAGCATTCGTTGCTTTGTTGGAATTTGAGAGTGGAGGATTTGAGCACTTGTGCTCTTGCCTTTTGCATTTGGTGCATCGGTGTGCTCTCCACGAGGATTCGTGGAAGTTGAAAGCTTGTGAACTTGTTACTTATGGGTCCTTGGACCCTAGACGTCCGTGTGGTGGTTGGACCTTTGTGGTCACTTGTGAAGCCGTTCGGGAGCCCCAATCCCGTTGTGGGTTGTGCCCCGAATTGTTGTTGAAAGCCGTTCGGGATCCCCCAATCCCATCGTGGGTTGTGCCCCGGATTGTTGTTGAAAGGCTCCGGATTCCGCCTCGAAGGATTCCGATAGTGGAAGGTGAACCAAACCTTTGTGGTGCGGTTCATCGGGGAAGAAGGTGAAACCTTTGTGGTTGTTGAACCGTTGTGTCGGTTCACATCTCTCCAACGAGACGTACTCCCTTAACAAGGAGGAACTCGGGAATACATCCTCGTCTCCGCGTGCCTCGGTTATTTCTATACCCGAGCCTTTTACTTATGCAATTTACTTTGTGATAGCCTTCGTGCTTGAAGTATTCTATATTGCTATCACCCTGTTGCTTGTCTTGCTTAGCATAAGTTGTCGGTGCACATAGGTGAGCCTAGTTTATTTAAGTTGTTGGCTTGCTAATTTAAACACCTAGTTTTATTCCGCAATTAGCAAGCCTAAACCAGAAAAGTTTTAATCGCATATTCACCCCCCTCTAGGCGACATCATTGTCCTTTCAGTTACTTTCCAGGCATGGGTGGCAACATAGACTCCGGATAGACCTACCAGCTCATTAGGCAGATCTACAATTTCTCATTATGATATGTAATTCGCCTTTTACTTTTTGGTTACCGACTTGAACGATGGTGAACTGGTGGCTGTGTGCATCTTCGCTATGCAGAGGCCGGGTGTAATGCTTAAACCTTTTGAGTAATAAAAGCCCTTTATCTAAAAAAAAACACATTCCCTGCCATACCATCCACTGTGAGCCACACACATCTCGTTATTTGACTGAACTGTGATTTGGGGAGAATTGGTTGCACACTAGGTGTTCGTGCTATTTCCTAGCTGAGCCCGTGATTTTCTCATGATGCCTTTTTATTCTCGTACTCCAATATGTTCCCCATTGCGAGTCAGTGGGGATTTATCCCGCCCCTTGGTGCTAGAGGTGACAAATGAAAAATAATTATCTCCACATGTATCTTTTTCAGTTAATTGCACTCATTTCTGCTTCAAAATCATTCATGTATTCATCGCCTACAGATTTGTGGCACCATTATGTTACAGACACTAGAAAATATTTTCTGTGCAACTTGATCTAATTCACATCTATATGTTCTCCAAAATAATAATTACCCTAAATGGTTATATTTATTGTTCGTTACCTACAGTGCTGAAGATATCTTTCAAAGAAGGCACAGACTGTGAGTCTTCTGTCACTGTTTGGTTGTATGGCTCAAATACAGACATCGTGTTCTAACGGAAAGAGGGAATTGCAGGTGAGCATTTTAATTGTATTACAATATGTTACAATCATGCTTAGGACAAACCGTATCTCTCAGCTGCAGGGTTGTGGGCTCAGTTGCTTAGAGTATTTGAGAATAGAATGTACGAATTTTGAGCATCACTAATGGTCTGGAAGTTATAGGATACTATCTAGGACTATCTTAATGGTACCAAACTAATAGTCTAAAAAAGCAAGAAGTACAACCTGCATTCTAGACTAATGGCTTGCTTAGGTTCTGTTTGGTGTTACTACATCATTGTGCCATTTCTATTGGCTAGTATTGTAACTTTTAGATTACAAAGGAATCATGTTCCCATCCTTATATTTTAATCTTAGGTATTCTCCAGTAAACATTCTTCTTTTGATTTTGTCTTTCCTTATTGCAGTACAAGGCGGCAGATACTAGACTAATACAATTTCACAGCATTACGTCCTTTGTTATACAGCTGGAAATAGTGTTGTGATGTTTTGTATGCAATTTCACATAGATAGCTGTTGCATGTTGTCAACTCCTTATTGAAATGGTCGAGTCAAATTCAATTCTGCTAATTTGAAGCTGCCCAGATCATAATTTGAAGTCTCAGTAATGTATGCTAGTTGTTGTGATCATGTGTTGTGTAGGTACCAGGTATGGTACCAGTTTGCATAAGCAGATCAAGAAGATTGAGGTCTCCCCGCACTCCAAGTACTTCTCTGAGTGCTCTGGCAAGGTAAATATGTCAATGATCTTAGTTACTTATGTAATTCTTAGAATGGTAAATGTTTGGTTCAACTTGCATCTATGTTGTGCAACATAGCCATGTGACTAAAAAAGGTAGCCTATTAGTATAGATATTACGTGCTTTCTTGGATGATGACTACTAGATGAAAAGCTGAGTATCATCTTAACTCTTGGATAACCTGGCTGAATATGCTCTATTGCTAATTGGCACACAGACGGATTACCTTGTCTACACATAGCTTTTGCTTTCTGAAGGTGCAATGCTTTGTCCATGCACAGTTCAGGTGCCTTTATTCATTTATATTGTTGATCTTGTGCTAATTTTTCTCTTACCGTCCACTTGGCAGGTGATGAAGCCACTGTCCAGGATTTGATGCTGCCACTCTATTGATTCTACAAATGCTTGTCCAGGATTTGATGCTTCAACTCTACTGTCCTGATTGTGCCAAGAAAATTTGTGATGTACTCGTACCGTTGTAGAGTGTTCTGAAGCTACTGTCCAGAATTTCTTGCTACATGTTCATGAATACTTTTGTTGCTTAGCTTGATCAGAACCTACTAATGATCAGATGTTGCTTAGCTTCATGTTATTTTGATTCATGAACCTTCTTGTATTGATGCTACGACTGAATGATTCAGAACCTTGTAATTATCTTATGAATGTGCATTCTGTCCAATATTTTAGCTTATTGTAAATTTCGTAAAAATTTAAACAATGTCTGCAATAGTTTTTGGGGGTAATTAGGCATAGTGCCCTAAAATGTATTTTGGGGCAGTTAGGCAAAGTGCCCTAATAGGTTTTTGGGGCAGTTAGGCAAAGTGCCCCCAAAACCTATTAGGGCATTTCCTCAAAATGCCCCAAAAACCTATTAGGGCATTTCTAAAACTGCCCCAAATTGTAACTTTTAGGGGCACTTAAAACAAATGCCCTAATAACCTTTCCAATCACCACTATATTGGGCACTTCGAAAAGTGCCCTAATAACTTTTTGGGGGCATTTCCTTGAATTTTCGTGGCACTTTAAAATGCCGCAGAATCCAGACCGTGACGTAGTGCGGGGCATATCCTGTTCCCGCCCTGGAACGCCTGGTACGTCCCTGGCTTGGCCGGTTCCTGCATCGTTCGTTAAGAATACTTCGTCAATCTTCATGAGCCGATTCATGTCAAACTTCAGTACTAATATTTAGATATGAAAAGGAGTATTAAGAACCATATATAGTTTACTCTACTTACACTCCATCTGTCAGGGTTGAAGGTAAGTGGATTATGGTAGTTAGGTAGTAGTTTGGGTCGGTGTGGAGCAACCTCACCATCACCAGCACCCACCCCTCCGGTATGGTGTACCTGCCGTACTCCACGTCTCTCTTCGCTATGTGGTGCGTCATCGACACGATGTTGGCCATCCGGATCGTCTCCTCCACCACCTCCGTCGTGTACTTCATCTTCGAGATTTCGTCGTGCGTGATGTAATGTGAGTCCCCTATGGGTTTGCTCATTGGCCATTGCATACTCTCCTCCTACAATCATGAAATATTACTTATCTTGGGATAACTCCTTGCATTACAATATGTTAAGAACATAGATGGTTGGAAAGGTATTGAAAATGAAGTAGAAAATGGGGAAACTGATAATCAAGATATGGATGGGGGCTTACTCGGAGTTTGGCGAGGACATCCGGGATTTGGCAAGGTGGTACATGGCCCACATAATGGCGGTGGTCGTGGACTCTTAGTCGGCGACAATGGCGGACACGATATTGTTCCATAAACATACCTTTTCTCCGCACATTTCCTCACCTCTAACTCCTCCCGGAACACCACGTTCAGCTTCCGACGGCACTTGCGAGCGCCATGGACTGCCGTTCAAGGAAAATCAAATGGCAATGCCCCGAGGCCCACGACCAAGCTGGTGAACCATGCTTAAAAACATTTCGCAGATATTATTGGAGTCATACTTAAAGTAAGCCGTCTCGCCTTTTTGCGGCCCATGTCTCTATCTGACAAAAACTTCATTGGTATTTCCTGTTTGTTGTTTACTTGCGATATCAAACGTGTTCATCAGTATTTTCCAGATCTTCGATGAAAAAACCATGAAAACAAACCTAGAACACTAGAGGATGGCCAAAATGGGCGCCCAAGATAAGAGAGAGCAGATCATGGATTCTTTATAATCCAACGGTCGTTTCCTCGGACCAAACTAATTCGCCGTTCGCACACAAGAAATCGAAAAGACCGAAACACCCCCAAACGTTCTCCGACGCTCCTCCTCCCCCACCATGTCCGCCGCCACCGCCGGCGCCTCGCCGGCGCGTGAGGCCGGCGGCTCCGGCCGCGCCGAGTGGCTGCGCGTATACGACCGGATGGCGGCCATCCTGCGCAAGAACCACCGGCACATCGAGGCGCTTCTCGCCGACCGGTCCCGCCTCGAGGCGCTCCTCAAGATCCACCACGACTTCTGGCTCGCCCGCGACGCCCTCCACCGCGACCGCCTCAGCGAGGCGCGGAGCGTCGAGTCCTGCGTGAGGCGGCGCGACGCTGCCAGGCTCGGCCTCCTCCTCGGGGTCAAGGACCGGGAGGCGCGCCGATACCAGATCTACGCCAGTAAGAAGAAAAGATCCCTCCTCCCCGCCCCATCGTTTCTTCTTGTGGGGATCTTTCGTCGATTTCGGTGAAAGAATTCGATAGCCGTGGGTTCTTGCGTGGGATTTGGGTGCCAAAGTTGGCGTCTTTATTGGCCTTCTTTGGGCTCAGGGCTTGTTACTGGAGGTTTTCGCGCTGCTGGCTGCCAGCCGCTTCTGTTGGTTGATTTTCTTTGTTCTGCAAAAGAAAACATCGTTTTTAGTGTTCGTTGTGAAATGCTTGGATTGGTTGCTTGCTATCCGGTGGAAAAGACTTCATCTTTCCGTTTGTTCGCTGTGAAATGCCTGATGCGAAAATCTGTCACTGTTCTGTGTTCATTGATAGGATTTGGCAACTTTACCTGAAAAAATTGTCTTCATTGATCGGATTTGGCAACTTTACCTGAAAAAATTGTCTCCGTCCATGCTTGTGTTATGCCTTCAACAAAAATATAGGAACTTGTATATGCTAACTAAACCTATCTGTAAATGTCTGGGCTTCAAAAGTTGTTGATAATCGCTGTGACACTTCCTGCATCGTTGGACATTAAGGCAGGATTCCAACAATGATATCTTATGTTGTGTGTCCATCGTTTGTAGCTCTATTTGCATTTATCAATCACTGTCATTCCTGGCGATTCTTACCAGCCTAAAACGTTAACTAGTGTTATGCTCTCCATTTAGAAAGCTGTCATTGTTCTGTGTAACTCTGTTCATTGATAGGATTTGACAACTTTATATTGTCCAAAGCTACTGTAACCTGAAAAAATATATCCATCCATGCCTATATTATGCCTTCAACAAAAATTTGGGAACTTGTATGCTAACTAAACCTATATGTACTGTAAATGTCTGGCTTCAAAAGTTCTTGCTAATCGCCGCGACACTTCCCACATTCCTGCATCGTTGGACATTAAGCCAGTATTCCAACAATGATATCTTATGTTGTGTGTCCATCGTTTGTAGCTCCATTTGCATTTGTCAACCACTGTGATTCCTGGCGATTCTTACCAGCCTAAAAATGTTAACTAGTGTTATGCTTTCCATCTAGAATAACATTCTTTTGCAGAAAAACTATAACATTAGGGAGGAGCGCCAGGTTTCTAGGAATTTATGTTGTTATTGTCCACTGATATCATTGCCTTTTGTGTGCAATGTAGAAAACCAAGATAATAGGGTTAACCACTTTGATAATAGGGCCTTTTGTGTGCAATGTAGAAAACCAAGATGAGGACTTGGAAGATTTCAAAAATTGTGTAGAAGCTATGGCCGCAGAACTGAAGGTATGTACCCGACATCAGTTGGACCATTTTGGTATTCACAAGGATGAAGTACAACTTGTCCATCTCATTCACTATTGTTCTGTGTGTGCTCTTTTCTTCTTCTTAATTTTAGATGAAACAGAATGAAGCTGAAACTTCTTCTGAGCTTACTGAGAACACTAGGGAACATGGGCACAGTGGAAGAAAATGGAGAGCTGAGTTAAGGGAATTAAAGACAGCATATAAGAAACTGAGCTCAGAGAAGGATAAGGAAGTTTCTGCATTAGTTGCACAAAAGGATTTCGTCTGGCACCAGCTCAAGACGATGGAGAAGGACTATGACTTGCTCCTGAAGAAGAAGAAACTAGAGGCAGCACAGGCTACTGAAGCAGCGCAAAGGCTTCAGCAGAAGGTGGAGGAGCTGCAAGCAGCGGCCCAAAAGAAGGATGATGATATTTGCAGATTACAAGCAGCGACTCAAAAGAAGGATGATGATATTGGAAGATTACAAGCAGAAGCTATTAGTGCCAACAAGAAGATACTACTTCTTGAGAGTAAGCTACAAAAACTGCACTTCCAGGATAGCGAGGAAGATGACGAGACCCAAAAAGTCAAGGGTGGGCACCTGCAGGCAAGTCAAAAGCAAAAGAAGGATACCACTGGGACACATAGAAGATCTAGGTCTGAAGGTGGGTCTCTACGTGGGAAATCTAAAAATAATCCTCGGAAGCAAATGGCAGAAGATCAACCTGAGACCAGTCAGAAGCGACAGTGTTCCTCTTCCTTATCAAATGTAAGTAGTCCATGTCCAAGTATATCATTCCTGTAGTGGCATACTCCACTGATAACCTAGACTGCAAGTTTCTTTTATAGAAGTAGTAACATTTGACCGTAATGCCTTGTTGGCAAGCCACGTAAGTTGTATTTTGCTGTCAATTTGGACAAAGGGTAACGTTTATGTAATTTGAGTGAGTATTATTTGAGTTGTAGGGGCTCATAAAGGACCATTGCACATACACTATTATAATATCAGAACCGAACATGTTTCCTGACCTACCGGGTTATCACTTTCGAGCGAATGGGTAACCTTGTAATGCTAGTTTGTTCATCTATATGCATAAACAAACCTAACCTGAAAAGAGAGATACTAGAATTTCTTAACTTTTCTCATCAGATACAATGTCCTATAAGTCATATGCTGTTTGAGTTGCAGTCAGCTTTATTCCTATATAGTAAACCTTGTGATTTTTGTAACAACTTTTGATCAATAATTGTACTGTCTTATTCAAACCGCGTGAGTTCTGTGTTGCCATAAATATGGACCAAGAGTAAAATTGATAGATTTTAGGTGAGCATTATGCAAGCAGTAGTGTCACGAAGCGTGAGATCATCTATAACTTGTACTGCTGTTTTCTTCATCTGTATGCAAAACCACACCTACCCTGCAAAGAGTAGAACAGCAAATAATTACTCTTTTTATGGCACTAAACTTTTGCTCATCTATGTCCTAATTCTTGGTAGGCCGCATGAGTTGCGTCCTTCTGTAAATATGGACAAAGAATTTGGTTGATGGAATTTAGGTGAGCATCATGTGAGTCATAGATGCTCATAAAGGACTATCACATATACACTTGGTGACTAATAGTAGGACAAATCATTTTTAACACTTATTGCTCGTCTGTGTCCTAATTCTTGGTGGGGCGCATGAGTTGCGTCCTGCTGTAAATATGGACAAATAATAAGGTTGATGGAATTTAGGTGAGCATCATGTGAGTCGTAGATGCTTATAAAGGATCATCGCAGATAAACTTGAGAGACTAATAGTAGGAAATATCACTTTGACACTGTTTGCTCAGCTATGTCCTAATTCTTGGCAGGCCGCATGAGTTGCTTCCTGCTGTAAATTGTTAGAAATAATCTTGTCATATGTATGCATGAAGCTTCTGGAAGGTCCGTGAAGTATTTAGGGTATGTAGGGAGAACTCTAGAATTAGGAATGTTCTAGAGTAAGATATTTAGTAGTAGTATAAAATATATAGAGTTGTAGAATACTCTAGAAGTATGGTGTAGGCTTTGGATTGTGCCACATGACAACAATCTTAAGGGTCATGTCTCTACTCCTATAAAAACCACGGTTGGTGATGATGGTGTGCCTGCCATCTTTCATCCAGGATCGTTCGATTTATATCTAACGGACAGTAACACCCACATTACACATTTGCAGATAACCCCTTGTGTTCCGTCCTTTTGACTTTTCCACGCGCACTCTAGAATGTTCCAAAATATGCCTCTAGAATGTTTCAAAATATTCTACAACCTCGTGGAAGGGGCTCTAGAATGTTCCAAAATATATTCTAGAATCTCGTGGAAGGTGTCTCTAGAATGTTCCAAAGAATGACTAAATTGTTCTAGAACCTCGTGGAAGGTGACTCTAGAATGTTCCAAAATATGATTCTAGAATGTTCCAAATTATTCTAGAAGCTTGTGGAAGGTGGCTCTAGAATGTTCCAAAATATGACTCTAGAATGTTCCAAAATATTATAGAACCTCGTGGAAGATGGCTCTAGAATGTTCAAAAAAATGACTCTAGAAAAATGACTCTAGAATGTTCCAAAATACATCCTTTTGGATTTGCCCCTCGTGCTCACAGAAATTACCCACCCTTGCCACCCATAAGTCGTACCCGTTCGCTTTTTATTATTTACAGACGAATTGCCACCCATAAGTCGTACGTATTTGTTTTTGCCCCTCGCTCTCGCAGAAATTATCCACCCTTGCCACACATAAGTCGTACCCGTTCGCTTTTTGTTATTTACGGACGAATTGCCACCCATAAGTCGTACGTATTTATTTTTTCCTCATGTTACTCTAGAATGTTCCGGAATAGTCTAGAACCATGTGGAAGGTTCCGGTATATAGGCCGTGTCTACTCGGTTTTCGTCCTGTAACTCTACAATGTTCCGGAATATGACTCCCACGGGATTGACCAAAAGGAGAGGAGGAGTTAGCAAGATGAGAGGAGACTCACACTTTGGTGGTCACGAGAGTCAGTAACAGGAAAACCACTCACTTTGGTGGTCACGAGAGTCAGCAAAAGGAAGACTCCCACTTCGGTGATCAGCATAGTCAGGAAAAGGGAGACTCCCATGGGAGTCGGACCCAAGGAGACTCCCACTTCGGCGGTTACAGAGAATCAACAGAAAGGAGAGTCCCACGAGAGTCGGCAATAGGAAGAATCTAAATTCAGAGGTCATGAGAGTTGGTAGAAGGGAGACTCCCGTGGGAGTCCGTAGAAGGGAGACTCCCACTTTGGTGCTCACGAAGTCAGCAACAGGGGGCCTCCCAATTTGGTGGTCATGAGAGTCAGCAAAAGGAAAACTAGCTCCCATGTGAGTCACCAACAGGAAACTAGCACACTACAGATGTACATCAGTACTTAAAACAAACATGACTCCCACAAGAGTGAGCAAAAGGAGAGGAGATTCATACTTTGGTGGTCACGAGAGTCAGTAAATGGAAAACCCCCACTTTGGTGGTCACGAGAGTCAGTAAAAGAAAGACTCCCACTTCAGTGGTAACGAGAGTCATGAAGAGAAAGACTCCCACTTCGGTGGTAACGAGAGTCAAGAAAAGGAAGACTCCAATGGGATTCGGCAACAAGAGACTCCCACTTCGACGGTCACACAGAATCAGCAGAAAGGAGAGTCCCACAAGAGTCGGCAAGAGGGAGAATCTAAATCGGCGGTCACGAGAGTCAGTAAAAGGAAGACTCCCACGGGAGTCCGCAACACGGAAACTCCCACTTTGGTGCTCACGAAGTGAGCAACCGGGAGCCTCCCAATTTGGTGGTGATGAGAGTCAGCGAAAGGGAGACTAGCTCCCATGTGAGTCACCAAGAGGGATACTCCCACTTCGGTTGTCATATAAGTCAGCAATAGGGAGACTCCCACTTCGATGGGCATGAGAATCAAAGTTATACTAGAGCAACTAAAATAAAAAGAAGGGAGAAACTAAAGATGATGCCATCAGCTCAACAATAATCATCTATAGTTTTCATATATATTTTCGTTGAGTGTAAAGCACTGTAGATTGCCGACATAAATTAAACACGGCACTTTCATTTAATATAACAATTTTATGCGACTAAGATATAAGAACTTAAGCAATTGTGCTCCTTATCCTTTTATTATCCTTTCAATTTAGCAAAAGCATAGCACAACTATATCTGCATCTTAACTAAATGTAAGAAGATCTAAAACATAAATATTTATTCTTAGCTGAATACCCATGTGTTGCCACAGAGTCTAAATAGGAAAAAAAATAGTCTAAAAAATAGTCTCACAAATCTGCATTGCCACGACACCTTTGTTTTCTCCGCGTGTTTAAGTTATGACTCTGTGGCAACCCTGTGCAACTTTCGTTTTAACTAAATGCAAGAAATAATATAACAACGTTTATGTTTAGCTGAACCATTTAAGCTTTCGTCTTAATTTTTTATTTTTACAAGAATTGTGAGACTATTTTTCGTTTTATTCAGACTCCGTGGCAACGCACGGGCATTCAACTAGTACAAGTATAAATAGGGGTACCACCCCTCCCATGTAAGTGACAAGAAGATAGAAAGTTGAGAAGCTTGTAAGCCAAGATGTAGCCTCAAGCATATGTATGATATATAGAGCATATATGTGAGTGTCATATATGCATATGTGTTGGTGTGTGTGAAGCACAACCGTATTGAGAAGGGAGCTAAGTGATTTAGCTTCCAACAATATGGACACACAATAAGGTTGATGGAATTTAGATGAGCATGATGTGAGTGGTAGATGCTCATAAAGGACCATCAAAAATACACTTGGGATGCCACGAGTAGTATGACATGTCGTTTTTATTACCAGCATTTCATCCTCGCATATAATGATGTCCTAATTCTTGGTGGGCTGCATCAGTTGCATCTTGCTGTAAATGTGGACAAATAATAAGGTTGATGGAATTTAGGTGAGCATCATGTGAGTCGTAGATGCTCATAATTAAAGGATCATCACAAAAATAGACTTGTGAGACTAATAGTAGGACATATGACTGTGGCACTTTTTGCTCATCTATGTCCTAATTCTTGGCAGGCCGCATGAGTTGTGTCCTGCTGTAAATATGGACACACAATAAGGTTGATGGAATTTAGATGAGCATGATGTGAGTGGTAGGGTGCTCATAAAGGACCATCGCAAATACACGTGGGATGCCAGGAGTAGGATGACAACATGTCGTTTTCATTACCAGCATTTCATCCTCGCATATTATAATGTCCTAATTCTTGGTGGGCTGTATCAGTTGCATCATGCTGTAAAATATGGACAAATAGTAAATTTATGGAAAGCATGAAATTAGGCGAGTGTTCTTAAGTTTTGAATGCTTGCTGTCAGATACTTTTCTTGAGACTATCGATAAAACCTTTGGTTTCCGGACATGTAGGCAATCAGTCAAATCTTTAACTATATCATGGTCAATAGCAATAGTTTCGTAAATAGTTCTGTTGAACCTTATGGTACACATACAAAATTTTGCCATTGTGCTATTGTAGTTTGAGGTTAATTACACCTAATGTTCTTGGTTTTGATTCCTAGAAACTTCTGTTTTTTTTAATATTATGAACCTGAACCAACACTACACAAATAATAACTCAAGACTTTGGGTTGGAGGTTTGTGTAAGATTTATCATCGTGTCTTGCAGCCTGCTGTTAAATGTTTTTGAGCTGGGATTGTGGTATGGCCTCAGGAAACTACTGAGGCACACCATCTTGATGGTGTACTACCAGTCTCACATAATGCTAGTGCAAAACCCCATTAGTTTGTTTATGTCTACTGGCTCTTCCTTCTGATGATATTTGAACAACCCTTTGATCGATTTCCTTGGGTTTGAAGTATTTTTTGGAGGTGTCCTCAGCCCTCTTGTCTGATTGAGTACTTTCTTAAGTGGTTTTATCGTTACCTGTTTTAAATGATATTTAGGTGTAATTGATGACTCCTCGATTTCCACATCATGTGTTGCTGTTTCGAAGGTTAACTTAAACATATCCGTTGTGTATGCGTGGTAGTGACGTGAAATTGCATCGATTGCCATTTGCCAGTGTCTCTCTTTGGCACCTTATTGTTGTCATGACTCATGAATCACTTCTTAATTCTTGCATATCAGCTGCTCTGTTAAATGAAACCTGGTTAGCCTCCGCTAATAGACAAGCTTTCAGAAAGCATTTCTCTAACATATATATTGTAAATGTGAATTGCAAGGGTCATATTCATATACCAGAGCACTAGCAGCATCATTCTGCTTTTCTCTAATCGCTGAAGATTCTCTTGGGCTTTAAGTTTGTATATGGAAGCAACATGCTCTGAACCTAATGTTGTTGATGATGCATGCAGGCTCTGGCTCTTCGGCGCTCCTCCTCGAGGCTGCACCTGAAACCCGCAGCGTCACCTGGCCCTCAGCAGGTACTCTTCCACTCCAGTTTCAAGGTCCCAAAGCTGAAGACCCCAGCTCCTCCCTTGTAGCCCTGATCTGACGGTACCCTGACTGACATGTGTGTGCAGCTGCTGTTAGACACTCCCGGCGACGGGATTTAGGAGATCAGGTTAAGCTTATATTGCTTTGCGTGTGCTCCCGCTCCCACTCGACGCGGCGGCCGTGTTTGTAACTTATTCCCGCCCTTTATTTTGGAAGAAAGTTTTGTAACATAGTTCGCGGGCAGGTGCCGTGTGAAGGTGTGATGAGCTTGGTGTGACTGACCAGCGTGTGTATATTGATTAACCATTGTAACGTAATGATGATGCCCTTGGGCCTCAATCTGTGCTCAGTGTTAGCCTGGTTGTATTCGTGCAACAATAAGAGCTTTCTATGAGGTACATGTTTCTAAACGTTGGTATATATGCAGTGGTGAAATTAGGAGGAAGTGACTGTGTGCTTACATTGTTTGGTTGATAATATCTTAGAATGTTTCCATTTTTGTTGTTTCTCTTTTTGAAAAAAATGGGCACTGTTGTGTAGCCATTTGAATTGGTCCTGTCATTTGCTGTGGTGAACTTTTGTTCTCTCCGTAGAAAATTGGTGCTTAATGTTATTTTACTTGTATGAATGTAGAAACCTACTCTGGAATTTGCCATGACACATAAGGGGCGCTCTTGATTCTTTGGTAATTCGAGAAACAGAGAGCAGCATGTGTGTCTTAGCTTGTTTCCCACGGTCCCAAAATACGTTGTGTATTATTCTTGTTTTAATAACAAAGCTAATTGCGCATTTGAATGGAAAAGAAAATGTAGTGGAATGCCATCTTGTCAAAAGGAGAATAATTCTGTAAGATAATCAAATTTGTCCTGCAGGGAACGTGAATCCTGTGATAACCGGTCAATGACACGTGGGCCCCACAGCCTTGCAGAGTCTCCCCTCTCCCCATGCCTCAGCGGGCTCAAACAAGGCCCGGCCCACTCATTGCTCGGCCCTTCACCAACACGGAGTCCGTCTCCCGTACCTTTCTTGAAGTACAAGAAGAAAACCCCTCTCCTAGAGCCAATGACACGCGGGCCCACCCGCAGCTCTCCGCCCTCCGCACGCCTCCGCCGCGCTCCCTTATAAGGCCCGGCCCGGCCCACCTCCTCTTCTTCAACAAGAATCAATCGGAGTCTCCCGTCGCCGCCGCACCAAGCCCTCCCAGATCCCGCCGCCGCCGCAGCCGACATGGGACCCTACTCCGGCGTCAGCACCCTCGCCCTCGTAAGCTTCCGCTCATCTGGCCGCCTCTCTAGGTTTCGTCCGCGACCGACCTAAGCAGATCGGATCTGACCGGCTTCTCGTGGTGTTGGTTGCAGGTGGCTAGGGCCTCCGCTCTCAGCATCGGCGTCGTCTACGGCTCCGTCAAGCTCGGCATCCTCAAGGTAATCTCCCAACCTTCTGTTTGTACCGGCGATGGTACCGTGTGAATCGTGGTAGCGTCAGTGTGCCATGGTCTTAGGGTTCGTACGCGTCTGGTGAAATTGATCCGAGGGTCTGATTGGCTGGAACTGTGGTAGCCTCAAGGATTAGGAGGCTTTGGACTAGATTGGCTGGGACGGTGCCTTGGTCTCTCTTGCGAATCTGGAACTAGCCATAGGGTTGTTCTATTGTGAGACTTGATCGAGGATGTGGCTGTTTTTTTACTGGTATCACCTTGGATGAGACAGGTCTCCCTGTTAGCGTGACATGGAGCCCTTTGGTTAGTTGATTGTTGAGCATGGCCTAGTAGTTCTCTCTACCTTTTGTTGTGTCATGTCAGTAGCTAGATTGGCATGCCTAGTTTTGTTTTTTCTGAATATTCATAGTAGTTCTCGACCTGTGTGGTGTCATACTGTCATGTTAAAATCTGGTGGTTATTGTCCTGTTGTTATCTGACTCTTATGTGTAAGGCGGCATTCAGTTCAGCGATGCCCAAATTGTTAGTGATGCATGTTAATCCTCCGATTTCTATCTGTCTATTGTTGTTTTTGCAATACCTTGTGGTGTTGATTGTATTTCTGCCGACTGGTTGTATTAGTATCCCCTGGATTGTTCTGGCTATTGGTCAGATATGCATTGCTAGAACTAAATTAAATGTGCTCTGGTTCTAGCTCCAGTCCAGGACATGTGAAGATTGACTGAATTTCTATGCTCTAGTAAAAAATGTCAACTTTGATTGAGAACACTTGTGGACACCAATTTATTATGTACATTGCTTCGAATTATGTCTAATTTGTATCAAGGAAACTAAACTAATGTGTTGTTTTATCAATCTGAGATGAGCTGTATATTGAACTCCACATTGCTGAATCTTAAGATTCTAGTTTTCAGTAAATCTTTTATATTAGACCAGTATACCATGTAATTACCCAGGCCAGTATTGCTAACAAACCTGCTCGTATAAACGATCGTTTCTGTGAAATGATTTGATAACTCATAACTCTACAATGTTACTGTAGTGTACCTGCACTTAAAAATATGGCAAGGTACCTGTGTATAGTGCAAACCCCTGGATCGTTTCATTTGCACACACAGTTTAAGATGTAGTATCACAACAGAGTATCATTATTACATCGAATGATCCAGATTTGGTAAAATATTCATTACAACTTGCATAGCATATAGCTAGCTTGAAAGAGTAAAGCAGCGGAAAAATAATCTTCATGGAGTCCTTATCCTTTGCATGTGCCACAGGCGAAAACATGTTGGTTGCAGACTCGAGACCCAAACGTAACCTTACTCACGTCAGAAATTTCTGCAACAAATAAAATTTTGCAACAGAGTGGGTCAGAACCATTAAAAATGGATCTGGCAAGTGACACTATGTGGACACTTAATGGAATAACTCTATAGCCTATATGCATATTTGGCTGGTGGAGTTCAAGGCTATTTTGCATAAAAGCCAATTTTGCCTAACACTTTGTAAAACATTTTCTTCAAAAGTTGGAGACGATATGGTAAGACCATAGTCTCATCTACCCTTGTTCACCATCAAGTTTTACTTTCGAAATTGGAATGATGAAGCCTCCGTTGAATCCTTGATCAGCTGCTCAAATTGTCCGTAACCGGGGACACGGCTAAGTACTTAGTTTTTAACTCTGCAGAGGTTGTGCACTTTCACCATTAGACCCAACAAACCCAAACTATCCTCAAGCACTCAAATTGTGCTAAGGAAAAGGAGAGAGTTGAGACGAGACTTTTCAGAAGCATTTTCCTATCCCATACCGACTTGACGCGCTCCCATTCTAACCATTCTACCACCACCTGTCAAGTCGGGACGAGTCCACGCAACTTAATCCATCTAGCCAGAGCCCATATGACTAATGGCTGCACGGTAAGCAACTTCACTTAGAGAAAACCTTGGCCCCTTAATACCCTGGGTGGCAACCACAAGTGACCATCCCTTAGAGGTCACCCCTAAGAGATGACACTCAACCTTTCCATCATCTTTTCATAACCAAGTCCACCCAGGTGATAAATTACTTAGTAGAATTAAGCTTTAAAGAAACACATTTGCATAGCATCAAATATTCTACTAAGTTATCAAAGGGTTCTAGACACAACTAGTGTAAAGGTATGGTGGGTTTAGCATATAGCAATAATACTATCCAACACATGCATATAAGGAAATACACTAAGTAATGCATATAAAAATACTTAGGAAATTTATGGGGGTGTGCCACTTGCCTTGGCAAACAGAAGTGTAGTAGTAGCAGTTGCAACCACTTTCGTCTCTCTCCGGAATTTCTAACAAGTCAAACAAATCACAAATAAACATACAATCATAAATGCAACATTTGGAAAAATATGATATGCATGAGATGCAGGATGATACAAAGAAATGTGGTATGAAAGACAAGCAAAATATAATAAGGGAGAGATAACAAAATAACATTATCCTATTCAGCTAAGGCAAGGTCAAGGTAGAGTAAAATAAATTTGGTAAAACCACCACTCGAAGGTTGTAAAGCTACTCTAAGTCTTCACAAGTTTGGTCTTCAAATAATCTTCAACTCCTTTGCATCTTCATTGATCTTCAAATAGCACTCTCTGAACTTAGTCTTAAACACCAAGGACTTGGCCTTTGTCCAAAGTGAGACAAAAATAGAAAAGGAGATAGAAAGAAAAGAAGTAGTTGGTCTTCTAAAGTTCTCCTCTTTGCTTTCTTGTGGTTTTACTTGATGTGTTGACTTCATTGCACATTTGTGGACTTGTTGATTCTGAAGACTTGATGATATTGGCAGCTGGTTGATCTTGAATATAACTTACCCACCATGAAGTTTAAGATAGGGAGAAGGAAAGAGAGAATGGGAAGAAAGACTTAGAAATTGTAGCTGGTTGGTCTTCATGAACTTCCTCTTGATTTCTTCTAAGTCCTTTCTTCTTGGAGATGCTTCTGGAGTCTTGTTTTCATGTAAGTCCTTCTTTGATTTCCACTAATTTCTAACTTAGTGGTTTTTGACTAGGAGAGTCGAAAGGGCCAACATGCATCCTCAAAAATTCTAAGGAGGAAGTCATGTGAAAGTATAAAATAATACTAAAGACTTAAATATGCATGCCATGCTTATGTAAATGCTCTTAAGGAAATGCAAGCAAACAAGATGATCCAAAATAACTAAGGACCAAGGGTCAAACAATAAGTCACAAATAAATTCTAAGTAAAAGTTAATCAACATAAGAGAGGCTAGAATTCTCTAAGGAAAAGTGTGGTCAAAATACTTGTAAAAAAATTTCTAGGGAAGAAATAGTTTTATTTTGAGAGAGACAAAATATTTCTAAGTACTTTAAGTGCTAAAGTCTCCAAAATACTACTAAGTTATTTTTCAACTCGAAAATAAGAAGAACATAATTTTTAATACATTTTATTTATTTAAAATAACACCTGAAAAGCATTTAATCTTTATTTACTGAAAAATCGTTTAAAATAATTTTACAAAAAATAATAGAGTATTCCTACGGCCAATACTTAGGCATACAAATTTATAGCAAACGAGTTTGATCAAAAATAAATTTTTAATTTGAAGCTATGTTCAAAATACTATTTAAACCACTTTTAAAATTTATCTAAATTAATTTCGACAAAACCTCAAAATAAGCATACCAAAAGTTTCTACGTGTCATAAGCTTTCCAAAAATATATTTTTCATAAAATTTGGATAAACGAGTAAAAATTAATAATAGATTCAAAACGCAGGGACTAATCTGTGAAACGCAGGGGCTAAAAGTGGAGAAAACAAAATAAAGCTTCGCGTTGCGGTCCCTGGGCGACGTGTCGTCTTCCGATTGGTGCGGATCTTCTCGCGGGCAGAAGCGGGCGCGGGCGGACGTGGACGCGGACGGACGGGCTTCGCGGACGGAGAAGGCGACGTGGCGCGTTGTGATTCGCCGGTACCCCTTCGTGTAAGTCATCTAATCTGGGCCGTACGATGCAGATCTAACGGCTCTGGGTGGTTTGACCTAAAGTGAGCGGCGCGGCTGGAGAAACTCCGGTGACGAAGCTCCGTGGCGGCGCCATGGCCAGCGTTCAAGCGCGCGAAGATACAGGGGGTTTTGGGCTACGGGGAGGATACCTGGCGACAGTATAGGACGAGGCTAGGTCGATGGCGTGATTGAGGATGCCAGGGACACGCTGGTTTGTCGGAATCCCTCGCCGGAGTCGAAGACGGCGACGGCTTGCTCCTGTTGATCACGGACTCGTCGATCTGGTGCACGAGAAAATGCCGTACGATGTCAAAACAAGCGCAAGATCGAAACAAAGAGGAAGGGAAAGGAGAGAAGGCGCGGGGTGGCCGAGATTCACCGGAAACTTGAAGAACACGGCGGCGGCAATGGCGCACGACGGAGAAGAATTTCGAGCAGCCTGGCGGCTCGTAGATGGAATTTGTTGGGGGCTTTTGGAGGCGGGGTCCCGGGGTATATATGGGGGCGAGCACGCGGACGATCTCGTAGCAAATCCTAACGAATTTGCCTCTGATTTTATCTAGGGTTCGGTAGGAGTTCTTGCTCGTCACGATAAGGGAGATGACAAGGAGGGCCCACACGTCAGTGAGAGGGGAGAGGGGAGTTGGGCTGGGCTGCTGCTGGGCTTCTATGCGCTACGCGTGCACGAGAGAGAGGAGATGGGCTTGGCCCAATTAGCTAGGGTTCCTAATTTTTTTTGTTCAAAAGCTTTTCTTTTCTTTTCCTAAAACTTTAGTATCTTTTTTAAATACAAAACCAAAATAAGTCAAACCAATTTCTATAGTTTTGTAAAAACCAACTCTTTGTTTTGAAACTTTCAAAAGGCATTTCCTAAAACATTTTGTCAACTAAATTTTTGAATAGTGTTTAAATGAATTTTGAACATATTAATGTCATTTGAAAACTATAGGATTTTATAATTCATTTTAGGCTTATATTTTAAACCAAAGCAACATATGAGTAATAGAATTACTTAATACTCAAAAGATAATCTGCATAAAACTCATTTTGTTTAAAAAGGGTTTGATGATTCAAAATGAATCCAAAACTCATTTTTTTAAATCCAAATAATTATTTTCTTACAAGAGTCAATACTGTAAAAATTGAAAATAGAGAATAGGTAGTAATAGAATAATTCCCAAAACATACAAACAAATCACAACCAAACCCACTTTTTCAAATAGAAATCATTTTTATTTTCAAACTAGGTTTTAATAAACAATATGACACTTGATGCCAAAAATAGAATAGGTTTTTTTTAAAACAATCAAATATGGCTTAAGTAAAACTTAAATACCACAAGATAAACATTTGCAAATATTTATGTTTCAATAGATACAAACAAAACACAAGCAAACATTAACAGATCATCACATATAAGTTAAAAGAAAATTTTGGAGCATAAATGCTCTACTAATATATTTTCTTAAATATGTTTTCAAGTGGAAATTTATTTCCCACCTTTGAAATATCAAAATGCAAACAAGGCTAAATGATGATGAATGCATGCATGATTTCTTTTCAAAGCAAAATACATAATAGTTTTCAAAAGTTTTAAATTTTTCTGATTTTTCAACTTTTTGAAAACCTGGGATGTTACATACTACCACCCTTAAAAGGAATCTCGTCCCGAGATTCGGGAAGGCTAGCAAAAGGTTGTGACTGGGATAACTCGGTGGGCTACCACCCTTAAAAGAAAATTGTGTTGGCAGTCACACTTCAAACTGTAAACTTGATTGATAACGTACCATTCTCCAAGCTAGGTTCCTCAATCACTTCTTCCACATTGGTGTGGTTCATATATCCTTTACCAAAAGGCTTTGTCTTAGCAACATCTTCGGTCTTCATCTTAGCTGGGCATTTATTGGCGTAATGACCCATGTTCTTGCATTTGAAGCACATCACCTTGCTGATGTCTTTCTGGGGAGGGTTGTTCTGGAGTTTATTTTCCGGGCACTTATTGGCATAATGGCCCTTATTATTGCACTTAAAGCAGAGCACTTGGCTGTTATCTTTCTTGAGTTCTGGATTTGGGCGATGCTGTCCATTGTTATGGTTATGGTCATCATGTCCATTTCCCTTCCGGTCTCCATTGCTTCCTTTGGACCCACCATTGCGATCAGGATGTTTGAGGTGACTCCCTTTATTATGGTGATTCCCCTGTTTGTGGCTATGGTTCACCTCAGGAGTATGGTGTCTTTTGAATGAAGGCTCAGAATGATGTTTGTTGATACTTAGCTTTCTCTTCAGATTTCCAGTCTTCCTGATATCATCCTCCAGTATGAGTGCTTGGTCCAGTAAGGCCTTATACTCCCAAGCGTGTGTGACTGTGAAAGGGACTTTCATCTCATCACATAGTCTCTTGAGAAAACTTTCCTCCCTCTCTTCCTCGATAATTATGCCTTCAGGGGCATAACGAGACAGTGCATAGAAATCATCTCTATACTCCTTGAGCGTACTGTCCCCTTGCCTCAGGTTTAGGAACTCTTCTTGCTTCATGTTCCACATGTCAGGGGAATTGTAAACACTACAAAACCCTTCCTTGAACTCTTTCCAGGTTAAAGTATCACATGTGTGAGTGCTATGATAAGTTCTCCACCATTTAGCCGCAAGTCCTTCCAAGAAATAAGATGCAAAACTCACTTTCTCTGTGTCGGTGCACTCACAAAGTATCAGATCCTTCTCTATGGATCGTAGCCAGTCGGTTGCCATAATTGGATCATTTGTAGGGTGGAACGTGTTGGGTTCAAGACTTAAAAATTTGACAAGTCTATCCATATGGGTTAGGGGTGGTGGTGGTTCACTTTGATTTGCTTTGATCTGGGTCATCATGGTCATCAGCTGGGCTTGTGTTGCCATCATCTTCTGCAACATTGTTTCAACGTTGTTGGTGCTGGTGTTGTTGTTGTTGTCTTCAGGTGCACTCTGGGGAGACATCTGTGGGTTTTGGAATAGATAAGTATAAGATAGACAGATTCTAAGGGAAATATTTCTACCCATACAAGCATTCACATAACACAACACAAACAAGCTCAAAACAAACTTTAAACTTTCAAACTTTTCTCTTGACTTCAAACCCAGGTAACAACGGATATTTGTAAATACAAGCCTAAGTACTGCCATACCACAATTTTGGTTGGTCAATAATGAAACTAACGTCGTCTGACAAAATTCTAGGGTTGGTGGGTGACTACTCTCTCTGGTTCTTGCTGGAACACTCGGTGGAGGCCTTAGTCTTAGGGCGCTTCATCCTTGAGTTCTCCTCTTCGAATGACTCCCTTGCGAGTTGGGCACATTGCTCCCGAAGGGCTGCTATCGTTGCTTCCTGTCGGTCGACCTTGTTTAGAAGCTTCAGATTTTCAGCTTCAAGTCTTTGATTGGTCGTCTCAAGCTTCTGCTTCTGCAATTCTTCGGAGACTATTATTTCTATAGTGGTCTCGATCTCCTTCCTCTGCTCCTCAATCAACTCCTTGGCCTCGTCCGTCATCTTCATCTCAGCATGGAGTGCAGTGGCAGCTATATGTGTTGCTAACTCCAGATCTTCCATTTGTAGCTCTGTAGGGTTTAGCTTCTCGCGATCCTTTCCACTCCAGTGGGGTAGTCCATTAGCATTACGCCTCCCGAAGCGACGGTAGGGAGAGTTTTGGGGCAGCATCTCGTAGAATTCCTCACAGATACGTGATAGTGCCTCATGTTTTGCTAGCAGAAGACCAGTCTCCCAGGTGGGGTACACCCTCTTGTAGACAATTGCCTCGGTGGGAATCCTGGTAGTACCAGGTAGGATCTCTGTCTCAATCTCCCAGCGTTGCTTATTGGTTATCTCTGAGGGTATCGTCCTTATTTTGAAGGTTGCGGGAACCAAATCAAGATCTTTGCAGATACCATTCAGTTGAACTCCAAAAGGACAAGTCACGCTGTCTCTCGGAATCTCCTTGAAGGTGAAGGGGACCATCTAAACAGAATTTGAGGAAACAAGATTAGATCAAGTGTTACTAGAATAAGTTCAAAAGAAAAGGAAGAAACAAGATTAAACTTTTATAGTAGAGTAAATTAGCTTTTAATTCCTATGGCCATCCTATTTCTATCCAGACTTAGGGTTTCGAACCTACAGGCAACACAGTGCTCTGATACCATCTGTAGCGTACCTGCACTTAAAATATGGCAAGGTACCTGTGTATAGTGCAAACCCCTGGATCGTTTCATTTGCACACACAGTTTAAGATGTAGTATCACAACAAGTATCATTATTACATCGAATGATCCAGACTTGGTAAAATATTCATTACAACTTGCATAGCATATAGCTAGCTTGAAAGAGTAAAGCAGCGGAAAAATAATCTTCATGGAGTCCTTATCCTTTGCATGTGCCACAGGCGAAAACATGTTGGTTGCAGACTCGAAACCCAAACGTAACCTTACTCACGTCAGAAATTTCTGCAACAAATAAAATTTTGCAACAGAGTGGGTCAGAACCATTAAAAATGGATCTGGCAAGTGACACTATGTGGACACTTAATGGAATAACTCTATAGCCTATATGCATATTTGGCTGGTGGAGTTCAAGGCTATTTTGCATAAAAGCCAATTTTGCCTAACACTTTGTAAAACATTTTCTTCAAAAGTTGGAGACGATATGGTATAAGACCATAGTCTCATCTACCCTTGTTCACCATCAAGTTTTACTTTCGAAATTGGAATGATGAAGCCTCCGTTGAATCCTTGATCAGCTGCTCAAATTGTCCGTAACCGGGGACACGGCTAAGTACTTAGTTTTTAACTCTGCAGAGGTTGTGCACTTTCACCATTAGACCCAACAAACCCAAACTATCCTCAAGCACTCAAATTGTGCTAAGGAAAAGGAGAGAGTTGAGACGAGACTTTTCAGAAGCATTTTCCCATCCCATACCGACTTGACGCGCTCCCATTCTAACCATTCTACCACCACCTGTCAAGTCGGGACGAGTCCACGCAACTTAATCCATCTAGCCAGAGCCCATATGACTAATGGCTGCACGGTAAGCAACTTCACTTAGAGAAAACCTTGGCCCCTTAATACCCTGGGTGGCAACCACAAGTGACCATCCCTTAGAGGTCACCCCTAAGAGATGACACTCAACCTTTCCATCATCTTTTCATAACCAAGTCCACCCAGGTGATAAATTACTTAGTAGAATTAAGCTTTAAAGAAACACATTTGCATAGCATCAAATATTCTACTAAGTTATCAAAGGGTTCTAGACACAACTAGTGTAAAGGTATGGTGGGTTTAGCATATAGCAATAATACTATCCAACACATGCATATAAGGAAATACACTAAGTAATGCATATAAAAATACTTAGGAAATTTATGGGGGTGTGCCACTTGCCTTGGCAAACAGAAGTGTAGTAGTAGCAGTTGCAACCACTTTCGTCTCTCTCCGGAATTTCTAACAAGTCAAACAAATCACAAATAAACATACAATCATAAATGCAACATTTGGAAAAATATGATATGCATGAGATGCAGGATGATACAAAGAAATGTGGTATGAAAGACAAGCAAAATATAATAAGGGAGAGATAACAAAATAACATTATCCTATTCAGCTAAGGCAAGGTCAAGGTAGAGTAAAATAAATTTGGTAAAACCACCACTCGAAGGTTGTAAAGCTACTCTAAGTCTTCACAAGTTTGGTCTTCAAATAATCTTCAACTCCTTTGCATCTTCATTGATCTTCAAATAGCACTCTATGAACTTAGTCTTAAACACCAAGGACTTGGCCTTTGTCCAAAGTGAGACAAAAATAGAAAAGGAGATAGAAAGAAAAGAAGTAGTTGGTCTTCTAAAGTTCTCCTCTTTGCTTTCTTGTGGTTTTACTTGATGTGTTGACTTCATTGCACATTTGTGGACTTGTTGATTCTGAAGACTTGATGATATTGGCAGCTGGTTGATCTTGAATATAACTTACCCACCATGAAGTTTAAGATAGGGAGAAGGAAAGAGAGAATGGGAAGAAAGACTTAGAAATTGTAGCTGGTTGGTCTTCATGAACTTCCTCTTGATTTCTTCTAAGTCCTTTCTTCTTGGAGATGCTTCTGGAGTCTTGTTTTCATGCTAAGTCCTTCTTTGATTTCCACTAATTTCTAACTTAGTGGTTTTTGACTAGGAGAGTCGAAAGGGCCAACATGCATCCTCAAAAATTCTAAGGAGGAAGTCATGTGAAAGTATAAAATAATACTAAAGACTTAAATATGCATGCCATGCTTATGTAAATGCTCTTAAGGAAATGCAAGCAAACAAGATGATCCAAAATAACTAAGGACCAAGGGTCAAACAATAAGTCACAAATAAATTCTAAGTAAAAGTTAATCAACATAAGAGAGGCTAGAATTCTCTAAGGAAAAGTGTGGTCAAAATACTTGTAAAAAAATTTCTAGGGAAGAAATAGTTTTATTTTGAGAGAGACAAAATATTTCTAAGTACTTTAAGTGCTAAAGTCTCCAAAATACTACTAAGTTATTTTTCAACTCGAAAATAAGAAGAACATAATTTTTAATACATTTTATTTATTTAAAATAACACCTGAAAAGCATTTAATCTTTATTTACTGAAAAATCGTTTAAAATAATTTTACAAAAATAATAGAGTATTCCTACGGCCAATACTTAGGCATACAAATTTATAGCAAACGAGTTTGATCAAAAATAAATTTTTAATTTGAAGCTATGTTCAAAATACTATTTAAACCACTTTTAAAATTTATCTAAATTAATTTCGACAAAACCTCAAAATAAGCATACCAAAAGTTTCTACGTGTCATAAGCTTTCCAAAAATATATTTTTCATAAAATTTGGATAAACGAGTAAAAATTAATAATAGATTCAAAACGCAGGGACTAATCTGTGAAACGCAGGGGCTAAAAGTGGAGAAAACCAAATAAAGCTTCGCGTTGCGGTCCCTGGGCGACGTGTCGTCTTCCGATTGGTGCGGATCTTCTCGCGGGCAGAAGCGGGCGCGGGCGGACGTGGACGCGGACGGACGGGCTTCGCGGACGGAGAAGGCGACGTGGCGCGTTGTGATTCGCCGGTACCCCTTCGTGTAAGTCATCTAATCTGGGCCGTACGATGCAGATCTAACGACTCTGGGTGGTTTGACCTAAAGTGAGCGGCGCGGCTGGAGAAACTCCGGTGACGAAGCTCCGTGGCGGCGCCATGGCCAGCGTTCAAGCGCGCGAAGATACAGGGGGTTTTGGGCTACGGGGAGGATACCTGGCGACAGTATAGGACGAGGCTAGGTCGATGGCGTGATTGAGGATGCCAGGGACACGCTGGTTTGTCGGGAATCCCTCGCCGGAGTCGAAGACGGCGACGGCTTGCTCCTGTTGATCACGGACTCGTCGATCTGGTGCACGAGAAAATGCCGTACGATGTCAAAACAAGCGCAAGATCGAAACAAAGAGGAAGGGAAAGGAGAGAAGGCGCGGGGTGGCCGAGATTCACCGGAAACTTGAAGAACACGGCGGCGGCAATGGCGTCCGTGCCGTAAGGGGGTCGTGTAGTAGGTGTTTGCGATGTTGTCCGTGCCGGCGCACACCATGAAGAGCGCGCCGTCCATGATCCGCTTTGTGTGCTCCTCGCCGGCAATGCCCACCAGCTTGCTCCGGTACTCGTCAAAGTACGCCAACTGCTGCTCCAACGAGATCACGCCCTAAAATCCAAGAGTAATATGATCACTTAGTCAACAGTTGTAGTTTGGTAGTTAATTACAACACTTGTAACTCTGGTAGCTAGTTACCACGATGACAGGGGTTAGAGGGTCGAATCCGGTGGCTCCGGACGCGAAGCTGACGCCGGTGAGGAGGTCCTCCGATGTGTGCTGCACGCCCAGGTATGGAGGAAGTAGCTGCTTCACGTTAAGGGCCTGGGCTGAAATCCAATGCACCTTATTTCAATGTATAATGCCTGGATAGCCCGTATCAACGGTGGAGCCAGGAATTACACATAAGGGGGGCCGAGCATTGGGCACAACTCTAAATTGAATAAAAAATGAGTGAAATATATAGATTTTGTAGACAAAATATGTACCATTATACCCTATAAATATGTTAATAAATATTAAGACAGCTAGACAAGAGTTAGCATGGACGTAAAATATGTGGTTAGATTTTTTTTGCCGGCAAAATATACGATTAGATTTTTTTCTGGTAAAATTGAGTGGAATTCATAAATAATTTAGAGAATCCATTGAAATCTCTTTCTTGGTGTATAACAACAAGTCATCTCTTAGAAGCACGTCTTCTACAGACGACTATTGCAATTCAGCAGATCAAAAGTGAAATATATTCCATGCTTCAAGAACAGAGGAGATTAAGGGCTTGATCGGTTAAGTTTAGGTGCTTCCGGCTTAAAATATTGATGAACAAAGGGAGGGAAGAGAAACTACAACAAGAAAAGCACATGCAGGCATGCAGCATGCAGACTCTTGGCGCTGAAAGAACGGGATGAATAGTAAAAAAAGCTACTCAATGCGATCTTCTGTGAGCAGCGTATGTGTATTTTCATATTTGTGAGATAGGCATAGATTACGACATACAGCTCAGTGTACAACTAATCAGGGGGTCATATAGAAAATTCTGCATGTTAAGGGGGGCCCGGGCCCCTGCTGGTCCCCCACTGGCTCCGCCGTTGGCCCGTATATAGTATGTAATGCAATGAGATCATCTAAAAATGTGATTCGCCCTACAGCTTCTAACCAAACTTTGGCGAGGTGTTGTTAGCACCCGGACTCTTCTTCGAATGCATGTCTAAGGTGTTTTAGTCAACTCATGACAGTTGCTTTATTAGTTGTATAGATATAGAAGAAAAGACTACTCTTACCAAATATAGTTTGGAAATAGTTGTACTCCGTATTAGAATATTAATCATGTGATTATTCTTGAGAAATTTCGCAGCTCACCGGCTCATGGTTGAAGTCGCCGTTGCCCTAGCTGATACCCGTTGACGTAGTTACCTGCGTCAAAAGAATATGTGTTAGGTTGAGACTCCAAGTGCAGAGTGTGTAGTAAGTGGAAGACGTGTTTTCCCCACGAGGGGTGACTCGAGGGTTTAATATCGAACTCTCGGGTAATCAGTAGTGAAAGATTTATCTTCCTATTCTTCTTTTGGTTACCTGCAAAACAAAGTAAATGTTTTGGTTCTCAACCTCACATAGTGGTTGTCAAACACAAGATGTGAGAATGATATCAAGATAATATGCAATGCAAACAAGAAATAAATATGGAATGATGGTAAATAAATATATAAGGATGATGGTAGCAATGATAAAAGATATTTTTGGGTTTTATATGATGTATGCAAGATGTAAAAGTGTTTTTATATTTTCGGATTTTAAAATGACAGAAAATGGAAAATGGATAAAAGTTGTTGGAAAGGTGTTTCTTATGATTAAAAATGGACTGGGGTTCATGATTTCACAAATGCACTCTCTCTTTAATAAAGTGGTAGACAATGGAACACTAGAGTTGACATATGAGATTGCAACACAAAACTTTAGTGACAAGTTACTAATTATATGGGCATCACGTCCTAACATAGAGACATTTTGTTTATTAGTCTCACTTATACTCCACCAAGATGCGAACTAAATCATAACACCTCAGTAATTAAGATAACTTAGATTATAGCTTTAAACATCATGACATGAAGTTAAAATAAGAACATGCTAGATCTAGTCATGGAGAAGTGGCATGGTCACCCACAACTCCGGTAACATGGTATTTTTCTTTATCCCTAGTGAGGCAACAAAGTAAGGTAAACATACCCAAGTGGATCGCGGAACTATCTCTCACGTTCACCGCACTAGCCACCCCCGTTACTCCAACTAATGCACACATCACCCTACACACGCTCTCATAAACATGCTTGATCAAAACAAGTAAATAGGAACGGGGTACATAATATGCATCTATATTCATAACTGAAACAAAACATTTGCAATATCAAACATATATTAACTCATAAAAAATTCACCACATAGGTATTACAGAGATGACCGTAATCATGTTCAGCAGCTCATACAGTACTAATTAGTGAAGCTCAAAGAGAGGAGAGACACATAAGTTACTTCCACAAACCCATAGTCCAGAATTGGACTACTCCCTCTTCATCATGGAGACGGTGGAGAAGTCGTTGGAGAAGATGGAGACCACGCCGGCAGCGCCCCGCCGGAGTTTTCTCCCTCCAATCTTCAGCTCCAGGTCTCTGTTTCGGTGTTTCTGTGTTTCGGCGGCGCTCCTTTCCGAAGGGCGTCGGGGACTATTTTTATAGTCGGCTTCAGATCAAGACGGAGTCGGTGGAGAAAAGATCGACGGCAATGGAGCTCCGAGGCCCAAAAGAGGGGGCCCCACGCGGTGGGCCCACTCAACTTCGGCCTCTGACCTCCTTTCGTGCGCTTCCTTGGCTCCTACGCTTTGTTCCTTCCAAAAATTGATGCTCGTAAAATATTAGGTCATTTGGAAGTCGTTTGGTTACCTGAAACATTAAAATATGAAAAATAGGGTTTTCTGCCTGCACAGGGTTAATTCATAAAAATAGAAAATAAATAAAATATTCCCAAAATCATTATAAATCATTGATATAACCCTTATATGATGCAAATATGATTGGAATACAAATAATATAATGCAAAGTTCATGTATGCATTTTACATGCATCACTAGCGAAAGTGCATCTACGAGATCTGGTAGATTGCCGACTAATGGTTGAAGGCAGGAGACAAAAAGTGGTTGCAAGGAGACACTTCGGTTTATGGCGACACACGAGGGGGAAGTTGCACCGATGTCACGACGGGAAGGGGCGTCACCCACCACTTGAATCAAAGAGGTGGTTGGCGCCATTAAAAAATGCTTTCCCGCCTTAGTTTGGATGGAAGGTTGAGCCTGTCTATCAGAGAGTCGTTTTCGACACCCCTTGCCGATGCCAAAGGTTGGGGCAGACTATGGTTGCCAGAGGACCACGCAGTGGCGTGGTGGTTGAGTGAGCAGTGGCTCACCAGCCCATCCCAGGTTTGACTCCAGGAGGGAGCGAATTCCTGGATGTCTCACGGGGGTTTTTGCATCCAGGCACTGGCTTTTCCCAGGAGCTCTACTGCCTCACGTCTATGTGCCACAAGCGAGATCGACGTGCCCGTCGGTCACCGAAGCACTGGTCTTCGGCCAAGTCTCTCAGGACGTAGTTCTGGGTTATAGGGTGTAGGTCTAGTTTAGACACATAGGTGGGGTGTGTGTGCGTGTGCGTGGTGTGCGTGTGGTATGTATCCTGTGTGTCCGAACATGTACTATAACTTGTAATCCCAGAGAGGCACTCAAGAAAAAAAGACTATGGTTGCCAGACACACTTTCGACTCGTCCGGACCGTTGGGGTGTTTTTCTATTTGCACCCCCATTGTGCCGATGAGGAGACCTGTCGGAGACACCGGTGGAGATGGTCTAAATGCTAGGTTTAGAGCCTAGGTGTTTGTTTGAGTTTTGATGATATGTTTCCAAGGAAAATCGCAACGAAGCGTTCACCCGTGTGCCCATCGGACCGTCCAAAAGGAAAAAAATGCCCATCGGACGGCTGATCCCACCTCCCTCTAAACCGCGGGGAGCATAGCCCCGAACCCGCCGCCAAGAGCCTCCGCCTTCTTCGACTCCGGCGCCCCCTCCCGCCGCCGCCGCCGCCTCCCGGCGTATCGGACCAGATGGTAAGATTCGCCGGCCCCTCTTCCGGACCGCCCGAATCCGGCGAGTTCGATCTGTCCCGCGAGCTAAACCCGCTCCGAGGAAACCCTAGCGAGTGGCCGCTGACGCTTTGCTTCTGTGTACGCTCGCCCGCGCAGGACTACCTCAAGACGGTGGTGCCGTCGCAGCTCATGGCCGAGCGCGGCGCCAACCTCGTCGTCATCAACCCAGGTGCGTGCGTGCGTCTGCACCCCCACCCCGCCGCGGAAACCCTACCCTTCTCGATGTACATTCGGGTTGGGTACAAACGCGTGTAATTAGAGTTCTACTGCCGAGTAAAATGCATAATGCGCGTCCAGGTGGTTGAGTTTGTCAGGTTACTGTCAACGTTCTATTCTAGGACGGGGGAATATCTGTGAAACAGGAATCCGCTCATCTTAACTGCTGGTAATCTGTGCCTGAGCCATGGTCACTGCCAACTCACCGAGAATCCTTACTTTCCTAGGGTCTGCAAATGTGCGCATGGGGTTTGCGAGCCAGGACGTGCCCTTCAACATACCGCACTGCGTTGCCCGGCACAAGAGCGACGCGTCGTCAAGGCTGTCGATGCGAGACCAGGTGACGCAGAGATACAGGGGCTGTTCTTCTTCGCCCCATAGGTTGCGTTGGAACATCTAGCTTTAATGTTTTGGCTGTCCATTCTGTTTCCAGAGGCTCAACTGCCGCGCTGGGTCGACGCACAATGCAGAGCGGGAGAAGGCGTATGATATTGTAAGAATGATACTTCTCGTCATCTCTTTGGATCATGGTTGCCACTCAAGCTAAGTGCACACGGCCCTTGCAGATTGCCTCGCTGCTCAAAATCCCTTTTTTGGATGAAGTGGCGTCTTCAGAGAACCAACCCTTACCTCCTAAGGTACTGTGTAGTATGTACCATCGACACTTCACGTGCCTGACTTTAGGGCTGTACGATATAACATTCTTGCCATATAACACAGCTTATGCTATTTTATAAAAAATAACATCGAAGGGTAGGTTTCTTCTCCTTGAAGTTCTATAGTGACGGCCAGCGAGTTTAGAGTTTACGGAATTCATTTATCCTTTGTACACATTGATTACTTATAAGTAGTTACTGTTATGCTTCTGGATTAGTTGATTCATCTGTCTTATCTAGTTTTCAGTGCTATTCTTGGGCAGTGAAAGGAGAACTAGCCACATAGAGCAATTTAATGACAAATCAGGGCCATATAGTCAATCTCACTAACTTTTGTTATCTTTATATCACCAAGATTGGCACTTCTTAAAATGTTGATTTCTGTCAGACCCAGATTATTTATATCTGGTATATAGGATGGAAAAAGAAACCAATCATAAAGTGGAGCCATTTAACTGATGCCGAGCTTCAGCTCTCGCCTCCTTTTGGTGCTTAGCAATGTAGTTTTTAAGAAGCATTCAAATTAACTATCTTGAAATGGGAACTTTAATATGAGAGAGCGTTATTGAAGCTGATGTGAGATTGTTCATCGCGACTTATAGATAGAGATTCTGTCCTTGCATATTATTCCCACCCATGTGCAGCTACAGTACTCTCCATCATATTTAGCCTATAATGATCTAGTTCGCTCTAGGACATACATTGGGTGGGAGGAAGGAAACTTTGGACTTATTTGCCCTATAGCTTAACATCAAGCTTTCATTCTACACCTAGTAAGGTGAAGGCAGGGACAGAAGATTATAAATCTTAGGCTTATCTGGTAAGCTTGAGGCCATTTCCCCATGGAGACTGAAGCCAGCAGAAGTGCTGATGCTTATGGGGGATTGAGGCTTATGAGCCGAGTTTACCTAGGATTCAGGGCTTACACAATCATCTAGTGTGTTGCGCTTAGAATTTATAAGATCAACAAGCTAGTTGATAGGTACACTCTTCCAATAGTCGTTGTAGCCATCCGTGAAAATATGAGAGATTTTGTCAGATGTCTGTAAATCTTCTTTAAAGGAAGAGTTGAAAAGAATATTGGAATGTGTACCGTAGGAGTGTGACATACATTTAGATGCAAATATTCTAAATTGTAGTAAAATGGAATCATTAGTTCAGCCAGCTCTTCCGAATTTATACAAAATTATCTATCGCTGAGTTTCAAAATTATTGTCAGTTCTAGCAACCTTAGACTATAAATTCTAATAAAATTAAGTATGCCTGTTTGAATGTGTGAAATAGATATATCATTGTGAGATCCTGGCTCAGGGCTTAACAGGATTGATAGAATACTCATATCAACAAGTTGCAACTTCTTTTCCGGAAGCTCATCTGGAAGGAACTCCGAGGTTAAGCGTGCTTGGCCCGGAGCACTCCAAGGATGGGTGACCGACCGGGAACTCGTTCCCGGGTGCACACGAGTGAGGACAAAGTGCGCAGAAAAGACTAGTGTTGATCTGTGGGGCCAGTCTGGAGATCCTAGAGAGCTGCCAGGGGTGACAGGCCCGGCCCGGGGGTGGCCGGGGTGTTACATTTGGTATCAGAGCCGACCCTCGCGGCAACACGGGCGTGTGCGGGTCAGGGGCGCGGACATGTGGAGCATGTGCCGGCACTGGGCGCACAGACGTGTACCAAGAGGGGAAGTTCCTGGACTGGGGGCTGACCGATGAGGGCGTCGGTCTTCTAAGGGGGGAAGGATGTGAGATCCTGGCTCAGGGCTTAACATGATTGATAGAATACTCATATCAACAAGTTGCAACTTCTTTTCCGGAAGCTCATCTGGAAGGAACTCCGAGGTTAAGCGTGCTTGGCCCGGAGCACTCCAAGGATGGGTGACCGACCGGGAACTCGTTCCCGGGTGCGCACGAGTGAGGACAAAGTGCGCAGAAAAGACTAGTGTTGATCTGTGGGGCCAGTCTGGAGATCCTAGCGAGCTGCCAGGGGTGAAAGGCCCGGCCCGGGGGTGGCCGGGGTGTTACAATCATATGATTTGGTACCAATATTCTTCGCGCAAATATATTTTTGGTTAGAAAGGTCACTTCGTGGCCTCTGTGTACTGATCTGGTTATATTCACCGCTTCAGATGGGACGTGTTGATGGTCTTTCTTCACAGCAAAACAAAGATGACAGGAAACTCACCTGGACAGATGTGATGGACAAAAGTATTAAAACATCCACGCCAGCTGGTACTTTTCTGGTCTTTTTTATTCTTCTTATAGTAAAATACTTCTACTCTTTTCCATTTCGGAGTCATCTGTTGTTAACAAAAGTTAAAAGTATACTGATGTTTTGGAGACATGCTTGAAATTATTTTGAAGGACACTTTAAATTTTGCTATGCCTTATGTGTAACATCCCTCCTTAATTAGTGGTGCCCGTGTGATTCATGTGCATGGTTTGATTAATTTTGCACCACATTGTAATAAGCAAGGACAAAAGCCTAAGTGAGTTGTTACATTTGTGTGTGGCCTTTCCTATTTCCTATCTGGTGTTGGCGCTTTAATGTCGACCTTTGGATGTTATATTGTGACACTGACTGTCTTTCTGTTGGAGCTATCTAGTTCTAAAGTCTGGAGGACTGAAGTTCAGTTATGTTAGATACTAAGATATTGCTTTGGTATGAGATCTACATGTTTTTGCTCCTGTTTCTTGTATGTCATGTAAACATCACAACGAGATCACACGAGTGACCACTTTTTGCTAGTTGCTTCGCATAAATTAAATAGAATAGTTGAAGTTATATCGTTGATTATTTTCTCCCTGCCTGTTGCTATAGTCACAGTTACTTGTTATGCTCAGTTCTTTGTGGTATTAACAATAGATTGTAAGAACAGTTCTGGACCATAGTAAAATAGCTTACTCAGAACAATTTTTTCTGTCAAAATATTGATGACCCTCAAATTGTTCAGAAAGTTCAGATGCTGATGAAGATCCTTCGCAAAGCACATCTGATGATGGTAACAAGCCTAACTCTGAAGAAAGCAAGTACAAGGAAATGATATTTGGAGAGGATGCTTTGAAAATCCCTCCTTCTGCATCATACTATTTGAGTCGCCCGATAAGGAGAGGCCATTTTAACATTTCTCAGAATTATCCGTTACATCAGGTATGCCTCTCTGAAATGCTTTTCTTGGTATGTATTAGATAACGCCGCTCTTTAAATCGGTAGTTCCGTTTCACTTCATTAGCTGAGGCTTTCCATTTACGTTGTTAGTTTTATAAATATTGAAGCTATAAATATTAAGTAGGGGTGTATGTACTGTTTGAGCTTCATAGTAATTTATTATGGAAAGACGATTCCTTGCAACATAATTTCTTGGGGACAAAATGAATCAGATTTGTGCTAGGATTTCGGTGAACTCGGTTGCAAATATTTATTGAAGTTTATAGAAACAGTAGGGGAGAAGGTTTTGACCTAATTCTCTTCCATCTGAAACAATTAGCAGGAACAAGTTGTTTTTTTTTGTCTATTTCTCTGCACACCAGACAAACCTAAACAAATCTTCACGAGAATTTATATAGCCCCAGTTGTACATCTTGTGTAGTCTAACTAGACCTTATTTATATGAACTATGACGTACCTTTCTTCTTTCCAGCTTATGCTTCCTGTCTGTTCCTAGTTTTGCTATTGCTTCACTGGTAAGTGGTAACACATCAAAGTCAGCAGTTTATTCTGCCTATAAGGCAGTAGTAAAGTTTTAAATATAAAGACTTCGGGTTTAAGAGTGTAGAGTGTCATTTTTTACTTCATGTGCTTGCTGCCAATGATGAATGAGAAATAAAGGATGAATTAGGTGCATGAGTTGAAACCCTGGTTTACAAATCGTAGAAAAATTACATAAAAAACCACTGGATTGTTCTTCCCTGGTTGAAATTGATGTTATCTGGCTGCGAAAGATGGTGGAAAAGATATGAGGCACATGATAACTTTGAACTTGTTATGAAACCTATGTCTTTCCACATTATTTCTCTTCTACTCCCTCCGTTTCAAAATATAAGTCGCACCACCTACTTTCCACCTACGTTTGACACACATGTATCTAGACATGTTTTAGTGCGACTTATATTTTGAAACGGAGGGAGTATATAGCATCTTAACGGTAGATGATTTGAAAAAACAAATATTATGTTGCAGGTTTTAGAAGATTTGCGCACTATTTGGAACTGGATGCTGACAGAGAAGTTGCATATTAACCCAAAGGACAGACATCTATATTCTGTAATTCTTGTTCTCGGAGAGACATTTGACAACCGGGGTATTTCTCCTTTCATGTAAAACTATACCTTGATGTGTAGCGGGGTGTTATGTTTGGTTCTTTGTTTGTTTGGGTGAAGCTGTCAATGCTTAATTCTTTCTTTCGTTACTTTTATGAACTCAAAATCTGTTCATTCAACATGAATTTCAAATGCTGTGCAGAACACAGTTGATCAGCAAGATGGAGAAAAAATCTACACCTGTAGTTCTGTAATAGATTATTTCATGAAATACATACTATTATAGAATAGAATTTAACAAGCTCGATTAGTTAGGCTTTGTCAAACGTGTAGACATGGTGTTTGCCCAATGGCAGTAGCACATCATGTGCTGTGTAATGGTGTATCCATGATCCATTATTCCTTTTGTTTGTAGTCTTGAATGGATATCATAATTATGATATCATGAGTACGTAGTTTACCGATGTCTCTTACATTCTTTACTTTATCTTTTGTCAACACCTTCTATTCCACTCAAAGTACATGCTCAACTGCATAAGGCAGATTTTCTTATTTTTTAATTGCGAAAATTAATATATTTCATCCATGTCAGAAATGAAGGAGATGCTGTCTATTGTACTTGGCGATTTGGGGTTCAGCACAGCAGTAGTACATCAGGTTTGTCTTCACTCCCAGTTGTCTGGAATTTTACATTTACTTCCTTGTACATTCTAATGCAAGATTATTTTTCTCCATTTGCAATTGCTAAGCAACTAATTGGAGATCATACAAAATGGGACATCTTTTGATAATTTAGGTAACCTTATGTCAAGAATGGTGGGCTATTTTTTCTCAACTGTGAGATTATTGTACTAGGTTAAACCACTAAAAAGTTGTATTCCCTCCATGTCAAAGTATAGTGGCAACTAGGTTTGTCACAATTCAAACTTGACCGAGTTTTCAGGAAAAAGTATCCATGTCTACGATACCAACTAAATATGCATATACTAAAATATACTTCATTATGGTTAACAATATCCATTATGCAGACTATACTTGTGGAGACATAACCAATCTTTTGTATGATGATTTACAAATTGAAACATGAAAATATTGGTCTCATTCTTTACTCTTTATATGATAATTTTTTATTAGGAAGCTCTAGCTGCAGCATTTGGGAATGGTTTGTCAACAACTTGTGTGGTCAACATTGGTGCTCAAGTTACACAAGTAGTTTGTGTTGAGGTAAGAACCATAGCAAATTTATTATATTTCTTCACTAACTACTGAGAATTTTGGGCCATACTCTGAATGTGAGGTACCTTTTTTTAGTTTCCTACAAAACACCACTTTGATTTAAGTCATGTAACGTCTTTGCTGAATGTTTGCAGGATGGAGTAGCTTTGCCTCATACAGCTTTGGCACTTCCATATGGTGGTGATGTATGTTCTAAATATACTTTTGACCTCGAGAACATATTTCTGTTACTTGCGTAATTTGTTGTTCATGGTCATTCTATCGATATAATTTTGTTACACGAATCTGTTACTCTATTTTCTCACGCTTTTATCCACCATCATGCGTTCAGTCCTCTTTTTAACAGATTTTCTTTAGTTTTCGTCTCATGCTACTTTTCCCTAAAAGCAGAATATGCATTTAGTTTCTTCTTGTATAACATTATCTTATTAATACGAGCAACAATGCTGTATTTTGGTTTAAAAAATTGTGCCACTAGCATTTCAAAGAGAAATTACCTAACAAAGTATACCTGTAAAGGCACAAATCTATGGAAAATACCATGCCATCATTGAGCCCTCCATCAGGGTTGCAAACAGACTTGGTGCTTTTGCCTTCTTCCACTTTGCATGTGCCCACGTGGCATGTGCACTGCGGACGTCATGCAAGTGGATGGACCGGATAACCTTTTATGGTTTTTGGACGTCAATTGCTTGTGATGTATATCATTATTTCATTATGTGCTGCCCCTCCTTTTTGTTGAACTTACCAAGTACAGCCTTTGTCATTTTCATTTTCTTCTGTAGGACATATCCAGATGCCTACTTTGGGTTCAACATCGTCATCGTACATGGCCAAGCTTTAAAACTGATCCCATGAAGAGGCCTATGGATATGCTAATGGTCAACAAAATAAAAGAGGCATATAGCCAAATAAGGGTAAGTACCCTATTCTAAGCTTTACTAAATCTTTAAGCTCATGTCTGTGGAGGATTTCATAGTACGACAGTCTGCTTGTGCTCTAATGTGTGAGCTCTATCCTATTTCTTTAAAGAATAATATTTAGTAACCGACCTTGAGGAAGCATTTAGACATGGGGCTTAGGCAGATGAATAATTTAAGGTGACTTGATAGCATTGGGATAATTTGGTGATGACATAGGGCCGCATATCTCTCATTGCTATTCTATAGGTAATCCTCTTGGAAGGCAGAGATCTGGTTTGGTGCTAATCTATTTTCTTAAGTGCTGCTTGTGTGAATCATCATTATTAGTTCTGTTACCTTTCCATTTTCAGATCTTTCCCTTCCTTTCTCTACCTGTACATCTTTCTCTGACTGCAGACTCAGATTATGCTGTACTATGTTCCAGTGCAACCACTGCTTGCAAATTTATTGTATATATAGACAGACTTCATATACATATTATGTACCTCCACAGTCAATGTGCGAAAATTGTTAAAATAAAATGGACAAGTATATGTAGTATGAACTGTGTCTTTTTTGAATGAGTGCCTTCAGACCAGTACTTCATTTTTTTATTCTTATATCTAAATGATATAATTTTAGTTGAGGTGGAATGCTTTTGTTAAACTTATTGTGATACATTTTTTTCCAGACTGGGAGTTTTGATGCTGTTACTCATGTTCATTCATATGAGCATGAAAAATCTGTTGGGCAGCAGAAGACAAGGCTGTCAGCTCTCAGTGTAATGTTTTCAAACAGTGCATCCTCTTCTCCATTTATCTGTTGTGGCAGAAGTAAAAGAAAGCCATGCGATGCTCAGCCTCCTCCCCCCTCTCAATTTGTAAACTCTAGCAGTGGTGGTTAATTTGTAGTTAGAGAGTGATTATATATTTACTTGCAGTATTTGCTGTTAAATTGATGTATCTAAGAATCCAAAATTGTTGTGATAAAATAGGTTCCTCCTATGGGGCTTCTTTATCCTAGGCTTCTCATTCCAGAAGAGTACCCTCCACCTCCTCGACCTTGGTGAGACGTTGTTCTCTTCTTTGGTGACAGTGCCTTGGATATGATGATTGCTTTAGACAAGACATGTGTATGTTGGCAGGTTCCAAGATTGTGATGACATGCTGGAAGATACTTGGCAAACAAACGACGGTGTTGGAAATGGTGGGCTTGGGGCTTGGGACAGTTATCAAATGCTTCCTACTAGATTAAAGAAATTTGATAATATTGGCCTCGTAGAAGCCATTGTCAGCAGTGTTCTTTCAACAGGTATTGTCTTTCTTAATATCTAGTTCCCCGAGAAGAATTGTTTCTAACAACTTCTTACCATAGGACGTGTTGACCTCCAACGGAAGCTATTTTGCAGTATTCAGTTGGTAAAGTATCAGTTTTGTTCTTCATATCAGTACTGCTCTATGATGCAAAAAAGGAATAGTTGAGAGGACTGCTAATTTGCTTTACAGGTGGGTGGCGTGGCTTCAACAGCAGGCCTTGCACCAGTTCTTGAGCAAAGGTTAGTCATTACCTTGTTCTGGCATTGTTTAATGGAAGACTACCGGAACACTTGTGCCAACAAATAGAAAGAGCCAATGCCACCACTGCTCTTATGTAGCCAGTGCACAAGTGTGCCACCACTGCTCCTATCTTGTTGTATTTGCTAGTTTCTTATAAACTATCAACCAGTGTCTGTTCAAAGATCTTTTGTGAAATGAACATCACGGTGCTGCTGCAATAAATATTGCTAACATGGCCACAGTTTTTTTGGGTAAAAAAATGCTACGACGCTTGATGTCTTAGAAATCAATAAATTTATAGACCTAATTTTCCTTTTTTTAATCAGGGTGCTTAGTACTATTCCATCAAATCAACCATTCGAGCGAGTTGAGGTATGTCTTCTTGCAATGACCTGAATCCGTTTTTTTTTTTGTATGAATCAGAATGAACACTCCTTGAAATTAAAATGCCTAGCTTGCTTGAATATGTGAGGTCTATGTCTCAGTTTGCAGTGAATCTGTAATTTTGATTCAAGGGTTATTTTTCTTGGTTTTAACCTCTCATCTTAAACTCATAGGTATTGCAGTCTAGGAGAAATCCATTATTTATCCCATGGAAAGGTGGTGTGGTAAGTAGCATCTATTTTCAATCTGGCTTACTATCTTGTCACACATTATTAGGTTGATATGCCATCTAGTATTGCTATCTTGCCTCTGCATGTCAAGTGTAAATGGTTGCTAACATCATCACAACGTTGGTAAAAATTTGAGTAGGATATTCCTTGTGTCCCTATATATTTCACATCCTTAAATCATGGTTAACACTTGGCCGTGATGCCTGGATCCATAGAGAAGATTGGATAAAAAATGGTCTTCACGTTGGGAGTGGCAGAAAGTACAAGGATTCCTATTTTCTTCAGTCGCAAGTGATGTGTTACTACAACACATAACAGGTGCTCTTTCTCAGTGCATGCTCAGTTTGCCAAATTGTATTATATTCAGTCTTCATATAGTTGCAAGTTGTTAAATATAGATATGTATATTGGAGTCCTTTTTTCATTAAGATGCACACCTATGATTGATGAATAAGATGCTAAGTCGGTCTCAAAGGTGGGTGATCTTTGTTATTGTGCTTGAATGATCCAGTGACAGTAGCTAGTGATCAACGAGCTTAAAAATAAGAGAACATAAGTAGGATATATGAACTGATCTGGTTTTGTTCAACAACCTGTAGGATGAAATGGTTTATCGTTCAGGCAGTCTATCTACCATTTAAGTTATGTATCTACTTCCAAATCCTAAGATGCATGAAAAATTATGTTTTCCTGTAGGTGGTCTGAATAACTACCGTGGAGTGTAGTTTGTGGCCGCGGTACTTGATGAAGGTGGATTCTTGGTCCATGCCAAGCTTGCCAGGGGGAAGAAGAGACCTCGATGAACGGATTCGAATCATGTACCAACCCCTGTCGATTGTAAAGTACTCCTGGAGTAATATAATACCAGGACTATGTTGCAGTGTTGTTCCTGACTATGTAGCAGTTAGAAAACACATTCTCATCCATCGTAATTACTTAAAACAGTTGCCTGTCACCCTGCTGCTCTTGGCATTACCGTCGTCATTCCTGCTGCGCTTGGCTTTTCTGTCCTGATCGCCGTAACCGCGAGGCTTGAGAACATGTAGCTTGCTGGAACTTTTTATGAGCGTCTCACAGACGATATCTCCTTTCTCCAGGACAGGATGGACACACTCTCACGATGAAACTTGGTGCGTTTGAGGAGGCCACTACTACACGTCTTTTTCATAGTACATGGGCTTGAAGTCTAGCCGCCATAGCAACTTGGCCTGGCCTTCAACTAGTTGCAGTCCTGCATTCTATCCTGAACAATATCCTGACCTGCTGCAACTTATCACCTGCCGCATCTTGTCTTGACTTGCTTCTACTTGTTCACACACAATTTCAGTACATGCACGTAGCTACATGCATATTCAGATATTCCATTCCCAGTACAATATATAACCTCACTCCTCGATCTAATTTGGCACAAAGACATTGTTTTCAAAAATATCAACCGTGTGGAGAGGTCATGAGCCCAGCCACGCTGCCATGGAGCTTTCTGCTATGTATTCTCCCGGGCTGCCTGCTCCTATGGCAGGCCGTCGTGCTCCTAGACCGGCTGTGGCTACGGCCACGGCGGCTCGAGAGGGCACTGCATGCCCAAGGCATCCGTGGCAAGCCGTACCACCTCCTCACCATCGTCGACGAGCCCCGGAGAAAGCAACAGCCATCAATGCCGCTAGGTTGCCATGACATTGTCCCCTACGTCGTGCCTCTCCTCCACGACGCCGTCCAGGAGCATGGAAGGACAAGCATCTCCTGGACCGGCCCCGTGCCAGTGGTCACCGTCGTCGATGCTCGGCTCACGAGGGAGGTAATGTTTGGTAAGTACGGCCACTTCGAGAAGCTCCGGAAGAATTGGGTGCTGTGCAGGCTTCTCACCAAGGGCCTCCCAACCCTCGAGGGCGACAAGTGGGCCAAGCACCGAAAGATCCTCGACCGAGCGTTCCATCTACAGAAGCACAAAGTAAGTTCAAACTGTTTTTTTTGTTTCATGAGTTAAATTTGCAGTCTGTTTGTTATGTGTTTGTTGATTGTTCACTGTGGTTGATCCTTGGATATTTCCAGCTCATGCTGCCGGCGTTCTCTTCCTCCTGCCAAGAGCTCGTGGCCAGATGGACGGAATCCCTTGGCAATTCTCAGGGGCGCTGATGCGAGGTCGACGTCGGCCCGGAGTTCCTGAGCCTCGCCGCAGATGCCATCTCGCGTGCCGCATTCGGCAGCAGCAACCTTGAAGGGAGAAGGATCCTGGAGCTGCAGTCTGAGCAGGTTGAACGCATCAAGGCCAGCGGCAATATGATCTTCATTCCCGGCTACATGTGAGTTACTCACTACTCCCTCCGTAATAACAAATACATGTCTTAGCAGGTTGTAGTAACATATTATATTACAGGAAAATATATTTTATGATGGGTCTAATAATATTGAATTCGTGTTGTGGATGTTCATATATTTTTCTATATAATTGGTTAATTTAACAAGTCTTACTTTACCAAAACTAATATGAACCATATTTCGGCAAAGAGTGAGTACTTTAGTTAGCATAGTAATTCCTCGGTAATTTGCAGGTCCTTGCCTACTAAAAATAACACAAGGATGTGTAACATTAATAGCGAGATCGGATCCATTCTACAAGGTATAATTGGGAAGAAAATGCAAGCTATGCAAGAAGGGGAGAGCACCAAATGTGATTTGCTCAGCCTAATGCTCGAGGAAAACATAGGGACAATCGATCGCAACGGACAATCCGTCATAGGACTGACTATTAAAGATGTGATGGAAGAATGCAAAATGTGCTATTTTGCATCGACAGAGACGCCACCAACACTGCTCACATGGACAATGCTCCTACTGAGTATGCACCCTGAGTGGCAGGACCGTGCAAGGGAGGAGGTCCTTGGCCTATTTGGAAAGAACCAACCTGAGTTCGACGACTTTAGCAGACTAAAAACCGTGAGTGCATATTGATATTGCATGATTTTCTTTATGCAATCACATGTACTAAACCCTTACCAATCTATGGTGCAGGTCACTATGATTCTTTACGAGGTACTTCGTTTGTACCCGCCCGCCATCGCATTCCACCGAAAAACATACAAGGAGACGGAACTCGGTGGCATCACATACCCCGCTGGAGTGATCATCGAGATGTCGGTGCTTCTCATTCACCATGACCCAAACATCTGGGGAGCCGACGTACACGAGTTTAGGCCGGATAGGTTTTCTGGGGGGATCGCCAAGGCATCCAACGATCCAAGTGCCTTCCTCCCGTTTGGTTGGGGGCCACGAATCTGCATCGGTCAGAATTTCGTGTTGTTTGAGGCTAAGATGGCCATATGCATGATCCTTCAGCACTTTGAGTTTGAGCTGGCGCCAACGTATACTCATGCACCGAGGAACAGGAAAATATTACGTCCTTCACACGGTGCACAGATTATGCTCAGGGCTCTAGTCTGAGCAGTATGGCCCTACACATGGAATTAGCCTATGCAACGATGAGGCTCTAATTTACCTATACATTTTTCAATAAAAATCAAGCAATTGCAGGCCTAGGTAACCACTTGCATAAATGCATTTAGGCCATGATGTTATTACTGATTTTCCTATGGAGCGGTAGAGACCAGATTATTGGTTGCCTTGCTAGCTCTGTTTGTGCCACTAAAATTTTCTGGCTAAGCATTGCTGTGGTTCAGGGGTTGCTTGTCGCAAGATCACATCGATATGTTTTTGCTTTGTTTTTTCTTGTTTCTTGTGGTTGGAGCAGTGCGTCTCTAACTACTTAGCAATAATGTTACTTATCCTTTGCATCGTCGCCAGCCAATTTTCCTAGTTAAATACAAAGCTGGTTCCTGGGTAGCTACCTAACGGTTAAAAAATACATTCTGATCCAGTATATATCTGAACAGATCCTCGTCACGTTTTCCTTGCGCTATGCTGCTCTCGGCTTCCCCATCCCGATGATCACCATGAAGATTTCAAAATATATAACCTACCGTTTTATAAGATTTTCTAGACTTTTTCTGCACACATGTACATGAACATGTTTTATTATAAAGTTAACATAAATCTTGTACTGAAACATGTCTGCATACAACTATACAAGTGTGCAGAAAAAGATAGAAAATTTTACACCTTTAAAGACGGGGAAATATATAGCTGTCGGAAGTTGATAAAAGTATTATGAGCGACTGCTCGCAACCTCCAACTCGTTCCTTGCATGCACACCAAAAATAACATGGTTGCTCATTATTTGACAACCCGGAGATTCCCATTTCAAGTATTTATATATATCTGGATCTAAACCACAAGAAGCAAGTGAAGTGACTCGCCCCTACAACTGCAGCAGCTGCTAGCAAACTATTTGCCTCCTGGAGCGCTCATGAGCCCATGGAGCTTCCTGCTATGCGCACTCTCGGGCTTCCTGCTCCTATGGCAAGGCGCCATGCACCTGTACCGGCTGTGGCTGCAGCCACGGCGGCTCGAGAGGGCGCTGCGTGCCCAGGGCCTCCGTGGTAGGCCTTACCGCTCTGGCTGGACGGCCCGGACCGAGTTTTTGGGCTCGCCCCGAGTTGGCCTCGGCCCGAGAAAGAATCAGACCGAGCCGAGCTTCATTTTCCAGCTCGTGAAGGCTTCGGGCCGAGCCTGGCTCGGCTCGGTCCAGCTTAGGAGCTCGCTAGGATGGAGCCCATTTAGCAAGATTGCTGCATTTCTAGCCCATTCGTGTGTTGTTTGTGCCCATCAGCCCATGTAGAGGCAGATATCTAGGTCTTCTTCAACCAGCCGCCACAAGTTCTCTGCTCGTGGCCATGTCCTGCACCGCGCGGCAACGTGCAGAAGCACAGTTATACCCCATCGCCGGCAACATGCACAAGCATAGCCCTTCCCCACCGCCGCGTTGCTTCGCCGTCTAACCCCAGCCCCTCTGTCCTCTGCATCGTCGCCCACGATGCAGTCCACCGCAACATGCACCATGAGCAGCCTCCACCATCGTGCTGCTCGCTCCTCCGCCGTGCTGCTTGCTCCCCCGCTGTTCTCCACGCCGTTCAACTACAGCTGCGTGGTCTCACCGGCGCCGGTGTCGCCAAGGTCGAGGCTCCACCGTGGGGCCCACCTGGCAGTGACCTGCTGCGTGAGGCTCGCGAGCCGGCTCGTTTTTGACCGAGCTTTCGCCTAGCTCGGACCGAGCCTCCATGTGAGGCTCGCCAGTAGTGTCGAGCTGGCTCGCGGCTCGGTAGTTCCGGCTCAAGCTTTTTGCAGGCTCGGCCCGAGCCGGACCGAGTTGGCTCGCGTCCAGCCTTACTTACCGCCTCCTCACCCCCACCGACGGGCCACGGAAAATCCAACAGTCGTCAATGCCGCATTACCAGAAGCTGGCATATGGTGTCTTCATGAGCTCAAGGAAGCTGGTGCACTATTTCTCTGGGCACCCGATAACGGTGGTCAGTTCATCCGCCATTGGAGACATCCTCACCAACCCAGATGCCACGGGAAGAGTCGCCAAGTGGGTTATCGAGTTAGGCCCATGGGAACTGAAGTACGCGCACCCGAGAGCAATCAAGGCACAAGTACTCCCAGACTTCACGACTGAGTGGATCGAAGCGTAGCTACCATCTATCCCAGACCTATCCAACGCCTGGACCATCACGCAGCGCTCCATCAAGCTGAAGCAGCCGCACGAGCCTTCGACATCGACCTCATGCTCGCCCGACTCACCAGCAAAGGACCAGGAGATGCCGGACACGCAACCCATCGAGGTACTGTTGATCGAACCTACATGGACTAATCATTTTCTCGCGTACATGCTGCGAAAGGAACTACCAGAAGACCCGACAGAAGCCAAGCGCATCACTCACCGTGCCAAAGCCTTCACGATCATCAATGGAGAGCTCTACAAGCGCAGCATATCAGGAATGCTGCAGCGCTGTATCGACCCAGAAGACGGCAAGGCCATCCTGCTCGACATCCACGCGGGTACCTGTGGGCACCATGCCAACAGTCGCGCCCTCGTTGCCAATGCCTTTCGAGCGGGGTTCTACTGGCCCACAGCCATGCAAGAAGCTGAGGACATGGTCAAGAGATGCATCAGATGCCAGAAGTTTGCCACCAAGTAACTTATGTATCTCTCCTCTCTCTTGAGCTTCACTAATGAGTACCATATGAGCTGCTGAACATGATTACGGTCATATTTGTATTACCTATGTGGTGGATCATTTTGTGAGTTAATATATGTTGAGATTGCAAATGTTTGTTTCAGTTATGAGTATAGATGCATATTATGTACCCCGTTCTTGCCTACTTGTTATGATCAAGCATGTTTATGAGAACGTGTGTGGGGTGATGTGTGCATTAGTTGGAGTAACGGGGAGTGGTGAGTGCGGTAAGCTGACAACTTAATATCGCGATCCACTTGGGTGTTTACCTTACTTTGTTACCTCACTAGGGATAAACAAAAATACCATGCTGCAAGGGTTGAGGGTGACCAAGCTTCTTCCTGTGACTAGATCCAGCATGTTCTTATTTTCACTTCATGTCATGAAACTTATTGCTATACTCTGAGTCATCTTAATTACCGAGGTGTTATGATTTACTTCGCATCTTGGTGGAGTATAAGTGAGACTAATAACCAAAAGGTCTCTATGTTAGGACGTGATGCCCATATAATTGTTAACTTGATATCAAACTTTGTGCTTGCAATCCCATATGTCAACTCTATGTCCACTTGTCTGCCACACCATTTAAAGAGAGAGTGCATAAGTGAAACCATGAACCACGGTTCATTTTTAATCTTAAGAAACACCTTTCCAACCACTTTTGCCACCTTGCCATTTTCTGCCATTTATAAATCCGAAAATACAAAAAGACTTTTCCATCTTGCATCCATCATAAAAACCAAAAAATATATCATATATCATTGCCATCATCATCCTAGCATATTCATCACCCATCATTGCATATTTATCTTGATATCATTCTACACCTTGTGCTTGACAACCACATGTGAGGTTGAGCACCAAAGCACTTAACTTTGTTTTGCAGGTAACCAAAAGAAGGATAAGGAAGATAAATCTATCACTACAGATTCCCTGAGAGTTCGATATTAAACCCTCGAGTCACCCTCGTGGGGAAAACATGTCTTCCACTACTACATACTCTGCACTTGGAGGCTCAACCTAACCCCGTATACTTTTCACTGCAGGTAGCTACTGAAGGCTATCACTTCTACGGGTATCAAGACTGTTTTCTGGCGCCGTTGCCGGGGAATCATAGCTGAAGGTTTATCAAAGGAGATCACAACAAAGTCAACATCACCAACTTGTACTAACACCTAAGCTTGGGGAGGTTTCACCTACGTGAGCATCATCTTATCCATCTTTACCTTCAAAGCAAATTCATTTGTTTTGTCATTGTCACTGCATTGTGTCTTGCATTTGTAATTCGGTGCATTTGTGAGTCATATTTATTTTCAGTTTTGCATCATAAAAATCAAAAACACATAAAAACTTGCTAAAATGGGAGAAAGAACTAAGTTGTGTGATTACACAAACACTCCTAATGATCAATTCATTGCTAGGCCGATTGCCACACCTGAGATTAAAGCTGATAGTTATGAAGTGAGTCCTAGTTTGCTTAACTTGATAACTAGGGAACAATTTGGTGGTAGTGCTATGGAGGATGCCTCAATGCATCTTCATGATTTTGTTGAAATATGTGACATGCAAAAGTTTAAGAATGTAGAAAGTGATATTAAAACTGAAGCTATTTCCTTTTCACTTAGAGGAAAAGCTAAAGAGTGGCTGCATTCATTACCTACTGATAGCATCAATACTTGGATGATTAAAAGAAGCTTTCATTAAGAAATATTATCCCCTGTTAAAATTTTGCAAAATAGAAACAACATCCTTTCTTTTAGGCAAAATGAAAATGAACATGTTGCTATGGCTTGGGATAGGATAAAACTTATGCTTAGAACTTGTCCTCACATGGGTTAATGAATGGACCATATTACACTCTTTCTACAATGGTTTAAACTACATGTCTAGAAACATACTTGATTCTGCTGCTGGAGGTGCTTTTATGAGTAAGACTATAGTAGAAGCTAAATATATTGGAAAGCATTTTGCAAAACTATAGTCAATGGCATACTGATAGGGCACCAATCCTTCTAAGAAAGTGAACTCTATTGAGAAACTAATGATTTGTCATCTAAGATGGATACTATTCTTGCTTTGCTTAATAAACCTAGTGTTGAAAATGTTCCTTTGCAAGAACTAGTTGGTAACAATTCTGAAAATATTGATGTCAACTTCATTAGGAACTATGGTAACAATGGGTATGGTAACAACAATTATAACTCTTATAATAAACCCCCATATGTGCCAAATAAATATGCTTCTAGTGGTAATGTTTCTAGTGATTTGGAAAACACCATTAGATCTTTTATATCTACTCAAAAAGAGCTTAATAAGGAATTTATCTCTAAGTTTGAAAAACAAGATGCTTTGTTTGAAAGGTAGATCAGCTTGCTAAGGAAGTCTCATCATTAAAAGTATCATTACAGCCCAAAAACATGAGGAAACAATTAAGTATTGCCAAGAAGTTATCAATAAGTCTTGGGAACACATTCATGAGCAAGAGAGAGTTGCTAAAGAATCTATTGGGGTAATGAAAGAAAGAAGTTGAAGAAGTTAAAATGCTTAGTGAAGTCAAGGATCCTTTGCTTGACTTAGAAAATTGTAGCTTGCATGAATTAATATCTATCTACAAAAGTTTGCAAGTGATCCTTCCATCAACACTAATCAAGCTGGTTTTGGTTCCTATATTGCTAATCATGTCTTGAAAGAAAAATTGCTAGGTACAACCAAGAGGCCATGATACCACCTAAGCTTGGGGATATATGGATTCCCAAGGTACTAGTAACTATTGGAAAAGAGACACACCATGCCATACTTGATCTAGGATCTAGTGTCTCTGTCTTGTCTAAAGAACTATATGAAGTACTTGAATTGAAAAATCTTGAAAAATGCTCTATTGAACTTGCACTTGCTGATGATTCCATTAAACATGCTTTAGGGAAAGTAAGTGATGTTATGGTAGAGTTACATATGACTTTTGTGCCTGTGGATTTTCTAATCATGGACATGGGGAATAAAACCTCTAGTCCTATTATTCTTGGAAGACCTTTTCTTCGTACCACAGGTGCTATCATTGATTCAAAGGAAGGGAATGTGAAGTTTCAGTTTCCACACAAGAAGTGCATGGAACACTTCCCAAGGAAGAGGGAACATCAGTTCAAGCTCCCTCATGAGCTTCATCTTCATAAACAACAAGTAAGAAGCCTAGCTATATGGCTATAAAGAAAGCGCTTTGCGGGAGGCAACCCGGTTATTTTTGTGTGTGATTTTTCTTTGTGTCCTCTTGCTGTAACAAGAGATTTTGTGTCTAGTTAGTTCTGGAGTTTTTAATAAAGTGCCAAGTTTTACCCATTTTGGTTTGAAAAGTTGCTTATTGAGTTCGGAGATTTTATTCCTGCACGAATCTGTGCACGGTATGATTTTTAATTCTTATTCTGTAACTCCGAATGAGCTCATATTTGAACTGTAGTTGCAACTTTTCATCCTCTGTATGCATGAATTTTTCGGAATTTTTCGACAAAGTTCAGTAGGGTAGAAAAATACGTTTTGCTGCTGCTGTTTTTTGGACAGATTCTGTCCCATTTTGTTTTATGCATGTTTTGAACTTTTATCTTGAATCTTTTTGATTCAAATGAGTTTATGAGTAGGCATACAACATTATACACTTTCTGGACATTCATATGTATTTTTTTCAAGGATTATATGCAGCAAGAAACCTATTTGTTTATCACTACTAATGCACCCCACAGAAAAGAATGGGAGAAACGGTGTTTTGAAGTTTTTTCACAGGGATTGGAGGAGATGCACCAAGAGTTATCCAAGGATGGTGAAGACCATAAGCTTGGGGATGTGAAGACAACCCCACTGGACCTACACACTCTCGGTTTGCACACGTCTAACTTCTGTTTTTCGATCGAAACACTTTATCGCATAAACTTGGAGCGTCTTTTTGTTTGTTTGTTGAGTCTTGTGAGACCACCACATATAATTTATATGGGAAAGCTACTGGAAATTTGGGTTGAAATATGTTGGATGCTTTTATATGATTGGGAAAAGGGATGTTTGAGTTGATTTTTAATGATACATATAGTTGCATGATTCATGAGCTTTTTATGAGTAATAATATGTAAATGCTTATCAAGAGCTATCACTTATTCATGTTTTGATGCTGAAAGTTATTTCACTTTGTTTAACATGATAAGTTAGTTCTATGGACACTCATGCATGCATCTAGATGGTCAACTTTCTCCCTTTTGCTAGCCCAAACATTCCAACAAGTAAAAACTTGTTTCCAACACCTTCAACCAAAGTTATTCCAGTGAGTCCACCATATCTACCTACTAGCTATATGCTATTCCGAGTATGTTTATCATGATATTTGTGTTATCTATACCTCTGAATGAAAATGATTATGTTATTGATTGCCATGGGAAAAGTTGGTTATATAGCTCTCATGAACTTGATGCAATTTTTACTATCATTGCAATAAATAAAACATGACCCATTGTGATTAAGATTATGATGCTAGTGGCTTGATAAATGTCCGAGGTTGGGAGTTAGCCCATATGTGCTGTCACATGCAAAGCTTTCAACATGCTCCTTTAGTTGATATCATGTACTTTTGTCTATGGATGCCTATCATGGTGAAATGAGGTGGAAATGATGTAGTTTGAATGAGTTTGTATAAATGGTTAGAGAGACGCCTGGGCCGCTAATCTAAGCCATGCATCATTCATGGTGGAAATTTACTTACATGCTATGGTGAACTATCTATGACACACCTTACAATAAAAAGCTATTCCAATGGTAAATAAAAAGGGTGTTGAGGTTGTTCATCTTGTTTGTTTGTCTTGTCATTTTGATATGGGCTTGTTCCATATCCTGGGACAAGAGGTACCCCAGTTGACGCTCTTGATGATACTATTATTACTTACAATGATAGATAACTTGAACTTGCTTTTCCCAAGTTGAGTAACTCATGGTGTAGGTACTTGTATTCAAGGGGCATGAGACATCCAACCTTTACTTTGTCAAGCACACTACTCATATTTGCTCTCACATTAAACTATAATCATTCAAGATGCTATGATAGGGGAATGAGAGCTTGACACCAATATTACCACATTGCAATCATTAACTTAAGTAGAAGAGTTTGAAGGTTAGATGAAACTTATGCATGCTTTACCTCTACTCACTTATACATCTTTCCAAAGTGTCCACCAAACATATTCAGATTTTCATCATCACTCTATGACCATGTAGGATGTTCATGCTTATCATTATGCATACATGTGGTCCATATTACTATCTGTTATGTTACACTTTGTGAACTATCTTGAACATCCTTGCAAAGAATACTTGATATCACTTCATAAACTGTTTTGCATATTGCTACTCCTTTGAAGAATGAATCATTTGACTCTATGTAGCAGTAGCAATCATCTTTGATATCCATTGTTAGTGCTATATTGCAAAGCCCATGTTAGTTTTATCACCTTCATACTCGAGGACGAGTATTGGTTAAGCTTGGGATGTTGATGCATGTAAAATGCATACATGAACTTTGCACTATATCACTTATATTCCAATCATATTTGCATCATATAAGGGTTATACCACTGTTATTTAATGATTTTAGGAAATAAATCAATTGTATCCTATTTTTATGAAATTAACTCTGTGCATTCAGAAATCCCTATTTCTTTCTTTTTTGTTTCAGGGACCCAAACGACGTCCAAAAATTATGGAAAAATACATGCATCATTATTTTGGAAGGAGGAAGACCTCGGAGCGAAGGAAGCAAGCAAACGGAGGCCAGAAGGCCGAAAGAGGGTGGCCCATGCGGCCACTGTACCTAGCCACGTGGGGCCCACCCAATTGGCCCTCGGGCTCCGCAGCCGTCGATCCTTTCTCCGCCGCCTTCGTCTTGACCTAAAAACGCCTATAAAAAAGGTCCCATAGCGTTTCGCGAAAGGAGCGCCGCCGTATCACAGAAACACGAAAACGAAGACCTGGAGCTGCAGCTTGGAGGGGGAAAATTCCGGCGGGGCGCTGCCGGCGTGGTCTCCTTCATCTCCATCGACATCTCCACCGTCTCCACCATGAAGAGGGAGTAGTCCACCTCTGGACTATGGGTTTGTGGAAGTAACTTATGTATCTATCCTCTCTCTTGAGATTCACTAATGAGTACCGTATGAGCTGCTGAACATGATTACGGTCATATTTGCATTACCTATGTGGTGGATCTTTTTTGAGTTAATATATGTTGTGTAACAGCCCGAAATTTGAGAACCTAAAAACCCAAGTAAAATTTTCGCTTTTGTGTTGCATTGCATCATGGCATCATTTGTTAAGTGCTCAAGTTGCAACAAAGTTTTGGAAAACAAAGTAAAACAAACGGGAAACCAAAAGCAATAATTCTTTTCAAACAACTTAAACTCAAATGAGTTGTTGGTGACAAAACCAACTCAACTAAACTACTATATCTGTCAAGGAGGTTCCTAGAGTTCGAAACAATATTTTGCAATTGCTCTAAACTTTACCAAAGGAGCAACATTATTGATTTTAGCAAAATGCTCTATTTTAAACCTATGAACAAATGCTGTCAAAAACATTTTATTTAGAGGCACGCAAAATTGGTGGAGCTACTAAATGTTAAGGGGAGCCTCCCCAATTATTTACATAATTTTTGGAAGTGTGGAAATGCTTCAAATAAATCAAATACATTGCTGTGTATTTCTATACAGTACTGAAAAGGATCTATCTGTGAGAAAATAAAATTGCTAGGGGGCTTTCTGTAAGATGGTCATCTTCTGCCCCTGTAGCGACCGAGGCGCACTGGCGCCATCGCCGTGCTCGCGCCGCACCCGACGCCGGGCCCCCCCTCGCTGGCTTCCCCTGCCAGGAGAGCATCTCCACGAGGCTGCCCTGCTCTCTTCCCCGTTCACTCCCCAGCTCCCTCTCTCTGGTTCCTCTCCGCCATAGCAGCGACCTAGCCGAGGTCGTCGCCGTCGTTTAGCCGCCGTTGGAGAGTTCCCGCGGCAGATCGAGCACCACCACTAGCTCCGCCGCGTCCCCCGCTCCTCCGCCCAAGGAATCGCGGCTGGAGGCCGTGAATCGCCGCCGCCGTCCAAGTTCGTCGCCGACCACCGCGCCGCTCCGCCGTGCGATTTCCGCAGCTCCAGTCCACCGCCGACCTCGCTGTCGCCTTCCACGTGCTCAGGGTGAGCATCCCGTGCAGAAGCACCCCTTCCCCTCCCCCTCTCGCGCTAGTTCGCCGTGGTCACGCCGTGGTCACCGTAGCCGTGCTCGCCATCGCCGTAGCTCCTCGCTGTCGTGTTGATGAATCCGGTCTCAATCCCGGAATTTTACGGAATCTATACCGGATTAAGGGAATAGCTACTGGACTCACCCAGTTTTGCCCGGAATACGCCCGGAATTGGCACGGAAATAATTCTGGATTTATTTCTTCCGGTGCCAAACCCGGAATTATTCGGACCTGAAACCGGATCTCTCCCGGTACCAGACCCGGAATTATCCGGAACTGAAACCGGATACTCCATTTTGAACCTGTTTCAACACCTCTCTCAAGTCGCTCTTTGGTTTGGTTTGCACTAATGGTTAATCACCTCAACCATGCATCTTTCACATGATCATGTCATTCATATGCAAGTTAACAATAGGTTCATCTATTCTAATTAACAAGTAGAGATGCTACTTCACCTATCTCCACGGTGTACTCGAGATGTGTTCCTTTTCACATCCGAACTCCGCTTAAGTTGAATAGATTGAATCATCCTCATCCCGGGGATTTAAAATGTCATGACATCATGTGTTTGCGCATTGCATTTGCTAAAGTTTGTGTGGTGATTGATTGCTTTTCCGTTGTTATGCTTCGTTAGATCAAGCAGCCGGGGTTACACCGCAGTACCCCAACGATCCGTACTACCAGCACGTTGAGCAAGGCAAGCGTAATCCCCCTCTGAGCATATCTTATCCTATGTTTCCGCAAATATTTTATCCACTATAATATTGCATGCGGTTCTAATTGTCAATTTTATTGGATTAGAGTATCCTATAGTTGCATTAAGTTTCCGATGCCATTACCTGTTTCCCCTCCTATTATCCATAGGTTTGTATTGTTGGCCTGAGATACTTAACTATGCAATGTTGATGCTTAGCCATGCTTAGTTAAATGTTCCGCCGTTCGATGGATATTACATGTTGGAAGCAGGTGTTGAATTGTGCAGATGATGGGGGGGAATTGTGGTGACAAGTAATAAGATGCTAAAGGTGGGGATGAGAGGCCACTGTGGTTGTGGTGCTTTGTCTCGTTCTCGCCGCCTAGGTGCGAGTTCTTTACCTCCCGAACCAAGACTGAGCGTGCAACCATGCGTGAGGCCTATGCAATTGCAGGAACCCTCATAGACTAAATAACTCGGCCGGGACTAGCCAGGGTCCTCTAGTTCGGGCTTCCATTTGCGCGTGTGTGATGATGGTGTGGTATGAACTGGGATGAGGATGGTGGTGTTAGGAAAATGAGTGGCCACGGGGCAGGGTGTTGTGATCCGCTGCTCCGTCCTCACCGATGATCCTGGGTTAGGCCTTAACGAGGGAGAAGTCGACACCGCTCCCACCCAGCCGGCTTTCCAAGGAAGAGAGCTAATTGTACAGGTAATGGGCCGGACGGTACGCATGTCAAACATTGTACACCCCTGCAGGGTTAAATCTTTTCGAAAAGCCGTGTCCACGGTTACGGACAACTTGGGAAAGGACGATAAGACCATAGAATAACTTTAACGAAAGGATAAAAACTGGGTACTAAAGGTACCACTCAAGAATGCAAGGTTGACTTCCTCGAGTGTGATTCGGGGAGGTGCCTTGGTGAAACAGGTACTGTGGTTGGTGATGGTGGTTGATGATGAGAAAGGTGATGAAAGAAAGAGTTACTTCTTACCCCCTTTTTCAAATATTCTGATTAGTCGATGCCATTGAGTTATGTCTTCATAAATAAAATCACCTTTATGCAAAACAGACATAAAACTTTGAAAGCCTCATCGAGCTAGAGCTCTATATCTAATCTTGCGAGTTCGTCGAACTCAACGTCGTTTGTTTTGTTTCAGAGGAGGACTTCACCGACCTCGAAGGTGGGTTCTTTATGGACGTCGACGAGTAGTCTGGGGTTCCCAGGTGGCAGCTTGGGACATCCCGAAACAGCTGGCGCTGGATGTTTATCTGTAGGCCTCTTAGGCCATAATTTGGTTCTTGTTGTTTAGAACAACCTAATTCGCTTCCGCATGTTGTAATGTTGGGTCTGTGACCTCTGGTTATATTTTGCTATCTTTCTCTATTATAAGAGTTGAACTATAACGATTTGTGTCGTAGAGTCTATGATGTGCCAGTTGTTCCACAAGTCTTGATCTCTCTATTATGCATTGATAGTTGAGCCTGTGTTAAGGCATCAATCGGGGTGTTGCATTGCCGGTGATCAATTCCGAGCAACGCCTGCCAAAGGTTTTGGCCGGGGATTGGTAAACCCGTAACCTCTGGTTGTATCGCTTAACCGGTGACACTCAGCATCACTGTATAGCAGTCGGGTCGGGCCGTCACAAGTTGGTATCAGAGCAGGACTGCCTGTAGGAAACCCGTTCTACTGGTCGACGTTGAGTCTAGTGTTTGTGAAAACTATTTTGAAACTAAAAATGAGTTGTGAAAACTTGCTTAGGATTCTTTTTACTCCTTACCTGGTATCACTCCAACTTTGAGTCATCTTACCTCTATTTGATTTAAATGGGTTTCGTTATCTCATCTGGTGTTTAAAAAAATTAGGTGACACGTTGGGTGGGCCGTTCCTAAATCTGTTAACCTGTTACTCCAGCTCACGAGTTACAAATAGGCATCGGAGTAGGAACCACGAGATCTTAAAGGCTGGGATCTATCTCTAGTTATGTATCAGGTTGTCGGATTCAGAGTCTCCAACTCCTTTTGCCGGACCGATGCAACTCCAATTCTTCAAGACCACGGTTAAAACCTAGAGAATGGAGGAGCCCGAGGTCTTGAACCGAAGGTCTCAGATTGTGCTGTGATTCTGGTATGATGAATTGTGTGTTGTTACCCATGTGATCGTTATGCTATTTATGATTCTCGGCACATGAAGCTGACCTTTAACCCAAGTCCTTATGTGGTCTGTGTGGTAAATGGCTGAGCCTTAATTTACCACCCCTCGGATGACTATGTAACTTTAACTCTGCCATAGCTGGAGATGCTGTCTTGGAACCATCTGGGTTATGACCAGAATTCTCCTAGCGAATCCTCCATCTACGTTCATGACTCTGCTGCATCTCTCCTTTTTGGGCATGGTTATCACAATTGAGTAATAACCGGTGCATCTCCAACATCTTAGGATTCTCCTGAGCATGTTTCTTACTCTGATCTGCTTTCCAACCTTTGTCTGTCAGTTGACAGTAAAGTGTTATCGTGCGTTGGTATGTTCCGATGCAAGTCCCTCTCTTGATCCATCAAGACTTTCCACTTCGTCCTGTTAGGAGAAACAAACTCTAGTACCTCGTCCACTTCTCGGACCAGGTCAAAGTATTGTAATCTGCGGAATAAGGGCCGAGTCTAGCTTTTGTGCTGCTCCTCGTTAGAGTGTCGCCCTCTTTTATATCAAGGGGTCGTGCTAAGTATCATGGTTTTCTTGATGAAGTGATGCTCCTACACCTCATTATTCTCCGTTTCCCGAGTGACTTGTTACTCGAGGATGATAGTACGTGAGCAATGTTGCAGCCATCGGATATTCGTAGCTGTTCTTACTGCGCTGAAATCCAAGGACATTCCTTGTCCTTCTTATCATAATTGGTTAGCCGCTCAATAAAATGAATTGGACTGTGTTACCAAGTTTGTTTTCTCTGGTGCCCTTCCTCGGTCAACGAGCTAGGTTCGTGCCGAAGCTCCCAAGACCACCTCGTTGTGCCTTGAAAGGCATGATTCTCTCTCGAACCCAAGACATACCGGTGGATCGTGATATTCTGGAGGTCTTTCCAGAAGTATCGCCAGGTTGTCACCTGACCGTGATGTTGAGCTTATGAGTAAGCTGGTTCTCTGGACAACTCCTCCCTCCAAGAAAATCGTGCCGGATGTCCAGAATTATTCGGTTTAGCTTAAACAACTTGGGGAGTTGAAAGACAAGAGCTCTATCCCGATATAGTTCCTTCCCAAAGGGATGTCTAGTCTGTCCGTGTTAAAGCTAGGTGGTATCTCCTTTGTGGATATGCTATCCTACAAATCTTTTGATTTGAATTGGGCTATCGTCAAATCAAACTCAGACCGACCGACCTGAATGTGTTAGTCCGACCAATACTCATGCCCCGTTCTGGTGAAATATGAGTCTACCGTCTTGGAGTATTTGGATAAGTTTGTTGTTGAGCCCATCAACTACCTTCTTATCTTCTCCATGTTTGAGGGATTCATATTGGATATTGGGCGTTAGCATTGGAAAATTGTGGAACTAACTTTGTGTCTTCACAAGGTATGTGTTCTGGAGTTAGAAGTGACTTTCCCTGGTTCACGTGCAATTGCTGAAAGATGTCGCCGTGGATCTGAGTGAATTGTCTGGTTTCCTCGGAATCATTTCAACTCGATCAAGCATGTGTAGAATATTCTCGGAATGGTATGTTGTTACCCCCATTCCTTCAGAATTTAGTCTATGCATCCAAGCCACTGGTTGAATTGTTCCAGAAAGGGGAGGAAGTCTGAGAACTTCCTTGTCTTCTATGGTGCTTCCCATCCATAACTCAATCGTGTCTTGCTACAAGATATTCAATTGGGGCAGCTGTCTCCTGACAAGTTGCTAATCCGCGGGTTCCGCAATATCGTTCCTCCTTTGGAGTTAGACCTTGTAGTCCAACTCTTGGGGTCCTAGCAATTGTAACCCATTGGTATGCTTTGCAAAGATTCCCTACTCCTATGTGTGGAGTCTGAAGTATCTCTACACCTGACCAGATCTAAATCTACATCAGGAACGATAGTTGGTGATCCTCAAGAAGCTTGTTCCCGATGTCTAGAGGAAAATCAAGAAGTGTGCCTGATTCTAACATTCCCGGAGTTTCTAAAGTTCTCTCGGTCCCTCTTCATGATCCTTCTCCCGTGGGTTGAAATGCTCCTCCGCGAGGAAGGTTCTCCCCAAGTTGCCTAGTGGAGGTTACCTCTTTATCCGTCGGAATCTTGTTCTAACGTTTTTCCTCGGAGTCTTAAGGCCTTGTGCAAGTTCATATTCTCAACCTGTTGAGAAACAATTGTCTACCAACTAGAAACTCCTTATCAATCTCCCGTCAAACGCATGTGTCTCATAACTGTCAAATCAAGGGATGCTAGAAGTCTCATCCTGGGATTCTACTAGGAGGTACTAGATCGTGGTATAGTTCACCAAGATCCATCCTCCCGGTGAGGTTTCCTTCTTTCCCTATGGAGACCGTTGATAGTGACCTCGAAGCGAAGCCGATGAAGATTCTCATGATGCCTTGATCAACCTCTTCAAGGAAGAAGCCGAGAAGATCGTGTGGTACCGTTGCAACCATTTCCCTCTTTCCTACTCTAAGAATCTCGGGACGAGATTCCTGTAAGGGGGTAGAATTGTAACAGCCCGAAATTTGAGAACCTAAAAAGCCGAGTAAAATTTTCGCTTTTGTGTTGCATTGCATCATGGCATCATTTGTTAAGTGCTCAAGTTGCAACAAAGTTTTGGAAAACAAAGTAAAACAAAAGGGAAACCAAAAGCAATAGTTGTTTTCAAACAACTTAAACTCAAATGAGTTGTTGGTGACAAAACCAACTCAACTAAACTACTATATCTGTCAAGGAGGTTCCTAGAGTTCGAAACAATATTTTGCAATTGCTCTAAACTTTACCAAAGGAGCAACATTATTGATTTTAGCAAAATGCTCTATTTTAAACCTATGAACAAATGCTGTCAAAAACATTTTATTTAGAGGCACCCAAAATTGGTGGAGCTACTAAATGTTAAGGGGAGCCTCCCCAATTATTTACATAATTTTTGGAAGTGTGGAAATGCTGCAAATAAATCAAATACATTGCTGGGTATTTCTATACAGTACTGAAAAGGATCTATCTGTGAGAAAATAAAATTGCCAGGGGCTTTCTGTAAGAAGGTCATCTTCTTCCCCTGTAGCGAATGAGGCGCATTGGCGCCATCGCCGTGCTCGCGCCGCACCCGACGCCGGGCCCCCCTCGCTGCCTTCCCCTGCCAGGAGAGCATCTCCACCAGGCCGCCCTGCTCTCTTCCCCGTTCTCTCCCCAGCTCCCTCTCTCTGGTTCCTCTCCGCCATAGCAGCGACCTAGCTGAGGTCGTCGCCGTCGTTTAGCCGCCGTTGGAGAGTTCCCGCGGCAGATCGAGCACCACCACTAGCTCCGCCGCGTCCCCCGCTCCTTCTCCGCCCAAGGAATCGCGGCTGGAGGCCGTGAATCGACGCCGCCGTCCAAGTTCGTCGCCGACCACCGCGCCGCTCCGCCGTGCGATTTCCGCAGCTCCGGTCCACCGCCGACCTCGCCGTCGCCTTCCACGTGCTCAGGGTGAGCATCCCGTGCAGAAGCACCCCTTCCCCTCCCCCTCTCGCGCTAGTTCGCCGTGGTCACGCTGTGGTCACCGTAGCCGTGCTCGCCGTCGCCGTAGCTCGTCGCTGTCGTGTTGATGAATCCGGTCTCAATCCCGGAATTTTCCGGAATCTATACCGGATTAAGGGAATAGCTACTGGACTCACCCAGTTTCGCTCGGAATACGCCTAGAATTGGCCCGGAAATAATTCCGGATTTATTTCTTCCGGTGCCAAACCCGGAATTATCCGGACCTGAAACCGGATCTCTCCCGGTACCAGACCCGGAATTATCCGGAACTGAAACCGGATACTCCATTTTGAACCTGTTTCAACACCTCTCTCAAGTCACTCTTTGGTTTGGTTTGCACTAATGGTTAATCACCTCAACCATGCATCTTTCACATGATCATGTCATTCATATGCAAGTTAACAATAGGTTCATCTATTCTAATTAACAAGTAGAGATGCTACTTCACCTATCTCCACGGTGTACTCGAGATGTGTTCCTTTTCACATCCGAACTCCGCTTAAGTTGAATAGATTGAATCATCCTCATCCCGGGGATTTAAAATGTCATGACATCATGTGTTTGCGCATTGCATTTGCTAAAGTTTGTGTGGTGATTGATTGCTTTACCGTTGTTATGCTTCATTAGATCAAGCAGCCGAGGTTACACCGCAGTACCCCAATGATCCGTACTACCAGCACGTTGAGCAAGGCAAGCGTAATCCCCCCTCTGAGCATATCTTATCCTATGTTTCCGCAAATATTTTCTCCACTATAATATTGCATGTGGTTCTAAATGTCAATTTTATTGGATTAGAGTATCCTATAGTTGCATTAAGTTTCCGATGCCATTACCTGTTTCCCCTCCTATTATCCATAGGTTTGTATTGTTGGCCTGAGATACTTAACTATGCAATGTTGATGCTTAGCCATGCTTAGTTAAATGTTCCGCCGTTCGATGGATATTACATGTTGGAAGCAGGTGTTGAATTGTGCAGATGATGGTGGAGAATTGTGGTGACAGGTAATAAGATGCTAAAGGTGGGGATGAGAGGCCACTGTGGTTGTGGTGCTTTGTCTCGTTCTCGCCGCCTAGGTGCGAGTTCTTTACCTCCCGAACCAAGACTAAGCGTGCAACCATGCGTGAGGCGTATGCAATTGCAGGAACCCTCATAGACTAAATAACTCGGGCGGGACTAGCCTGGGTCCTCTAGTTCGGGCTTCCATTTGCGCGTACATGCGTGATGATGGTGGTATGAACTGGGATGAGGATGGTGGTGTTAGGAAAATGAGTGGCCACGGGGCAGGGTGTTGTGATCCGCTGCTCCGTCCTCACTGATGATCCTGGGTTAGTCCTTAACGAGGGAGAAGTCGACACCACTCCCACCCAGCCGGCTTTCCAAGGAAGAGAGTTAATTGTATAGGTAATGGGCCGGACGGTACGCGTGGCAAACATTGTACACCCCTGCAGGGTTAAATCTTTTCGAAAAGCTATGTCCACGGTTACGGACAACTTGGGAAAGGACGATAAGACCATAGAATAACTTTAACGGAAGGATTAAAAACTGGGTACTAAAGGTACCACTCAAGAATGCAAGGTTGACTTCCTCGAGGGTGATTCGGGGAGGTGCCTTGGTGAAACAGGTACTGTGGTTGGTGATGGTGGTTGATGATGAGAAAGGTGATGAAAGAAAGAGTTACTTCTTACCCCCTTTTTCAAATATTCTAATTAGTCGATGCCATTGAGTTATGTCTTCATAAATAAAATCACCTTTATGCAAAACAGACATAAAACTTTGAAAGCCTCATCGAGCTAGAGCTCTATATCTAATCTTGCGAGTTCGTCGAACTCAACGTCGTTTGTTTTGTTTCAGAGGAGGACTTCACCGACCTCGAAGGTGGGTTCTTTGTGGACGTCGACGAGTAGTCTAGGGTTCCCAGGTGGCAGCTTGGGACATCCCAGAACAGTTGGCGCTGGATGTTTATCTGTAGGCCTCTTAGGCCATAATTTGGTTCTTGTTGTTTAGAACAACCTAATTCGCTTCCGCATGTTGTAATGTTGGGTCTGTGACCTCTAGTTGTATTTTGCTATGTTTCTCTATTATAAGAGTTGAACTATAATGATTTGTGTCATAGAGTCTGTGATGTGCCAGTTGTTCCACAAGTCTTGATCTCTCTATTATGCATTGATAGTTGAGCATGTGTTAAGGCATCAATCGGGGTGTTGCGTTGCTGGTGATCCATTCCGAGCAACGCCTGCCAAAGGTTTTGGCCGGGGATTGGTAATCCCGTAACCTCCGGTTGTATCGCTTAACCAGTGACACTCAGCATCACTGTATAGCAGTCGGGTCGGGGCGCCACATGTTGAGACTGCAAATGTTTGTTTCAGTTATGAGTATAGATGCATATTATGTACCCCGTTCTTGTCTACTTGTTATGATCAAGCATGTTTATGAGAGCGTGTGTGGGGTGATGTGTGCATTAGTTGGAGTAATGGGGAGTGGTGAGTGCAGTAAGCTGACAACTTAATATCGCGATCCACTTGGGTGTTTACCTTACTTTGTTACCTCACTAGGGATAAACAAAAATACCATGCTGCAAGGGTTGAGGGTGACCAAGCTTCTTCCTGTGACTAGATCCAGCATGTTCTTATTTTCACTTCATATCATGAAACTTATTGCTATACTCTAAGTCATCTTAATTACCGAGGTGTTATGATTTAGTTCGCATCTTGGTTGAGTATAAGTGAGACTAATAACCAAAAGGTCTCTATGTTAGGACGTGATGCCCATATAATTGTTAACTTGATATCAAACTTTGTGCTTGCAATCTCATATGTCCACTTGTCTGCCACACCATTTAAAGAGAGAGTGCATAAGTGAAACCATGGACCCCGGTTGTGAGATCCTGGCTCAGGGCTTAATAGGATTGATAGAGTACTCATATCAACAAGTTGCAACTTCTTTTCCGGAAGCTCATCTGGAAGGAACTCCGAGGTTAAGCGTGCTTGGCCCGGAGCACTCCAAGGATGGGTGACCGACCGGGAACTGGTGCCCGGGTGCGCACGAGTGAGGACAAAGTGCGTAGAAAAGACTAGTGTTGATCTCTGGGACCAGTCTAGAGATCCTAGAGAGCTGCCAGGGGTGACAGGTCCGGCCCGGGGTGGCCGGGGTGTTACACCGGTCCATTTTTAATCATAAGAAACACCTTTCCAACCACTTTTGCCACCTTGCCATTTTCTGCCATTTATAAATCCAAAAATACAAAAAGACTTTTCCATCTTGCATCCATCATAAAAACCCAAAAATGTATCATATATCATTGCCATCATCATCCTAGAATATTCATCACCCATCATTGCATATTTATCTTGATATCATTCTACACCTTGTGCTTGACAACCACATGTGAGGTTGAGGACCAAAATACTTAACTTTGTTTTGGAGGTAACCAAAAGAAGGATAAGGAACATAAATTTATCACTACTGATTCCCGAAAGTTCGATATTAAACACTCGAGTCACCCTCGTGGGGAAAACACGTCTTCCACTACTACATACTCTGCACTTGGAGGCTAAACCTAACCCCGTATAGTTTTCACTTCAGGTAGCTACTGAAGGCTATCACTTCTACGGGTATCAAGACTGTTTTCTGGCGCCGTTGTCGGGGAATCATAGCTGAAGGTTTATCAAAGGAGATCACAACAAAGTCAACATCACCCACTTGTGCTAACACCTAAGCTTGGGGAGGTTGCACCAACGTGAGCATCATCTTATCCATCTTTACCTTCGAAGCAAATTCATTTGTTTTGTCATTGTCACTGCATTGTGTCTTGCATTTGTAATTCGGTTTGCATTTGTGAGTCATATTTATTTTCAGTTTTGCATCATAAAAATAAAAAACACATAAAAACTTGCTAAAATGGGAGAAGAACTAAGTTGTGTGACTACACAAACACTCCTAATGATCAATTCATTGCTAGGGCGATTGCCACACCTGAGATTAAAGCTGATAGTTATGAAGTGAGTCCTAGTTTGCTTAACTTGATAACTAGGGAACAATTTGGTGGTAGTGCTATGGAGGATGCCTCAATGCATCTTCATGATTTTGTTGAAATATGTGACATGCAAAAGTTTAAGAATGTAGAAAGTGATATTCTGAAACTGAAGCTATTTCCTTTCTCACTTGGAGTGATTTGAAAGAAGCTTACATTAAGAAATATTATCCTCCTGTTAAAATTTTGCAAAATAGAAACAACATCCTTTCTTTTAGGCAAAATGAAAATGAACATGTTGCTATGGCTTGGGATAGGATAAACTTATGCTTAGAACTTGTCCTTCGCATGGGGTTAATGAATGGACCATATTACACTCTTTCTACAATGGTTTAAACTACATGTCTAGAAACATACTTGATTCTGCTGCTGGAGGTGCTTTTATGAGTAAGACTATAGTAGAAGCTAAGGATATATTGGAAAGCATTTTACAAAACTATAGTCAATGGCATACTGATAGGGCACCAATCCTTCTAAGAAAGTGAACTCTATTGAGGAAACTAATGATTTGTCATCTAAATGGATACTATTCTTGCTTTGCTTAATAAACCTAATGTTGAAAATATGCCTTTGCAAGAACTAGTTGGTACTAATTCTGAAAACATTGATGTCAACTTCATTAGGAACTATGGTAACAATGGGTATGGTAACAACAATTATAACTCTTATAATAAACCCCCATATGTGCCAAATAAATATGCTTCTAGTGGTAGTGTTTCTAGTGATTTGGAAAACACCATTAGATCTTTTATATCTACTAAAAAGAGCTTAATAAGGAATTTATCTCTAAGTTTGAAAAACAAGATGCTTTGTTTGAAAGGGTAGATCAGCTTGCTAAGGAAGTCTCATCATTAAAGTATCATTACAGCCCAAAAACATGAGGAAACAATTAAGTATTGCCAAGAAGTTATCAATAAGTCTTGGGAACACATTCATGAGCAAGAGAGAGTTGCTAAAGAATCTATTGGGGTAATGAAAGAAAGAGAGTTGAAGAAGTTAAAATGCTTAGTGAAGTCAAGGATCCTTTGCTTGACTTAGAAAATTGTAGCTTGCATGAATTGATATCTATCTTACAAAAGTTTGCAAGTGATCCTTCCATCAACACTAATCAAGCTGGTTTTGGTTCCTATATTGCTAATCATGTCTTGAAAGAGAAAATTGCTAGGTACAACCAAGAGGCCATGATACCACCTAAGCTTGGGGATATATGGATTCCCAAGGTGCTAGTAACTATTGGAAAAGAGACACACCATGCCATACTTGATCTAGGATCTAGTGTCTCTGTTTTCTAAAGAACTATATGAAATACTTGAGTTGAAAAATCTTGAAAAATGCTCTATTGAACTTGCACTTGCTGATGATTCCATTAAACATGCTTTAGGGAAAGTAAGTGATGTTATGGTAGAGCTACATATGACTTTTGTGCCTGTGGATTTTCTAATCATGGACATGGGGAATAAAACCTCTAGTCCTATTATTCTTGGAAGACCTTTTCTTCGTACCACAGGTGCTATCATTGACTCAAAGGAAGGGAATGTGAAGTTTCAGTTCCCACACAAGAAGTGCATGGAACACTTCCCAAGGAAGAGGGCCATCATTCAAGCTCCCTCATGAGCTTCTTCGATAAACAACAAGTAAGAAGCCTAGCTATATGGCTATAAAGAAAGCGCTTTGCGGGAGGCAACCCGGTTATTTTTTGTGTGATTTTCTTTGTGTCCTCTTGCTGTAACAAGAGATTTTTGTCTAGTTTAGTTCTGGAGTTTTTAATAAAGTGCCAAGTTTTACCCTTTTTGGTCTTGAAAAGTTGCTTATAGCGTTCGGAGATTTTATTCCTGCACGAATCTGTGCACGGTATGATTTTTAATTCTTATTCTGTAACTCCGAATGAGCTCATATTTGAACTGTAGTTGCAACTTTTCATCCTCTGTATGCATGAATTTTCGGAATTTTTCGACAAAGTTCAGTAGGGTAGAAAAATACGTTTTGCTGCTGCTGTTTTTCTGGACAGATTCTGTCCCATTTTGTTTTATGCATGTTTTGAACTTTTATCTTGAATCTTTTTGATTCAAATGAGTTTATGAGTAGGCATACAACATTATACACTTTCTGGACATTCATATGTATTTTTGTCCAAGGATTATATGCAGCAAGAAACCTATTTGTTTATCACTACTAATGCACCCCACAAAAAGAATGGGAGAAACGGTGTTTTGAAGTTTTTTCACAGGGATTGGAGGAGATGCACCAAGAGTTATCCAAGGATGGTGAAGACCATAAGCTTGGGGATGTGAAGACAACCCCACTGGACCTACACACTCTCGGTTTGCACACGTCTAACTTCTGTTTTTCGATCGAAACACTTTATCGCATAAACTTGGAGCGTCTTTTGTTTGTTTGTTGAGTCTTGTGAGACCACCACATAATAATTTATATGGGAAAGTTTCTGGAAATTTGGGTTGAAATATGTTGGATGCTATTATCATATTGGGAAAAGGGATGTTTGAGTTGATTTTTAATGATACATATAGTTGCATGATTCATGAGCTTGTTTATGAGTAATAATATGTAAATGCTTTATCAAGAGCTATCACTTATTCATGTTTTGATGCTGAAAGTTATTTCACTTTGTTTAACATGATTAGTTAGTTCTATGGACACTCATGCATGCATCTAGATGGTCAACTTTCTCCCTTTGCTAGCCCAAACATTCCAACAAGTAAAAACTTGTTTCCAACACCTTCAACCAAAGTTATTCCAGTGAGTCCACCATATCTACCTACTAGCTATATGCTATTCCGAGTATGTTATCATGATATTTGTGTTATCTATACCTCTGAATGAAAATGATTATGTTATTGATTGCCATGGGAAAAGTTGGTTATATAGCTCTCATGAACTTGATGCACATTTTTACTATCATTGCATAAATAAAACATGACCCATTGTGATTAAGATTATGATGCTAGTGGCTTGATAAATGTCCGAGGTTGGGAGTTAGCCCATATGTGCTGTCACATGCAAAGCTTTCAACATGCTCCATTTAGTTGATATCATGTACTTTTGTCTATGGATGCCTATCATGGTGAAATGAGGTGGAAATGAGTAGTTTGAATGAGTTTGTATAAATGGTTAGAGAGACGCCTGGGCCGCTAATCTAAGCCATGCATCATTCATGGTGGAAATTTACTTACATGCTATGGTGAACTATCTATGACACACCTTACAATAAAAAGCTATTCCAATGGTAAATAAAAAGGGTGTTGAGGTTGTTCATCTTGTTTGTTTGTCTTGTCATTTTGATATGGGCTTGTTCCATATCCTGGGACAAGAGGTACCCCAGTTGACGCTCTTGATGATACTATTATTACTTACAATGATAGATAACTTGAACTTGCTTTTCCAAGTTGAGTAACTCATGGTGTAGGTACTTGTATTCAAGGGGCATGAGACATCCAACCTTTACTTTGTCAAGCACACTACTCATATTTGCTCTCACATTAAACTATAATCATTCAAGATGCTATGATAGGGGAATGAGAGCTTGACACCAAATTACCACATTGCAATCATTAACTTAAGTAGAAGAGTTTGGAGGTTAGATGAAACTTATGCATGCTTTACCTCTACTCACTATACATCTTTCCAAAGTGTCCACCAAACATATTCAGATTTTCATCATCACTCTATGACCATGTAGGATGTTCATGCTTATCATTATGCATACATGTGGTCCATATTACTATCTGTTATGTTACACTTTGTGAACTATCATTGAACATCCTTGCATTGAATACTTGATATCACTTCATAAACTGTTTTGCATATTGCTACTCCTTTGAAGAATGAATCATTTGACTCTATGTAGCAGTAGCAATCATCTTTGATATCCATTGTTAGTGCTATATTGCAAAGCCCATGTTAGTTTTATCACCTTCATACTCGAGGACGAGTATTGGTTAAGCTTGGGGATGTTGATGCATGTAAAATGCATACATGAACTTTGCACTATATCACTTATATTCCAATCATATTTGCATCATATAAGGGTTATACCACTGTTATTTAATGATTTTAGGAAATAAATCAATTGTTTCCTATTTTTATGGAATTAACTCTGCGCAGGCAGAAAACCCTATTTCTTTCCTTTTATGTTTCAGGGACCCAAACGACGTCCAAAAATTATGGAAAAATACAGGCATCATTATTTTGGAAGGAGGAAGACCTCGGAGCGAAGGAAGCAAGAGGGTGGCCCACGCGGCCACTGTACCTGGCCGCATGGGGCCCACCAATTGGCCCTCGGGCTCCGCAGCCGTCGATCTTTCTCCACCGCCTTCGTCTTGACCTAAAAACGCCTATAAAAAGGTCCCATAGCGTTTCGCGAAAGGAGCGCCGCCGTATCACAGAAACACGAAAACGAAGACCTGGAGCTGCAGATTGGAGGGGGAAAACTCCGGCGGGGCGCTGCCGGCTGGTCTCCTTCATCTCCATCGACATCTCCACCGTCTCCACCATGAAGAGGGAGTAGTCCACCTCTGGACTATGGGTTTGTGGAAGTAACTTATGTATCTCTCCTCTCTTGAGCTTCACTAATGAGTACCGTATGAGCTGCTGAACATGATTACGGTCATATTTGTATTACCTATGTGGTGGATCTTTTTGTGAGTTAATATATGTTGAGATTGCAAATGTTTGTTTCAGTTATGAGTATAGATGCATATTATGTACCCCGTTCTTGTCTACTTGTTATGATCAAGCATGTTTATGAGAGCGTGTGTGGGGTGATGTGTGCATTAGTTGGAGTAACGGGGAGTGGTGAGTGCGGTAAGCTGACAACTTAATATCGCGATCCACTTGGGTGTTTACCTTACTTTGTTACCTCACTAGGGATAAACAAAAATACCATGCTGCAAGGGTTGAGGGTGACCAAGCTTCTTCCTGTGACTAGATCCAGCATGTTCTTATTTTCACTTAATGTCATGAAACTTATTGCTATACTCTGAGTCATCTTAATTACGAGGTGTTATGATTTAGTTCGCATCTTGGTGGAGTATAAGTGAGACTAATAACCAAAAGGTCTCTATGTTAGGACGTGATGCCCATATAATTGTTAACTTGATATCAAACTTTGTGCTTGCAATCTCATATGTCAACTCTATGCCCACTTGTCTGCCACACCATTTAAAGAGAGAGTGCATAAGTGAAACCATGAACCCGGTCCATTTTTAATCATAAGAAACACCTTTCCAACCACTTTTGCCACCTTGCCATTTTCTGCCATTTATAAATCCGAAAATACAAAAAGACTTTTCCATCTTGCATCCATCATAAAAACCCAAAAATATATCATATATCATTGCCATCATCATCCTAGCATATTCATCACCCATCATTGCATATTTATCTTGATATCATTCTACACCTTCTGCTTGACAACCACATGTGAGGTTGAGGACCAAAACACTTAAATTTGTTTTGGAGGTAACCAAAAGAAGGATAAGGAAGATATATCTATCACTACTGATTCCCCGAGAGTTCGATATTAAACCCTCGAGTCACCCTCGTGGGGAAAACCCGTCTTCCACTACTACATACTCTGCACTTGGAGGCTCAACCTAACCCCGTATACTTTTCACTGCAGCTAGCTACTGAAGGCTATCACTTCTACGGGTATCAGGTAGACGATGCGCCCCTTCCCGACGTTGCGCTTCACGTTGAAGATTTTCTTCCACAACAACCAGTTGGGAGCAATCCCCAAGAAGCACTCGCTGAGCACGAAGAAGCTCGCGATGCTCAGGATGCCATTGGGAGTCAGATCATGCATCTGAATCCCATAGGCATACAAGAGACCACGAACGAAATCGTGCAGAGGAAAGGAGAAGCCCCTGTGCAAGAAATCTACAAAACAAACGCGCTCTCCATTGCGCGGAGAAGGGATTACCTCCTTCCCCGGGGCGCGTGTCTTCAGCAGCTCCAGTGGTGGAAGCAGATTCTTCTCTCAAAGATCGTCAAGATCCGAGGTCTTCACCAAAGATTTGGACCAGTCGCAGTCCACCCTCTTCAAATCGAGATCGTCGGCGGCGGCCTTCTCCTTGCTCGCCTTCTTGGCCTTCTTATCACCGGCCCTCTTCATCATATGGGTGGAGGAAGCTTTGCACGCAGCAGCAATGGCGATGGAGCGCAAGGAGGAAGAACGGTTTGGAGCAGAAGCGGCGAGAATGACGAAGGGATAACTTTCCCCACGCCACGATGAATTTAATATACCGAAGCCACGGCGCACCGCAACCGTCCGATCAACATCTACAAACGGCACGTTCCATCCAGCCCTACACGTGGCAGGCAGAGAACGCAACCGTCACGAGCCACGCCGCCCACTACGCACGGGAAAAGAGGAAACCATCATCACGCCGCGAAAATTTCGCATAGAGTGGTCAAATCAGGAACTGCAAACATCGCCGCAGGTCAATACTAACAGCGGGACCGCAGTGTCATGTCCCATCGGTGGCAGAGAAGAAAACGTCATCCATGACGCCAGCATCAAGAAGCAACGCAGTCGGCCACGAGGCTGACCAATAACTCGAACCCATTCGAGTCAGACAAGTAAGCCTTTAGGCTGAGCAAACACTCGAACCAATTCGAGTTATATGAGTAAGCCGTCAGGCTGAGCAAGCTCTCGAAAAGTGCAAGCACATAGTAAGCCAAACAGGCTGAGAGAGGACTCTGATTTATCAATGATTTCCTAAAATTACTCCCATTGGGAGGGGTTCAAGAATTTCTTTTTCGACTGAGAGAGATTTTTGAGATTAACCTCAATTACAAGCAATTCAGCTTAATCTCGGGGCCTACTCCCATCGGGAGCACTGTTCGTGCTCCCGATATAATGCCGTCGAAATCTTCAAAGGATTGGGCTGCTCAGCCGCACATCACATGTTCGAGTCATCAACTCAAGATGAAGCACATCAAGGCAGTCGACCAGCGTTCGACTCATGAAGAAAGGCGTGCACAGAGAAATGAGTCCTTTCCCAATTCTACGATTCGACCAAGTACTCGGGGGCTACTGACGTGGGCCTACCTTTCGGGTGCCCCACTATGAGATACCTAGTGCACGCCAAGCCTCAAGATTAGCCACTGCAGGCCCGTGAAGGGCCAACAAGGACAACGTACGTCCCAAGGAAGTCGAAGCTTAGGTCGGTAGATACTTACCAAACCTTGTAAACCTAACCGACACCGAACTCCTGAGACCTAGCCTCCATATAAAGGCTAGGAGGGACCTCTGTCGAAGGTACGTCCATACTCACCACCGAAACCCTAGCAAGATCGTCATCTCGCCGGGATCGCCATTGTAATCTTCGACTCCATTAATACAGATCAGACAAGCAGGAAGTAGGGTGTTATCCTTCGGGAGCCTGAACCTAGGTCAATCGCCTTGCTTGTCAGCCGTGGTAACTACCAGCACTCACAGTCTCCTCCCCTTCAATCAACCCGGGTACTCGAACCAGGGATCTGCCGAGGTAACCCCTCGACAGCTGCCATGACACCGTCCCCTTCGTCGTGCCTCTCCTCCATGACGCCATCCAGGAGCATGGCAGGTTGAGCGTCTCTTGGAACGGCCCCGTGCCGACGGTGACAGTCGTGGACGCTCGGCTCACCAGGGAGGTGATGTTTGGCAAGTCAGGCCACTTCGAGAGGCTCCGAAAGGTCCCGGTGCTGGCCAGGCTTCTCACCGCGGGACTCCCAACCCTGGAGGGCGACAAGTGGGCCAAGCATAGGAAGATCCTTGACCGGGCGTTCCATCGCGAGAAGCTCAAAGTAAAGTGCAAACTGTTTGTTTCATGAATTAATTTGTTGTCTCATTGTTAGACAGGTGACACTTGAGAGTAACTAAGACCAGTAACATGCATAAGTTACTAGTGTGTATTAGTGTATTAGAGCATCTCAACCGGAGGCCCCAAATCCGGCCCCGTCCGCGGACACCGACCGGACATCCCCAAAACTAGTGTCCTACAACCACAATGTTCAAAATTTGACACCCAAATCCATCCAAGCCATGCACGTCCATCATAGAGGTAGTTTTGAAGCATCTCAAGGAATAGTTCACACCACGTTATTACAATTAATAATTGTATCTAAACAAATAAAAGTAGCCGGACATAAAAGTTCACATTATTCGGACACAAATCATTGCAACTTAAAAATCAGTCCCTCCCCATGAAGACATACATGTGTTCCACCAGATCTGTGAGTAGTTGGGTGTGCACTACTTCATCTCGAAGTTGTCGATGCATCTCAAGGAATTGCATGACATACTCTGCTTCTTGTTCAGGTAGGTGGACATGTTCTCCAGGCTTCTCAAAGTCAATGCGAGCAGCCCCTTCTCCCTCATCCTCCACAATCATGTTGTGCAAAATTACAACAAGTCATGACCTGCCATAGAACCTCCGTATCCCACATCACAACCGCTCCACGAACTATGCCCCAACGAGCTTGCAACACACCAAATGCCCTCTCCACATCTTTCCTAACTGATTCCTGCGCAACTGCAAATGCACGTCTTTTGGGAGTAGTGGGATACTGATAGTTTTCACAAAAGCCGCCCACTGAGGATATATACCATTTGCAAGATAGTATCCCATGGTGTAGTCGTGTCCGTTGACGGTGTAGTTGCATTGTGGAGCTTCCCCATCACAAAGCCTCTTGAACAGGGGAGAGCGCTGAAGCACATTGATGTCGTTGTGAGAACCGGGCATGCCAAAAAAAGCATGTCAAATCCACAAATCTTGAGATGCCACAACTTCAACTACAATTATGGCCTCCTTGCTGTGCCCTTGGTACTGCCCACGCAATCCCGTTGGACAGTTTTTCCATTGCCAATGCATGCAATCCACTGAACCTAGCATACCAGGAAATCCTCTTGCTTCTCCTAGGGCAAGTAGCCTTGCGGTATCCTCGACATTAGGTTCTCGCAGATATTTTGGCCCAAAGACCTTCATGACAGCGTATGCAAAGTGCTCCATAGCCTCGATGCATGTACTCTCTCCCATCCGGACATACTCGTCTATGGCATCAGCGGCTTTCCCATAGGCAGGCATCCTCAAAGCAGCGGTGCATTTCTGCATAGGGGAGAAGGATAGTTTTCGGCAGCAATCATACCTCAACTTGAAATAATCATCATACTTTGTGACTTCCTCCTGCTCAAATAGCCTTGAGCTCATCCGGAACCGGTGTCGGAAAACCCCCTCATGAAACACCGGTTTCAGACGATTGAAGTAATCTTCATAGAGATCTCGAGCGCCTTTGAGCCTGTCACAGGCCACGGTGATCCGCCACTTAATTGATCCCTTGAAGTTAAGAACATGCTCCTCCTTCTTCTCCATTTCCTCTTGCATGCTCATCATCGACATGACGTCCTCTTCGTCTCCGTCGTCAAGCTTGTTTTCATCACTCGACCCATCGACGAACTCCTTGAAAATGAACTCATCGATGGCCGAGTAATCATACTCCTCATCGGACGAAGAATTCATGCCTACATACATGGAAACTTGCTCAAAAATCCGGCTCCGGCGTTTCAACAAACACTTTGAGAGCGAGGTGGATGTCGGCCGATGCAAAACGTACCGGAAACGATGCGGCGACGGTGAATTCGTCCGCCAACGGGCTCCGGCGGCTGCCCCGGACTTGGGCGCGGACTCTGTGACTTAGGGGGCGGCGGCGCAGTCGAAGGGGGGCGGCGACGGAGAACAGTGGGCGGGCGAACTGGACGGAGCGGCGGTGAAAGAGGAAGAAGCAATGGTTTCCGTCCGATTTGAGGGGAAAATTGGGTAGGCCCGCCTTGACAGATCTGACGTGGCGGACGCGTCCGGGCACGTCCGGGCGGCCCCAAAGCTGCCCTACATATGGGCTGCCTTTGGGGCGTGCCGGACTGCCCGGACGTTTGGGCTGACAATAGGGGAGTCGGCTGGGTGGCGGTTTTTGGGCCAAATGCCATCCGGGCTGTCCGCCCGGGCGTTTGGGATGACTTTGAGGGCCATGACTGGAGATGCTCTTACTACCCCATAATGCAAAATAACAGCAAGAGTATAACATAAATGATTTCATTTATTAGCCTGCAGACTAATCTTATCTCGGAAAGCGCTAATATGATGGTAGCTAATTACATTACTCTCTACTTATCTTTCTTCATTATGTAGCTGCCACATTATTTTTTCTACTTATGTGGCTTCTGTGTTACCACCTTAGTTACTCCCACCGTGAGCAGCCTCATAGATTGTTCATCGTGATTGATTCTTCCAGCTCATGCTACCGTCGTTCTCTTCCTCCTGCCAAGAGCTCGTGGTCAGATGGACGGAATCCCTTGGCAATTCCCAGGGGCGCTGGTGGGAGGTCGATGTCGGCCCGGAGTTCCGTAGTCTCGCAGCAGACGCCACCTCGCGCGCTGCATTCGGCAGCAGCTACATCGAAGGGAGAAGGATCTTGGAGCTGCAGTCCGAGCAGGTTGACCGCATTAAGGCCGGCGGCAAGATGATCTTCATTCCTGGCTACATGTGAGTTAGTCAATACTCCCTCCGACCCATAATATAAGATGTTATTACAACCAATACATGAGTTAGCAGGTTGTAAATTTGTGATAGTACTTGTACTATATAATACCGGTTCAAGTTCGTTAGCAACTAGTTGCCCTTAAGATGTGTTTTACCATTGGATTCTACTTAAGTGCGTTTCCATATTAAGAAAGTACCATAAGATAACTAATCAGTTTTTGGAGTGTATTTTAGATTATCTCAACGTTTAAGACAGCAGCACCTGCGTGGCGAATTTTATATAGATAAACATATCAACATAGACAACATCGAAACATATATATGAAACTATATTTTATGGTATTTCTAATCACATTGATTAGTGTTGTGGATGCTCATATATTTTCTATATACATGGTAATAATTTAAGAATTTAACTTTGACTATAAGTGTATAACTAATCTGCACGATGTGTTGACATAGAGCGAATACTTCAGTTAGCATTGCTAATTCATTGGTGGTTTGCAGGTCCTTGCCTACAAAAAATAACATAAGGATGCATCAAATTAAGAACGAGATCGAATTCATTTTACAAGGTATAATTGGGAAGAAAATGCAAGCTCTGCAAGAAGGCAAGAGCACCAAAAGTGAGTTGCTCAGCCTAATGCTCGAGCCAAAACTAGGCAAAATCGATCGCAACGGACAATCCGTCATAGGACTGACCATTAAATATGTGATGGAAGAATGCAAAGTGTGCTATCTTGCATCGACAGGGACGATACCAACATTGCTCACATGGACAATGATCCTACTGAGTATGCACCCTGAGTGGCAGGACCGTGCAAGGAAGGAAGTCCTTGGCCTATTTGGGAAGAACCAGCTTGAGTACGATGACTTTAGGAGACTCGGAACCGTGAGTACATATTGGGATTATATGTTTTTCTGTATGCAACCACATGTACTAAATCCATACCAATTAATCTATGTTGCAGGTCACTATGATTCTTTATGAGGTCCTTCGTTTGTACCCGCCCGCCATTGCATTCCAGCGGAAAACATACAAGGAGACGGAACTGGGTGGCATCACATACCCCGCTGGAGTGATCATCGAGATGCCGGTGCTTCTCCTTCACCATGACCTGGGAATCTGGGGAGTTGACGTGCACGAGTTTAGGCCGGATAGATTTGCTGAGGGAGTCTCCAAGGCATCCAACTATCCAAGTGCTTTCCTCTCGTTTGGTTGGGGCCACGAACCTGCGTTGCTCAGAATTTCGCGTTGTTTCAGGCTAAGATGGCAGTGTGCATGACCCATGACCAACTATCCAAGTGCTTTCCTCTCGTTTGGTTGGAATTAACCCATGCAACGAGGCTTTAATTTACCTATATAGCTTTCAGCAATGCAGGCCTAGGTAACACTTCCATAAATGCTTTTTGGTCATCATGTGATTACTGAAATTCCTATCGAGCTCTAGAGACCAGATATTGGTTGCCTTGCTCTGTTTGTGCCACAACAATTTCTCTGGCTTTGCATTGTTGTGGTTCAGGTGTTTGCTTCTGGAAACATTTGCTGCGTTCTACGGAGTAAAACCTATCATAGGCTGATATTGGGGTAGCCTATTTATGTTAGTCAGCCTGTAGACCTAGGTACATGAATCTAATATATACTGTAGCTTACTGGTTGGTTCCAGCTCTTGCGTACTAAGGGCATGTACAATGATAGAGAAGGCGCGCTTTCTCTTAGCCATTCACGTCATTTAGAGAAGACAAAATTATAATATGTACAACGCATTATCTCTTATTGCCATCCCTAGCAATTAATGAGAATTAATTATATTATAGTAGGAAATTGTATTTTTAAGGGAAGACAAATGGTACAATGGTGAAATTAGTCTTCCCTTATTTCGTGAGAGATATCTCTTAGCTAAGGGAAGGCAACCTCCCATTTCTTCATTCTCTTTCCGCCAACTAGATAAATATCTTACGTGTCAACGCTAAGAGAAAGCTGACGTCACCCCATTATACATGCCCTAACAAATGCGCCTTGCGCTGAACCGTTCCTCGTCACGTGTTTCTTACGCGGTGTTGACTCTCGGCTTCCCCATCCTGACCGTACATGTCTGAAGTCTGAACCAGGCCGAAGTTGATACTCCAAAAATAACGCGGACGCCCACAAAGTTTATCAACTTGGCGGTTTGGCAGCCTGGAAATCTTGAGAACATGTAGCTGCCGGTGATAAAAGTATTATGAACGACCTACTCTGAACCTCCTCGTCCATCCAACTTGTTCCATAATTTGACAAGCAAGCCGGCCGGAGATTCCCATTTCCAGTATTTATACATCTAACCTCACCGCGAGAAGAAGTAACTTAAGTAACTGGGCACTTGCACCTTTTTTTAGGCTAATGGCACTTGCACCTTCAGCTGCTTGTCAAATGGAGCTGCTCATGAGCCCATGTATCTTGCTGCTATGCACTCTCTTGGGCTCGCTGCTGCTCCTATAGCACGCCGCCGTGCTGCTACACCGGCTATGGCTTCGGCCACGGCGGCTCGAGGCGACCCTGCGCGCCCAGGGCCTCCGCGGCGTGCCGTACCGCCTCTTCCTCACCAGCGGTGACGCACCTGTTGGAAATAATCCAACCTTGCCAAGCCGAGTATGAGGTGGAGACACGTGCAGTCTCCATAGTGCAAGTTTGAGTCGGTTAGCTTGTTTGGAAAGTGTGAGCTCGCCTCTGTTTAAAATAGCGGGCTAGCTTGGTAAGTGTATGCGTTAGCAGGTTAATAACTAGTAGTGCTAGTACTAGTCGGTATAGGAAAGTGCATGTCCGTGTGCTATTAGGTGTTGGTCTACGACTAGGTTTTGATCCTAGCTAGTCAGGTGCGTCCGTGTATATATACATGGACAAGGTCGTGTAAGTGTTAACCGAGATATTGAGATAAATAAAGAAAAACAAAGGGCACGATACGAGCCCTTGGCGATAAGATTTTGAGTGTGTCGTGTTCGTGATAGTTTGATGTGATTGATCTGTGGGTGAAATCCAATAATTGGTATCAGAGCCAGGTTAAAGATTTGAAGCCACGCTTACCCCGGGGAGGCGACCCATACTAGCGCCTCGGGCGGGCGATCGTCGTTCAGCGGAGCGACACGGAGGAGACGGCAGGGCTATCGTCGGCAAGGCGCTGAAGGTGATAGATGATCCTTGGTGAGAGCGGTGATGCCGAGGCGCGGTATCGGTAAATCTCGTCAAGATCTCCGGGGGAGTATGAAGGAGGTCGTCAAGGTGTGGACACATGAGTTCTTGCAAGATGCGTCCAAGAGCTCGTGGCTGTGAGTTTATCTGCGTTGGTTGTGTTACTAGCGGAGAAAATTGTGCGCGGGAGCGAGCGGAAAAAGGATATTGTGTCCTTGCGGTTCCGTCCGTGATCGAAGTTCCGGCAAGTTCGTATGCGGAAGTTGTGTTGCCCGTATACGGCAAGTTGTGTTGCTGCTGGACCAGTGGAGATGTCGCGAGATCGTGCGTTCGATTTTGGGCAAAGGTAACAAGTTCCGGCGAATTCATGTACGGAAAGATGTTTTGCGCGTACATGAAGAGTTGTGTTGCCGTCGGACGTGAAGTGTTGTTCGGTAAGATGCGTCACCGACAACAAGGACAAGGTGTGAAGTTGTGTCCTAGTGCTGGTCTGCGGGAGTTCGTTGCAGCGGAAGCGCATCATGGTCGAGGCACTCCAGTGAGCTGTCTCCAAGGGACGAAGACGTGAGACTTTACGGTCGAGGTACTCCAGTGAGCTGTATCTCCAAGGGGTGAAGACGTGAGACGTCACGGTTGAGGTGTTCCAATGAAGGTGTATCTCCAAGGAGCGAAGACGTGCGCGGAGACAAGATGGCGGGTGGCTATCTCCGTGTCTCAACGAGAAGACGAAGATCAACGTGAAGATGTATGCAAACCGGTTAAGATGTGTTCCTGCATGAGGCTATGTGTTTAGTCTGCATGTGGCACACTAAGATGCGGCAGCGTGGGCTGGTAATCTGGAGAACGCGTTGATTTGAGTCGTCGAGTTGTGAAGCTGCAGCGAATCAAGACCATGAAAAGCACGAGGAGACGACAAGTTTGGATTAGGGGGAGAATGTTGGAAATAATCCAACCTTGCCAAGCCGAGTATGAGGTGGAGACACGTGCAGTCTCCATAGTGCAAGTTTGAGTCGGTTAGCTTGTTTGGAAAGTGTGAGCTAGCTTGGTAAGTGTATGCGTTAGCAGGTTAATAACTAGTAGTGCTAGTACTAGTCGGTATCATGGTTTTCAAATTCAGTGAGATTTCGTCGAAATTCACTGAATTTTAGTGATTTCGGTACATCCCGAAATAATTGACTTTCGGTCAAAATATTTCAGAACTTTCAGTATTACACGTGAAGTCAAAAATTATTTACAATATATTAAATATTTTTGAATATTTAAGCGAATTTGAAGAGAAAATTTCGGTCATTTGGCCGAAACGAAAACCGAAATCGCTGAAATTCACTGAATTTCAGTGATTTCAGTGGTGGCCGAAAATTTTCCGAAATTGAAATTTGAAACCACAGTGATTTCAGTGGTGGCCGAAATTTTTTCGAAACTGAAATTTGAAACCATGGTCGGTATAGGAAAGTGCATGTCCGTGTGCTATTAGGTGTTGGTGTACTACTAGGTTTTGATCCTAGCTAGTCAGGTGCGTCCGTGTATATATACATGGACAAGGTCGTGTAAGTAGTAACCGAGATATTGAGATAAATAAAGAAAAACAAAGGGCACGATACGGCCATTGGCGATAAGATTTTGAGCGTGTCGTGTTCGTGATAGTTTGATGTGATTGATCTGTGGGCGAAATCCAACAGCACCGCCGCACCGGAAAACAGCAATGCCGCTCGGCTGCCACGACATCGTCGCACACGTCGCGCCTCTCCTCCACGACGCCGTCCGGGAGCACGGCAGGACGTGCATCTCCTCCTGGCTCGGCCCCATGCCGAAGGTGACCGTCGCCGACGCCGGGCTCGCCAGGGAGGTCATGTCCGGCAACCACTTCGACAAGCTCAGGCGGTTCCCGGCGCTGTCCAGGCTGCTCGCCGAGGGCCTCCCGACACACGAGGGCGAGAAGTGGGCCAGGCACCGGAGGATACTCAGCCCGGCGTTCCGCCTCGAGAAGCTCAAGCTCATGCTGCCGGCCTTCTCCTCCTGCTGTCAGGAGCTCGTCACCAGATGGACGGACTCCATTGGCAGCGAGGGCTGGGGCGAGGTTGACGTCTGCCAGGAGTTCCGGAGAGTCGCCGTGGATGCCATCTCGCGCACCGCCTTCGGCAGCAGCAGCAGCTGCGTTGAAGGGAGAAGGATCCTTGAGCTGCTGTCCGAGCAGTCCCACCGCGTCTCGGCCGGCGGCAAGATGATCTTCATTCCGGGCTACCTGTGAGTACGTTACTTCTTTCATTTTACAACTCAGTAGGCATGTTCGTAACTGATTAATCAATGTCTGATAGGAGCCGTCGCATGTGTAGTAGTAGTATATTTTATGATAATTCTAATATCTCTACTATATAATATTGATAAGCGACCGTGGTACGTCGTGGTCGTGGTAATTTTTCACGGAACCCCTATGAAATCGCGAAATCAACCCGCAGTCCTATTCGCTAACGTATCGTACCACTTCGGCTCGCTGCCGGTCCTTCGTCCCTCGAGGTTTCCTCCATCGTCCTCTCGCCCGCCGCCGCCAGCCATGGAGACCCTAAAGCGCAACGCGCCGGCCGCCCATGCTGCCAATCTCAGGTCCTCTCTTAATCCACCGCACGCAGACTCCGTGACGCCACCAGATACCTCATCAGAGTGCTTCACCTGCGTGCACAATGTCTCCTACCCCCTAGGGCTACAGCGCCTCCACCTATGGCTCCCGGATTGTCGCCGGCAGCGGCGAGGGCGCTGGCCCGTACAAGAAGTTCTTGTTCCAGATCGACCCGTTCCATTCCAAGGCCATCCTGTGCCTCGACAGCGGCGAGTGTGTATGGTAAATGATTCGAGCTGTTCTCATTAGCCTACTTATCCCCAGAAATTTTAGCCCAATTGTAATTTTTGCTGTTGTTTTAGCGCATCTGATTGCTGCCTCATGACTGAAATGTCAGGATCGAGACAAACGACTCTTGCTTGTGGCCATCCTCGGCTTCGTTTTCGGAATTTGTCTCGAATTGGATCAGAGTTCAGAGAATGTAACAGATCCTTAATCAAACTGCACTGTGATGCTTTTTCATCAATCCTCATATTCCAGTCTCGTGACTTTGTTGGTCTTCGTACCTTGAATACATGAAGGAACGGTGGCAGGTGGACGGAACTTTTCTTCTTCAATCACCGCCAACCATTCTTAGTTGCACTGCTCTGCATTATTCAAACACAACAGAAGAGAAGAGAGTGATTCTTCTTGCAATTTTCTGAATATGTAAGCTCTATCCTCATGTGACCCATGTGACCAAGGAATTGATTAATTATTTGTAGATGAAGAGGTATTATGTTGTTGTATTGCAGCCAGTATATGGGGTCTCTTAGCTGATAAAGTCTAAGTAGCATATACTACTTATTTTTAGATGATTGCAGTACCAGATAATAATTGCAAGAATTTTGAAAAAGCGTAATTGGAGATGATTTGAGGGTTTTGTATACTTTGTAATAGTTGGGTAGCGCACGGTAACAGCAATCCCCATTTATTGGTTCCATTCTATCTGTAGGTTGTACAAAAAATAGAGTTCAACCTGAATGTCTCATTGTATATATGCAAAACAAGGTGCTCACGACAAACTACAAAGAAAGTATTTTTTTCAGTAATATTACCTGACTTTGTTCTTGCGAGTCATCTTGCTCTCGGCAATTCATATTGGCCACGAAGTGCACTTCGTGCTTCCTGGCAATTCTTTTTTTGTTTATCAGGGAGTTTTCTTTTTATGTGGCGAAGTAATTCACTTAACATTCAACCAGTGGCTACAGGTATTTGTAACTTTAGTTTGTGACCATTTACTATTAAATTGCAATCGGTGGTAATGGTATGTCCGTCAATTGGGCATGGAAATAATCAACATTCAATAAATGAGCATACAATAATTTGAAATAACCTGTAGCCAGTAGCACTGGAGTGGGCTTATTTCCCTTTTACCGTCACAATCTATCCTACCCCACACATGCGGCTACTATCTTGAATATGAGAGGGAGGCGGTGTTGCGAAATTTGGAAAGGCATGATCCGTTTATTCATGTGCAAGTCGTTTTCATCGGCGTCCCGTAGCAACGCAAGGGCACTTTGCTAGTAGTACTAATATTTATTTGTTGTTGTAGATGTTGACGTTTTTTATAAACTTGGTCAAACTTCACAAAATTTGGCTATGACCAAAACTTACGCACTACATTTTCACATGGAGCAAGAACTCAATAAGTATAGCTGACTCATCGGTAATTTGCAGATCCTTGCCTACTAAAAACAACACGAGGATGCGTAAAATTAATAGTGAGATCGAATCCCTTCTACAAGGTATAATTGGGAAGAGAATGCAAGCTATGTGGGAGGAGGAAAACACCAACAATGACCTACTCGGCATAATGCTCGAGTCAAACATGAGGGAAGCCAACGGCGACAAACGGTCCGCCACAAGAATGACTATTGAAGAGGTGATCGAAGAATGCAAAATGTTTTATTTTGTAGGGTCAACGACGCCATCAACACTTCTCACATGGACAATGGTCCTACTGAGTATGCACCCCGATTGGCAGGACCGTGCAAGGGAGGAGGTCCTTGGCCTATTTGGAAAGAACCAACCTGAGTACGGCGGTTTTAGCAAACTCAGAATCGTGAGTTCATACCAAGATTACATGAATTAGTTATGCAACCACAAGTACTGAATTCTTAATGATGTATGGTGCAGGTTACTATGATTTTATATGAGGTCCTTCGGTTGTACCCGCCAGCCATTGCATCCGTTCGAAAAACTTACAAGGAGATGAAAATCGGGAGCGTCACTTACCCCGCCGGAGTGGTCATCGAGATGCCGGTGCTGCTTATTCACCATGACCCAGACATCTGGGGAGTCGACGTGAACGAATTCAGGCCATAGAGGTTCACTCAAGGGATCTCCAAGGCATCCAGCGATCCAAGTGCCTTTTTCCCATTCGGTTGGGGGCCACGAAGCTGCATCGGCCAGAATTTCACCCTACTTGAGGCTAAGATGGTAGTTTGCATGATCCTTCAACACTTTGAGTTTGAGCTTGCGCCAATGTATACTGATGCACCACATAACGGAAAAATGTTACTTCCTATGCATGGTGCACATATTAAGCTCAGGGCACTAATCCGAACGGTATAGCCATACACCCCCTTCACTATGGAGTCTCCTAGGTATGCAACATGCCTATACTTTACCTGTAATTGTTTAAATAACTATTTTTTTTAATTCTTGAACTAAGTTGAGAATACAAGAGATGCAAGAAAAGGAAAGCGCAAAAAATGATTTTCTCGGCGTAATGCTTGAGTCAAACATGAGGAAAACCGATGGCGAGAGACGATACTAGAAAACCTATTAAAGAGGTGATGGAGGAATGCAAAATGTTCCTATTTTGCAGGGGCAATGCTTGTTACGTGAATGCACACGTTCGTTGGGAGACCCCAAGAGGAAGGTATGATGAGCGTAGCAGCAAGTTTTATCTCAGTATGAAACCAAGGTTTAATCGAACCAGTAGGAGACCAAAGTCACTTCTGAAGGTTGTTGGTGAAGGAGTGTAGTGCGGCGCAACACCAGAGATTCCGGTGCCAACGTGGAACCTGCACAACACAATCAAACTACTTTGCCCCAACTTAACAGTGAGGTTGTCAATCCCACTGGCTTGCTGAAAACAAAGGATTAAACGTATAGTGTGAAAAATGATGTTTATTTCAAGAGAGAATAAAAAAGAACAATGATTGCTGTAGGTTGTATTATCAGATGTAAAAGATTGGATCAGGGTCCATAGTTCACTAGTGGTGTCTATCCATAAAAATAACTAACATGCTCGGTAAACAAATTACAGCTGGACAATTGACAATATTGAAAGTGCATAATAATAATGCATGTACAAGTAGTGTCTACTATGAGATTTAATTGGGCATTACAACATGGTACACAGACCGCTATCCAGCATGCATCTGTGTCTAAATAGTCCACCTTCAGGTTAACATCCGTAACCCTTTCAGTATTGAGTTGCAAGCAACAGACTATTGCATTAAGTAAAGTGCATAATGTAAGCAACACAATTATCTTTAGACAAAGCATCGATGTTTTACCCTAGTGGCAACAGCACATCCACAATCTTAGAACTTTATGTCACTGTCCTAGATAAAATTGAGTCATGAACCCACCATCTAGCATAAATACTTCCTCTTGGAGTCAGAAGCATCAACTTGGCCAGAGTATCAACAAGCAACAGAGATCATGCAAGATCATAAATAACATAGACATGATAATTCAATATTCAACTTGACATAGTATCAATATTCATCGGATCCCAGCAAACACAACATGTATCATTACAATAAGATGATCTTGATCATGATAGGCAGCTCACAAGATCTAAACATGATGGCACAAGAGGAGAAGACAACTATCTAGCTACTGCTATAGACCCATAGTCCAAAGATGAACTATTCACACATCACTCCGGGGGCAGGCATGGCGATGTAGAGCCCTCCGGTAATGATTCCCCTCTCTGGCAGGGTGCCGGGAAGAGTTTCAGAACCCTCCCGAGTTAGGGTTGACGGCGGCGGCGGCTCTGGAACTTTTCGTGGAATATGACTCGGGTATTTGGGGTTTCCCGAATAGATGTATTTATAGGCGAAGGGGCGACGTCGGTGGAGACCCGAGGGGCTCACACCATGCCGTGGCGCGGCAGGAGGGGGGGCGCGCCGCCACGTGGTGTGGCCACTGCTTGTTGATGTGAAAGTCACACATTCATTGGGAACCCCAAGAGGAAGGTATGATGAGTGCAGCAGCAAGTTTTTCCCTCACTAAGAAACCAAGGTTTAATCGAACCAGTAGGAGATCAAAGTCACTTCCGAAGGTTGTTGGCGAAGGAGTGTAGTGCGGCGCAACACCAGGGATTCTGGTGCCAACGTGGAACCTGCACAACACAATCAAGCTACTTTGCCCCAACTTAACAGTGAGGTTGTCAATCTCACCGGCTTGCTGAAAACAAATGATTAGACGTATAGTGTGGAAAATGATGTTTGTTTGCAGAGAATGAAAAAGAACAATGATTGTTGTAGGTTGTATTTCAGATGTAAAAGAATGGACTGGAGGCCACAATTCACTAGTGGTGTCTCTCCATAATAAATAACTAACATGCTGGGTAAACAAATTACAGCTGGGCAATTGACAATATTGATAAGTGCATAACATGCATGTGCAACTTGTGGTGTCTACTATGAGATTCATTTGGGCATTATGACAAAGTACACAGACCGCTATCCACCATGCATCTGTGCCTAAATAGTCCACCTTCAGGTTAGCGTCCGCACCCCTTCCAGTATTAAGTTGCAAGCAACAGACAATTGCATTAAATAAAATGCATAATGTAAATAACACATTCATTCTTAGACAAAGCATCATTAGGTTACCCCTAGTGGCAACAGCACATCCACGACCTTAGGGGTTGTTGTCACTCCCCCAGATTAAATGGAGACTGAATCCACTATCTAGCATAAATACTCCCTCTTGGAGTCACAAGCATCCACTTGGCCAGAGTATCAACAAGCAACGGAGAGCATGCAAGATCATAAAAGACATAGACATAATATTTAGTATTCAACTTGACATAATATCAATATTCATCAGATTCCAGCAAACACAACATGTAGCATTACAATAAGATGATCTTGATCATGATAGGCAGCTCACAAGATCTAAACATGATGGCACAAGAGGAGAAGACAACCATCTAGCTACTGCTATGGACCCATAGTCCAAGGATGAACTACTCACACATCACTCCGGAGGCAGGCATGGCGATGTAGAGCCCTCCGGTGATGATTCCCCTCTCCGGCAGGGTGCCGGGAAGAGCTTCAGAACCCTCCCGAGTTAGGGTTGACGGCGGCGGTGGCTCTGCAACTTTTCGTGGAAATTGACTTGGGTACTTAGGGTTTTCCCGAGGAAGGCAATTTATAGGCGAAGGGGCGGCGTCGGTGGAGGCCCGTGGCCCCTCACCACGTCACAGCGCGGCAAGAGGTGGGACCGCGCCGCCGCGTGGTGAGGACGTCCCACGGCCCCCTTCGTCTCTCCTTCGGACTCCGTGTACGTGTCAGAAAAATAGGGACTTTGGCTTTTGTTTCGTCCAATTCCGAGAATATTTCCAGAACAACTTTTCTGAAACCAAAAACAGCAGAAAACAGGAACTGGCACTTTGGCATCTTGTTAATAGGTTAGTCCCAGAAAATGCATAAAAATGATATAAAGTGTATATAAAACATGTAGCAATTGGCATAATATAAGCATGGAACATCAGAAATTATGGATACGTTGGAGATGTATCAAGCATCCCCAAGCTTAGTTCTACTCGTCCTCGAGTAGGTAAAACGATAACAACAAAATAATTTCTGAGGAGACATGCTTCACACAATCTTGATCAAATAATATTGCAAGGCTCATGTCATGAATGAAGTGACTCAAGGCAATGGTCTATAGTTTGCTAACAAATAGATAAAGAGTAAACAACTGAATCATATAAGCAAAAACTTTTCATGAATAGTACTTTCAAGACAAGCATCAAAAAGCTTTGCATAAGAGTTAACTCATAAAGCAATAGATTCTAAATAAAGGCATTGAAGCAACACATAGGAAGATTTAAGTTTCAGCAATTGCTTTCAACTTTCAACATATATATCTCATGGATATTGTCAACACAAAGTAATATAACAAGTGCAATAAGTAAGCATATAAGAATTGATGCACACAAAGTTGACACAAGTGTTTGCTTCTGAGATAGAAAGAAGTAGGTAAACTGACTCAACATAAAGTAAAAGAAAGGCCCTTCGCAGAGGGAAGCAGGGATTAAATCATGTGCTAGAGCTTTTTAGGTTTTTGAAATCATATAGAGAGCATAAAATAAGTTTTTGAGAGGTGTTTGTTGTTGTCAACGAATGGCAGTGGGCACTCTATCCCCCTTGTCACCCAGACTTTCAAGAGCGGCTCCCATGAAGGACGTTATTTCTACCCAAGGGTAGATCATCCCTCTTCTCTTTTGTTTACACATGCATATTTATAAATTGGTATGACACTCCTCCCAACCTTTGCTTACACAAGCCATGGCTAACCGAATCCTCGGGTGCCTTCCAACAATCACATACCATGGAGGAGTGCCTAAAATTGTTTAACACTTTGAAATTTGCTTTTGATAAATCATTGGCAAACATGTGAAGAGAATTAAGCAGTTATAGTTGTAATTAATTGGGACTGGGCACCCCATTTGCCAGCTCTTTTTGCAAGTTATTGGATAAGCGGATGTATATGCCACTAGTCCATTGGTGAAAGTCTGTCATGAGTAAATGACAAGGTGATAGAGAAAACGCCACATAACTTCCTCATGAGCTATAAAACATTGACACAAATAAGGAGTAATAAAGTTTTGAATAGTTTAAAGGTAGCACATGAAGTATTTACTTGGAATGGCAGGAAATACCACATAGTAGGTAGTTATGGTGGACACAAATGGCATGGGTTTTGGCTCAAGGTTTGGATGCACGAGAAGCATTCCCTCTCAGTACAGAGTTTAGGCTAGCAAGGTTGTTTGAAGCAAACACAGATATCAACCGGTACAGCAAGACTTACATAAAAACATATTGCAAGCATTATAAGACTCTACACTGTCTCCTTGTTGTTCAAACATTTTACCAGAAAATATCTAGACCTTAGAGATATCAAACATGCAAACCAAGTCTCAACAAGCTCTACGGTAGTTCTCCACTAATAGGCTTTAACTACATGATGGAATAGCTTAAACATGATCTACTTGAGAGCTCAAAACAATTGCAAAGCATCAAATTATCCAAGACAATGATCTACAAGAATGAGTATGTCTTTTCAATATACCATCTACCACATGTAGCATTTTCTGTTTCCAACCAAACACCAATAACTTATTTCAACACAAACTCTCCAAATAATATAACAATGAAACAAGAGAGTACTTCTCTACAAGAACTAACAGCTCTGAACAAGATGCATGAAAAAAGGAGCTAAAAGCATTGCGCGCAGTAGCTAGTTAAGAATACTCAACAAATATATGTGAAGAACACGAGTATTTACATGAAAAAGCGGAGCGTGTCTCTCTCCCACACAAGAATGCTAGGATCCAAATTATTCAGAAAACAAAGCAAAAATAAAAGCACACAGACGCTCCAAGTAAAGCACATAAGATGTGAAAGAATTAAAATATAGTTTCACTAGAGATGACCTGATAAGTTGTTGATGAAGAAGGGGATGCCTCCAAGCTTAGACGCTTGAGTCTTCTTGAAATATGCTTGGATGCACCACGGGGGCATCCCCAAGCTTAGGCTTTTCACTCTTCTTGATCATATCATATCATCCTTCTCTTGATCCTTGAAAACTTCCTTCACACCAAACTTAGATTAATTCTCATTAGAGGGTTAGTGCATAATCAAAAATTCACATATTCTGTGATGACACAATCATCTCCAATACTTCTGGACATTAGCTACAACCACTGATATTTTGTGGAGCAAAGAAATCCACTCAAACACAGTAAAAGAGAGAATGCAAAATAAAAGGCAGAATCTGTCAAAAACAGAACAGTCTGAAAGACGAATTTTTTCGAGCACTTAAGTTGCTCAGATCGAAAAGTAAAACTAATGAAAGTTGCGTACATATATGAGGATCACGCCTTAATTTTTTCAGAATTTTTCGATTTTTTGGAGTGCGTACAGCTCAAAACGGTGGACAGCAAAAATCTGTCTCTGCGCAGAAATCCAAATCTAGCATCAACTTTCTATTAGAGGCTTTACTTGGCACAACAATGCAATAAAATAAAGATACAAAGGAGTTGTTACAGAAGTAAACAAACTCCAAGACTCAAAGAAAAAGAAAAATTGCAGAAATAAAAACATGGGTTGTCTCCCATAAGCGCTTTTCTTTAACGCCTTTCAGCTAGGCGCAGAAAGTGAAAATCAAGTGTTTCCAAGTGAAGAAGCATCCAAATCATAACTTGTTCTAATAATAGAATCAAAAGGCAACTTCATTCTCTTTCTAGGGAAGTGTTCCATACCTTTCTTGAGTGGGAATTGGTACCTTATATTTCCTTCTTTCATATCAATAATGGCACCAACAGTTCTAAGAAAAGGTCTTCCCAAAACAATAGGACAAGATGCATTGCATTCGATGTCCATAACAACAAAATCAACGGGGACAAGGTTATTGTTAACCATAATAGAACATCATCAATCTCCCCAAAGGTTTCTTCATAGCATTATCAGCAAGATAAACATCCAAATAACAATGTTCCAAAGGTGGCAAATCAAGCATATCATAGAGTTTCTTAGGCATAACAGAAATGCTAGCACCAAGATCACATAAAGCATTACAATCAAAATCATTCACCTTCATCTTAATGATGGGCTCCCAACCATCTTCTAACTTTCTAGGGATAGAAGCTTCATGTTTTAGTTTCTCTTCCCTAGCTTGTATGAGAGCATTTGTAATATGTTTTGTGAAAGCCATATTAATAGCACTAGCATTAGGACTTCTAGCTAGCTTTTGCAAGAACATAATTACTTCAGAAATATTACAATCATCAAAATCATTATGATCAATGGCAAAGGAACCATTGTCTCCCATATTTCAAAAATTTCAGCACTCTTATCAGGAACAGTTTCAGTGGTTTTGGGCAATTTTAAACGTTTTGCAGAGGTAGTAGAAACATTGCCAACACCAATTATGTTACCATTGATAGTAGGAGGCTTACTAGCATGTGAAACATTAGCATTACTAGTGGTGGTAATAGTACAAACTCTAGCTATACTATTCTCTTTTTCAATTTTATCCTCTCTTTCCCACCTAGCATGCAACTCAGCCAACATCCTAATATTGTTGTCAATTTTAACTTGGATAGCATTGGCAGTAGCAAAAGTCTTATTCTCTTTAACATCATTAGGCATAACTTTCAGTTTCAAAAGATCAACATCAAGAGAAAGGCTATCAACCTTAGAAGCAAGAACATCAATTTTACCAAGCTTTTCCTCAACAGTTTTATTAAAAGCATTTTGTGTACTAATAAAATCCTTAAGCATGGCTTCAAGATAAGAGGAAACACTCTATTATTGCTGTAGGAATTACCATAAGAGTTGCTATAACCATTACCACTATTTGAAGGATAAGGTTTATAATTGTTGCTACCAAAATTATTCCTATAAGCATTGTTGTCGAAGTTGTTATTTTTAATGAAGTTCACATCAACATGCTCTTCTTGAGCAACCAATGAAGCTAAAGGAACATTATTTGGATCAACATGAGATTTACCATTCACAAGCTTAGACATAATAACATCAATCTTATCACTCAAAGAAGAGGTTTCTTCAATAGAATTTATCTTCTTACCTTGAGGAGTTCTTTCGGTATGCCACTCGGAATAGTTAATCATCATATCATCAAGAAGCTTTGTTGCAGCACCCAAGTGATGGACATAAAGGTCCCTCCTGCAGCCGAATCCAACAAGTTCCTCGAAGAAAAATTTAGTCCTGCGTAAAAGGTTTGGATGATCATCCAAGCAGTCAGTCCATGGGTGGGACAATTCTTTACCAATGATTTCATTCTTTCCCATGCTTGGGCAACATATTCATTATCAAATTGCTTGAAATTAATAATGCTACTTCTCAAGGATATAATCTTAGCAGGAGGATAATATTTTCCAATGAAATCATCTTTGCATTTAGTCCATGAATCTATACTATTTCTAGGCAAAGATAGCAATCATTCTTTAGCTTTCCTCTCAAAGAGAAAGGAAATAATTTCAGTTTTACAATATCCCCATCTATATCCTTATACTTTTGCATCTCACAAAGTTCAAAAAATTATTAAGATGGGCAGCAGCATCATGAGTACTAACACCAGAAAATTGCTCTTTCATAACAAGATTTAATAGAGCAGGTTTAATTTCATAAAAGTCTGCAGTTCACTAGTGGTGTCTCTCCATAATAAATAACTAACATGCTGGATAAACAAATTACAGCTGGGCAATTGACAATATTGATAAGTGAAGAATATAAGTGAAGAATACGATTATTCACATGAAAAAGCGGAGCGTGTCTCTCTCCCACACAGGAATGCTAGGATCCAATTTATTTAGAAAATGAAAATAACAAAGTAAAAATAAAAGCACACAGACGCTCCAAGTAAAGCACAGAAGATGTGAAAGAATTAAAATATAGTTTCACTAGAGATGGCCTGATAAGTTGTTGATGAAGAAGGGGATGCCTTGGGCATCCCCAAGCTTAGACGCTTGAGTCTTCTTGAAGTATGCTTGGGTGACCCACGAGGGCATCCCCAAGCTTAGGCTTTTCAATCTTCTTGATCATATCATATCATTCTCCTCTCTTGATCCTTAAAAACTTCCTTCACACCAAACTCAAAGTAATTCTCATTAGAGGGTTAGTGCATAATTAAATTCACATGTTCTATAAGGGCACAATCATCTGCAATATTTCTGGACATTAGCTAGAACCACTGATGCTTTGTGGAGCAAAGAAATCAACTCGAACACAATAAAAGAGAGAATGCAAAATTAAAGGCAGAATCTGTCAAAAACAAAACAGTCCGTGAAGACGAATTTGTTCGAGGCACTTAAGTTGCTCAGATCAGAAAACTCAAAACTAATGAAAGTTGCGTACATATCTGAGGATCACGCGTGAATTTGTTCAGAATTTTTCAAATTTTCTGGAGTGCGTACAGCTCAAAACGGTGGACAACAAAAATCTGTCTCTGCGCAGAAATCCAAATCTAGCATCAACTTTCTATTAGAGACTTTACTTGGCACAACAATGCAATAAAATAAAGATAAATAGGAGTTGTTACAGAAGTAAGCAAGCTCCAAGACTCAAATAAAAGAAAAGGTACAAAACTAAAAACCTATGGGCGCAGAAAGTGAAAATCAAGTGTTTCCAAGTGAAGAAGCATCAAAATCACGAAAGGCTTCCTCTAAAACAAAACTTGTCACAATAGGTACTTTAGGTATCCCTGAAGATGTTCCAATGTGTGGGTCACCATTAATTGTACTAAAGGTTTTATCAATTTTAAGCGCACTAGGAGGCTTTGGCTTAGGCATCTTGGGAACATAAATGAACTTTTGCTCTCTTCCCACAAAGGCTTTCCCCCTCTTAAATTTAAGATAAGAAAAAGTCGAACTTAAAGTTTCCATAGCTTCCTCTAACTCACCAATTCTACGATTTTGAGTATCATGAGTATTACTAGCCTCTAAAACGGTGATTCTTTTATCGATGCTTACTATTGATTCATTAACCTTGCTAATATTATCAAGAAAACGTGGCAAGTTTTTCTCCATAGAATCCAACTTTTTAATAACATCTTCTAGAGTGATCTCAGTTTTGATTTATTTAGTAGGTAGTGGTATCCCTACCAAACTTTCAATTAAGTTTGGTATATACTTTCTCCATAGAATACTCGTATTCTTCAGGACTACTCATTTTAGCAAAAATAAAACTAGGCCAAAATAATAAGATAAATGCAAATAACTATTTTTTTTGTGTTTTTGATAAAGAGAAGCAAACAAGACAAAATAGAAATAAACTAAGCAAGAAAATAACAAAGTAAAGAGATTGGAAGTGAGAGACTCCCCTTGCAGAAGGCTTGACCTCCCCGGCAACGGCGCCAGAAAAAGGTTTTGGCGTCGAAGGGGAGGTAGAAGCCTGCTGAATCTGAATTGTCTTGATCTCCCCGACAACGGCGCCAGAAAAAGGTTGCTTGTTACGTGAAGGCACACGTTCGTTGGGAGACCCCAAGAGGAAGGTATGATGAGCATAGCAGCAAGTTTTCCCTCAGTATGAAACCAAGGTTTAATCGATCCAGTAGGAGATCAAAGTCACATCTGAAGGTTGTTGGTGAAGGAGTGTAGTGCAGCGCAACACCAGGGATTCCGGTGCCAACGTGGAACCTGCACAACACAATCAAACTACTTTGCCCCAACTGAACAGTGAGGTTGTCAATCTCACCGGCTTGCTGAAAACAAAGGATTAAACGTATAGTGTGGAAAATGATGTTTGTTTGCAGAGAATGAAAGAGAACAATGATTGCAGTAGGTTGTATTATCAGATGTAAAAGAATGGACTAGGGTCCACAGTTCACTAGTGGTGTCTCTCCATAAAAATAACTAACATGCTGGGTAAACAAATTACAGCTGGGCAATTGACAATATTGAAAGTGCATAATAATAATGCATGACAAGTAGTGTCCACTATGAGATTTAATGGGGCATTACAACATGGTACACAGACCGCTATCCAGCATGCATCTGTGCCTAAATAGTCCACCTTCAGGTTAACATCCGTACCTGACGAGGTTATACTCTGCGGGTACCCCAGCGTAAGGGTACCAGGTGCACGTGATGATCAAAGAAGCCCAAGATTAATCGAAGCCCATAAAGGAAGGCCCGAAACGAAGAGTGCTTTCCATGTTAGATTAAGTAATAGTCGATTAAAGCTTTCCATACATGTAACCTTGGTCGGTTATGTATCCTGAGACCCAGCCTCCTATATAAAGGCTGGGACGGAGATCGATCAGGGGCAAGCAATCCATAGCCACCAACACCCCGACGAGATCAACAACTCGCCGGACCCTTGTAACCATCATATTCGCAACATATAGACAAGCAGGAAGTAGGGGTTTTACCTCACTTGAGGGCCCTGAACCTGGGTAAATCCCGCTTGTCAGCCGTCGTTTCCACTAACACTACGCGTTCTCTACCACATAATCAACCCTAGGTACCTAAACCATGGGACTTGCCGAGGGCACACCTCGTCAATTGGCGCCATCTGTGGGAAGAGGTAGTGTTGGGCTCACGGTTTCGCCGGTTTCATCATCAAGCGGCCACTCGCCGATCGCATCTGCACAAGGTAACTCACCCGCTACATCATCAAACGGCAAATCGCCGATCATGGCTGCAAACGGCAACTCGCCGGCACAATCGACTAGCATCAACTCAAGAGGCGATCGCTCGCCAATCTCTCCAAGGAGCCTCGCGCCACACTCGATGGAAGCCCAACAGGCCTTTGCCGGTCTCGAATCAGGCTTGGATATTACAGTTGGAGAATTTAACTTCTTTGTTGATAAAGATGGTGTGCAGGACCTACTAGATCCACTCGACATGGAGACACTCGACGAATCAACGGCTGCAACACCATCCATCATGGCGGCGGCGTCATCACTGATCATTCTGATCCAATCGCCAAGCGACTCCGCAACAACCATGAACTCGCAGGAGTTCCGCGACGAGGTAGCCAAAAGACTTGGAAGGAGTGAGATCGAATCTGCGTACAGCCCAAACAACTCAACTGAGTCACTCGATAATGTCGTCGACTGCTACGACATCATGGGAAACAAGGAGGACATAGACGACAACATATACCTCGCCGATCTCAATGGCCCAGAAATCCGTGCCAGCCACAAAATATTCACCTGCAACGTAGACAACCTGGACCAAACACTCGAGTATCTACTCGATTGCGGCGGAAACCCCAGCAAACAAAGCAACTCTGACATGAGCCTGGACGACGATGCCGAATCCATGATGCGCGTCAACAGCATGTGGACGGAAGATCGGGTGATACCTTATCAGGTTTACACCGCAAGTACCGCAGAAACATCAACGGCAGCAGCATGCCGTCGACCTACAGAATACCCTTGCACAGTGACTATGCCTGACAGAACAACCACATTAACCATCACGGCAGAGATGGCAGAGAAAGTGAGCAAAGTAATCGAAGGCTGCACAATGCTGCCAGCAAACGCAACCCCAGAAGAGATATTGACCTTGCAGTATTTCCAATGGCAAGAATCGATACGGCTGAAGAACTACAGAGCAGTACTCGAAGAACGCAAAAATAAGGCCAGCATATTGAGTGCTCGACGAAGAGCGTTATCCGTAAGTTCAACAAGAAGAAATGACCCCGCAAACAGGTCGTGAGTCATAAACCTTGGAGACGCAGATCGTGCAACGGTCACTCGAAACCTGGATCCAGCCTTTATGTCAGTCGATGCAGAAGGAGTCCCCATACCTACTGAACCAGCCGGGGGGCTGATGACGTTAGGCACCTACCGCAGAACAATCGAACCTCCTGTCGTGGGTTTGTCATGTCAGGTGTCATAGATGACTTCGTAGGTGTGGGATTACGCAAGTCAAGCATCTCCGAGCTTGGGATCGCAGGAACAAAGATCAACACAGATTTACCCAGGTTCGGCCCCCTCAATGTGAGGTAAAAGACCTACTTCCTGCCTACCCTAGATTGGTATTGATATGATAATCGAGGTGTTACAATGGAGGCGATCCGATCTGGTACTCGCCGTATGAGCTAGGGTTTAGGGCTTGATAGCTTGACCCGTTCTAAGTCCTGCGAGTCCTCTTTATATACACAGAGGCTCGCTAGGTTACAAAGGAAACTTTCCCCACAAGGAATATCCACAGAGGCCTACTCGGAGACTACTTGGTCTTCACGTCCTCCGGGATATGTCTTCTAGATCTTTCCCCTTATGGCGGTTCAATATTGGGCTTGCTCCCAAGTGGGCCTTTGTCCGTGCGAGTAAGTAAGTCGCACTGGGCCGCGGGTTAATCCAGAAAGTATTCCCCCGACATTAGCCCCCAAGCGTGGCCTGAACTTCATAGTATTTCTTGATCTTGAATGTTTAGGCCGCGCTTTTCCTTGTTTCGCGACTTATAATTGTGCAGGATTGGCCTTGACTCGCACCTGGAAGATCATGTGAGCTTCTTTGTTAGAGTATCCTGATAGCTTCAGAACTTGATGACGACCATCTTCAAATTTTTGATGATAATATGATGTAGCCCCCAAGGATTGAGAGGATGTAATGTGGTAATCATCTCAATTCTTCTCAGAGAACTCTGAAGGTCATCACCTGTAACTTGATATCATGAATAAAACAATTGTTAAGATACAAGTAATTGTAATTGGTGTTGCCGTACTATAAGCAGTACATCGACCTCTAGTTAGGCCATCTGAATCCTTAAGTGGGCACTCGCGCGACTCAGTATTTCCTAGGAACATGTGTGTTCAGGGTCGAGAGCGGCCATGATAGGCAATCAAGCTCGATTGACGCCACACCCCAGTACTTTGGCCACATAATGCGAGTAGCAATCCAACTTAAGGTAAATTTGATAATTGCCAATAAATTGGCTGTTTCAGGGTAACAAAGACCCCAAGAAACATAATGATATTGCCATGATAGGCTAAGCTATGATAAGCTTTGATTATGATGACACATAAGGTCGCGCCTAGGTGGCAACCGAGTGTTATACATAGGGTTGGATCGCGCGTAGGTGGCGATCCATGGTGATACATGGGGTCGGTCGCGCCTAGGTGGCGACCAGAGATGATACAAAGTTTACGGCCGCGCCTAGGTGGGCCGGTTTCTGATACAAGGGTCGATCGCGCCTGGGTGGCGATCAGATGTTGCATAGGTCGCGCCTAGGTGGCGACCAAAGTTGAAGTTCTAGCCCTGAGTGGCTGTGATGATACTCAGCTATAAAGCTGGAAAGGATGATGCTTGGCTCTGATTAGCCTTTTCTTATGTATAGTACGGTCGCAGGTGTGCGACGTTCCAAGGGCGAGGTGCCTCGAGACGATCCTCGAAATCATGGCGTTCGCTGCTTTCTTCCCTTACATCCAGCAGGTAGTACGACCCATTGTTTAGCTTCTTGCTGATGATGTAGGGTCCTTCCCATGGAGAGGACAGCTTATGCATTCCCTTGTGATCTTGTTTAAGTCGCAGTACTAGGTCGCCTTCTTGAAAGGTGCGGGTTTTGATGCGTCTGGCATGATAGCGTCGCAAGTCTTGTTGATATACCGCTGACCTTGATGCTGCCAAGTCTCTAACCTCTTCTAATGTGTCCACCGAGTCTTGCCGAGCTATCTCATTATCTGTCTCGATGTAAGCCGCAACTCTTGGTGAATCATGTATGATGTCGCTGGGCATGACTGCTTCTGCTCCATAGACCATGAAATATGGTGTAAATCCTGTGGATCTGTTAGGGGTTGTTCTTAAGCTCCACAGTACTGCTGGCAGTTCTTCCACCCAACATCCTGGAGATGCTTCGACCTTTTCAATAAGGCGCGGCTTAATTCCATGGAGAATTTCCTGGTTAGCTCGCTCAGCTTGTCCATTGCTCTGCGGTGTGCTACTGACGTGAGGTCCAATCTTATCCCATTGTCTGCGCAAAATATCTGTGTAGCCCCTTCAGAGGTGTTGCTCCCATTGTCTGTAATGATACTATGGGGGTACCGAAGCGGAATATGACCTTCTTCAAGAACTTGACTGCTGTTTCAGCCTCGCAATCTCCCACAGGTTCTGCTTCTATCCACTTTGTGAATTTGTCCACCATGACCAGAGGTGAGTTTTTCCGTTTGAAGACCGTCTGAAGGCCCTACCATGTCAAAACCCCATACGGCAAAAGGCCATGTGATGGGTATTGTGCGAAGTGCTTGAGCTGGCATATGATCTTGCCTAGCGTATCTTTGACATCCATCGCACACTCTGACAATTTGCTCTGCATCTGCTAATGCTGTTAACCAGAAGAATCCATGTCGGAACGCCTTTGCCACCAAAGATCTTGACGAAGCATGATGGCCACAATCGCCTGAATGAATTTCGTGCAAGATTTTTCGTCCCTCTTCTGGTGAGACACATCTTTGGAATGCTCCTGACACGCTGCGCTTGTATAATTCGTTGTTGATGATTGTATAGGCCTTTGATCGTCGTATGATTTTGCGCGCCTCAATCTCATCGTCTGGCAGCACTCCGCGACTTAAATATGCCATGTATGGCTCTGTCCATCCTGGCTGTTCATGCAGGGCTGCGACTAAAGTTGAATCATCCTCTGGCTCTGCAATGTCAATCTCTGCTGGAGGTTTGACTGATGGATTGTGCAGTTCATCCAGGAAAACATTGGGTGGGACTGACTGTCTGTTGGATCCAAGCCGAGACAGGGCATCTGCAGCTTCGTTTTGTCTCCGATCAATATGTTCAACTTGGTATCCAGTGAAATGTCCAGCAATTCTGTCCACCTCTCTTCTATATGCAGCCATGTTCGCATCCTTGCTGTCCCACGTTCCGAGACCTGCTGTGCCACCAAGTCTGAATCGCCAAAACAGCGTATGCGACTGATGTTCATCTCCTTTGCTATACGTAGACCATGAAGCAGTGCCTCGTACTCCGCCACGTTATTTGTGCAGTTGAAGTGTATCTGTAGCACATACCGCAGCTTGTCTCCCTTGGGAGATGTTAGAACAACTCCAGCCCCCGAGCCTTGCAACTGTCTTGACCCATCAAAATGCATGGTCCAGTATTTGGTTTCTGCCATGCTAGGAGCGACTTGGATTTCTGTCCAATCGTTAATAAAATCTGCAAGGGCTTGCGACTTAATTGATGTGCGCGGCTCGTAGCTGATGTGATGTGGTCCCAACTCGATCGCCCACTTAGCGACTCTTCCAGTAGCTTCTCGATTACGAATGATATCTGCCAATGGTGCTGAACTAACCACAGTTATTGGATGCTCTTGGAAGTAGTGCTTCAGCTTGCGACTCGCCATGAACACTCCAAACACCAACTTCTGCCACTGTGGGTAACGCTGTTTGGAAGCTGTGAGGACTTCGCTCACGTATATACTGGTCTCTGGACAGGGTATTCCTTTCCTGTTTCTTGTCTCTCCACAACCATGACAGCGCTCACAGCGCGGGAATTTGCCGCTATGTATAGTAGCATTGGCTCTTTATCCTTTGGAGCCGCCAGAACTGGAGCATTTGTCAATTGATGTTTCAAGGCTGTCAGAGCTTCGTCGGCCTCTGCGTCCCAAACGAAGGTGTCTGATTTTTTCAACAGTCTGTACAAAGGTAGTGCTTTCTCTCCCAATCTTGATATAAAGCGACTCAAAGCTGCTACGCAACCGTAAGTCGCTGCACATCTTTTATCTTTTCTGGCTTTTGGAGATCCATCACGGCCTTTATCTTGTCAGGATTGGCCTCAATGCCTCTTTCTGATACTATGAATCCCAATAGCTTTCCTGCTGGTACTCCAAAGACGCACTTTGTGGGGTTGAGCTTCATGTTGTATTTTCTGAGATTTGTGAATGTCTCTGCCAGATCACCAATAAGATCCTGGCTAACTTGCGACTTAACCACAATATCATCCACGTAGGCGTGAACGTTGCGACCTATTTGCTCATGTAGGCAATTCTGAATGCATCTTTGGTAAGTCGCACCTGCGTTCTTCAACCCAAAGGGCATGCTGACATAACAAAAAGCTCCAAGGGTGTGATGAAGGACGTCTTTTCTTGGTCCTCCCTCTTCATCTTGATTTGATGGTAGCCTGAATAGGCGTCCAAAAAGCATAACAGCTCGCACCCAGCAGTTGAATCAATCACTTGGTCGATTCGCGGCAAAGCAAATGGATCCTTTGGACAAGCTTTGTTAAGACTGGTGTAATCAACGCACATTCGCCACGTACCGTTCTTTTTCATAACCAACTGGGTTTGCCACCCATCCGGATGGTATACCTCTGTGATGAATCCTGCAGCCAGCAAGCGAGCTATTTCCTCTCCTATTGCCTTTCTCCTATCATCGTGGAAACGCCGTAGTGGCTGCTTCACTGGTTTAGCCGCAGGGTTCACTTTGAGGCTATGTTCTGCTAATTCTCTTGGTACCCCTGGCATATCTGACGGCTTCCATGCGAAGATGTCCTTATTTTCCTGGAGAAAAGCGACGAGGGCCTTCTCCTGCTCTTCTTCCATGTGTGCTCCAATGCTGGTTTGCTTGGATGAGTCGCCAGGAACAAGATTTATCTGCTTAGTGTCCTGGGCCGCTTTGAATTTCATTGGTGGCTCGGCAGATGGCGTGGTAACCACACTCATGTCGTTTGGGTCCACCTGCGACTTATAACCTTTTAGCTCTTCCGCGGCACAGGCGGATTCTGCGAAGGCCGCATCTCCCTTTTCACATTCTATTGCTTTTTCTCTATCTCCGTACACTGTGATGACCCCTTTTGGTCCTGGTATCTTCAACTGTAGGTACACGTAGCATGGCCTGGCCATAAACTTAGCAAAGGCCGTTCTTCCAAACAAGGCGTGATATGGGCTTTGGAATTTTACCACTTCGAAGCTTAGGAATTCGCTTCTAAAGTTCTCTTCTGTCCAAAAGTTACCCCTAGGGTTATTTTCCCCTGGCGTGCGGACCTTCCTGGGACAATGCCGTGAAATACTGTTGACGTGGGCTGCAGGCTGGAATCCTTGAGTCCTAGACGCTGGAACGTATCGTAGTACAAGATATTAATGCTGCTTCCTCCATCCATAAGCACTTTGGTCAGCTTGTATCCTGCAACGTACGGTGCCACAACCAGTGCCAACTTGCCAGGTTCCCGTACTTGTGGCGGGTGATCGTCGCGACTCCAGGTTACTGCGTATTCTGACCACCTTAACCAATTGGGTGTTGCTGGTATCACGGCGTTCACCTGCTGACTTCTGCGGCTCAATTTCTCTTCCCTTTTGGAGGTATCGATAACTATTGTGTGATACTGCCCCGTTTGCCTGGGGTTACTCGCGCCGTGCTGCCCAATATTTGTGTTATGAGCCGCACTAGGGTTTCCTTCATGGGAATTCCCCCGTTGTGTTGGCTCTCTTCTTTCCACTTCTTGTAATAGTGGCATTGCGCCTTGGTATGGTCCGCTGGCCGTCCATCACCTGTCGCATGAAGGTCGCATGGCCGGTTGAAAACTTCTTGCATATTGATTGGACGGGAGCCGTATCCTCGACCCCTTCCACGCTGGCCTCTGAATCCTCCACGCGCATTGGCGACGAGCCCTGAGTGACCATCTTCGCTTTTGCGTTTGTTTTGATTCGCGTTGTTGTGGCTTGTTTGCTGCTGCTGGGGCTTGTTGGAGTTTTTCTTTCCTTTGGCAGCAACCTCCTCTTCTTCTCCGTCTGACGCGTCTCTGGTTTTATCTGAGCTGGCATATTTGTTAGCCGCAGCCATCACCTCGCTGAGGCTCTTGACTTTATCCTTCATGCGACCCAGCTTATGAATCAGCGGCTCAAACTTGCAGTTTTTCTCCATCACCAGGACGGCTGAGCTTGGTGGTATATTATCTGAGGAGTGTATTATTTCTGCCACCCTTTTCATCCAATGGCGACTTGACTCGCCTTCCTTCTGGACACAACGCTCGATCTTCTATATTGCAGAGTCGCTTGCAAGTTCCTTGGAAGTTTTAACGAAGGCATCCTTCAGTTCCTCCCAAGTATTTATAGAGTTGGGAGGCAAATTTTGCAGCCATATGTGCGCTGCACCTTCTAGCATCATGTTGAGGTACCTTGCACATATTTCCTCTGAGGCGTTAAGAATGCTCATCCCATCTCGTAATTGTTCAGCCAGTGGTTGGATCCATGCTGGCTGTAGTTTGCCACCTTGCGTGGCCCTTTGAAATCTTCAGGAAAAGGTTCCGATCTGATCTTTCAGTGAAACATGCCGGCCCTTGAGTCGCGAGGACAGGGCTGTGGGCGCGCCCGCAGGATTATCTGCGGGCCGCGTTTGCACCACTGGTATTCGCCTGCGCTTCTGCGACTTGCTCCTGCTGCCTCTGTGCGACTCCTGATACGTTCTCTGGTGGCCTGCTTTGGACGCTCCTTTCTGCTGCAATCCTGTGATTGGCTGGTATGAGGGGCAGCTGCGCTTCGGCTTCCGCCCTATTGGCTTGTTGCAGGACTGCTGTACTTAGCATCTGAATCGCGCGCGCGCCTCAGCATTGACCGGGTCGTCGCCTGTTGGTACCATCTGAGTCAAGATATTAGCCGCAGCATACATGTTATCGACAGGATTCTGGTAATGGCCCTGCGGGGTGTGAAACCTCCTTGGCTGTTGCTGGGTCTCTTGATTTGTTGGTACCCTTCCTTCCGCAGTCGTCTGGATTCCCGTTCCCGCGGCTGGAGTGAGCGGGATTTCCACTGTTGGTTGAGTCGCGCGCAGTGTGTTTGCGGGTCAACCTGTCGTTGAGTCGCAGCCAGCGCGGCTACTCTCTGCCGCTCCTGTTGGATTCCTTGGTTTATCTGATCGAGCCTGCGGCGCTCTTCTTCCATCCTTCGAACCTCATACAGGAGCTCGGCCCTGGCGGCCTCAATTTCTGTTGCACGGAGGGCGGCGTTCGTGGCTGACACAGGGACAAGAAGTGGGTTGCTTGGGGGTGCTGACACCTCGGCTTCTCCAGCAGTTCCTGATGCACCTTCTATCCAGCCGTGTAAACCGCGACTTGCGCCATCTCTTGATCTGGTGATAACGCGATTTCCGGTGGGCAACCCCAGCAATTTTCTTCAAAGGCAGATACAATGGACCCAAACTCTTGCGAGTCCATGCTTTCACGGATTCTTCCCCATCATCGGCGACTTCTTCTATTGAATCGCCTTCTTGGACCGATTAATGGACCTGCCACTGATGAAGCCAACGAAGACGTTGATGGATCCAAACGGGATGACGTGGCCGGTCTCCAAGTAATCTGCTTCCGGTCCCCAGCTTGAATCGTCGATGAGAGGTGTGCCATTGACCGTAATGATACGGCCAACAACAAGATCTTCAGCTCCCTTCATGGATCCTGCGGAACGTGACGCTCTTGACCGCAGGCCCCACGGTGGGCGCCAACTGTCGTGGGTTTGTCACGTCAGGTGTCATAGATGACTTCGTAGGTGTGGGATTACGCGAGTCAAGCATCTCCGAGCTTGGGATCGCAGGAACAAAGATCAACACAGATTTACCCAGGTTCGGCCCCCTCAATGTGAGGTAAAAGACCTACTTCCTGCCTACCCTAGATTGGTATTGATATGATAATCGAGGTGTTACAATGGAGGCGATCCGATCTGGTACTCGCCGTATGAGCTAGGGTTTAGGGCTTGATAGCTTGACCCGTTCTAAGTCCTGCGAGTCCTCTTTATATACACAGAGGCTCGCTAGGTTACAAAGGAAACTTTCCCCACAAGGAATATGTCCACAGAGGCCTACTCGGAGACTACTTGGTCTTCACGTCCTCCGGGATATGTCTTCTAGATCTTTCCCCTTATGGCGGTTAAATATTGGGCTTGCTCCCAAGTGGGCCTTTGTTCGTACGAGTAAAGTAGGTCGCACTGGGCCGCGGGTCAATCCAGAAAGTATTCCCCCGACACCTCCTGCAGGAGACCCGAAGAGAGATCAGCACCTCTAGCTGTACAAGCAACTGGCGACAGCAGCAAAGGCTATACAACCACCACAAGCAACTCCAAGGAGAGATACAGATCATGACCGCCATCGCCGCTCCAGTAGGAGCCGATCTAGGAGATCATACAATAGCAGCTCAGACTCGGAAGCGGAAATCGGACCCTGCGGAGCACTATGCTTCACTCGACGAATCCGGGAGGCTCGAATGCCAAAGAAGTTCTCACTAGCTTCCACGCCCAAATTTAACTGCAAACAAGAGCCATCAGGCTGGCTAGAGGACTACATGCTATGCAATACATACAGCTCATGATGGAGGGAACAGCTCGCGATTGGCTCAAATCGCTACCCGAATCATATTACGATTCGTGGGAACACTTCAGAGATGATTTCGTCAAATATTTCGAACCTCTATGCGAGCGCCCAAAAACTTTTGAAGAACTTCGAACCTGCAAGCAAAAGTCAGACGAATCGCTAAGATCATAGATATGGCGATGGACCGCCATTCGAAACTCAGTGGGCAACGTGTCGGAAGATAGTGCAATCGATGCCTTCAAGAACGACTCTGGAGAGAAGACTTCAAGGAGATGCTTGGTAGAGAAAATCCAAGATCAATGGCGGCACTCATGGTACTCGCAACAAAGTGGGCAGATGGAGAAGACTCTGTACGAGGCACTCGACCCGCTTCTTCACATGAAAACCACGAGAGTGGTAGTCGAGACCACAGAGATAGCTACAGAGATGATCGGAGGCGCAAACGCAAACATCGGTACCACGATGATGACCATCCAAGCTTCGTCGGGGCAGGCTTTCCGCAGCCGCGGGACAACCGCGACCAGACTGACAGATGACCCGATGATCACCGTGATAGTCGAGACCATCATACAGATGACCGTAGTGATAATCGAGACCATCGTACAGATGATCGCCGCGACAGCCGAGATCGCTATGGAGACAACAGATGCGACAACCGCGATAGCTACAAGAGGCCAGAATGGCGCAGGCGAGCAACAAAGAGCCTGAGCGCTCAGTCGAAGAAAGGATGGACGAGTATTGTAGGTTCCATCTATACAAAGGGGATGACGGTAAGCTACGCTCTAACCACTCGTTGAGAAATTGTAGAGAATTCGATCAACTTGCGATTGAACACATACTGCGACTGCAAAGAGATGGGCGCGCACCTCCGCAACTGACGCAGGCTCAATCGATCGCACCAGAAGCACAACCTGCTAAGGTATATCCAGCGCCGCAACAAGTACAACAAAGTCAGGTATATTCCGTACCACCGCAAACACAGCCTACTCAGGTGTATTCTGCACCAACGCAAGCACAGCCGACACCGTATACATGGTACCAGCACAACCCAATAAGGGAACACAAATGGCAGCAGCCGTGCACTAGAAGCCGCAAGGAGAGGAGCAAAAATATCCCGTAACCCGCGGGCAGATGAACATGATCCAGCGAGGATGTCCATCCAACAGAGAGCAGAAATTACACACTCGACACGTCAATATGGCAGTCATGGCACCCCCAGCTGTCCCAGATTTTTTGAAAGGATCAGAAACTCCAATTGTCTTCAATCGAGAGGACCACCCACCCGCAGTATATCGACCAGGGCACGCAGCCTTGGTACTCGGCGCTCAAATTGGAGGCTACGCCATGACCAAGGTCTTCATGGACAGAGGTAGCGCCTCAACATAATCTTCGCGGATACGCTGTGCAGGATGAACAAATCAGTCGAAAACCTGCCAAAGTCCACAAATACCTTCCACGGTATCGTCCCAGGCAAAGCAGTACTCCCACAAGGTACAATACAACTCGATGTTACATTTGGAGATCCTACTCACTCAGAACCGAGTCGATTGAGTTCGAAGTGGTCGATTGGAAGTCACAATACCATGCAATACTCAGGCGCCCCACTTCGCTCGATTCATGGTCGTCCCACACTACGCCTACCTCAAGCTCAAAATGCCAGGACCAAAAGGAGTCATCACAGTCAACGGAAATTTTCAAAGATCAGATTCATGCGACCGTGACTTCAGCAAAATCTCCTAGATGTACGGGATGGAGCAGTCACTCGCCGAACTCGAGGTCTCCAACGACCGCATGCTTCTGCCGGAATACAAGAGGATGGCAATTGACGGAGAATTCAAGGCCACCAACGACACAAGAAGCACCAGGAGCACCAGACTGATCCCTCAAAAAGGGTCGACGTGTCATCGAGTCTCAGTAGTGCAGAGGAAGGCGCACTTGCGTCGGTTCTATGCATAGGTCTCCTATTCTCATATGTAATAGCACACAATGTTGGAAGAACCAGCAGGTTTCAGACGCACTCTTTCCCTTACCAGGGTACCTAAGGGGACTGGAAGGTTTTTAATAAGGCGGCTTGCTGGTCGAACACACAATTTGGAATAAAGATATACGTTCCTCCATGTTTCTCATATATGTTTTTATTTACCCACTCAAACACTCGGGGGCTGGAGCATAAAACATAGGCATCAAAATTCTAACTCAAATGCTCGCAATCACAAGATTTGCAGCCCACTCGATAGACTCGGTGGCTGAATACACCAAACACTAAAAGCAACACAACCCCCTCGATAGGCTCGGGGGCTGGGTCAAACAAAAAATTCAACCCCACTCGACAGACTCGGGGGCTAGGTCAAACAGAAATACACAAACCCACTCGATAGACTCGGGGCTGGCATAAATAAAAAATGCAAAAGTATTTCGCCACATATACAAAAATGAATATTTACACTCGGGGGCTGCCCTGATTACACAAAAAATTACAAACTGCAGAAAACTAAGTTTCTGGCTCATCCTTCATATCCAACACAGGGCTAAAAAGCTGATCCTTGCAGCGATTGATGAAGTCTTCAGCAGCAGAGTACGTCTCAACTAGCTGTGTTTGGGATATGAGTGTACCAATCGCAGGAGGGCGAATCGCAAAATCCGGTTTGCGGCTACGGATGTGGCCATAGTCGCGTTGGATCCAAGAACTGCAAGCTGCATCAAGGATTCTTTGATTGAATCTGTCACTCGAAAAATATCAATCAAAGGAAAAAATCCTTGTGGCGGAGTCCCTGATGGGAAGAGCGCACAATTTAGGCGAGTGAAGATACGCCTGCACATCTCGAGCACTTGGGCGTTTCGCCACACTCGATCCTTCAAAGTAACAAGAGTGCGAGCATGCACCTTGTCCAAATAAAAATGCTGCCTGCCAGTAGTTGGTACTTCAACAGCATTATCAAGGAGTCGATTGACCCTCATATCTTCTTACTTGAAATCAGGCACAGAACCTGCAAAGACCAAAGTTACTGGTTCAAGGCATAACGCAAAATATACAACTTTTTGTAGCAAAAGCGATAACATAAACTCACTCTCGAGTTGCCTGTTTATGTTGTCCATCTCGCCAAGAACATAATCCTCGCGCTGGGTAGCAAAACTCGGCTTGGAACGCAGCAGCTCCAACTCAGCTCGAGTACTCTTGAGTTCTTGTTCTAGCTCACTCACTCGATTCTTCGCAAGAGCGAGTGCCCTCGCATCATTCCTTGCTTGGCCAGATGTTCGAGTTCTGACACGAGATGGAGAAGGTCCACCAGACTCATATTCTTGTGGCTGGTTCATAAAGCATAAACATTCAGACACACAAAGTAGCAAAAATTCAGGCGGTTTAGCAAACTTCATTCAAGCAAAATACTCAAAGTATATACCAGCACAAACATAAGTAGCAAAAGCATACATGCCCAAGTTCAAGTGATAAAATTACAAAGCACAGAATTCCTAGGCCTGCGAGAGAGATTCTGCCCTATTCTTACGCGACTGAGCCCTAATAGTTTCAGCTCGGCGTTCCATAGTCTAGACGCATACCTCGCTCAGTCGTGTAGCTGGCTCGGTTACACCCCTGAATGATAGTGGCCTCCCATCAGGCTTTCTCGGGTAGTCCAATAAAGCACGGTTGAAGTCAGCCTCTACCCCATTGCCTAACAAAAGCTTGAGGTGTACTCCGAGCCGCGTACCGTGAGTTCGCGGGCAAAATCCGCCACAGTCGATGATCCAGCGCCAAAGGCCGCAACAAGTCCTTCAGCAGTCGAAGGAGCAATTGCTGTAGGACACATCTCCACGTGCAAGCTGCCAAGAGTACTGGTCACGGTGGCCAGATCACCTTTGGTCTTGGATAGCACAAACTCGAGTTCCACGATTGCATTATCGAGTGACAATGAGTCACTTGATGGCTAAGTGGAAGTCGAGGAGCCTTCAGACCCTTCAAAATTCAGAAAGCAGAAGCTATGAGCAAAAGCTACTAAATGAACAAAGAGCTAATAATCGCAAAGTCAGAACACTCACCTCTGGCGGCACGGGCCATACACGACAACCGTGCTGCAAACTCCCTCTCGCGGCGAGTGGTTGCGTCCTGGGCGTCAGCGAGTGCTTTCTTGGAATCAGCCTCCTGGGTAGAGAGCTTGGCCTGCAGATCTTTCACTTGCTTCTCCAAGCCCTCCACTTGCTCCTCAGCCAATTTCTTATTTTCTGCGGAGTTCACAAGCATTCCCCATTAATGTCATAACTTCAAAAGAAGGGCAAAGTTTAGTACAAGCAAAAACGCTTACTCGCAAGCTCAGTCGAGGTAGACTGCAGGGAGTATCTCTCTTGCTCCACCCGAACAATGGTCTGAACCCAAGTGGCCATGGAGGCGTACATCGGCTGAAACAGAATACTCATGGTATCATCGAGTGCAGAAGCAAAAATTTCAAAGCATGAGTAGGGTCAAAAGCACTCACGTGATCAGTCCAAGAGGTGGACTTGGAGGAGGAGGCCATGACATCCGTAGTTGGGGCAGCCTTCTCCTTATTCAGATCGGCAGCCATCAACCAAGTTGTGTCCACGGCTGCCTCAGGAGTAGTGCCTTGTGCTGCTTCTGGAAGATGGATGGCTGCGCCACAATCGACGCATCCACAACTGGAGCCAGAGAGGGCGATTTGGCCCTGACACCAAAAAAACAGAGGCACAAACAATCAAAAAGCAAGATCACAAATGTACTGCCACGAGTAAAAGAATAGATCATAAAGAGAACCTTGGTTCGTCCTCTTCGTCCGAATCAGGATCGTCACCAAGGGCGAAAACACCCAGTCGGGAAGCGCCACTCGAAGCGGCAGGAGGGCAAGACGCCAGAGGGGAGACAGTCAAAGGACGACTTTTAGCAGGAGAAATGGTACCCGAGTCACCGGTATCTCTCTGCTCATCATCCTTAGATTCTGTACTCGATGACTCCGAAAGAACCAAACGCTGGCGCTTAGGCTTGCGAGTGGCCTGCTCAGCGTCAGACTCGACTGCAGCATCCGCCACAACTTGCTCCACCTCTTCCCCTGTTTCTTCTGCAATATTATCTTGAGGAGTCGAGTGAGCAGAAGCAGGGTCAACAATGGGCAGCTTGGGGTCCTCCTGTGCCGCCGTCTCCGGAGTAGGCCCGGCTTCGGGTAGAGGAGGAAGAGAGGAAGCAATCGAATGACCCTGCATAGTAGGCATGATTCATAATAGTAAGGACATAAACAAAGAGGTCGCAAAAGCAAATAGTAAATCATAAAGATAGCAAAAGAAGCACTCACCGCGGGTAAGGCATTGTCTGGCCCGTAGGGGAGGTGCGAGAAGTTGAAATCGATTTTTTTCAGAAGCTTTGATGCTCGTGACCTTCTTCACTTGAGCTCTCAGCTCTTTCTCTGTCAACTCCACGGCACTCATCCTGCTGGTCGAGTGGACCCTCATACTGCCACATCGGGTGGGCACGAAGGCGCATGGGCCACACTCGCATCTTCATATACGTGCTGATTAACTGAACACAAGTAATAGTCTTCAACAGCTTGCTAAGTTCACTCAGCAAAGGGGCGGCTTCCTTCGCTTCAGCAGCAGAAATCGGGTGGTCCCAGGCTACCGTCTTCTGAGGAGGCTTCTCAGTCGAAAAGACTGGAAGTACCACCTGGTCGACTGGTACGTAGAACCATTTGGTCCGCCAGCCTTGTGCGGAGTCAACTGCCTTCAAACTGAAGTAGTGCGAGTCGTTCCGCACTTGGATAGCAAATCCGCCCACCAGGCACGGACGCTTGCCCCGGCAGTTGAGGCGCACTGTGAAGATGTGCTTCCACAGAGCCTAGCTGGGGACACCCCAAAGAAACACTCGCACAACACCATAAAGCAGGTGATCTGCATAATGCTGTTTGGGGTGAGATCATGGAGCTGTACGCCATAAGCATACAGTAGCCCCCGCACAAAATCATGTAGGGGAGAGAGAAGCCGCGGGGAGGAACTCAGCAACGCACACGCGCTCGCCGGCGCTAGGGTCAGGGCGTACCTCCAAGCCTGGAGCACGCGCGGCCAGCTGATCAGATGGCGGCAGCCAACCTTTCTGACGATATTCAGAAAGGGTGTCCTCGGTGACGCAGGACCTTGTCCAGTCACCGGGAATCTTCAGTAGGGCATCGGCAGGTCCGCTCGCCGCCGCCAAATCCTTCCCCTTGCCGCACGCTTGCTCTTCTTTGGTGCCATCGAAAAGGGAGTGGAGAGCGCGGAGCTCGAGACGCAGAACAATGGTGGGCGGTGCGCAAGAAAGGAGGAGAACAGAGGAACACGAAGAACAGAGGAGCACGAATGGCAAGTAAAACATAAATCTTGCGCAAAATCTACTATTTACCACACCGCACAAAACTTCATCATAACCGTCCGTGGAAACATGGATAGCATCTGGCCGTACAAGTGGCAAGTGTAAAGAGCAACAGTCGCATCCCACGCCGCCCACTACGCACAAAACCCTAGGAGGTTATGATGGCGCGGCGAAAAATACGCCACGTTCGGTCAAATCAAAGCTGAAACGGCGTCTTCTGCGGTCAAAACTCTGAACATTGGGCCCACACAGACATGTCTTGTCAAAACAGCGAGCGCACGCCTAAGATGTCACGAATGACGTCAGGTGTGAAGATAACATACCTATTCGATTAAAGGATACAAGACTACAATCCACAAAGGATTCGACTGACAAAAGTACTCCCATGGGAGTATATCAAAAATTTCTCGTAATTATAAAACAAAGTTATTGAGACTATCCTCTACTTCGAATGAAATAAATCACAATCTCGGGGGCTTCTCCCATGGGAGCGCGCGCTCCCATAGATTTCAAAAGCAAAATATTTCGATTGACAAAAGAAGCATAGAAGAATGATTTGAGATTGTCCTCTATTGCAAGACAATAAATCACAATCTCGGGGGCTACTCCCATGGGAGCGTTGTCGCGCTCCCATAGATTTCCAAAAAAGGTAAGAAATTCACTCGACAACAGACTCGACTAAATGCATTAAGTACTTCATAAACCAGAGAATTATACTTCATAAATTCCCAGACTATGCCAATCACAGATGTTTCGGATGCTGCATACGCAAATGCAAAGGTAAGACCCGCCGATCAATCGAGCTGGGCCGAGGGACGCTCCAACAGTGTTTTCCGTTGAATTTTCTCGTGTCAACAGACATGATGAAAATCCTGACGGACACGTTAGGTATCAAAAGTGAAACTGCAGAACAAATCAGCAAGACCTAGAAACGGCCTGAGTCGAGTCTGTCCAGTATGTTCCAGGTTCGAGTCCGGGGACTCGAGTCTGATTGAAGGCTAGTATGGTTTTGCCCGAATGTGCAATTAACTGATCTCGATTTTTGGGTGAATCAGGCCTACTATGTCAATATCCCTGGGCAAAAATATCAAACGTGTTCCAGGTTCGAGTCTGGGGACTCGAGTCTGATTGAAGGCTAGTATGCTTTTGCTCGAATGTGCAGTTAACTGAGCTCGATTTTCGAGCGAATCAGGCCTACTAAGTCATACTCCCTCCGTGTCAAAATATAAGTCGCACTAGTCACTTACCACACATATGTATGTAGACATGTTTTAGTGCAAGATTCACTAGTCACTTACATGAATCTTGCACTAAAACATGTCTACATACATATGTGTGATAAGTGACTAGTGCGACTTATATTTTGATACGGAGGGAGTAATTCCTAGGCAAAAGCTTTCGACTACGTTCCAGGTTCGAGTCCGGGGACTCGAGTTTGACTGAAGACTAGTAAGGTTTTGCCTAAATGAGCAGTTAACTGAGCTTGATTTTCGAATGAATCAGGCCTACTATGTCATTATCCCTTGACTTGCATATGCATAGAGTTGAAACAAATTGAGAACTACATCTGACCAGGAGTACAAAAGCGAAGACTGCGATGTGCACGATGAAGTGAGCACATGCTCGATTCTTCGAATCAAGCAAGTACTCGGGGGCTAATGACGAGGTTATACTCTGCGGGTACCCCATCGTAAGGGTACCAGGTGCACGTGATGATCAAAGAAGCCCAAGATTAATCGAAGCCCATAAAGGAAGGCCCGAAACGAAGAGTGCTTTCCAAGTTAGATTAAGTTATAGTCGGTTAAAGCTTTCCATACATGTAACCTTGGTCGGTTATGTATCCCGAGACCCAGCCTCCTATATAAAGGCTGGGAGGGAGATCGATCAGGGACAAGCAATCCATAGCCACCAACACCCCGACGAGATCAACAACTCGCCGGACCCTTGTAACCATCATATTCGCAACATACAGACAAGCAGGAAGTAGGGATTTTACCTCACTCGAGGGACCTGAACCTGGGTAAATCCCGCTTGTCAGCCATCGATTCCACTAACACTACGCGTTCTCTACCACATAATCAACCCTAGGTACCTAAACCATGGGACTTGCCGAGGGCACACCTCGTCAGTACCCCTTTCAGTATTGAGTTGCAAGCAACAGACTATTGCATTAAGTAAAGTGCATAATGTAAGCAACACAATTATCCTTAGACAAAGCATCGCTGTTTTACCCCTAGTGGCAACAACACATCCACAACCTTAGAACTTTCTGTCACAGTCCCAGATTAAATGGAGGCATGAACCCACTATCTAGCATAAATACTCCCTCTTGGAATCACAAGCATCAACTTGGCCAGAGTATCGACAAGCAACAGAGAGCATGCAAGATAATAAATAACATAGACATGATAATTCAATATTCAACTTAACATAGTATCAATATTCATCGGATCCCAGCAAACACAACATGTAGCATTACAATAAGATGATCTTGATCATGATACGCAACTCACAAGATCTAAACATGATGGCACAAGAGGAGAAGACAACCATCTAGCTACTGCTATGGACCCATAGTCCAGGGATGAACTACTCACACATCACTCCGGAGTCAGACATGGCACTGTAGAGCCCTCCGGTGATGATTCCCCTCTCCGGCAGGGTGCCGGGAAGAGCTTCAGAATCCTCCCAAGTTAGGGTTGACGGCGGCGGCGGCTCTGGAACTTTTCGTGGAATATGACTCGGGTATTTAGGGTTTTCCCGAATAGATGTATTTATAGGCGAAGGGGCGACGTCAGTGGAGACCCGAGGGGCCCACACCATGCCGTGGCGCGGCAGGAGGGGGGGCGCCGCCACGTGGTGTGGCCGCCTCCTCGGTCCCCTTCGTGTCTCCTTCGGACTTCGTGTACGTGACAGAAAAATAGGGACCTGGGCTTTTGTTTCGTCCAATTTCGAGAATATTTCCAGAACAACTTTTCTGAAACACAAAAACAGCAGAAAATAGGAACTGACACTATGACATCTTGTTAATAGGTTAGTCCCACAAAATGCATAAAAATGATATAAAGTGTAAATAAAACATGTAGCAATTGGTATAATATAAGCATGGAACATCAGAAATTATGGATACATTCGAGACGTATCAGGCAACGCCGCCAGCAAAAATGTTCACAATTTCACATGGACAATGGTCTTACTAGGTATGCAACACAAGTGGCATGACCGTGCAAGACTATGATTCTTTCTGAGGTCCTCCGTTTTAGACCTAGGCACGGCCAGCCCTCCCTATATGGTCCGATCGGCCCAAAAATTTATGGCTAGACTGCCACCGCGCCAAGCTCGGACCCAAATTTTGAGCCCCAACAATGGGACGGGTCGAGGTTGGGCTTACTAGAAAGGCGATGTAGGCTAGGGTTCGGTCAGGCTGTTCGGGTCAGCCCATGCTATTCCATGTTTGAATTGTGCTTGGGCCTAATTTATGTAACCCGATGGTCGAACCAGGTCAGGCTTAGGCCTAAGGTTTCAATGGGCTTTTAAAGCCTGACCAGAGTTATGCCCAGGTCTACTCCAGTTGTAGCCGCCGACCATTGCATTCATCATGAAAACATACTACAAGATATAAATCGTGCAACTAAGATACCAATTTAGGTTAAAAAACTAATAAACCAAATTTCATATAGTATAAAAAATGTTCAAGTGTTACAAAATTGTGGGATGATGTCACTTGGATGTGAATTTAGCCACACCAAGGTCTAGAAGTGCAAGCCTAGTGAACACTTGCACACATACAATTTTGACATCATGTGTACCATTATCGAGCAATAGAGACCAGATTGATTTGGACATTTGGTTGCTCCACTCTGACATGGCACAATAATTTCTCTTGTTTCCATTTGTGCGGTTCAGGAGTTGCTTATGCCCATTATTTTGATCCAAATCAATATAAAGATAAAAGCTAATTTTGACGAGTGAAGCGAGCCAAGAGGAGGAGGCTTGGTCCGTGTTGTGGATCCAGAAGGAGATTTGTATATCTCGTAAATTTCACGTACGATGATCTTGACATGGCCTTTACTAGAAGATGTGATTGAACCTCTGCCTGGGTCCGAACCCTTATAGTGGAGCACCGTGTGGCGAGTGGGGCATCATTTGCCTTCGTGGCCTACCCGAGACCCATGACCTCGTCACTAGGATTTAAAAAATGACGAACAATACAACAACTGAAGTTTCTAATTGAACATAAAAGAGGACAATAAAGTGGTACTAGTAGATCCCAGGGCTTGAATTTTTTTAGAAACACAGTACAACGCCACCGCTCACATATACGTGCACACACTCACCCATATGAACGCACACATGCACACCCTACCCCTATGAGCACCTCCGAAAGACTGAGCCGGAGGTCAGGTCTTCAGATTGACGAAGTCACCACAAGCGCCTTGCTGTCGACGGGAACGTCGCCTCCCACTGAAAAATATTCCGCCTAAATGAGAAACACCAATGTCAAATCTATATTTGAACTCTGGTGGGCTGGGTGTTGATAACCCCCAAGAGCAGGGGATCATTGTAGCACATCTCAATGTGGAAGTAAGGTATCGATCCGCAGGAGCAAGAAGGAAAAGTTATCTATTCCCTACAACTAAAGTGTCACAAGTTTTAGTTGATTATGCACTAAACAAGTTTAAAGAACAAGGTGGTTGATTTAATGGATGGAAGTTTAATGTATCAAAACAAGAATGTAAAAGTGTCCCAATCCTCTTCAATGCAAGGGGACAAGACAAAGGTTTTCTCTTATAGGAACAATGGACATGGGTTCATGGGTTCACTCAATCCTCTCTCTCATCTACGGTGATTATCATGTTATAGATAAAGTACACACAATTGTCATGTTTTAATGGTAGCTTTTATGACGGCTATATGTCCTAAAACACATAGTTGAAAGAAATACTCATTTGTGTTGCTAGGTCACCCTCGTAAGGCTAGCGTGGTTGCTGTCACTCCCACATCATACTTCTCCCTTTTTACCCCCAGATAAAGGATGTTGGGCGGTACTGTGTCACTCAATACCTATGCCGTGTCACATCGGCCATCCCGTACCTACATACATCATGCTTCTTAATGGATAATATTCTAAACACTAGTGCAATGATTCATATTTCGTGTGTGTGACCACATGTCTCTTATCTATCTACACTTGGTGGTGTCAATCACCTCATGATAAGGATAAACAAGGCATTATAAATCATGATTTTTTAGTCGCCGAGTCAAGTCAAGTCGCCGAGGCTGCGGCTCGTGACTTGCCGACTTGAGTCAACGACTCAGCTTGTATAGTCGCCCCAAGTCGCCCGGCTACAGTGCACGTCAAATTGGCCTGTTATCTATTGCAGCCCGGCCTACAAACCCCAGATCCCCGCCGCGCGGCCCAAGACCTGGCCAACAAAACCCTAATCGAGAGACCCCAGATCCCCGCCGCGCGGCCCAAGGCCTGGCCCAACCGAAACCCTAATCGATAGAGAGAGCTCTCCCACCAACCACCATTCTTCATCAGATCCCATCGAGCTCCCGAGTCCCGAGCGTCTCCTTTCCCGAGCTCTCGTCGCCGGCCACAGATCCTCCACCCCGGCGCCCTCTCTCCGGCCACCGCCAGCCACCTCGACCTCCTCCCGAGCATCCCCGCGGCTCATGTCTTCCTTGACCTTTTTCTTCTGCGCCGCCACCATGCTCTGCCTCCTCCTGCGCCGCCATCCTCGCCATGCTCTGCCTCCTCCTGCGCCGCCGTCCTCGGGCATCAAGTCGCTGAAATCCTGAGGCAAAAGTCGCTGTATAGTCGCAGAAATCGCCGTCGATCCAGTGACGTGGCGCGACTTGCTCCGTGAGTCAAGTCGCCTGCGCGACCCAGCCACGCCGCGACGACTTGTCGATTAGTCGGCGACTATACGGCGACTCAAAAATCATGTTATGAATAAATCAAACCATCACATGCATCATAGAATATCTCCAAAGTATGACAAGTCATAAAAGTTCCAACACAACGGTAAATGCATAACAAATCATCTCATACCTCAATATCCACCATATGAATTACATAGATAGATCCATACTTATGCAAGGCACATCATATGGACTTCAACAATAATCATACATAGAGAGATTAGATCAAGTTACCACCACAAACTCAAATCCAGGGGGGTGGACTACTCCCCCTTCATCATGGAGACGGTGGAGAAGTCGTCGGAGAAGATGGAGACCACCCGGCAGTGCCCCGCCGGAGTTTTCCCCTCCAATCTGTAGCTCCAGGTATCTGTTTCGGTGTTTCTATATTTCGGCGGCGCTCCTTTCCAGAGGCGTCGGGGATTATTTTTATAGGCGTTTTTAGGTCAAGACGAAGTCGGTGGAGAAAAGATCGACGACAGCGAAGCCACGAGGGCCAAAAAAGGGGTCCCATGCGGCTAAGGAATCTTGCCGCGTGGGCCCACTCATTTTGGGCCTCGGGCCTCCGCTTGTTTGCTTCCTTCACTCCTAAGTATTCTAATTTCCAAAAACTGATGCTCGTAAATTTCCAGGTCATTTGGACGTCGTTTAGGTCCCTGAAACATCAAAATATAGAAAATAGTGTTTTCTGCCTGCGCAGGGTTAATTCCATAAAAATAGGAAAATTATGAAATATTCCAAAAATCATGATAAAACATTGATATAACCCTTATATAATGCAAATATGATTGGAATATAAATAATATAATGCAAAGTTCATGTATGTATTTTATATGCATCAGGTGTACAACCACCCTCCTAACCATCTTGTCACAGGCAAGCTTGACTTTGCTGATGTGGCGGGATCGATGACACCCTTGACTTTGTGTATGTTACTTCAGATGGACAACTGAAATTTTTATTTGGAATTTCTTTTGATATTTTAAAATCATTTTACACGACGGGTGCATTGACGTATCAGCTCCACAGCAGAGAGTCCAAGGACACGCGTCAGAGATCAAGAAGGGCACCTCAGTTGGAAAATCTGTTTCCGATCATCAGTGTAGATACATTCACTATGCAAAAATCACATTTTAACTGTCAAAAAAGTTTAAATATAATTTAGGGTATACACACAAACATTATATGTTTACACATAAAATTTCATTAAAAATGACATCTTTTGTAGCCAGTATAAAAGACTAACTCTGGTCCTCCAAAATAAAAAAAAATAAAAAAACTTTTTCAGGAGACATTTCTTGAATTTCTTATACAAGCCATCTTTTTTCGACGAAACTTTGTATATGTTACTCCGGATGGACACCTGAAATTTTATCTGGAATTTCTTTTGATATTTTTAAATCATTTTACACGACGGGGCATTGACGTATCAGCTCCACAGCAGAGAGTCAAAATCAAATCCTCCGGCGCCGCCGCCGTCGTGCCGCCCCCGGCGGCGCCCTTCTCCTCCCCCGCATCTCGCATCCTTCCCGGCGCCGGAGAGGGCGGCCGGCGCCTGTGAGTGGGAGCAACAGCGCGCGTCGGCGGCCCTGTGAGACCTAGCTCGGTAATGCCAGTTCGTTCCCCTCCTCACATTTTCAAGCTCTACGCATTTCAATCGCAGTGTTGGTTGCTAGTTCCTGCAAATTGGTAGCAAGATTGTCGTTCAACTCAAAAGTGGTCCTTTTTAAATTTTACTGCTCCGTGTAGTACTAAACCATCAGATGTATCTACCTACCAACTAGGGGCTCTGCAGCACAAGAAAATTCCAGCTTACGCACTTGTATCTAGTAATCACACCATAGATGGACCTAGAAATCAAGCATTAGATGTATCAAGCAATCAAACAGTAGATGTACGTATCTAGCAAGTAAAAGCTCTGTATGTTAACAACACACTGGTATATAGATCAATTGCTCGACAACATGAACTACAAGCAGTGTGTTGTTAACATTTGGTATTCAGAGCCAATTTGTTCCTCCACGCAAATCCACAAAAATTCCTACACAAAATTCCCCCACAAATCACCAGATTCGAGCCAAACCAAATTCCACACCAGAGGCGTCGATCCGGCCTATTCAATCATGTCGGGCGAATCATCTTGGTCTGGTCGCGGAGATCGAGCGTTCGCGTCGGTGGAGTACCCGCAGCAGCGACCTCTCGCCGAGTGGGAGCGCAAGCGAGCACGATGACGCGCCGAGTTTGCCGCCCGTATTCCGGTCACGGCGGCGCAGATTGCATCGGAGATATCAGCGGCGGTAGCATCAGAGGTCAAGGCGGCCATAGCAGCAGCGCTGGATGCTGCGTTCGCGAGGCACGACGAGGCCATTCGGGACACGGACATGGACGCCAAGGATCGTCCAAGGGCTTCGTCACCTATAACTTCGACATCCTCCCCGTCATCTGTCCAGACGACGAGCGTCACCTCCGAGAGGGCCATGTACATCCATACGGTGGCAGCAGCGGATTCCATCTCCACCAAAGTGGGAGCAGCATCCATCTGCCACGACTCCGAACTTGCACTCGCGACGCCTATCACCTGTTCGGCCGAATGCCCGACCAGAGAGAACGGTGCATCAGGGGCCATGAAAGCGACGTCATTGTCCCCAAGGAGCTTCATTCCATCGGTGTCTGCGGTGCACGAGGACGGCAACCATCTCGCAGTGCCCTGCCTCCAGCCGCTACTACCATCTATGGCCATGTCGGCGACACATGACAAACCGGAGGGAGCCGACAGTGCTGTGACGCATGAGGATGAGCAACAGCTGGCTTGTTTGAGTGTGGAACGGCCACTTGCGCTCGTTACTGTGAGTGATGTGGCAGATGATCACAGCTTCGTCGCTGGCATGTCTATGGTGCCACGCACTCTGGCCACACTCGGAGTCGACGAAGACGATCACATCGTCAACAAGCATGAGGTCATGGTCACATGTGACTCCTCTGTGAATCAGCTTCATGCAGAATGCAATGGTATGTGGTCTGGTCTTGGTTGTACCACAATACATCACAACTCCTTGTTGCCTTGAGACCCGGGAGAGAAAACAGGGGTATCAACAGATTATGTGCGTAATGGAGATATTGCTTTGGATGCATGTGTTACGCAATTAGATGCAGCTTTATCAGGAAGTTGGAAAACTGAACCAGAGGTCTGGCCATTTGTTCAGTTTGCCACAGGTATTCAGTTTTTGTCATGGGATCCAGGCCAACCATTGTATGGCATGTGTACCAAGTTGATTATTGCTAGTGGAGTGGCCTGTTTGCAAGTAAATTCAAGGCATGAGATGTTTAGCTGTAGCTTGGAGGTTGAGATGATAGCAAACTGCATGGTTGAATTACTAGATCTGCAACCTTGGCCTTCCGGGAAGATATTTATATTGGTTCCTACAGTGCTGAGAATGGCACCCGATAGTTACCACGGGATAATGATGCCTGGGAAGGAAATTGGTGAAGGAACTATCATATTGCAATATCTTGGAGAATTATATGAGAAGCAGTACTCTAGTTGCAAAGGACTTCAGCTTGGGCATTACACACATTATCGCTCTGAATGTTTTGCTTGGAATATTGCCTGTTTCCTAGTGGGAACATGTCATGCATGTTCAGGTTTTGGAGGATGTGGGCCTGTCATTAGCAAGCCGGCCAAACCACCTGACATTCATTGCACTTGTGGAATTCTCATGCGGTTTATGTTAGCTCCAATGAATGTGGACTCTAATTTGGGAACCCCACTGAATCTGGATGTCTATATTGCACATCCTGCTCTAAACATTGCTTACTCAAGTTGGAGGTCAACCATTATTGGATGTTCCCTGCACTATGGTCCTGGATCTGATGTTCTTTTGCAATATTTTGAAGAATTCTGTGTGGAGCTTGTGTACGGGTCCATGCTAGATGCCCTTGAATATCATCTAACCAGCTCCTGCTTCCCTCAGCTAGCTGTACTTTCATCCTCACTGCTACCAGCAAAATCATCTGACAATGGTACTTCTGGGATTCTCATGGCTCCTCATAGCAGATTGGTTGTTGTGCTTGTTGGTGTTCTGCTGGTATGGTCTAACTCGGTTCACACTATTGACTTGCGTTCCGAAGATATGAGCTTCTGCACTGATCCACTACCAAGTGCGGACCAAGGAAGGTTGACAAGCTATAAGCTGCTTACTGTATGGATATTTGACCTGATCAGTAGAAGGGATAGCTTATGCACAGTCCTGAGGAATGCTAAGCATCTGATAAGTGCAGATATCTCAAGTCAGCAGCAACTGTGCTACAAATTTACAGCTGAAATTTTTAGCAGCGATGCACACTCTGAGGAGATCATCCAAGACAAACTCATTGCCGTTGTTGTCGCTACTTGGTACGTGTTGTGTGCAAGGCCCAGAACTAGAAAGAATTTTTCTGTCCACAAGGCAAAAAGCAAGGGCCACGACAATATAATTGGCCACTGCAGAAAAGCAGAAGCTAAAGGAGAGATGAATGTCAACCCCATATACATCAACTCGATCTACATCGGCTGCAACTACTACTTCGACTACGCTTGCTGCATCGACAATGTCCACGCCGACGATGACTACTACTATGGCACCTTCTTCACCCAAGTCCATGCTGGCCAAAAGTTATATCTTGTTGCCTACCTTGACCAAGTGCACATCGGTAATGGCTTTTACCTTGGCACGTTCTTTGAGCAAGTCGGCATTGTCTTCTGCCTCAACCTCATCAAGGTCTGCCTCGGCTACGACACCCATCTCGACCTGGCCAAAGTCATGAAGCATCAAGTACCGTGGGATCCAGGCGGTTCGACATGGCATCGGCTTGAGGTCAAGCCGGATTTTAAGGAGGGGGGAATGTTAGCGACCCTTCTACCTGGCACCTGGGCACCACTGTTGGGCCACGGCCTGCTCGGAAGCCAGATGGGAGTGGACCGATATATACCAGCGACACGCCTACGTGAGGACTCGGCTTGGAACTGGACGGCTTCGGCCTCCTCTGCTTCTGTCTCCCTCTTCCTCTCGTTCGTATTTCTCTGCTCCTCTGTAATGGATCGAACCTGAATCCATCGCTTGTAGTTCATGTTGTCGAGCAATTGATCTATATACCAGTGTGTTGTTAACACTGTAGCACAGCCAATTTGTTTTTTGTAAATTGCGGCTTACAGTGTACATGATGTTGCCTGGTCCATTGACCCACTTACTCGGTCAGAAGACAACAGAGTTTACCCTTTTGGTTTTCCTCTCGTTTCGAAATCCGACAACCGCCAATCAGTAGTACATGTGCTGGCCGCTGTTGGGAAGAATGACAAAGGGAATCCATGCATGTATGTGGCAAGCAGTGAACCAAATGCAAATGGGGAATCCTTAATTGCATGGACCGCTCTTTCCCCGGACGTGAAATCGAAGGAACCGACTACGAATTTTCTTTAGTGCGGAGCGCCTGTAGAATGTTAGGTTGCGCCTGTGGCGATGCTGCATATTTATTCAGGACTGAGTATCTTGGTTGAGATGACGAGACGTGGAACAGTGGATGAACCTATTGACTCAGTGGATACCCTGAAGGGCTTAGCCATTATATTGCACTAGTACTTTCCTTTTTTCTCGCCCACAGCGAACCAACTTGGCATTCATCTTTCGATTTGTCCCAGAACCTTATTTCTAATATGAATAAGCAATTATCATTCCACATCTTAATCCCTGTAGCATCCTGGCGTCCAACATGCTGCCATCTACCTCCATGGGGTTTAGGTTATGCACAAGCAACCGATTGCTTGTTTTGCAAAGAAATTTAGTTTTGAGATGCTTTTTGGAGATGCAAGGTTTTATGTTGTGGTCTCACATCCTCAAAAGCGGGGGACAGGGACTACTATGTATCCATAGTTAAGATGTTGTAGAATGTTCGAGCAGAGGTCGACTCGACCCACAAATTAGCTGATTTCGATATGGAACGAAGCTTGCGGGCGACGAGCTCGGCCACAAATAGCTCTACAAGGATTGGTTGGGACCATACACCTACAAATTTTACAGCCTACACTCACTTTTTCAAGCCTAGTTCAAGCCTCGACTCCTGCTTTGTCAAGCCCATATCGGTGATTCAATGTGTCCCAGGCCATCTTCGCTGGCAACTGAACATGTGTATGTATGCTAACAATAATCTGAATTATCAAGTAGGAATGACAAATAATATATAGGAATAAACAAGTAGACATAATTTTTGACCGATCTCCATATGACAACCCAACCCCTCCCTGGATTGACAGGTATGTGTGAACACGGATACGTGGCAGCGGTACATTCACATCCAGTCCAGCGCAGCACTCCGAATTGAGCATATTCCTGTTTTCATACTGAAACCTTTATTTGGATTTTTTGTTTCCTCATCTGGATGGTCGATAAATACATGCAGCCCTCCTGGATCCACATCCCTTTCCCCACTAGGGCTGGACCTGACGGAGTGGGGGAAATAAGTTAAGCAAGCCGAGCCGTCAAAGCCCCCCCCATCTCCCAACCACTTCGCCGCCGCCGTTCTTCCGTCAGAGCCCACAAAAATCCATTGATCTCCTCTGTCCGCTACCAGAGATCTAGCCGGGGCAACTGTTCTTGGTAAGCCTTTGGTTCGATTAGTTCCAACTGGATCATATTTCCTGCCGCGAGCACTCAGATCTACCTGCAGGATCGGATTCAGTTCATGGATACTTAGTTGGAATCTTTTATGCCATTTTACTGATCTCTGCATATGATTCTTTGTGCAGACAATTGTTCTATGTGCTTGTGCGGGCTTATTTTGGTGGTGTCGTGTGATCCTAAGGGAATCAAAGCGCTTCATAGCGAGGATGCCCGGTCTACCTTTACCTAATCATGATGCAGCGTAATCCGCTACCAAGATTTTCTGAATTTACTATTATGTTTGTCTTATATGTTTCTCTTGCTTTGAGAATTTCTGTATAACTTTTCGCAAAATTGCAAGGGTCTGTTTATGTCTGGTAGATAGGTTTGGAATCCAAATCCCATGATCTTTGGTGAAGTTACACCATTAATAACCATTGGATGATTTTACACAATATCTATATAACTGTGTATTGCACCGTGAAGCATGTTAGGTCTGATGTCTTTAGGTTTATATATGGGTTCCATCTGAGTTTTTATGGTAAATGGCTATCTTTGGCAGTTAATGATTACTCACTGGAAATCTGTGTTGTACCTTGGCCAGTAATGGGAACTAGTCAAGTTGTTTTGCATGTATAGTGGATGGGTTCCTTGTTTTTGATGGGAGATGGATTCTTCTTTTTGTTTGATTTAACTCTTTTTTCTTGTGTAGGAACAATGGAAGTGAAATCAGTTACCCCAGGTCTGCAGACCAAACGTGCGGTCAGCAGTCAAGAGCTCAGTTATCTCCAGATGAGGAACTTGCCCCTGAGAAATGTTTGGCATTATACTGCAAACCGGTTGAGCTGTACATTAAAATTCAAAAAAGAGCCATTGAAAATGTAAAGTTTATCCCATATTCTAACATGGTTTGTGCTAACTTCGTTTTTAGATACCAGTGACTTAGTTGAATTTTGCAGCCCCTTTCTCTTCAAAGATGCCTTTCTTATAAGATAGACGCAAGACGGAAAAAGAGGTAAATCTGTTAAACAATTCCAAACTGAAGTATTTCTCACTCTATGGATGCATTATATCATATATTTAACAGAGCATCTTGAGTATGGAATTGGTGCTCTTAGTAATTTCACGAACTAATTTCGTACTTGACCTGAAGGGTAGCTCAGTTGAACAAATCCTTACAAGTAACTTGTTTTTCGGGCACATATTGACCTGTGTTTCTGCCAAAAACTGTAGGATACAGATATCGGTATCAATTGCTGGAAGTGCAAATGCTGAATTGCCAGCACATGGTATTTTTCCTCTCCATGTTCTGTTTGCTAGAGCAACTAGTGATGATTCGCTTGATGGGGTAAGCACGTATTTTAGTTAATGGAAGATAGTAGTATGTGTTTATGAGATGGTCTCTTTTCTCATTTGTAGCTTTGTGTTGCAGCATTCTCCAGTGTACCGGTTTAGCCGGACTTGTCTCCTGACTTCTTTTCGTGAATCTGGAGATAATGACCACACTAAAGCCACATTCACTATCCCCGATTTGAAGAGTTTAGCGACCTCCCAAGTTTGCAACTCCAACATTATCCTTATTAGTTATGGTATATTGTGCATCCTATGGATTATTTTTGGATAACACTTCTTTTGTTGTCATCAATTTGATTCACTTTTCTCTTCATTTCAAAAGGCCAACGTGGAAAAAGTTTTAGTGAAAATTTCTCAGAGAACCATATGGAGTATTCTTCTCATCAAAGTAAGTTATGGTTGATATTTTCTGGTAGACATTCAGCAGTTGATACTTGATACAATATATTTGTTCGCCATACTGGGGTTGATCTTTTTTTTTTGGTCTCAAACATCAAATGGTTGACCGTGCTGGAAGTTAGAAGCCTTAACTCAACCTCTGCAATTGAAAGATGGAAGGGGGCAACCATACTTTTATGTCTTAAGCCTAACAATGATCAGCACCAGCACACACCCTGTATTAATCTCAAACAATAAAACCCATTAAACCACCAACAAACCCAGGTGGTACATTGTTAACAGCAACTTTATAGCTTTTACTCAGAACTTGAAAACCATGTAAACATGCCGTTCATCCATTTGTAACTAAAATGATGCATTTTATTAATTGAAAATAATTGGCTATATTTGCCTTTCTTTTAGAGTAGTTAAGATGATCAAATCAATAAACTATCCTAAAAGAAGTGTACTTTGTTAAGATGCATGTCACTAAGCCCTCTCATTTGTATATGCCTTTCTTTTATCATGTTCAGGAGATTCTTTTTGTTGTGGCTTTCACTCTTAGCAAATAGTCTCAAACTTGTGCCTTTGAAATTTATTAAACATAAACACTGGTTTTACATCTCAGGAACCAAGAATACATTTGTGGTTGTATTGATGGACTAATTCTTGTACATCTTATCAGAGCTTGGAGGCCAATGTTCCTGGGGTAAAATACCAATTGATTTACTCTGCTCATCTCTGGATAATTGCGTAGCTTTAAGGTTGGGGCGTACTGTGGGATTGACTTCAGAAATAAAAATGAGACCAGGCTTCATAGAGGTATGCTGCAAAGTCAAGTGTTTGTTGCATATGCTGACGTTTATTGCATGATTATCTTATGTTCCACTCGATTCGTAATCATGGGACAGATACGGTACCATTGTTATATGACACTTGATTCAGGAAAAGAAATCACCTTATCACATTCACATTCACTGGCACTGTGCTACCTGTTTGAATTTTGACTATTTGTTACTCATATTGCTACCTATATGTTCAACAATTGGGAGTATTTGAACTCCTTTCCTTTTATATTTAACACAATTACTTTCGATCTTTAGCATCTGGCGCTAGTTCCAATTTTACCTTTATAAAAGCTGCAAATTAGCACCTATTCATCTTTGAAATTTTGCCAATGCTTGCTAGTGGAGGGATAAGCTTGTAGAGGACGAATCAGGGGAGGTGTTGCTTTTATTTGGCTGCCAGTTAGTGGAATTTCCCATCTCCTGCCTGGGAATTCCGCTTACCATCCGGCGACCAACAAGTGCCCAGATGCAACCCCTCATTAATCGGCTTGCCAATTAGCTTCCAGCATGGAAATCACGGATGATGGTCACCTCCGTGCTCTCTGCTATCTCAGTGCATCAGCTCTTGGTGATCGCGCCGCACAAAAAGACCATCAAGGATGTGAACAAAATCTGACGAGGGTTCCTATGGGCTGCAATGGAGAAGGCACACGGCGGGCAATGCCAAGTCAATTAGAACAGGGTCTGCAGACCCCTATGCTAGGGCGGTCTCGGCATCTGGAACTTAGAGCTCGCTGGCACCGCGCTACGCTTCAGGTGGCTTTGGTTCAGTCGCACTGACAGACCTTACCTTGGTCAGGGATCGATCTGCAGTTCAGCGCGAAGGATAAAGCGATGTTCTTTGCCTCCACTAGGATGTCGGTCGGTGAAGGAAACCTCGCCTGCTTCTGGACCGACCGCTGGACCGACGGGAAGGACATCTCAGAGATTGCGCCAGAGGTGTTATCTGGTCACAAGAGGCTCCACAAAACCACGACGGTACCGCACGGCCTGCACAACGCCAATTGGATGGCGCCGCTGCTTAGCAGGCTGCAATGGGAGGCTATACTTTAGTTCCTACACCTTTGGCCTCGCCTCGTGCATGCTCAGCTCACACAGGAACCTGATCACCTAACCTGGAGATGGACCGCTAACAGAGCCTACTCTGCACATTCCTGCTACATGGCGTCCTTCAGCGGATCGATCCGCAGCGATGTCTGGCAACTCACATGGAAGACCTGCGCGCCTCGCCGACCTTGACCGGTGCTTGACGGCCAATCAGCTACAACGTCATGGCCTCCAACACGCACTTGTTGGTTGACTGCCCATTCTCCCAGCAAATCTGGCTCGGGGTGCTTTCCTGGGTATGTGCCACTTGCCCCCCGCCACATCAAGGTGCTAGGCTTGGAGATTGGTGGGCTTCGGCCAAGCAAATCTGCCCCAAACCCACGCGCAAAGGCCTTGACACTGCTCTCTGCTTGGATGATTTTGAAACAACGCAAAGAGTGCACCTTCGAAAATGCTCACCCCAGCTGCAGCACCACACTTGGTAGCATCAAGGAAGAAGCCACCTTTTGGGCACGCAGCGGAGCGCTTGGCCTTCGTGTCCTCCTACCTGAAAACTGGGATGTACACTAGGTGTTTTTTGTTGTATACTCTGTTCTGCCTCTTTAGGCATGTAAATACTCTCCTATCTTTTCAATGAAATGAAACACAATCCTTTTGTGTTATCTCAAAATAAAACAGTACATGACCTAACTGCCTGTGGTAAATTGGCACCCAATTCACTGGCAAATTGCCCACAGTGAAAAGTATATTTGCATTAAGTTATAGGTGGACGTGCTAAACTCAGAATTAACAGCACAACACTCTGCAATTTCTGAAGTATATATGTCTCTTGTACATTTCTTTTTGTTTTCATTCTCAGGTTCCTCAGATTTCTCTGTCGTCTTTGCTTTCTATATAAATTGTTTGTTGACTCTGCTATTCTTCTTTTGTTGCACACATAGTCAAAACTTCATGAGCATGGCAGTTGCTTGACATTTTGTTCTCGAAAGGCAGATACTACAGTAAGCTTTTCTCTGTTTCTTTGTGTAATTAATTGTTGTGGCTTCCAATTTGTCGGGTAATATGATTTGAGAATAGCAATACTTTAGCTTGCTGAAAACTGCAAGTTATTTCCCGTAGCTTTGCTTAGATCTCTACCTTTTTGTGTTGCAGGGTTCATATGAATTACATGCAAGCATAGATGCACAAGAGGCTGGCGCGAAAGACATGGAAAAATCTCCTTATAGTCATTACTCCTATGCTGATGTCCCACTTTCGTTATTACCACATATCGTAAGGTAAAGTAACCCAGTATACATAGTTCATTTCTGAAATTTAATGAAGCTTTGTTCCCTTATTTTATTTATTGCATGCATTAGTTCTTAATGCTTATGTGTTTTATCCATCAAATGTGAGATTTTATTTGCTCTTTGGACTATCATGAGAAGGAGCTGCAAGCCGTTGCATTCTGTCCCATAGGTGGTCTGTCCTAAAAGTATATGCATTAACTGGGTTGAGTAGAATGCAAGTGCATGCTTTGAAGAATCGTGCCGACGCACATCTTTATAAGATGTTTTTTCTGGCTTGCGCTGCATTTGATAGTAATTGGTAAATATAGAATAAATGATATATATATAGAACTTCCCCGCACAATAAATATATCTTGAACTGCTATTCAGCACCGACGCTCACATTAGCCACACCATGGCGCATCCTATTTTCCCTGTTGCACGTAAACATTTCAAAATTCTTTCTTTCAACTAAGATTCACAAAAACTATGAATTCGACTATTTGAGGATTTCCAACTCATATGAATTAATTAACTTCCAACTGAGATTGAAATGAACGTCCAGTTTCTTGGACCTTTCAAATTCGATTGGATGGAAGCTCGTTTTGGGAACCTTTCAGTTGAGACTCCGAAAACATCAAGTAGATTGTCGGTTCAACTTTGAACTGGGTAAATAAACCTTCAATCATTTGAAGAAATTTTCATCGCACACCTATTTTTGTGTTGTGGGGGGAACACACTTAGGATGCCAGAGCTGCCTTACAGCACATGGAGGATGATGCATCCACAACTTCTTCCCGCTTTGCTGGCTTCCGACACCTCATGCCTTAGGGGGTGCCGGTCAGGCGAATGGCTTCTATGGCCAACTTTGCTCTCTTGTAGCGACTATGGAGGTGGAGGTGGGGGTGGGGTGGGGAATATGGGATTTGATGCAAGGGGTGACAAGTGAGAAGGGCCAGGCGATACAAGAGGAAAGTGAGAGGAGACAGGGTGGGGAAAGAAACCGATGGATACTCCTAGGATCTGTTCATGTGTTGATTAGATCTTTGCGTGCTGTTTATGTGGCGATTGGACGATTTGCAACGGTGTCAACTGGATTCGTATCAAGTCGAAGTACACAACTTAGCAACACTAGGCAGAAGGGGTCTATCATGAAACTGGTTGGACCTGGCCGTTGTTTACAAAAGACCTAGTTATCGCATGTTTGCACCTTGCTTCAGTAGTCGAGTTGTATTTTTTATCAATACATTTCATATTTTGATGTAACCAATTTTACTGTGAATGTTGATTCTGCAGGTTAAGAACAGGCAATGTGCTCTTTAAGTACAAGCACTGCACAAAATTTCTAAGAACCGAAGGTTTGTTCTCTCTCTCTCTCCACACCTGTCTCTTCCTCTCTTCTCAATTTCGTTGTCACTTGCCTTGCATCATGCATTGGCATTTTGTCATAGGTACCATGTTTTCCCATTCAATGTATCTTGGTTTGGAACAGAAGACATTTAGTTTGGTCTTGTGGTTTGGTTGGGGAAGAACTTAGGCTGGGAGTGGACGAACAACACAGGCTGACAGAGGGTGAATAGCAGATACTACGAAGATAGAACACCAGGGAGAAAAAACGGAATGGAAAGAGATCAGTTTAATACTATATTTTAATTTTCTTGCTTAGCTTAAAAAGAGCTTCACTTCAACCAAATGCTAAGAGATTCATAAGTCCGAGGTTAAAAAATCTGACTTCACTATCATGAGTAATTTAATCCCACTAATTGCATGGGATATTTAGAAACCGACTTTGCCACCGCAAACTCCACATTAAGGCGAGAACCTAAAGGAGTGCTAGCGTTGTGGCAACTTTTGTTTTATGCGATTATTCTTTTTGTTGTGTCAAGTTATTTGTGACATGCTAATATCCTTGAAGAATAACAAGACAAAATAGCGTATTTTAGTATTCGTTATGTACATATTTTTGTGTATTGATACACAAGTAAACTAGTAGGCAATTTGTGCAGTTAATTTTTTGTTTTGCCCATGGTCCTGGAGTTAAACTTGCCATTTCATTACCAACTTTAGTGGTCTTGCTGTGCGCCTGTGTTTTGATGATTTTTAAAACTCAAGAAAAGTGTCTTAGATTTTTTTTGTACTAGTCATCTCTATTTTATTATTCATCTTCCTGACATCAAGCTAGATCTACATTGTCATATGTTGCTACTTTCTTTGTCTGTTGTTCATGGTCAAGATCCAGAGTTCAGCTTCTTGTTTTACTTTTTTTTGCGAGACTTTCACCACTATAACGAATATACTTTAGCTTAGATAGTTTTTTTTAAATTCTTCACTATCATGGTTCCTATTCCTTATTGATCTGTTTATTCCTTCTTACTAGTTACGGAAGATTTTTCTTGCGCCTTTTGCTTGGTACAGTGCGGAAGCTTCAAGGTAAATTGTGAAGCAAAATATCTTCTACCTTATCTATCGTCTTATGTTTCTGGTTGCTGCTAAATGATGGTTTTAAAGAGATCCTTTAAATGAATATCTCTATAATACTCCAAGTCAGATTGTTATTGTGCAATATGAGTGACTGCAGAGAGTTGGCTTGACATATCTCGGATGTGATAGCACCTGAGAGCTGGTTGGTTTCTGCAGAGAAACTAACATGATGCTGCATCTCAACTGCCTAAATTCATGATTAAGGCAATGCTATTTTGTTGTCTTGCACTGCAACATTAATGTTTCTCCTTTCTAGTGAGGAAACTAACTTTGTCCACAGTTCCATTAAACCTTTTTGTTGAAACCAATAGAATTCCGTTTTTTGTTTACTCAAGCCATATCTTACTGTGATTCTTTTTGTTTTTCTAGGGTCTGGAATATCATTTAACCTCATCCCATGAGCTATTCCACTATGAATTCTCGGTTTGTTATCCTCTGAAATCTCCATTGCAATCTTATATAATCACACATGTTTGATAATTAGTTATATTTTCTTGTCAGCACAGGTATCTAAATACGACCAAGTTGTTCATGTTTGTCTGAAGGGTGATACCAGGACACCGGAGGTAAATTGTAATCAAGGATGTCTTTTCTTTTTTGAATTGGAAGGAAGTCAAATGTACTCTACCATTCATTAACTAAGACATTGTTACTGATTCCAGTACTTTTCTAGTGTTTCAAGTATAACATGTCTATGGATATTACACTAATCAATAATGCAATCTCAAAATTGGTCCTTGCTTTGTTTTGCCTCCTTTGAATTCAAAAGGGAAGGGTACACCTAAATCGGATGGAATTCTGCCTGACATGATTTGGGATGTTTTTCATAAAATGCTGCTTTAAATTGAGAAAGCTAATTTTCTGTTCAATTTCCAGCTTCCAAGTACTGCAGGAGATGAAGGGGATGAACGAAAGAAGAAACAATTTTTCTACCAGTGCGCTCATACTCCATTACTTGTAAAAATGCTAAATTCTCTCCTCAATTTTGCTAACTATGTTCCATCAGATCAAGGTTTAAGAAGAGGTGTAGAAGATCAGAAACAACAATCAAGAAGACCAAGCATGTACATCCACATATCCTGGAACCAGGATCACCTGCAAAGACTGTTCCTGTGGACAAAGATGTCGTGGAATCCAGATCACCAGGATCTACGGGTGATGTACATGCACATACTACGGAATCAGGATCATCCAAAGTTGCGCATAAAGGGTCTGAGGTGGATTATGTCCCAAACGAAAATGGTAAATTTCTCATCTTATGGACTCTTGGCATATTAAAAAAATACATTCAAATGAATACACCATCAAATGTTGACATGATCTCAGTTTTTCACCTATAAAATCTTTATGCCACCCATTTCTAAAACCTTACCCTTATTTGCCACTGTTGTCAGCCCCTTTGTCACCATTTCCCCTAATTTTTTATTGCTGGAATGCCTATCTTGCCCTCATTCTGTCAGATTACGGACACCAATAGGAGTTCTTCCCTATCCCCTTTCGAATCCCATATCAACCTCCGAACGACTTAGTTCATGGCATCATCTCTGTCCATCACCATGGAAGCGTGATCGCAGCAGCAGTGCAGCACACAGTAGCAAGGTCTAGGCGTGCGGCGATGAATTCATGTCGACTCAATTAAGCTAGATCTTGCCGTGTTATTGCTTCTGCTAATGGTATGCAGCCGTAGCACCTTTTTTTATTATGCTAGTGAGTTAGCCATGAAAGAGCAAATGTTCGCTTAGCAGTCCACTTAACAATTGGACCGGGGCTGGATGGTGTTGGGGAATTTTTTCAAGGTTTTAGAAATAGGTAGCACTGAAGGAAGATAAATCTCTTCTCTGACAGATTGGGATTACAAGTCGGTGGCATATAAGTTTTTTTTTTATCTACTACCTTGACGAACCTATGTCAGCTTGTTAAACGGTACAGCTGCCATCCTTCATTTGGACATGTGGTCTCCTTTGAGTTTTCAACTTAGTTCATAGTTTTTTCTTGGGGTACGTAATTTTATTAACACTTTATGCTCTGCATGCTAGGAACCCTAGAAAGTTCAGTACTTCAATCTTTACCTCAGTGCTGATTGTGGTGATATGTTCTCCTGCTGTCTGCTGAACTGGTTATTTGTTGATTTTTCATTATAATTCAGCTAGCATGTAGACGAAAAACTAGAGTATTGCGTTGATTTCTGCATTCTTATGCTCTGCCACTCCCAGTGCAGGGATTTCATGTCCCCATTTTAGCCTTCTTTCACCTGAAATCTGTTGCATTTTTTTCATGATGCTACCTGATTTTTTCAGGGATTTTCCTGATGTTGCCTACATTTTCAGGGATCTCTGTGCCACAAACTTCAGTTGATTCTCATTCAACACCAGCAGTTCTACAGTTTGGGAAGTCAAGGAAGCTCTCTGTTGATCGAGATGACCCAAGAAAGTAAACCGTTGTCTTTTCTTGATTTCCTGTTTACTTTCCACTTAGTTGTTTATTGAGGCTCTCCTGAACTAACTTGTTGCTTGTTTGTACTTATATCATCTGCAGTCGTCTATTGCTGAAAAAACGCGAGTTCTTCCATTCTCAGACGGCGCAGGTGATTACAATCATGCAATACTCAGCCATCTTTTGTGTATGCGATTGAGCATGTGTGTCTATGCTTGTTCCAAATTAGACTTTTACACATACCTTTTGAAACACACATGCATGTCTGCAACACAACGCCTGCACATATGGAGGATCTTTAAACATTATATTTACACTTTATTTTACGTATGGGGAAGTTAAACCTTTGTTTCTATTATTTCGTTGCTAGTTTTTGGTAGACGCCTAAAGTATTGAGGTCTGTGAATAGCTGAGGTTGGTGGAAAATAGTATTCCTTGTCCCTGCTATATTTGAGTGGATTAAGTAGAATACATAATATTCATCTGAAATATCTTCCTCCCAAGAAAGTTCATCTAGCATGGCAACGACGTGACAGCAAGCATTGTAGGTACGCAATATGAATTAGGGGTGAGATATATCTTCTACATCTACTATTACATCTACTAGTATATCTATAAGTTTAATACCCAACACTGATATTTCTAGATGAAGCATGTGAAGATGTAGTTTATCTTCAGGGCGAAATTTAACCTTTTTTAGTTGTCAATATTATTTTTATGGTATTTTTAGCGGCAGTTTTGTTATTTGACATTGCTCTTTGCTAGACATTCCAACTATCATACTAGTTTTCTTTCATATGCTTGTCATTTGTTATTTGACCATCTCTACTGATGTTTTATTTTTTAAAATCATAATAAAGCACTCAGTTGTATTGTGATTTTATGGCCTGTAACTGAAATTTAGCTGACCGTGGTTTTACATTTCTAGAAAATGGAACCAGAAGAAGTATTGGCGGATCATGATAGTGAAGACGAAATTGATGATGACATCGCTGACTTTGAAGATATGATGGTAAGCTGCAATATTCTTTTTTCTTCGCTCAAACTTGGAATAATTGCAGGCTTCTGAATTTGCATGTGTAAAATAGTTAATTCTGGTTATCTTACTTTGCCAAGTAAATGCAGATGCTTGATGGTTTTTCTGATGTTACAAAAGACGAGAAGCGTATTATGCAAATGTGGAATTCATTTGTTCGGAAGCAAAGGTCTGGCCTATCCCCGACATTTCCTTCCTAGTTCTGGCTATGACGGTACATAGGAGAGATTTGACATGCTGTAGCTATTTTATACGTTGCTATTTTCGGTGGTACATGGCTTGGGCCTTGGTGAACCAACTCCAATAGTTTTTACTGATAAGTCATGTTTTAGGCATTTTATTCCTATAAAACAACTTCGACCTAGATGAATAAACGTTTCTCCTATGGTACTCGATCTTTGTTCTGGATGGTATGGTACATTGAAGTATCGTAGTTTCTACATTCTGTTCGCTTCTATCCTGGAGATACAAATTCCGGTTTTGATTCTGTATAAACGTTAACTGCAGGGTACTAGCCGATGGTCATATACCTTGGGCCTGTGACGCGTTCTCCCGGCAGCATGGACAAGTGCTCGTGCGCAACCCCTCTCTACGATGGTAGAAAATCTGCTATGAACACCTCACGCTACATGCCCGCGGCTTGATTTATAACATTTTACACTGGATGTACAGGTGTTGGCGGTTTGTCATGATCGAACTCTGGAACCACAATCTGCTAGACGCCCGCACCATGAACACCTGCAACAAGTTCCTCGATGATCTTGAAAGCGAGAGCTCCGACCCCATGTGAACCTGATTCGTGGAAGACGTCGCATAACTTGAGCAGGGATGGCCCTTGGGCACCCCCCTGATCTCCCTGCTTGTGGTGGTGCATCATGGCACATTTTGATTTCTGGCTCACCCTCATTGGACAATTACAGGATTACAGCTTGGCTGATGATGATTACAGCGTGTGTTCTCGACATATGTTTTTTTCTTTTCTGTATCTCCTTTTTTTTTCTTTGCGTGCATTGCTTGAAACATTTATGGACAGTGGAACCTGGCCGCGTGTTTCTGTTTCACGCAGAATCATGAAAATTAAACCTGTTGTAGTAGGATGAACCAACAGAGAAGGTCTGGCACTGATGTGATAGTTTTCCAAATTAATGGCCAATTCATAAATTTTATAATGACCTACGTTGATTTTGCAAGTCACTGTTTTTTTTGGGGGGTTGAAATGCACATTCTCCGCTGATTACTAAAAATCTAGGATCTGCATTTGTTTTGGGGGGTCGACTGCAAGCATACAAGCATGTTCATTTTAAGCTGTGGTGATTTCAAACTTCATTTGTCGAATACCTCTAAAAATCTTTTAAATACCTGGCACCTGGGTTAGATTGCATGAGTAGTCCAATCCGCTATACTTTAAAAGTCAATAAAAGACTCGTACCATTTTTAAGTTGGCAGAAAGACCAGAAAATTGTTGGGTTGATATATAAGATCAATTTAATTGTTCTATGGAAAGAGTATTTTGTTGAGCGGAGTTCGGTTTCATTCTCTGTTCGTTTGTCGTTCTCTGTTTCTTTTGGATTTTTTTCCCATCGATAGTGTTATCTCTCTTCGGATCCAAAGTAATATAGGCCAATATTTACAGTTTGTGATGCCACACCAAAAATATTTACACATAACCGTCGGTGTAAGTTAGCTGCTGATGCCACATATCGTGGTTGATTAGTCTGGTTAGGATATAATCCAATCATACAGGCCAACATGGGACTAGTGCTGATGCACAACACATTGCCGCCAAGTCAAAACAACCCAGGTTACTTAACTGGAACGAGTAACTAAGACGAGTTCTTGTCGGTCTGATTGATTATGCCCTGCACAAGTCAAAGGATGGTAATTGGGTTATTTGAGAAGTTAATTGATGGAGTCAATGTTTAGAATCAACTCTACGTTTCTACGTTCTTCTTTCTTCAAAAAGCAGGGGACCCGCAGGCTCTGGATCAACTGATGCACGCATCCATCTCTCCTTAGACCGACTAATGATGCATAAATAATGTGAACATGTTGCATTATTTTTTGAACCATTAGTCATATGATGACGGAATCGGGAGAGCATGGCAAGCAAAGAGAAGTGACGAGATAAGAAATAATCCTGTTCAAAAAAAGAGATAAGAAATAATCAAGAGCATGAGCTAGCAGAATGTGTTGGCCATTGGAAGTTTGTTTGACATGGAGGCCGCTCCTACTTGAATGGGCACGAAGACTTGTATGTTAGTATCACATCTCTCCCTTATTTGTTTGGACACAAATCATGCTGCTGCCAAACTGGCCATGACATGGAAGGTGCGAGCCATGTCCTACATACATGCATGCTAGGCTACCACCAAAGTATCAAAGAAAATCCCACAAAAGATTATGATGAGAATCTATCTTGTGATCACATATGGGATCATGCCAAAATTCCATTTCAGTAGAGAGGGATTAGTTAGAGAGGCAGATAGGTACAGGTTGGTTAGAGAGAGAGATTTTTGGTTAGAGAGAGATTTTCGGGAGAGTGTGGAGCAGTTGCTTACACCATCTCCACTACTAGGGTACTACTGCCACCAGTCCACACCAGAAGCAGCTGCAAGCACACATAAAGTATACATATATAGCTGCAACTTATAGGAAAGGCATCCATCCAACCAACCTCTGACCGGCACAATTATTTTATTTATTTAACCTCAGTTTAAGAGGCTAATCAAGCATTCAATCATTTCTCATTAACATGTTTGAGTGCCCCAGTTCACAAGCAACCTCTCACCCCTGCGTCGCCCGCGCCTGGCGACACGGGGGAAACCCTAGCCGCTGCCGCCGTCGGGCCCCCACCGCCGTTCACCGCCCTGTCCCCGCCGGAGGATGCGACGGCAAAGCCAGCCGCGTCCAAGGATGGTGACGGCGGGGCCATTTTCTCCTTTTTTTCTTCGGCTCGGGATCCTCCATGCAGGCGCGGCGTGGATGGCGAGCACGGCGGCCGGCCGGCGGGGCTCTTGCCGGCGCGAGGCGTCCCGGCGCAGAGCAGGAGCGGGAGGGAGGTTGGGCGTTGGAGCTGCGGGCGGTGCGGGCGCAGGTCGGGCCGGATCTGGGCCCTGCGGGCCGGTTTGGGCTTCGTCGCGCAGGCGCGGTGGCGCCCGTCCCAGCGGCGCCGGAGGATCGCAGGCGCGCTGGAGGCGCTGTGGAGGCGATGTGGGGGCGGTCTGCTGCCCCCTGGAGGTGGTGCGAGTTGGGGTGCGTTCGGGGGCTCTCCCGAGGGCATGGTGGCCGGTGCAGCGTGGAGGGGTGCAGCGCGGTGGAGCTAGGCGGTCGAACACGGTGACTCCATGCCATCCTTGATGCTCTCCGAGCTTTGCGGGTGGGTCAAAATCCGGGCGAAAGCCTTGCGCCGACTCCGGTCGGGCCGACGATGGCGACGCCTTTCGGGCGCCGTTTCCTTCTTGATTGCATCGCTGTGGATCTTTGATACCCTTACCGACGAGTGTGGTCCGGTGATCTCCGGGTGAAAGCCCAAGCTCCGTCGGGAGCGGGCAACGGTGACGGACGCGTCACTACCTCGTTGGAGGCGTTGTCTTAGAGTCATTGGTCATCTCGGTGCGATGGATTCGCGGTGGATGCGCGGGGCGGCTCCGTGGTCGAGGGAGGCGGATGCCGGGGCAGCGGCCCCGGACGGTGGTGGACGTCGAGGCGGCGCCTCGAGCTCCCACGCTACGACGGTCCTATGAGGTGGAGCCGTTGTCTAGCGGGGGTCTGGGTGGTGACCTGGATGAAGACTGTGTGGGCAGAGGGTTCGTCGACCTGACTGGATCACCTTCGGGCAACGCGAAGGTGGATCTGGTTGCTATACCGGGGCGGCGGCCCCGGAACTTGGTGGCTTTGGTGGCAGCCTGGATAGAGACTGCGTGGGCAGATGGTTCGTCGACCATGATTGGATCGCTTCCGGGCAATGCGGAGGTCGATCTGGTTGCTACGCCGGAGCGGCGGCTCCGGAGCGGGTGGTGTGGGTTTGTGGCGTTTGTCCGGCTTGTGTCGTGTGGGCGACGGGTCGATTCGTCTATGTGTTCTTTTGTACAGTTTGTATGGTTTTTGGACCCGGTTTTCCTTATAAACTGGGTCAATTCTTTCTATCTAATCGAGCGGTGGTACGACCACCTTGTCCTCAAAAAAAAAAATGTTTGAGTGTGGAGTGTGAAGGATTCTGTTAGTTAAAGGGACGGGGCAGAGGGTACTTGTGGTAGAACTGTGGAGGCAGTTGTACTTAACACTAGTACTTGGCCCTTCTTCTTCTTCTTCAAAAAAAAAAAAAACTAGTACTTGGCCTAGAGTGAAAGGAAGGGGGTGATTGCTAGAGGCATGTCTCCTGCGCCATATAAATTGTAAATTCTGTGTAAATAAAAATCAAGAGGATGACGATGTCTCTAATTTTCTTGTTTGTGTGACACACTTATTTTTGTCAAAACCATCGGGTTTGGAATTATGAAAATGGAAACTCAAATTAATTGAGTAGATAATTACTCTACTATGTGCCTAGAATTTGCTAGTATTTGACAGGGAAGCATTTGGAAAGGAAAAAAACATAAAGTGAAGCAACAGAGCAAGTAAAAAGGAAGTAAAGGCGAATAATTATTATTTTTAGATAAAGAGTGTTTATTGATATCAAGAAGATACAACATGCACCCAGCCTCTGCAACAACGCAATAACCGAAGCCATTACGGATGCACACAGCCAAAAGACAAAAAGAAGAAATAAAAAAGAAAAGTACCGCTAAAGAGTTACATTCCTTGCAGCAGCCGCACAACCACCACCAAAACAACACCTGATGTCCAATTCTTCAAAAGCAACGCCTTCAAGAAGAACAGTGCCAGGCACAACCAATTAAGGCCAGACCTTGGGTTTTCACCCTGAAGATAATCCTCGCTCGCAAAACAATGTCTTCAGCAAGACCACTGTCAGGCACAACCAATTAAGGCCAGACCTTGGATTTTCACCCTGAAAACGTAGGACTTTGGACTTCTCGAATGTTGTCGCCCCCACTTACATGCCGCTGCTCCAAGTCATGAAACACCAAGCCAATTCCTCATCAGCACAAGGAATCAAACCACCATTGCCAGTCCTCAGATCTCGCCTTCCATGTCATTCTCCGCCAGCATCATGGAACGAGAAAGCGTGCTCCATGATATTAACAGCCAGCAGAGATTCGAAGCGCTCCCTCTGAAACCAAACGGTCAGAGAAAAACATGGGTGCGCTCGATCGAATACCATCCGTTCCAGCAATCTCCAGGCATGAGACGCCCAATGGAGTTCGTCGGCGGAGCTTTCCGAAACACGACTCTCCAGCCAGATCGATGGGGATAGGCATCTGGTAGATCATCATCTTCGCGCGAGAAGAACCCTAAGACCACCACCATTATTCTTCAACCTCGCAAGCCCCAACGCCGCGAGGATTCCCTCGGAGTCTCGCGGGTGGGATGGCGGGATTAGCGAAGGCGATGCCTTCGACAAGGTAACGACATGAATGCCGCCACCGCCCGCCGTGACCGTAGTCATGGCTCGGTTTTCACCGGAATCCACGCCTCCCCAACCCGCCGCCTCGAGCATCTGGTCAATCTCCTCCAGCGAAGGAGGAGGCCACCTACCACCATGCCGAGGGCACAGCCCCCGGCCTCCTCAAGCTGCGGGTGGAGCTCAGGTCAACCAAGCCGTGATGGCCCGGCCACCCTGACCGCCGATGCTCCACCGTCGCCTTGCTGTAAATCACGTCGTTGTGGGCGCTGCCACGCTGAGGAGACCCACCGCTGAGGAGAGCCGCCGCCACCACCAACGCCACCCGGATTCGCTAGGATTCGCGCGGCGGCGGCGGCGGAAGAGGGAGACACGCGTGGAGGGTCGCGGCCGGGAGGAAGGGGACGCCCCGGCGCGGCGCAGCACCGCCGCGCGGAGGCGGGTGGCCGCCGGGAGGAGAGGAGAGGTGGCCGCCGGGAGGAGAGGTGGCGGCTAGGGTTGGGAGGAGAGGTGGCGGCTAGGGTTGGGAGGAGAGGTGTCAGGCATGTTTTGGTCTATCATGTCGAAAAAGGCGAATAATTATTTTACATATTGTTTTCATGGTCAACCCTTTTACTTGATTTCGGTAACTAAAGAACTAAAGGAGCTAGAATAGAAGGTGTAGAAACATGGGTTCTGTTTTTCAAAAGAGTGATCTCACTTGAACTTAACATCACTAAACTTCAATAAGATTTCTCAACTTTTCTTCCTAATCGCTACGTGAAAACAATTGGCCTATATGCTAACTTACTGCTAGCCAAAAATGCTAATTACATGGTAGTCTTTGTACTTCAAGGATGGAATAATGATGGCTTCAACCAACTCGCACTAAGATAATCACATGATAAGTACTGAATACCCAGTTTGACTTTATTGTATTTGAACACTAATGACAGCATTTGATTTGATAATAAATTTAAGTATCTATGTCTTAGAACTATAGAGGAACCTATGATGAATGTTTTAATTTCTACAAAAAGTTATGGTAAAAATATTACATCCCCATCTCCCTTACAAAACAAAATGAACCTCCTAGATTGACTGATGAAAGAAAGGAAAATTAAGAGATCAAGCCATATCCCTTGTAATGTTCATCTACCTATGATACATTAACCTTGAGTTTCCATATCATTGGTGGCATGTCGATGTAAATATCGTCAAAGATGGCAATGTATGTTCATGGGCTGCACTACTCGGAAGCTGGAAGCTTGGATTGAGCAGCCTTTGCTCATCTCAATACAAAATCTCAGAGATTGATTGGAATGTAATGGCTACTAAATATTACTGGGTTTATATATGTGTCAGTGCCACTGCCATGTGGGTTTCTATTGGACCATATAGTGCAATGATGTCCAGAGAGACCATGACAAACCTCACATATTTTTAACCATATGTGTGCCCTCAAATTTACACATGTCCCAAAATAACAGACCTAGCTAGCCCAACCATTGATGACCAACACTAGTATTCTATTGCCACATTGACAGAGATGCATGAGAGAAGAATCAAGCCTAGCCTGGCCTTGTTGACATCTCCCACTTAATTGTTTATCATGAGCACTCCACACACACCGGCCACTTCCTCTCAACCCACTCTCTATATGCTAGCTACAAGCAAGCTCAGCATCCATCCATCCATCCATCCATCCATCACCAACCTCCCTCCCGTCACCACCGTCGCCTCGTGTTCTCCCCCGGCACCTCCTTGTTTCTCAGGCGCGGCTGATCGTGCAGGCCGCCGGGATCGATCGGTCGATGGGGGAGGAGGACGGTGCCGGTGCCGGTGCCGGTGCCGGCGATGTCGTCGTCGTCGTCGACCCGCCGCACGTCGTCGTCTGCAAGGGCAAGCGCAGCAAGCGGCAGCGCGTGCACGCGGCTCCCGCCACGGTGATCACGGCCAGCGCCGCGTCGTCATCGTCCGACCAGGAGGCGGCCTCGGGGTGCGTCACCGAGGAGGAGGAGGACATGGCGCACTGCCTCATGCTCCTCGCCCGCGGCGGCGGACGGGCCGGGTCGTCGTCGTCCTTGGCAGTGGTGGCTCCGGATGCGGCTGACTCGACGGCGTCGGTGGTGGCGAAGGAGGGCAAGTTCCGGAGCCGGCGGCCGGCGGACGGCGCGGGCGCCGACGGGGAGTTCGTGTACGAGTGCAAGACGTGCGGCAGGTGCTTCCCGTCCTTCCAGGCGCTCGGCGGCCACCGCACCAGCCACAAGAAGCCCCGCCTCGTCCTCCCGCCCACGGCCACGTCGACGACGACGACCGAGGAGAAGAAGCAACGGCCGACCCTGGCCGAGGAGAAGCCGTCGCCGCGGCCAACCGACCACCCGATCGTGATTGCGATCCCGGCAGTGCCGGCGATGCCGCCGAAGCAAGAATCAGCCACGGCAACCAGCGCCGTGTCGAGGCAGCAGCAGCAGCAGCACAAGCTGGGGAGCAGCAGGGTGCACGAGTGCTCCATCTGCGGCGCCGAGTTCGCGTCCGGGCAGGCGCTCGGCGGGCACATGCGGCGTCACCGCCCGCTCGTGCCGGCCTCGGTGGCGTCCTCGGACGAGGACATCGCGGTGATCGGCGGGAAGGAGAAGAGCCTCCTTCTGGAGCTGGACCTTAACATGCCCGCGCCCTGCGACGCAACCTCCTTGCCGTCTCCCGCGGCGATTCTGTTCCGGGGGGCGCCGGCGTCGGCGCTGGTGGACTGCCATTACTAGCAGAGCAGCAACCAAGCAACATACAGTAATTAGCTTCTCATTGATTGATTCTATACACACAGACACACAGATACATACATGATACAACATGCCTTGCTTTGATAAGAAAAGCACATTCTTTTGCTCCTCCTTTCTTCCTTTGTAATAATTCCATTTTTTTGTTCAAATTATTGGTAAAGAAGTGTTTGAGAGTTGACATTATGTGATCAAATTCTATTGATTCATCCATCCATTCATTCATTGAGATTGATTGATTGATCGATTTCCCTTTTTCCTGGTGTTGATTATCAGAATAGGCAAATGTTAGCATTGCATTTCTCCGAGTGTTTGATTTCCATTTCTGTGAGTGTGGTGACCAGACGATGAGTGGTGCACACGAGTGTAAGTAAAGTGGCAAGCAATGCAAGAAAGTGATCGAGCTGCAGAAAAGTGTGAGTGGCATTGTGCTCACGTAAAGGGAGTGGCTGTTAGCTTGGGTATTGGTCTGGCTATATTGCTCTACCTGTCTACCACCAAGAAAGGAAGGAAGCAAGCAAGCAAGCAATATGGCTCACTCTCCATCACCCCCTGCTTGATTCTTTTCTTCAACTGCCCAATCACTATCTTGCTAGGTTCCCTCACCATGCTCCCAACTCCAACCAAACCCAGCTCACCCATCTTCGATGTCACACTGATCCCTAGCTAAACCAAATCACACGTTTTTTTGTAAGGTAATGGATCAAAGAGCTACGTTGCGTGTCGCCGTCTGGCAGGCCTTTGGCCTCTGCATCGATCGATGCACACTCACAGTTAAGGCAACTATGTGCGTAATTGCGGATTAGAATGTGATCATGGACTTGATGGCAGGCTAGTTCTATCAGGGTGTTGTACCACCGGAAGGAAGGGATGTGTATGAGTGAAGAAAGGTGGAGAGCAAGTCAGCTACTTGAAGGAGTGATTAGTTGGGAGGTTAGCTACGAGTGTGGTTGGTTAGAGAGGGAGTGTGAGAGAGGTGCGGAGAATCAGCGTGAGCTCGTATGGTGGGGTACCAGTGGACGGACAAACAACGAACTGGCAACCTTACTGAGACTGACGTGCCGGTCCCACGGCTAAAACTAACTAAAACACACCTGTAACGTAGTGGCCCTGCACTCCACTTCCCTAGTCCCAGGCTGGCCTTTCCACCGTATAACAATCTATTATCATGTCAACGGTTGGTATATTTTGTTTAGAGAATTTTCGGAACATGGGTACTTGTGAACCCTTTGCCTATCGAAACGCGCGGTGCATCTTCTATTAAAATAACTTGCATGGTGGCCCTCGCAAATGCGAGGGCAATTCTTTATATTAGTATTGAAGTGACGGATAAAAAATATTCTTTTCTGGGATGTGGTAGGGAACTATAGTCACACGAAATGTTATGCTAAATACGACATTACATTTATGACATACATTTTAACTTTTTGGATAAATTATTAGTAATAAAATTATTGATTTTTTTTGTTGTTTTAACATGATGTTGAATAATGTTTCATAATTAAAGTTAAGACCGTGAGCTGGTTGTTAATTTTGTTGTAATCTCGAATCATTGTGGTAGGATTTGTCACCTGAATTGACTATAATGTTACACAATTTGTTATGTTTTAGTCCAATTAATAATTGTGAACCTCAGAAGTGAAAAGATGACACGAAGATAACAAACTAATTTATTTATTGCAACAATTCATCCTTGTTAAGGGTTACACCAACTAAACATCAAGACAATTATTTAATTTGTGTAGGCCCGTCTGTTATCATCGACTTATTATTGCAACCATGTTTGTTGATACTAATATTTTGTGTCGTGATATTCTATTTTGGCCATGCACATACTCCTAATTAACAGTCATGTTGTCTTCTTATTCAGGCACATCACATCTCCCTCTATGTCTCTTCCGCCCTCCTCACTCTTTGTATTTCTAACACACATAGGTATGTGTTACCATGTAACATCGACCTAACAATCGAACTACAAACTTAAATCCTTCCAAAACTAATTAATAATTAAGAATATAAAGATAAGATTGTCATTAGTCATCCTTTGTGCCGATCTAATAATTAGGATCCACCATACAACAATTTGCTGATGATTGTACATTCTGTTATACTTGTAAATTTATAAGCTGTGAAATGTTTAGTTTTCAGTTTGGTTAATTCATGTATGCCATACACGTAGGTACAACTATGTAGATCTACCGGTTGTGACATATGTCGACACATTTTTAAAGATATGGTGGGTGTGATTTGTTAAGTGCAAATTTGATGTTCTACCTAATGTTCTATCTTAGTTATGATATCTTCCTTTTGTATTTGGTTTTGATATTTATAGAATGAAGAGCTATCGATTATGTTCTTAAAAAATAAAGATTTGAAGCCACAAAATGGCGTAGAGATATCACTTTTTACCAAGTTCACATAGGTTCTTTGTAATAAAGGATTAAATCTTGGTAGAGACTACCTTAAATGTTTCGACTGAATCTTGCAAGAAAATGGGTCTAATATGGACCACACTGGATAGATTACGTGTTTTTTTATTTGTGTGCTACATCATGGCCTGGTGGGTTATTATTTCATGGGTAGAGGCAAAAATATTAATCTAAATTCTCAGCTTCTCTAGCCGTCCGTTGATGTTATGTGAGCATATGTATAGGATGTATTGTGTGAGTGCATGTATTTGTAGGTATTACTTCATATTATAAAAAAATGTATAATATGTCGTAAAAGATATCTTGCTATTACTCTCCAAAAGTATTTGATTTTAGAATGTTACTTGAATTTCATCTCAAATTTGGTTGATGTATTTGTGCCTGCAAGAATCAGCCGTCACCCTTTGAGTGTCTCTAAAAATATAGACAATGCTCTTTATATGTTGAGCAAATAGATCCCGAACAATATCCATTATAATCGTTTGGTTGACAATCAGGTATGTATAACTGGCCATGTATAACATTTCTCTGTTGCGATGAAATGTCTCTCATTACTGAAACATGTATAGTTAAGAACACTATTTTTGAATAAATTGTATTTTGATTTTTTTACTTGCTTTTCGTGTATGTAAATGTGTATGCCCAATTTTACGATATGGAAAACCATTTTAGTTGTCTGCTTGTCTCCTTTGTTCCTAGGAATTACAGATGCGCATCTTTTTTTGTTTCATCATGGTGGGCTGAAGTTATTTACATGGTCGATAAAGAACATAGTATATCATACGCACAATGCAATTAACGCTGCGGCTTGCCGGACGTAAAAATTAAAGAAATAAAAGATTAAGCATAAAGGAAAAAATATGGTCAACTCCTTTTTATTAATGGGTCCAATTAAGCGATATCTAATATAATATTGAACACACACACCTTTTTTTGTCTTGGTTGAATTGGTTTTTGTATAATACTACCTCCGTTCAAGACGTTTTATATTTTGGAAGGTCAAATAGTATAAAGTTTGACTAAATTTTTAGAGAAAAACAGCGAACCACAATAATATAATATGTACATCATATGAAGATATATTTCTTGACATATCTAATGGTATTCACTTGGTATTGTAGATGTTATGACTTTTTCGTAAAAACTTTGTCAAAATTTACATGATTTTAGTTTATAAAAAAATCCTACTATTGGAAATGGAGGTAGTATTGGTTGTTCTTCCAGACATTTATAGTTAACAATTAAATTTTAATGATAAGATATAAAAATCTATGCATCAGCGAGCCGTTCCTTAGAAAACACATGGTATTTACCAATCGATCAATGAGCTAGCTATACATCCGATGGATCAGCTTATTCATCCGATGGGATTGTACAGGTAAAAATTGTATTTACCGATCGATCAACCCATCTAGCTATACGTCCGATTTAATGGACTAATTATACGTCCGGCCAGAAGCGCGAATCGATCTGCTAATTATACGCCTCCGGCCGAAAGCGGACCAGTGCCTGCAAATCTTCCCTAAGTGCGATGCGTGATATGTATCATGTTTTTTTTTTTGAGACTTAACAGCTACGATATATTAAACAGAACAATCAAAGGCCAACGAGTTTACAATCGAGTCCGGAGGGATCACCAACCAAGAATTACAACTTTTGTTCTCACAGCCCTCCTTCGCTAACAGATGCGCTACTCCATTACAGGATCGACGCACGTGCCTCACCGAGAAATCATCGAAATCACTCAGCAGCACACACGTGACATGGTTGTTTTTCTTTTCTTTTGAGGGAACGTGACGTGATTTGGTCATAACTATTTGCTTGTACTAATTAATGTTGTACGTAACTTATTCATCTTTTAATCTCAGCCATTGTGATAAAAATCAACGGATTATATATTTATGGCTTATGTGGATTAACGTGGTGTCTCTAAAAACTAACTCATTATGTTTTTAGTATATAATAGATCCCTTCTTTTCTTTAGGACAAACGCCGTGCTCCCACATTACTGTTTGAAACGGCATGGGAAAATTCAAGCTCTCTGTTGCCACACCTTCTACGTCCCATCCTCCTTGTCTTCGTCGGAGAACGCATCCGGGCCGAGCCCGCGTCGTCGACAACGGAGGCAGGGCCTCTTCTGGCGCAATGCTCTCGTCGTCGAAATCGTCGGCCTGGAGAGCGGTTGCAGATCGCGGCGGCATGTGCTGAAGGTGTGAATGATGTGTGAAGGTGATGTGGAGGTTGCGTCGCGGTGGTGATGTAGCGCGTGGTGGAGAGCGTCGGTGATGGTGGTTACACTTGGCGATCATGAGTGATCTAGGCCCAAGCAGTCTTAGGCGAGCCACGGTTCCAGCACACCGTGGCAACACCAGAATTTGAATTTGTAGTGCTTAGTGCAAAGTCTGAAGCCGACGACTGCATCCTTACCCTTCATTTCTAGTCGCCCCCGTGACCAATGATGGAATTTTTTGTTAATTTCTTGGGCAATTTTAAAATAATGTTTTAATCGATCAAAACACACACCCTAAAACCCACAAAAACATTAGGGTTGTCCTAAAACCTATCAGGACTAGCCCTTAGTGGCAATAATATAGTAGAAATCTGTCTCTATGGGAATTCTCGGAAATATGTCCTAGCGCTAGCGGGACTCGAACTTAGGTTGCTACTTGCTACGTTCACCACTATGTACCTAACCGTTGGGCCACTGCCCCGTTCTCAAGTTACTGAAAATAAACGACTAACAATAACAATAGGTTTGGTCAACATCACTTCACCTTCTCAACCACATAGCACCGCACCGCTCGATCAAGGCTGCCTCACATATGCCATGATGCTACAGCTGTGCTGAAAATCGATGGAACATGTGAGCGCACATCACTTTTGTGTGCGTGTGAGGGAGTGATCTTGCAGTTCTCGTCCAAGCAGCACTCGCTTTTCACTAACCAACAAGCTTAGCTGCTAGTCCCCATGAGACACCTCAGTGCTTGTAGCTGCTAGCTTGACACATCACGAGGTTAGTTAGTATTCTCTCCCTTTCACAATATAAGATGGTTTAGATGTTACACATGTTGTGTAGATTCGGATTAAAAAGAGTGAACATATATATTAAAACCTGTTTAGATAGATGTATTTATATGCGAATGTGGAAAAATGCTAGAAAATCTTATATTGTGGAACGGAGGGAGTACTCACGTTACTGCTCAAAACAAGTATAGTACCGACTTTAAATTTGTGAAAATGACTGAAAAGGAAAAAAAATATCACTTACATCTCCATGAGTTAGTGACATGAAGGGATTATATAATGTTCATCACGCATGGTTGTTGATCGTTTATATTATTTCACAGTGCTCACTATGCAGGAGGTTAATGGCCTTAATCCTCATGAGATTTTCAAACAAAGGCAGGTTTCTTGCTAAGACAAGACCCGGTTAGAGAAAGCTTATCAGTAGCTACTATGTGACATGACATGCATGAGCCTCTTTATTAGAGACACATGACCCATTGATCGGCACCCACTACTTTGAACAGCTGCACCCTCCAATTATAACTCAACTATGTATATACACACATTTGATCCTTATGCCTCACTAATCAACAAACTAGCAATCAAACTGGTCTTCAAATTAAACTGCAGACGTACGCATCAAAGTGGGTGTGCTAAATTTAACGTACCTGGATGTCGTACCGCCTATTCGTTAAGTTTCGAATTAATTGAGCAGAACCTGGTTCATCATCAATAAGCATCGCTTGAAATTAAATGCCAGGTGTGGGTGTCCGAGAGAGAATGACACATAGAGGTTTCAGAAATACATAGGAGAATATGGGTACCATAATATTTTTTTTTAAATACGTACATGAGGTGCGCTGTTACCCGAAAGTAATTAGTCTGCGCCCGATAGTGGTTTAGGCTTTTAACTGATCATATCTCTAGATATTGTTGAATGAGAAGTCTTATCTCAAAATGATAATCGGTGCTAGGATTACAAAAAGGAGTTACTTTGGTGGTGTTGATAATGAATAGAACTATTTCTTGTATTGATTCGATCGATATTACATTGTATATATAGTACATGATCCCAACCGACATAGGTTTAGGGTTTTAGGAGTCCTAGTCCTATACGGAGACATATCCGTCAATACCCCCCGCAGTGTCGACGTCGGGTGTCACGATGTTGAGACTGGAGCGTATGTAATTGAACGGAGCAGTCGGCAGTCCTTTGGTGAAGATCTCAGCAAATTGAGCGCTGGTTGGAACATGAAGGACTCGGACTTCACCGAGAGCAACTTTCTCGCGGACGAAATGAATGTCGATTTCAATGTGCTTTGTGCGCCGATGATGAACAAGATTTGCCGCCATATAAACTGCTGAGATGTTGTCACAGTAGACAATAGTAGCTCGATCTATAGGCCGGTGAAGCTCAGTAAGAAGTTGGCGAAGCCAAATTGATTCAGCCACGACATGTGCAACGGACCTGTATTCTGCTTCAGCCGAAGACCTGGAAACTGTAACCTGTCTTTTGGAGGACCATGAAACAAGATTACCACCCAAATAAACACAATAGCCGGAAGTGGATCTTCGAGTATCTGGACAACCTGCCCAGTCTGCATCAGAGTAAGCCGTCAAACTAGTGGGAGAGGAAGAATTGATAAGAAGACCATGATCAAGAGTGCCTTTGAGATAACGGAGGATACGTTTGACATGGTTGAAATGAGGAAGACGAGGATCATGCATGTACAAGCATGCTTGTTGAACAGAATAAGAGATGTCTGGGCGAGTTAGGGTGGCATATTGAAGAGCGTCGGTGATGCTACGATAGAGACTGGGGTCGGAAATAGGATCCCCATCGGCAGACAGTTTAGAGCCAACACCAGCTGGAGTTTTGGAGGGCTGACAGTCAGACATACCAGCACGATGCAACAGATCAATAATGTATTGGTGATGTGAGAGAAAAAGCGTGTTGGTGGAACGAGAGACTGAGATGCCAAGAAAGTTATGAAGCGATTCAAGATCAGTCATGGAGGATTCTTGATTAAGAGAGGAGATGATGTGTTGTAAGAAAGAATCGGAGGAGGCTGTGAGAACAATGTCATCAACATAGAGGAGAAGATAGGCAATATTTTCCTGAGAGCGTAGAATGAATAGAGAGGAGTCAGATTTGGAGGAGGTGAAACCCAATGTGTGAATATAGGTGGCAAAGCGTTGGAACCAGGCCCGAGGAGCTTGTTTGAGCCCATACAAGGATTTGTGAAGAAGACAAACTAAATAAGAAGAGGATGGATGCTCGAAACCTGAGGGCTATTGACAATAAACAGTTTCGTTGAGAGTGCCGTGAAGAAATGCGTTTTTAACATCGAGTTGGTGAATAGGCCAGGAGGGGGAAACGGCAATACTAAGAACAACATGAATTGTACTGGGTTTAACAACAGGGGAAAATGTCTCATCAAAATCAACACCGTGCTGCCGAGAGAAGCCACGGCATACCCAGCGTGCCTTGTAGCGTGCAAGAGTGCCGTCGGCATGAAATTCGTGGCGGAATACCCATTTGCCAGTGACAACGTTAGCATTGGAAGGTTTAGGCACAAGGGTCCAGGTTTGATTTTGAATTAGCGTGTTGTACTCATCACGTATCGCAACACTCCAAAGAGGATCGAGCAAGGCACGCTTATAGGAAGTTGGAATAGGTGAAATCGAGGGTGTAGCCGTAAGGTTTAGTTTGCGAATAGGGAGATGGAATCCTCGTTTTCCACGGGTGCGCATGGTGTGATCGTTTTGGGGGAACGGAGACAGAGACGGCATGTGTGGGAATAGGCTGATTAGTGAGAGGAGAAACAGATCGGGAGGCATTGGCTGGCGTGGGAGAGGAGTCAGCAGAATTTGATGTCGCGGCAGACTCTTGGGAGACGGGAGACATCGTGTCTGTCGTGGCAGAGAAATCACCAGAATTTGGTGTCACGGCAGACTGTGGTGTAGCGGGTGACGACGCGGCTCCGGTAGAGACGTCTGGCATGGCAGAGAAATCATCAGAAAAGTCTGCCGTGGCAGAAATATCTGAATTGGCAGAGGATGGCGCGGAAGTGGTGAGTTGTGGAGAAGGCACCAGGGGGGAGCGATGTGGAGCTGTGGGGGTTGGGGATGATGGTGGCTGAGATTGGGCAACGGCATAGGGGAAAACGTTTTCATCGAATGTGACATGGCGAGAAAGGAGAACACGCCCAGAAGATGGATCATAGCAGCGAGAACCCTTGTGGTCATCAGATGGGCCAAGATAGACACATGGGAGGGAACGAGATTCGAGTTTGTTTTTAGTGGTAGCAGTGATGTTTGGAAAACAGAGGCATCCGAAGACGCGAAGAGAAGAGTAATCAGGATGATCAAGAAAAAGGGATTGGAAAGGGTGTAAAGGGGACATGTTTTAGTTGGGCGGATGTTGAGAAGAAAGGTGGCTGCGCGGAGATCTTCTGCCAAAAAGGAAGTGGGTAGCGAGGCTTGAATTAGCAAAGTACGAAGAATGTCATTGATGGATCTAAGAGAACGTTCCGCTTTTCCGGTTTGGGGAGAGGTATAAGGACAAGAAAATCGTAGAAGGGTGCCTATCGAGAGAAAGAAGTCACGATTGCGGATGTTGTCAAACTCCCGTCCATTGTCACATTGAACAAAGCTTATTGGAAGACCGAAGTGCACAAGAGCATATTGACAAAAGTTTAGAAAAATTGTATGAACTTCAGATTTTGCACGAAGAGGAAACGTCCATATATAATGAGAATAATCATCGAGAATTACAAGATAGTACTTAAATCCTAAAACACTAGGGATAGGCGACGTCCATAAATCACAATGTAAGAGCTCAAAAGGAAAAGAACTAACGGTGGTGGATGTGCTAAAGGGTAACCTAACATGTTTGCCACACTGACATGCCGTACATAGAGAAGAATCATGAGACGAGCTAGAACTAGGGATACAAAATTCTTTGAGAAGGGATGATGATGCGTGTAAGTCACACGTTCGTTGGGAACCCCAAGAGGAAGGTATGATGAGTGCAGCATCAAGTTTTCCCTCAGTAAGAAACCAAGGTTTAATCGAACCAGTAAGAGATCAAAGTCACTTCTGAAGGTTGTTGGTGAAGGAGTGTAGTGCGGCGCAACACTAAAGATTCTGGTGCCAACGTGGAACCTACACAACACAATCAAACTACTTTGCCCCAACTTAACAGTGAGGTTGTCAATCTCACCGGCTTGCTGAAAACAAAGGATTAGACGTATAGTGTGGAAAATGATGTTTGTTTGCAGAGAATGAAAAAGAACAATGATTGCAGTAGGTTGTATTTCAGATGTAAAAGAATGGACCGGGGTCCACAGTTCACTAGTGGTGTCTCTCCATAATAAATAACTAACATGCTGGGTAAACAAATTACAGCTGGGCAATTGACAATATTGATAAGTGCATAACATGCATGTGCAAGTTGTGGTGTCTACTATGAGATTCATTTGGGCATTACGACAAAGTACACAGACCGCTATCCAGCATGCATCTGTGCCTAAATAGTCCACCTTCAGGTTAGCATCCGCACCCCTTCCAGTATTAAGTTGCAAGCAACAGACAATTGCATTAAGTAAAGTGCATAATGTAAACAACACATTCATCCTTAGACAAAGCATCATTAGGTTACCCCTAGTGGCAACAGCACATCCACAACCTTAGGGTTGCTGTCACTCCCCAGATTAAATGGAGACTGAACCCACTATCTAGCATAAATACTCCCTCTTGGAGTCACAAGCATCACTTGGCCAGAGTATCAACAAGCAACGGAGAGCATGCAAGATCATAAATAACATAGACATAATATTCAGTATTCAACTTGACATAGTATCAATATTCATCGGATCCCAGCAAACACAACATGTAGCATTACAATAAGATGATCTTGATCATGATAGGCAGCTCACAAGATCTAAACATGATGGCACAAGAGGAGAAGACAACCATCTAGCTACTGCTATGGACCCATAGTCCAAAGATGAACTACTCACACATCACTCCGGAGGCAGGCATGGCGATGTAGAGCCCTCCGGTGATGATTCCCCTCTCCGGCAGGGTGCCGGGAAGAGCTTCAGAACCCTCCCGAGTTAGGGTTGACGGCGGCGGCGCTCTGGAACTTTTCGTGGTTGACTCGGGTACTTAGGGTTTTCCCGAAAGGCAATTTATAGGCGAAGGGGCGGCATCGGTGGAGGCCCGTGGCCTCCTCACCACGTGGCGGCGCGGCAGGAGGTGGGACCGCACCACCAGGTGGTGAGGCGGCCCACGGCCCCCTTCGTCTCTCCTTCGGACTCGTCAGAAAAATAGGGACTTTGGCTTTTGTTTCGTCCAATTCCGAGAATATTTCCAGAACAACTTTTCTGAAACCAAAAACAGCAGAAAACAGGAACTGGCACTGTGGCATCTTGTTAATAGGTTAGTCCCAGAAAATGCATAAAAATGATATAAAGTGTATATAAAACATGTAGCAATTGGCATAATATAAGCATGGAACATCAGAAATTATAGATACGTTGGAGACGTATCAAGCATCCCCAAGCTTAGTTCTACTCGTCCTCGAGTAGGTAAAACGATAACAACAAAATAATTTCTGAGGAGACATGCTTCACACAATCTTGATCAAATAATATTGCAAGGCTCATGTCATGAATGAAGTGACTCAAGGCAATGGTCTATAGTTTGCTAACAAATAGATAAAGAGTAAACAACTGAATCATATAAGCAAAAACTTTTCATGAATAGTACTTTCAAGACAAGCATCAAAAAGCTTTGCATAAGAGTTAACTCATAAAGCAATAGATTCTAAATAAAGGCATTGAAGCAACACATAGGAAGATTTAAGTTTCAGCAATTGCTTTCAACTTTCAACATGTATATCTCATGGATATTGTCAACACAAAGTAATATAACAAGTGCAATAAGTAAGCATATAAGAATTGATGCACACAAAGTTGACACAAGTGTTTGCTTCTGAGATAGAAAGAAGTAGGTAAACTGACTCAACATAAAGTAAAAGAAAGGCCCTTCGCAGAGGGAAGCAGGGATTAAATCATGTGCTAGAGCTTTTTAGGTTTTTGAAATCATATAGAGAGCATAAAGTAAGTTTTTGAGAGGTGTTTGTTGTTGTCAACGAATGGCAGTGGGCACTCTATCCCCCTTGTCACCAGACTTTCAAGAGCGGCTCCCATGAAGGACGTTATTTCTACCCAAGGGTAGATCATCCCTCTTCTCTTTTGTTTACACATGCATATTTATAAATTGGTATGACACTCCTCCCAACCTTTGCTTACACAAGCCATGGCTAACCGAATCCTCGGGTGCCTTCCAACAATCACATACCATGGAGGAGTGCCTATTTGATAATGTTTAACATTTGAAATTTGCTTTTGATAAATCATTGGCAAACATGTGAAGAGAATTAAAGTTATAGTTGTAATTAATTGGGACTGGGCACCCCATTTGCCAGCTCTTTTTGCAAGTTATTGGATAAGCGGATGTATATGCCACTAGTCCATTGGTGAAAGTCTGTCATGAGTAAATGACAAGGTGATAGAGAAAACGCCACATACTTCCTCATGAGCTATAAAACATTGACACAAATAAGGAGTAATAAAGTTTTGAATAGTTTAAAGGTAGCACATGAAGTATTTACTTGGAATGGCAGGAAATACCACATAATAGGTAGTTATGGTGGACACAAATGGCATGGGTTTTGGCTCAAGGTTTGGATGCACGAGAAGCATTCCCTCTCAGTACAGAGTTTAGGCTAGCAAGGTTGTTTGAAGCAAACACAGGATATCAACCGGTACAGCAAGACTTACATAAAAACATATTGCAAGCATTATAAGACTCTACACTGTCTTCCTTGTTACTCAAACACTTTACCAGAAAATATCTAGACCTTAGAGATACAAACATGCAAACCAAGTCTCAACAAGCTCTACGGTAGTTCTCCACTAATAGGCTTTAACTACATGATGCAAGAGCTTAAACATGATCTACTTGAGAGCTCAAAACAATTGCAAAGTATCAAATTATCCAAGACAATGATCTACAAGAATGAGTATGTCTTTTCAATATACCATCTACCACATGTAGCATTTTCTGTTTCCAACCAAACACCAATCAACTTATTTCAACACAAACTCTCCAAATAATACAACAATGAAACAAGAGAGTACTTCTCTACAAGAACTAACAGCTCTGAACAAGAGATGCATGAAAAACAGGAGCTAAAAGCATTGCAGTAGCTAGTAAGAATACTCAACAAATATAAGTGAAGAATACGAGTATTCACATGAAAAAGCGGAGCGTGTCTCTCTCCCACACAAGAATGCTAGGATCCAAATTATTCAGAAAAAAGCAAAAATAAAAGCACACAGACGCTCCAAGTAAAGCACATAAGATGTGAAAGAATTAAAATATAGTTTCACTAGAGATGACCTGATAAGTTGTTGATGAAGAAGGGGATGCCTTGGGCATCCCCAAGCTTAGACGCTTGAGTCTTCTTGAAATATGCTTGGGTGACCCACGGGGGCATCCCCAAGCTTAGGCTTTTCACTCTTCTTGATCATATCATATCATCCTCTTCTTGATCCTTGAAAACTTCCTTCACACCAAACTCAGAGTAATTCTCATTAGAGGGTTAGTGCATAATCAAAAATTCACATGTTCTGTGATGACACAATCATCTCCAATACTTCTGGACATTAGCTACAGCCACTGATATTTTGTGGAGCAAAGAAATCCACTCAAACACAGTAAAAGAGAGAATGCAAAAAAAAGCAAATCTGTCAAAACAGAACAGTCTGGAAAGACGAATTTTTTCGAGGCACTTAAGTTGCTCAGATGCGAAAAGTCAAAATAATGAAAGTTGCGTACATATATGAGGATCACGCTGAATTTTTCAGAATTTTTAGATTTTTCTGGAGTGCATACAGCTCAAAACGTGGACAGCAAAAATCTGTCTCTGCGCAGAAATCCAAATCTAGCATCAACTTTCTATTAGAGGCTTTACTTGGCACAACAATGCAATAAAATAAAGATACAAAGGAGTTGTTACAGAAGTAAGCAAACTCCAAGACTCAAAGAAAAAGAAAAATTAGAAATAAAAACATGGGTTGTCTCCCATAAGCGCTTTTCTTTAACGCCTTTCAGCTAGGCGCAGAAAGTGAAAATCAAGTGTTTCCAAGTGAAGAAGCATCCAAATCATAACTTGTTCTAATAATAGAATCAAAAGGACAACTTCATTCTCTTTCTAGGGAAGTGTTCCATACCTTTCTTGAGTGGGAATTGGTACCTTATATTTCCTTCTTTCATATCAATAATGGCACCAACAGTTCTAAGAAAATGTCTTCCCAAAACAATAGGACAAGATGCATTGCATTCGATGTCCATAACAACAAAATCAACGGGGACAAGGTTATTGTTAATAATAATAAGAACATCATCAACTCTCCCCAAAGGTTTCTTCATAGCATTATCAGCAAGATAAACATCCAAATAACAATGTTCCAAAGGTGGCAAATCAAGCATATCATAAAGTTTCTTAGGCATTACAAAAATGCTAGCACCAAGATCACATAAAGCATTACAATCAAAATCATTCACCTTCATCTTAATGATGGGCTCCTGGCCTATAAATAGGGCAGCTCTGCTGCTGTTCATCTCGACCAATCGGTCAAGGAGAGTGAATCGAGAGAGCTAGAGAGTAGAGAAATAGAGGACTGCTGGTGTTGTCCTGCTTCTCGACTGATCGGTCGACCCGAGTGACGCGTAGAGAGCCAGAAGAGAGAGTTGAGAGCATGAGAGAGGGAGAAAGTAGAAGGCGACGGCGGCAGAGCTCTCTGACCGCCGGCAGTGGAGGGCTTGATGGTGGTGTTCTTCGGCGTCTTGGCGTACGTATATGGATCGTATGCCTATACTCGCTGGTCTTGGAGCGGTCGGTTTACAGTATCGGAGCTGACTACATGCGATATAATTTGTTAGCCACGGCGTGGCTTAATCGAGGCAAGCTATTCCTACATCTCTCGTATATTTTGTAGAGTATGCTTTGATTGAAAATGTGTGTACCCTGAGTGGTACGAGCTTTGTGTTGATATACGAGTTGATGTGTCGTCGTCGTTACGGTGATGGATCCGTAGGAGCCACCGGTACGAGCCGGGCTTAGCACGTATATTCGACATGGAAATGAATACAATGTTTTTATAAAGAAAACTTGGTGTTACGAAGGTGATCGTATTGTACCGGTCACAGTACAGGTATGGGACTGTCTGAGTTCTCCGCGAGGGGCGGCCCTTGAATGGAAAGTGTCGGTGATGGATCCGTAGGAGCGACCGTACACGAGTAGGTCAGGGTGTCCGGTGTCCGAGCGGGAAAAAGAGCTCTGCTCGTTCTGGAATCCTGTGTGGTTCTGGGCGAGGCTGTCGATGTCGGAGTACCCCTCTTAAGAATGTAAAAGCGTGGATATTCACCCCTATGATTCCCGGGTAGGGAAACTCACTTTCATGTGTGGCACCATGCTTTTTAATATGCTTAATTACTTAACCACACAAAATGATTTACCTGTATTTCGAAAACCTAGTGTATTTTACAAAGTATATGAAAGTGTATGAATTGTTTGCTGAGTATGATTTATCGTACTCATCCTTGCTTCCACTGTTTTTTGTGTTATCAGAGTTCGCAGCGGAAGACGACGTTATTCGAGGAGTAGGTTGGGCCAGTAGGTGGAAAGCGATTAGAGAACCATTTTTTTTCCCTGTAAATGTAATAATCTTGTAAAATGTGTTTAAAAGAGCTGCTTGAGATCCACTGTGCTGGTTTATGCCTGCTTTTCTAGCCTTGCGCGTGTATAGGCTTTCGGGTCTATAGGCGCGCGGCGGCTGTCATTCTACCGGGCCGGGTCTCGGGGCGTGACAGTTTAAAGTAAAAATTAAGAAATAAAAGATTAAGCATAAAGGAAAAAATATGGTCAACTCCTTTTTATTAATGGGTCCAATTAAGCGATATCTAATATAATATTGAACACACACACCTTTTTTTGTCTTGGTTGAATTGGTTTTTGTATAATACTACCTCCGTTCAAGACGTTTTATATTTTGGAAGGTCAAATAGTATAAAGTTTGACTAAATTTTTAGAGAAAAACAGCGAACCACAATAATATAATATGTACATCATATGAAGATATATTTCTTGACATATCTAATGGTATTCACTTGGTATTGTAGATGTTATGACTTTTTCGTAAAAACTTTGTCAAAATTTACATGATTTTAGTTTATAAAAAAATCCTACTATTGGAAATGGAGGTAGTATTGGTTGTTCTTCCAGACATTTATAGTTAACAATTAAATTTTAAAGATAAGATATAAAAATCTATGCATCAGCGAGCCGTTCCTTAGAAAACACATGGTATTTACCAATCGATCAATGAGCTAGCTATACATCCGATGGATCAGCTTATTCATCCGATGGGATTGTACAGGTAAAAATTGTATTTACCGATCGATCAACCCATCTAGCTATACGTCCGATTTAATGGACTAATTATACGTCCGGCCAGAAGCGCGAATCGATCTGCTAATTATACGCCTCCGGCCGAAAGCGGACCAGTGCCTGCAAATCTTCCCTAAGTGCGATGCGTGATATGTATCATGTTTTTTTTTTTTTGAGACTTAACAGCTACGATATATTAAACAGAACAATCAAAGGCCAACGAGTTTACAATCGAGTCCGGAGGGATCACCAAGATCGACGCACGTGCCTCACCGAGAAATCATCGAAATCACTCAGCAGCACACACGTGACATGGTTGTTTTTCTTTTCTTTTGAGGGAACGTGACGTGATTTGGTCATAACTATTTGCTTGTACTAATTAATGTTGTACGTAACTTATTCATCTTTTAATCTCAGCCATTGTGATAAAAATCAACGGATTATATATTTATGGCTTATGTGGATTAACGTGGTGTCTCTAAAAACTAACTCATTATGTTTTTAGTATATAATAGATCCCTTCTTTTCTTTAGGACAAACGCCGTGCTCCCACATTACTGTTTGAAACGGCATGGAAAATCCAAGCTCTCTGTTGCCACACCTTCTACGTCCCATCCTCCTTGTCTTCGTCGGAGAACGCATCCGGGCCGAGCCCGCGTCGTCGACAACGGAGGCAGGGCCTCTTCTGGCGCAATGCTCTTGTCGTCGAAGTCGTCGGCCTGGAGAGCGGTTGCAGATTGCGGCGGCATGTGCTGAAGGTGTGAATGATGTGTGAAGGTGATGTGGAGGTTGCGTCGCGGTGGTGATGTAGCGCGTGGTGGAGAGCGTCGGTGATGGTGGTTACACTTGGCGATCATGAGTGATCTAGGCCCAAGCAGTCTTAGGCGAGCCACGGTTCCAGCACACCGTGGCAACACCAGAATTTGAATTTGTAGTGCTTAGTGCAAAGTCTGAAGCCGACGACTGCATCCTTACCCTTCATGTCTAGTCGCCCCCGTGACCAATGATGGAATTTTTGTTAATTTCTTGGGCAATTTTAAAATAATGTTTTAATCGATCAAAACACACACCCTAAAACCCACAAAAACATTAGGGTTGTCCTAAAACCTATCAGGACTAGCCCTTAGTGGCAATAATATAGTAGAAATCTGTCTCTATGGGAATTCTCGGAAATATGTCCTTGCGCTAGCGGGACTCGAACTTAGGTTGCTACTTGCTACGTTCACCACTATGTACCTAACCGTTGGGCCACTGCCCCGTTCTCAAGTTACTGAAAATAAACGACTAACAATAACAATAGGTTTGGTCAACATCACTTCACCTTCTCAACCACATAGCACCGCACCGCTCGATCAAGGCTGCCTCACATATGCCATGATGCTACAGCTGTGCTGAAAATCGATGGAACATGTGAGCGCACATCACTTTTGTGTGCGTGTGAGGGCACTACAGGAATGGGGATCTATGCCGACGGCCAAACCCTGTGCCGACGGCTTTTTATCGGGGCCGTCGGCATAGGTCCCGACGAGACCAGCCCGTCGACAAAGCCGTCGGCATAGGATATGCCGTCGGCATAGATTTGGCACAGGGGCTATGCCGACGGCTTTGCCCTCGGCATAGGTAAGTCGTAGGCATAGCTCTTTTCCCCTATTTTTCATCTAATATGGAATAATTCATATCTTTAAATCTATAAATTGAAATTTAACAAATAAAATGTCTAAATCGATTAGAAAAAATAGAGGAATCCAAATATGACATCCATTTCATCTTTTTTTTCATGTATATGACTTTTTGCAACATATTTGTGGTACTTTCTTGTTTAAAAAGTTGTTTTTGGCACTTAAAAATTGGAAAATAATATTTATAATAATATTTTAAAAATTGTTTTTGGCAACAATGTTTGTCATATCAAGACACACCTATGTGTCAAATGTGGACACTTTATCACAAATCATGGCACGACGGCCATTTTGACCATTTTTTTCAAAAAAATAAAAGAAAGTGAAAAATACTCAAAAAATGAAATTCTTTGGCATGGAATCCTTTTATGTGTACTAGTTGATAGGAAAAATGATAAACATGATTTTTGATAATGTTTCCAAAAAACTTCTTCACAAAAAGGTCTATCATCTATAAACATGTATAAGTTTCGAGTCAAATGACCTAGATATGAGCATCCCCGTGCCATAGTTTGCGATAATGTGCCCATATTTGACACATAGGTGTGTCTTGGTATGGCAAACAATGTTACAGACCTGAGTTTGTTCAAATTATGTTTATAAATATCATTTTTATTTTTAAGTCTCAAAAATGATATTTTTTGTGAAGCAAGTACAACAAATATGATACAAAATGGAACCCATCCAATTATCACACAAAGTAGGCCAAATTTTATTCATAATGCAGCAATATTGGAAATTTTCTCGGTTTCTACCTAGGAAAAAATGTTATATAGGAAAAAATGTTTTAACAAAAAAGGTAGCAAGAAAAAAATCATGTCAAGTACTTAATAAGATGTATAGGTGCAAAACAAATTAACTTAGTGTGGAAATAACATTGGCCTGGTAAAAACAATATCACGGCTACCAGATCGAGTGAGCGGGTGAATGATTGAGTAACATTACATAATATATACCAAAAAATGTAATGGTTAATTGGGATCGATGGTCAAACAAAATAGGCAATCATAACACGATGAAGCAAAAAGGCATGAAGTTTTGCAAAAACAAAAGTCGTTCGATAGAATAATTAAAATCAATGATAGGTTGGGTATACCTAGAGGTCTCTAGGTACAACTAAGAGTAATGACTCAAAACATTCAGTTTTTGTTCTTAGTATTTTGCTTTTCAAAACTTCATTTGAGGGAAGATAGAATCAAACTATATGTGGAAAGATAGACATTTATGGGCCTATACTGGAAGTGGAAGCTTTTATAAAATTAATCAATTCATTAAATATGGTAGACAAACTCAATTTCTAACAAATCTAGCCACACAAATGCGTTGGACGCCACGCTAATCCACAGTCACTTGAATTAACTAGATAATTGACTCCTTAATTAAAGGATGAAATTTTAGTAGATATGGTGAATAACTATGGTTAACAAAAATCTATACATATAGCTTGCTTGCGAGTGGAATAAGTATTTGGAATTAATAAAGTTTTTACTAGAACTCAGAGATTCGGACTTCCATGTCCATTTAAGCGCAAGAAAATGACTATATGGACGCATGTGTCCATAGGACCACACAAGAATCAGTGGGAATCCGAAGCGACAATATAGAACTACATGTATGATTGATCAATGGTATGCATGTAATGTACTACCATTGCAATTTTTTATAATAGTTGTTATTAGTTTGTGTTCTTTACTCATGCGAATCAAACAATTGAACGAAAGTGTAGTATGAAGATGTGACGGTGGAGTATTAATCACATATCAGAAAGATTTTTGTGGTGCAATAGAATAAGATAATATTGTTTATGAGAGGACATAGTTTAATTTGGAATAATTCATATCTTTAAATCTATAAATTGAAATTTAACAAATAAAATGTCTAAATCGATTAGAAAAAATAGAGGAATCCAAATATGACATCCATTTCATTTTTTTTTTTCATGTATATGACTTTTTGCAACATATTTGTGGTACTTTCTTGTTTAAAAAGCTGTTTTTGGCACTTAAAAATTGGAAAATAATATTTATAATAAATTTAAAAAATTGTTTTTGGCAACAATGTTTGTCATACCAAGACACACCTATGTGTCAAATGTGGACACTTTATCACAAATCATGGCACGACGGCCATTTTGACCATTTTTTTCAAAAAAATAAAAGAAAGTGAAAAATACTCAAAAAATGAAATCCTTTGGCATGGAATCCTTTTATGTGTACTAGTTGATAGGAAAAATGATAAACATGATTTTTGACAAAGTGTACACAAAACGTTTTCACCAAAAGGTCTATCATCTATAAACATGTATAAGTTTCGAGTCAAATGACCTAGATATGGTCATCCCCATGCCATAGTTTGTGATAATGTGCCCATATTTGACACATAGGTGTGTCTTGTTATTACAAACAATGTTGCAGAACTGAGTTTTTCAAATTAGTTTTATAAATATCATTTTTCATTTTTTAATTGCCAAAAATGACATTTTTTGTGAAGCAAGTACAACAAATATGGTGGAAAATGGCACCCATATAATTTCGAGAGAATTCCTTCTGTGACACTGGCTTAAAAAATCGTTCCTTATTTGACACTACTAAATATTTTCTTTCCTCCGTATGACTCTGAGAAGTTTTTCTTTCCTCTGCGCACGGCCTCGGCGAGCAGGGCGCGGGCGCCGCCGGGCACGGCCGGCGCGGCCACGGCAAGGGCGCGGCCTCGGGCGGCCACGGGCGTGGCCTCGGGCGAGCCGGGCGGCGCGGCCACGGGCGAGCCGGGCTCGGCCTCGGGCGAGCAGGGCGCGGGCACGGCAAGGGCGCCGCCTGGGGTGACTATTCACAGAACCATCGATAATTTTGAAAAATGTGACCCCTTTCGACGAATATGCATGGCGGTCATTTTGACCGTTTTTTCAAACAAATCAAAGAATGTGAAGAAAACCTCAAATAAGATGATTAAATTTGTATTTATCATTTGTATATGCAACTGTTACACAAATAAATGCCCAAGGCTCAAGTTTCACGTTTTTTCGATTTGTTTATATTTAGTTACGTTGCTTTGAAAATGGCAAAGAAACACAAATGCATGTAGTCTATCCTGATTGGTTTGGAGGAAGGAGGTGTGGATTGATGACATGGCGTGTTATGATTGGATGAAACACCTCACCACCGCACCAAAAAATCTCTCTCTCCTCACTTATCCCCTCACGCTGTCACACACGCACCACCCACACCATCTCCACTCCTCTCTCCATATCCCCTCACGCACCACCCGCACCATCTCCAGACTCCACCACAATGCAGGAGCTCTGGGACGACGTGCCAGTAACTCGGAGCCGGCGCTGCCTCGCTGTCCCTCCCGCCGGCAACAATGCTGCTCCTCCTCCTCATCCTCGTCGCGGCCCCGGCTGCGCTTGCCGGTGGCCAGAAGTCGCCGACGCTGGTGTTCAGCCAGTCCAACATGGGCGGCCGCGGCGGCGCCACGGTCGGCGGCCACTGGGACGGGTACGTGCCGCCCCAGTGCGCCCCCTCGCCGCGCACGCTCCGCCTCTCCCCTAACCTGCAGTGGGAGGAGGCCCGCGAGCCGCTCCACGCCGGCGTCGACGTCGGCAACGTTCTCGGCGTCGGGCCCGGTATGCCCTTCGCGCACACCATCCTCCGATCCAGCGCCCTCCCCAAAGGCGCCGTGGTGGGGCTGGTGCCGTGCGCGCAGGGCGGCACCCCCATCGCCAACTGGTCCCGCGGCTCGGACCTCTACGACCGGATGCTTACCCGCACCAGGGCCGCCGTGGCGGAAACGGGCGGCCATGGCAAGCTCGCCGCCATGCTGTGGTTCCAGGGGAGACAGACACGATCCGGCGGGAGGACGCGCTGGTGTACGCCGGGCGCATGGAGGCCCTGGTCCGCGACGTGCGGCAGGACCTCGGCATGCCCAACCTGCTCGTCATCCAGGTCTGTCTGCCCGGATCGACGCTCCCCACTCTGCTCTGTTCTGCAACTCTGCTCAATGCTTGCTCCTCTATCTGCTCTATGCATCCATCATTCTGAACTCTGTAAATACTAAAAACATAATCTTTTCAGGTCGGGATCGCGACGGGGCAGCTCATCGCCGCCTGGTTCTCGCGCCGCTACACCCGATTCAAGAAGCGCTCCGCCGACTTCCACGGCCGCGCCGCCGACCTCGTCCACGGGCACCGCGGCACCGCCGTCCCGAGGAGTCATCCCCCCAAGGGCCAGGCCCGCGTCGCCGTGCTCCGGGAGCTGCGCCTCCTCGCCTCCACCCACCAGTCCGTCACCAAGGCTGTCGCCGAGGCCGGCGGCGTTTCGCTGTTGACCTCGCTCCTCGGCCCCTTCACGTCCCACTCCGTGGGGTCGGAGGCGGTGGCCATTCTCGTCAGTGGCGTGCCGCTCGTGCCGTTCGTCGCATCCGCACCCTCATGGAGGAGAAGGCCTTCCGGCCGTGGCGTCGGACGCCGAGGTGACCCAGGAGCACGCCGCCGTCGTGTTGACCGCGTCACCGTCTCGACCGCGCCGCCGTCTTCGTCGACCAGGAGCACGCCGCCGCCGTCTTCGTCGACCAGGAGCACGCCGCCGCCGTCACTGACGTATTCGTCCCCATCCTGCACCCGCTCCCAGCCCGTACGCGGCCCGTCCCCAGCCCGTCCCAGCGAGGGACGGCGGTTTTTTTTTTTATGCTGTGTGGCAAGCTGTGCCGACGGCAAAGCCGTCGGCACAGGTTTCCCGTCTCACCCGGCTGATGTGGGACCCACCAACACTGTGCCGACGAAACTGGTGCCGACGGTGCTATTTTGGCCGTCGGCACAGCCTGTGCCGACGGTGTTTCTCTGTGCCGACGGCCACGTGGCCTGTGCCTACGGGCACCTATGCCGACCACGTTGTGCCGACGGGGGCCGTCGGCATAGGGGTGTGCCGACGGCAAGTTGGCCTATGCCGACGGGATAAAGCCGTCGGCACAGCACCCGGTTCCTGTAGTGGGGAGTGATCTTGCAGTTCTCGTCCAAGCAGCACTCGCTTTTCACTAACCAACAAGCTTAGCTGCTAGTCCCCATGAGACACCTCAGTGCTTGTAGCAGCTAGCTTGACACATCACGAGGTTAGTTAGTATTCTCTCCCTTTCACAATATAAGATGGTTTATATGTTACACATGTTGTGTAGATTCGGATTAAAAAGAGTGAACATATATATTAAAACGTGTTTAGATAGATGTATTTATATGCGAATGTGGAAAAATGCTAGAAAATCTTATATTGTGGAACGGAGGGAGTACTCACGTTACTGCTCAAAACAAGTATAGTACCGACTTTAAATTTGTGAAAATGACTGAAAAGGAAAAAAAAAATATCACTTACATCTCCATGAGCTAGTGACATGAAGGGATTATATAATGTTCATCACGCATGGTTGTTGATCGTTTATATTATTTCACAGTGCTCACTATGCAGGAGGTTAATGGCCTTAATCCTCATGAGATTTTCAAACAAAGGCAGGTTTCTTGCTAAGACAAGACCCGGTTAGAGAAAGCTTATCAGTAGCTACTATGTGACATGACATGCATGAGCCTCTTTATTAGAGACACATGACCCATTGATCGGCACCCACTACTTTGAACAGCTGCACCCTCCAATTATAGCTCAACCATGTATATACACACATTTGATCCTTATGCCTCACTAATCAACAAACTAGCAATCAAACTGGTCTTCAAATTAAACTGCAGACGTACGCATCAAAGTGGGTGTGCTAAATTTAACGTACCTGGATGTCGTACCGCCTATTCGTTAAGTTTCGAATTAATTGAGCAGAACCTGGTTCATCATCAATAAGCATCGCTTGAAATTAAATGCCAGGTGTGGGTGTCCGAGAGAGAATGACACATAGAGGTTTCAGAAATACATAGGAGAATATGGGTACCATAATATTTTTTTTTAAATACGTACATGAGGTGCGCTGTTACCCGAAAGTAATTAGTCTGCGCCCGATAGTGGTTTAGGCTTTTAACTGATCATATCTCTAGATATTGTTGAATGAGAAGTCTTATCTCAAAATGATAATCGGTGCTAGGATTACAAAAAGGAGTTACTTTGGTGGTGTTGATAATGAATAGAACTATTTCTTGTATTGATTCGATCGATATTACATTGTATATATAGTACATGATCCCAACCGACATAGGTTTAGGGTTTTAGGAGTCCTAGTCCTATACGGAGACATATCCGTCAATACCCCCCGCAGTGTCGACGTCGGGTGTCACGATGTTGAGACTGGAGCGTATGTCATTGAACGGAGCAGTCGGCAGTCCTTTGGTGAAGATCTCAGCAAATTGAGCGCTGGTTGGAACATGAAGGACTCGGACTTCACCGAGAGCAACTTTCTCGCGGACGAAATGAATGTCGATTTCAATGTGCTTTGTGCGCCGATGATGAACAAGATTTGCCGCCATATAAACTGCTGAGATGTTGTCACAGTAGACAATAGTAGCTCGATCTATAGGCCGGTGAAGCTCAGTAAGAAGTTGGCGAAGCCAAATTGATTCAGCCACGACATGTGCAACGGACCTGTATTCTGCTTCAGCCGAAGACCTGGAAACTGTAACCTGTCTTTTGGAGGACCATGAAACAAGATTACCACCCAAATAAACACAATAGCCGGAAGTGGATCTTCGAGTATCTGGACAACCTGCCCAGTCTGCATCAGAGTAAGCCGTCAAACTAGTGGGAGAGGAAGAATTGATAAGAAGACCATGATCAAGAGTGCCTTTGAGATAACGGAGGATACGTTTGACATGGTTGAAATGAGGAAGACGAGGATCATGCATGTACAAGCATGCTTGTTGAACAGAATAAGAGATGTCTGGGCGAGTTAGGGTGGCATATTGAAGAGCGTCGGTGATGCTACGATAGAGACTGGGGTCGGAAATAGGATCCCCATCGGCAGACAGTTTAGAGCCAACACCAGCTGGAGTTTTGGAGGGCTGACAGTCAGACATACCAGCACGATGCAACAGATCAATAATGTATTGGTGATGTGAGAGAAAAAGCGTGTTGGTGGAACGAGAGACTGAGATGCCAAGAAAGTTATGAAGAGATTCAAGATCAGTCATGGAGGATTCTTGATTAAGAGAGGAGATGATGTGTTGTAAGAAAGAATCGGAGGAGGCTGTGAGAACAATGTCATCAACATAGAGGAGAAGATAGGCAATATTTTCCTGAGAGCGTAGAATGAATAGAGAGGAGTCAGATTTGGAGGAGGTGAAACCCAATGTGTGAATATAGGTGGCAAAGCGTTGGAACCAGGCCCGAGGAGCTTGTTTGAGCCCATACAAGGATTTGTGAAGAAGACAAACTAAATAAGAAGAGGATGGATGCTCGAAACCTGAGGGCTATTGACAATAAACAGTTTCGTTGAGAGTGCCGTGAAGAAATGCGTTTTTAACATCGAGTTGGTGAATAGGCCAGGAGGGGGAAACGGCAATACTAAGAACAACACGAATTGTACTGGGTTTAACAACAGGGGAAAATGTCTCATCAAAATCAACACCGTGCTGCCGAGAGAAGCCACGGCATACCCAGCGTGCCTTGTAGCATGCAAGAGTGCCGTCGGCATGAAATTCGTGGCGGAATACCCATTTGCCAGTGACAACGTTAGCATTGGAAGGTTTAGGCACAAGGGTCCAGGTTTGATTTTGAATTAGCGTGTTGTACTCATCACGTATCGCAACACTCCAAAGAGGATCGAGCAAGGCACGCTTATAGGAAGTTGGAATAGGTGAAATCGAGGGTGTAGCCGTAAGGTTTAGTTTGCGAATAGGGAGATGGAATCCTCGTTTTCCACGGGTGCGCATGGTGTGATCGTTTTGGGGGAACGGAGACAGAGACGGCATGTGTGGGAATAGGCTGATTAGTGAGAGGAGAAACAGATCGGGAGGCATTGGCTGGCGTGGAGAGGAGTCAGCAGAATTTGATGTCGCGGCAGACTCTTGGGAGACGGGAGACATCGTGTCTGTCGTGGCAGAGAAATCACCAGAATTTGGTGTCACGGCAGACTGTGGTGTAGCGGGTGACGACGCGGCTCCGGTAGAGACGTCTGGCATGGCAGAGAAATCATCAGAAAAGTCTGCCGTGGCAGAAATATCTGAATTGGCAGAGGATGGCGCGGAAGTGGTGAGTTGTGGAGAAGGCACCAGGGGGGAGCGATGTGGAGCTGTGGGGGTTGGGGATGATGGTGGCTGAGATTGGGCAACGGCATAGGGGAAAACGTTTTCATCGAATGTGACATGCGAGAAAGGAGAACACGCCCAGAAGATGGATCATAGCAGCGAGAACCCTTGTGGTCATCAGATGGGCCAAGATAGACACATGGGAGGGAACGAGATTCGAGTTTGTTTTTAGTGGTAGCAGTGATGTTTGGAAAACAGAGGCATCCGAAGACGCGAAGAGAAGAGTAATCAGGATGATCAAGAAAAAGGGATTGGAAAGGGGTGTAAAGGGGACATGTTTTAGTTGGGCGGATGTTGAGAAGAAAGGTGGCTGCGCGGAGATCTTCTGCCAAAAAGGAAGTGGGTAGCGAGGCTTGAATTAGCAAAGTACGAAGAATGTCATTGATGGATCTAAGAGAACGTTCCGCTTTTCCGGTTTGGGGAGAGGTATAAGGACAAGAAAATCGTAGAAGGGTGCCTATCGAGAGAAAGAAGTCACGATTGCGGATGTTGTCAAACTCCCGTCCATTGTCACATTGAACAAAGCTTATTGGAAGACCGAAGTGCACAAGAGCATATTGACAAAAGTTTAGAAAAATTGTATGAACTTCAGATTTTGCACGAAGAGGAAACGTCCATATATAATGAGAATAATCATCGAGAATTACAAGATAGTACTTAAATCCTAAAACACTAGGGATAGGCGACGTCCATAAATCACAATGTAAGAGCTCAAAAGGAAAAGAACTAACGGTGGTGGATGTGCTAAAGGGTAACCTAACATGTTTGCCACACTGACATGCCGTACATAGAGAAGAATCATGAGACGAGCTAGAACTAGGGATACAAAATTCTTTGAGAAGGGATGATGATGCGTGTAAGTCACACGTTCGTTGGGAACCCCAAGAGAAAGGTATGATGAGTGCAGCATCAAGTTTTCCCTCAGTAAGAAACCAAGGTTTAATCGAACCAGTAAGAGATCAAAGTCACTTCTGAAGGTTGTTGGTGAAGGAGTGTAGTGCGGCGCAACACCAGAGATTCTGGTGCCAACGTGGAACCTACACAACACAATCAAACTACTTTGCCCCAACTTAACAGTGAGGTTGTCAATCTCACCGGCTTGCTGAAAACAAAGGATTAGACGTATAGTGTGGAAAATGATATTTGTTTGCAGAGAGTGAAAAAGAACAATGATTGCAGTAGGTTGTATTTCAGATGTAAAAGAATGGACCGGGTCCACAGTTCACTACTGGTGTCCTCCATAATAAATAACTAACATGCTGGTAAACAAATTACAGCTGGGCAATTGACAATATTGATAAGTGCATAACATGCATGTGCAAGTTGTGGTGTCTACTATGAGATTCATTTGGGCATTACGACAAAGTACACAGACCGCTATCCAGCATGCATCTGTGCCTAAATAGTCCACCTTCAGGTTAGCATCCGCACCCCTTCCAGTATTAAGTTGCAAGCAACAACAATTGCATTAAGTAAAGTGCATAATGTAAACAACACATTCATCCTTAGACAAAGCATCATTAGGTTACCCCTAGTGGCAACAGCACATCCACAACCTTAGGGTTGCTGTCACTCCCCAGATTAAATGGAGACTGAACCCACTATCTAGCATAAATACTCCCTCTTGGAGTCACAAGCATCCACTTGGCCAGAGTATCAACAAGCAACGGAGAGCATGCAAGATCATAAATAACATAGACATAATATTCAGTATTCAACTTGACATAGTATCAATATTCATCGGATCCCAGCAAACACAACATGTAGCATTACAATAAGATGATCTTGATCATGATAGGCAGCTCACAAGATCTAAACATGATGGCACAAGAGGAGAAGACAACCATCTAGCTACTGCTATGGACCCATAGTCCAAAGATGAACTACTCACACATCACTCCGGAGGCAGGCATGGCGATGTAGAGCCCTCCGGTGATGATTCCCCTCTCCGGCAGGGTGCCGGGAAGAGCTTCAGAACCCTCCCGAGTTAGGGTTGACGGCGGCGGCGCTCTGGAACTTTTCGTGGTTGACTCGGGTACTTAGGGTTTTCCCGAAAGGCAATTTATAGGCGAAGGGGCGGCATCGGTGGAGGCCCGTGGCCTCCTCACCACGTGGCGGCGCGGCAGGAGGTGGGACCGCCACCAGTGGTGAGGACGGCCCACGGCCCCCCTTCGTCTCTCCTTCGGACTCGTCAGAAAAATAGGGACTTTGGCTTTTGTTTCGTCCAATTCCGAGAATATTTCCAGAACAACTTTTCTGAAACCAAAAACAGCAGAAAACAGGAACTGGCACTGTGGCATCTTGTTAATAGGTTAGTCCCAGAAAATGCATAAAAATGATATAAAGTGTATATAAAACATGTAGCAATTGGCATAATATAAGCATGGAACATCAGAAATTATAGATACGTTGGAGACGTATCAAGCATCCCCAAGCTTAGTTCTACTCGTCCTCGAGTAGGTAAAACGATAACAACAAATAATTTCTGAGGAGACATGCTTCACACAATCTTGATCAAATAATATTGCAAGGCTCATGTCATGAATGAAGTGACTCAAGGCAATGGTCTATAGTTTGCTAACAAATAGATAAAGAGTAAACAACTGAATCATATAAGCAAAAACTTTTCATGAATAGTACTTTCAAGACAAGCATCAAAAAGCTTTGCATAAGAGTTAACTCATAAAGCAATAGATTCTAAATAAAGGCATTGAAGCAACACATAGGAAGATTTAAGTTTCAGCAATTGCTTTCAACTTTCAACATGTATATCTCATGGATATTGTCAACACAAAGTAATATAACAAGTGCAATAAGTAAGCATATAAGAATTGATGCACACAAAGTTGACACAAGTGTTTGCTTCTGAGATAGAAAGAAGTAGGTAAACTGACTCAACATAAAGTAAAAGAAAGGCCCTTCGCAGAGGGAAGCAGGGATTAAATCATGTGCTAGAGCTTTTTAGGTTTTTGAAATCATATAGAGAGCATAAAGTAAGTTTTTGAGAGGTGTTTGTTGTTGTCAACGAATGGCAGTGGGCACTCTATCCCCTTGTCACCCAGACTTTCAAGAGCGGCTCCCATGAAGGACGTTATTTCTACCCAAGGGTAGATCATCCCTCTTCTCTTTTGTTTACACATGCATATTTATAAATTGGTATGACACTCCTCCCAACCTTTGCTTACACAAGCCATGGCTAACCGAATCCTCGGGTGCCTTCCAACAATCACATACCATGGAGGAGTGCCTATTTGATAATGTTTAACATTTGAAATTTGCTTTTGATAAATCATTGGCAAACATGTGAAGAGAATTAAGAGTTATAGTTGTAATTAATTGGGACTGGGCACCCCATTTGCCAGCTCTTTTTGCAAGTTATTGGATAAGCGGATGTATATGCCACTAGTCCATTGGTGAAAGTCTGTCATGAGTAAATGACAAGGTGATAGAGAAAACGCCACATACTTCCTCATGAGCTATAAAACATTGACACAAATAAGGAGTAATAAAGTTTTGAATAGTTTAAAGGTAGCACATGAAGTATTTACTTGGAATGGCAGGAAATACCACATAATAGGTAGTTATGGTGGACACAAATGGCATGGGTTTTGGCTCAAGGTTTGGATGCACGAGAAGCATTCCTCTCAGTACAGAGTTTAGGCTAGCAAGGTTGTTTGAAGCAAACACAGGATATCAACCGGTACAGCAAGACTTACATAAAAACATATTGCAAGCATTATAAGACTCTACACTGTCTTCCTTGTTACTCAAACACTTTACCAGAAAATATCTAGACCTTAGAGATACAAACATGCAAACCAAGTCTCAACAAGCTCTACGGTAGTTCTCCACTAATAGGCTTTAACTACATGATGCAAGAGCTTAAACATGATCTACTTGAGAGCTCAAAACAATTGCAAAGCATCAAATTATCCAAGACAATGATCTACAAGAATGAGTATGTCTTTTCAATATACCATCTACCACATGTAGCATTTTCTGTTTCCAACCAAACACCAATCAACTTATTTCAACACAAACTCTCCAAATAATACAACAATGAAACAAGAGAGTACTTCTCTACAAGAACTAACAGCTCTGAACAAGAGATGCATGAAAAACAGGAGCTAAAAGCATTGCAGTAGCTAGTAAGAATACTCAACAAATATAAGTGAAGAATACGAGTATTCACATGAAAAAGCGGAGCGTGTCTCTCTCCCACACAAGAATGCTAGGATCCAAATTATTCAGAAAATAAAGCAAAAATAAAAGCACACAGACGCTCCAAGTAAAGCACATAAGATGTGAAAGAATTAAAATATAGTTTCACTAGAGATGACCTGATAAGTTGTTGATGAAGAAGGGGATGCCTTGGGCATCCCCAAGCTTAGACGCTTGAGTCTTCTTGAAATATGCTTGGGTGACCCACGGGGGCATCCCCAAGCTTAGGCTTTTCACTCTTCTTGATCATATCATATCATCCTCCTTCTTGATCCTTGAAAACTTCCTTCACACCAAACTCAGAGTAATTCTCATTAGAGGGTTAGTGCATAATCAAAAATTCACATGTTCTGTGATGACACAATCATCTCCAATACTTCTGGACATTAGCTACAGCCACTGATATTTTGTGGAGCAAAGAAATCCACTCAAACACAGTAAAAGAGAGAATGCAAAAAAAGGCAGAATCTGTCAAAACAGAACAGTCTGGAAAGACGAATTTTTTCGAGGCACTTAAGTTGCTCAGATGCGAAAAGTCAAAATAATGAAAGTTGCGTACATATATGAGGATCACGCCTGAATTTTCAGAATTTTTAGATTTTTCTGGAGTGCGTACAGCTCAAAACGTGGACAGCAAAAATCTGTCTCTGCGCAGAAATCCAAATCTAGCATCAACTTTCTATTAGAGGCTTTACTTGGCACAACAATGCAATAAAATAAAGATACAAAGGAGTTGTTACAGAAGTAAGCAAACTCCAAGACTCAAAGAAAAAGAAAAATTAGAGAAATAAAAACATGGGTTGTCTCCCATAAGCGCTTTTCTTTAACGCCTTTCAGCTAGGCGCAGAAAGTGAAAATCAAGTGTTTCCAAGTGAAGAAGCATCCAAATCATAACTTGTTCTAATAATAGAATCAAAAGGCAACTTCATTCTCTTTCTAGGGAAGTGTTCCATACCTTTCTTGAGTGGGAATTGGTACCTTATATTTCCTTCTTTCATATCAATAATGGCACCAACAGTTCTAAGAAAAGGTCTTCCCAAAACAATAGGACAAGATGCATTGCATTCGATGTCCATAACAACAAAATCAACGGGGAAAGGTTATTGTTAATAATAATAAGAACATCAACTCTCCCCAAAGGTTTCTTCATAGCATTATCAGCAAGATAAACATCCAAATAACAATGTTCCAAAGGTGGCAAATCAAGCATATCATAAAGTTTCTTAGGCATTACAAAAATGCTAGCACCAAGATCACATAAAGCATTACAATCAAAATCATTCACCTTCATCTTAATGATGGGCTCCCAACCATCTTCAAAATATCAACATCAAGAGAAAGGCTATCAACCTTAGAGGGAAGAACATCAATTTTACCAAGCTTTTCCTCAACAGTTTTGTTAAAAGCATTTTGTGTACTAATAAAATCCTTAAGCATGGCTTCAAGATCAGAGGAAACACTCCTATTATTGCTGTAGGAATTACCATATGAATTGACATAACCATTACCACTATTTGAAGGATAAGGCTTATAATTGTTGTTACCAAAGTTATTCTTATAAGCATTGTTATTGAAGTTGTTATTTTTAATGAAGTTCACATCAACATGCTCTTCTTGAGCAACCAATGAAGCTAAAGGAACATTATTTGGATCAACATGAGATTTACCATTCACAAGCATAGACATAATGACATCAATCTTATCACTCAAAGAAGAGATTTCTTCAACAGAATTTACCTTCTTACCTTGAGGAGTTCTTTCGGTGTGCCACTCAGAATAGTTAATCATCATATCATCAAGAAGCTTTGTTGCAGCACCCAAAGTGATGGACATAAAGGTACCTCCTGCAGCCGAATCCAATAGGTTTCTTGAAGAAAAATTCAATCCTGCATAAAAGGGTTGGATGATCATCCAAGCAGTCAGTCCATGGGTGGGATAATTCTTTACCAATGATTTCATTCTTTCCCATGCTTGGGCAACATGCTCATTATCAAATTGCTTGAAATTCATAATGCTACTTCTCAAGGATATAATCTTAGCAGGAGGATAATATTTTCCAATGAAAGCATCTTTGCAATTAGTCCATGAATCAATTCTATTTCTAGGCAAAGATAGCAACCATTCTTTAGCTCTTCCTCTCAAAGAGAAAGGAAATAATTTAAGTTTTATAATATCCCCGTCTATATCCTTATACTTTTGCATCTCACAAAGTTCAACCAAATTATTAAGATGGGTAGCAGCATCATTAGTACTAACACCAGAAAATTGCTCTTTCATAACAAGATTTAATAGAGCAGGTTTAATTTCATAAAAGTCTGCTTTAGAAGCAGGTGGAGCAATAGGAGTGCATATGAAATCATTATTATTTGTGCTTGTGAAGTCACACAACTTGGTGTTCTCAGGAGTACTCATTTTAGCAAAAAAAGACTAGGCCGAAATAATAAAATAAAAACAAGTAACTATTTTTTTTGTGTTTTTGATAAAGAGAGCAAACAAAGCAAAATAAAAATAAACTAAGCAAGACAATAACAAAGTAAAGAGATTGGAAGTGAGAGACTCCCCTAACAGAAGGCTTGACCTCCCCGGCAACGGCGCCAGAAAAAGCTGCTTGATGCGTGTAAGTCACACGTTCGTTGGGAACCCCAAGAGGAAGGTATGATGAGTGCGGCAGCAAGTTTTCCCTCAGTAAGAAACCAAGGTTTAATCGAACCAGTAGGAGATCAAAGTCACTTCTGAAGGTTATTGGTGAAGGAGTGTAGTGCGGTGCAACACCAGGGATTCCGGTGCCAACGTGGAACCTGCACAACACAATCAAACTACTTTGCCCCAACTTAACAGTGAGGTTGTCAATCTCACCGGCTTGCTGAAAACAAAGGATTAGACGTATAGTGTGGAAAATGATGTTTGTTTGCAGAGAACGAAAAAGAACAATGATTGCAGTATGTTGTATTTCAGATGTAAAAGAATGGACCGGGGTCCACAGTTCACTAGTAGTGTCTCTCCATAATAAATAACTAACATGCTGGGTAAACAAATTACGCTGGGCAATTGACAATATTGATAAGTGCATAACATGCATGTGCAAGTTGTGGTGTCTACTATGAGATTCATTTGGGCATTACGACAAAGTACACATATCACTATCCAGCATGCATCTATGCCTAAATAATCCACCTTCAGGTTAGCATACGCACCCCTTCCAGTATTAAGTTGCAAGCAACAAAGAATTGCATTAAGTAAAGTGCATAATGTAAACAACACAATCATCCTTAGACAAAGCATCATTTGGTTACCCCTAGTGGCAACAGCACATCCACAACCTTAGGGGTTGCTATCACTCCCCCAGATTAAATGGAGACTGAACCCACTATCTATTATAAATACTACCTCTTGGAGTCACAAGCATCCACTTGGCCAGAGTATCAACAAGCAACGGAGAGCATGCAAGATCATAAATAACATAGACATAATATTCAGTATTCAACTTGACATGGTATCAATATTCATCGGATCCCAGCAAACACAACATGTAGCATTACAATAAGATGATCTTGATCATGATAGGCAGCTCACAAGATCTAAACATGATGGCACAAGAGGAGAAGACAACCATCTAGCTACTGCTATGGACCCATAGTCCAAAGATGAACTACTCACACATCACTCCGGAGGCAGGCATGGCGATGTAGAGCCCTCCGGCGATGATTCCCCTCTCCGGCAGGGTGCCGGGAAGAGCTTCAGAACCCTCCCGAGTTAGGGTTGACGGCGGCGGCGGCTCTGGAACTTTTCGTGGTTTTTGACTCGGGTACTTAGGTTTTCCCGTCAAAGGCAATTTATAGGCGAAGGGGCAGCGTCGGTGGAGGCCCGTGGCCTCCTCACCATGTGGCGGCGCGACGTGAGGTGGGACCGTGCCACCAGGTGGTGAGGACGGCCCACGGCCCCCTTTCGTCTCTCCTTCGGACTCCGTGTACGTGTCAGAAAAATAGGGACTTTGGCTTTTGTTTCGTCCAATTCCGAGAATATTTCCAGAACAACTTTTTTGAAACCAAAAAGAGCAGAAAACAGGAACTGGCACTATGGCATCTTGTTAGTAGGTTAGTCCCAGAAAATGCATAAAAATGATATAAATATAAAACATGTAGCAATTGGCATAATATAAGCATGGAACATCAGAAATTAAGGATACGTTGGAGACGTATCAGATGACAATGCAGTATTATTGGGATGTCCAAGCCGACGATGCCAGAGGTTGACGGAGGCGTGTAGTGCATGAGGAGTCGAGTAAGGCGCGCCGTGAAGTGGATAAAGATCACCCGAGCTATTGTAGTGGGCCATGACCGTGCCGGTAGTCAGATCCTTCACAGATAAACCAAGGGGGTCAAACTCTAGGGAAACTGAATTATCAATAGTAAACTGTCGAACGAAGATGAGATTTTTGATTAAAGATGGAGCAACTAGGATGTTTCGAAGCATAAAATCATGATTTGTGGTAGGAATGTAGGAGTTACCAGTGCATGTGATGGGGATAGATGAGCCATTGCCAACAATTATAGAGGAAAAAGGTGAAGGAGAAAAGGAAGACAACAAATTCATATTTGCAGACATATGGGAAGATGCACCAGAATCAAAAATCCAATCCGTACCTTCGTTGTTCATGGTGAAGTTGTTCATATTTGCAGACATATGGGAAGATGCACCAGAATCAAAAATCCAATCCGTACCTCCGTACCTTCGTTGTTCATGGTGAACTAGGATGTTGCTAGTGTAGATGGAGCAGGTGGCGCAGAGGCTGCTGTCGGCGGCATGTAGGGTAGAGCTGGAGGAGCACCAAGCATGTAGGGGGTGGTCGAGGGACCAACATTGTAGCCCGGTGGTGCACCATAGTAGGTGGATGGCGGCAATGGAGGATCGTACGTTGTTCAGCCATGTAGACATGCGATGGCGGCCGACCACGCAGTGGACCAGGGGCTCCTGTCGAGGGGCGGAGACCAGGGCTCCATGTGCCCGTGTAGGCGGGTGGAGCACCGTAAGGAGACGGCGCGGTCCAGGGCATCGGCCACGCTTGAACTAGACCCGTCCAAGGATCATGGGGCGGGTGATAGGGTGGCGCAGTGGTGGGGGCGACCGGCGGCGGTGCTGCTGTCGAGGAAGAGGAGCCGCCAGAGGAAGGAGCACTGGAGCGAGGTTGCGGCGACCGATACACCGGATTCTTTCCCCGGTAGTTATGACTTGGACACCAACCCGGAGGAGGCTGCAGTGTAGGAAGGATTGTCGGGGCTGTAGAAGACGTCGCAACAGGAGCGGGAGGGCGGGTGCTGGCATGGAAGAGCTGCTGCAGGAGAGCGGTCTTGCGAGCTTGCGTCTGAGATTCGAGCTGGTGTCGTCGTATTGAACAACAGATGCCTAGGGGTAGGCTTAAGTTTGGCGCCGATGGACGCTAGAGGATTCGGGGAGGGATAGCGCGCTGAAAAGCGCACACAGACAAACAGATCAACACGGGGATTTACCCTGCTTCGGGGCTCTCATGAGAGATAAAACCCCTACTGCAGCATGTCTGGACTATATGGAGTTGCACACGTGAGCCACAAGATTGCTCCTTGAGCTGTATGTCTCTTGCCGGTATATGTCTACCTCCATGAGCTGAATAGCTAGCGCTAGTACTAGAGGAAGAAAGGAGCCAGGGGGAAATGAGCCAGCGCAGGGGCTGAGGAGTGCTCTCCCCCTGGTGCTCTTTATATAGGGAGAGCCCAGGGGACAAGGGGTGGCCCACACGTCACTGTACACACACTGTACATGATTTGACTACTGGGGTCTAATCAACACTGTACACGTGCCATCATCTGTACTCTAGTCACATCCGTGCCACTGTAGCCACGTCCAGGATGGGCGTGGCCTGCCATGTCCTTGTCCTTGCTTTTGTCTTCTAGCTCTTGTCTCCGGGATCTTCGGGATCACCCGGCAGAGCATCTGTACTTGTTGAGGAAGTGCTGGGGATGTCGGCGTAGAGTGTTGAAGAAGAAGCAGTAGATGTAGAGGTAGCAGCTCTCCTGGTGGTTGATACCGAGGTATGCAGATATCCTGGCCTGTCCCGGACAGCAGGAGAGCTCCGTCCAGCCGAGGCTCCAGGTGTCGGTCGAAGGAGTGCCCGGTGCCTCGATCCCGTGCCTCCACCGTCGCTTCGGTCCTGGAAGACCCGGCCGAGGCTGGCGTGGCTATCTCGGTCCGCCTGGCGTGGCGTTGGCCTCGGTCTAGAAACATCGGTCGAAGGAGCTGTGGCGATGCAATGATCGCATCTCGGCCTGGAGCGGCTCGGTCGACACCGGCCTGCTGGGAATCTCGGTCGATGCGTGATGTCGCATTGCCTCGGTCCACCGTGTGCCGTCTTGGCCCGCTCCTGAGGTAATGGATCTCGGCCCAGCTGGTGGCGTTGACTGCCTGTTGAGGCTATGCAGCCGAGGCTGGGCACTGTGGCCTGCCGAGCTGGGCGCAGCGGCCTGCGCTGGGCAGCCGAGGCTAGATGGGCCGGCCCACCGAAGCTGGAGAGGAGCGGGCTCACCCGAGGCTGAGGCAGAGCAGCGCTCTGGCCTGCCGAGGCTGCGGAAGCCAGCCTGCGGATGGCTGCGGCAATGTCTCGGCCTGCTGGAGTACGTGGCCCATCCGAGGTATCTCAGTCTGCTGGGAACCCGGCCCAACCGAGGTGAACATCTCGGTCCACCTAAGCGGAAGGGGGAAGAGCTCGACCAGCCGAGTCTTGATGGTCTCGGTTTGCACCGAGATAAACCAGTGTCGGTCCAGCACTGCGTACGTCGGATACCTCGACCCAATAAGTGGTATCTCGGTTTGGGCCATTCATGTGTCGGTCCAGAGTGTTTTTTCCTGTCTACCTTCTATCTTTTACTCACTTATATATCTGCCTGGACTATCTTCTCTTTTATTAATACAACAGCACCAACAACTTTGGGGTACCCGGGGTTACATCCCGGACAGTAGTCCCCGAGGCTGTGGGGGACTCGCAGAGTCGCGCACAGACTTACAAAAACAAATAACCAATACCAGAATCTCCATATACACAACATCCTGCCGGCATGGTCACCATTATATGTCGGTTTCCAGCCACTCTGGGCATTATCGAAGGCGCGTGTCACCAGCGTATCTCATGTGTCTCTTATATGTCGGTTTTCAGCCACCACGAGCATTACCGAAGGCGTATGTCTGCACGGACATATCTCATATGTCTCGGAGCATACGTTTGCGCGGACATACCTCATATGTCTCGGAGCATATGTCTGCACGGACATATCTCATATGTCCCGGAGAATATGTCTGCACGGACATATCTCATATGTCTCGGTATCTCGGCCTCTCTGGGCATATCTCATATGTCTCGGTACCTCGGCCTCTCTAGGCATATCTCATATGTCTTGGTTTTTGCCCACTCTGGGCGTATCTCATAAATATGTTGGCAGCCTTAGCTGAACCAGCATATAGCCTTCAATGGCTAACTCTGACATTTTGCCTTCACGGGCACTTGTCAGATGACGAGTTGAGACACCTCTCAACCCGTAAAACTCAGGGAGATCAGATACCTTTTGACTCACTGTGCCGAGATAATGATGCTATGATACTCTGGCAAACTGGGATAACTGAAGAGCCATGATAATTGATTAAGCCGATAAAGATAGCAATTATGAGACACTCGATGATATGGGACAAATGCCGTGATATCTTGGCAAACTGAAATAAACGACGATTAGAGATATGAGGTGAAGTTGAGATACAACTGCAAACCAAAATAAACGGCGATCTGGAGAATACCGATAATACCGTGATATCCTGGGTAATCCGAAACAACCGATAATACCATGATCTCGGGGATGAATATCCTCTCGGTAAAACCGATATCACCTTTCAATGTTAGTTCAAGTATATATAATGAATATTTAACAGGAACAACAACTCTATTTAACAGATAAACATAAGTCTAGCAAACGACGGCAGTTACTTCTAGCAGCAAAACTATGCAACAGGACACAGACTCAGACTCAACCGAGTCCCCGAGTCACTTTTCTTTTCTAGGAGACTAAACAAAACTTAACGGGCTGTCCAGTCTCCGGGTCAAGACATCTTGCTCCCGGGGAAAACAACTAAGCATGGCAGGAAGGGGCAGTCCCCGAGTACTGTTTGAGACTATCTAAAAGCGTGATGCAGACATATAAATGATACTCACGAGGCAATGTTGTTGGAGAAGTCGAGGAAGACGCTGCTTCTGGCATGGATATCAATATGCTGGCGTGAGCCACCAATATCTCGGCCCGGACCACCTTTATGTCGGATTTGACCACCATATGTCAGATTCCTGCCTTATCTCGGATTTCCCGAGCTTAACTCGGATTTCCAAGCCTTAACTCGGATTTACCAAGCTTAACTCGGATTTCCAAGCCTTAACTCGGATCTCCAGGGTGACTCGGATTTCCAGGTAACCCGGATTTTCAGGGTGACTCGGATTTCCAGGTAACCCGGATTTTCAGGGTGACTCGGATTTCCAGGTAACCCGGATGGACAGTGTTGCCAGGACATGGACATGCCGGATGAACAGTGTCAGCGGGACATGGATATGTCGGATTTCCAGTGTCGGCAAGACATGGATATGTCGGATTTCCAGTGTCGGCAAGACATGGATATGTCGGATGAACAGTGTTGCCAGGACAGGGATATGTCGGTTTTGGCTATTTGTATGTCGGTTTTGGCTAAGTCAACCCGGATTTGACCAAGTCAACTCGGGAATGATGTCGGAGTCGAGTCCCCGAGTCACTTTTCTCATCCGGATCTGCCGATGATGTCTGTTGGTGGAGGCAGCGCTAGCCTCTGCTCACAGCGGCAAGCTAGAGCGCGGGGGACAATGGCGATGTCGAGTCCCCGCGTTGATGACGAAGGTCCCGTCCGAATTGATCCAGCAAGCGCCACTGTCAGCCCCACGGCGGGCGCCAACTGTCGTCGTATGAAACAACAGATGCCTAGGGGTAGGCTTATGTTTGGGGCCGATGAACGCTAGAGGATTCGGGGAGGGATAGCGCGCTGAAAAGCGCACACAGACAAACAGATCAACACGGGGATTTACCCTGCTTCGGGGCTCTCGTGAGAGATAAAACCCCTACTGCAGCATGTCTGGACTATATGGAGCTGCACACGTGAGCCACAAGATTGCTCCTTGAGCTGTATGTCTCTTGCCTGTATCTTTCTACCTCCATGTGCTGAAGAGCTAGCGCTAGTACTAGAGGAAGAAAGGAGCCAGGGGAAATGAGCCCGCGTAGGGGCTGAGGAGTGCTCTCCCCCTGGTGCTCTTTATATAGGGAGAGCCCAGGGGACAAGGGGTGGCCCACACGTCACTGTACACGCACTGTACATGATTTGACAACTAGGGTCTAATCAACACTGTACATGTGTCATCATCTGTACTCTAGTCACATCCGTGCCGCTGTAGCCACGTCCAGGATGGGCGTGGCCTGCCCTGTCCTTGTCCTTGCTTTTGTCTTCTAGCTCCTGTCTCCGGGATCTTTGGGATCACCCGGCAGAGCATCTGTACTTGTTGAGGAAGTGCTGGGGATGTCGGCGTAGAGTGTTGAAGAAGAAGCAGTAGACGTAGAGGTAGCAGCTCTCCTGGTGGTTCATACCGAGGTATGCAGATATCCTGGCCCGTCCCGGACAGCAGGAGAGCTCCGTCCAGCCGAGGCTCCAGGCGTCGGTCGAAGGAGTGCCCGGTGCCTCGATCCCGTGCCTCCACCGTCGCTTCGGTCCTGGAAGACCTGGCCGAGGCTGGCGTGGCTATCTCGGTCCGCCTGGCGTGGCGTTGGCTTCGGTCTAGAAACGTCGGTCGAAGGAGCTGTGGAGATGCAATGATCGCATCTCGGCCTGGAGCGGCTCGGTCGACGCCGGCCTGCTGGGAATCTCAGTCGATGCGTGATGTCGCATTGCCTCGGTCCACCGTGTGCCGTCTTGGCCCGCTCCCGAGGTAATGGACCTCGGCCCAGCTGGTGGCGTTGACTGCCTGCCGAGGCTATGCAGCCGAGGCTGGGCACTGCGGCCTGCCGAGCTGGGCGCAGCGGCCTGCGCTGGGCAGCCGAGGCCAGATGGGCCGGCCCACCGAAGCTGGAGAGGAGCGAGCTCACCCGAGGCTGAGGCAAAGCAGCGCTCTGGCCTGCCGAGGCTGCGGAAGCTAGCCTGCTGATGGCTGCGGCAACGTCTCGGCCTGCTGGAGTACATGGCCCATCCGAGGTATCTCAGTCTGTTGGGAACCCGGCCTAACCGAGGTGAACATCTCGGTCCACCTAAGCGGAAGGGGGAAGAGCTCGACCAGCAGAGTCTTGATGGCCTCGGTTTGCACCGAGATAAACCATTGCCAGTCCAGCACTGCGTACGTCGGATACCTCGACCCAATAAGTGGTATCTCGGTTTGGGCCATTCATGTGTCGGTCCAGAGTGTTTTTTCCTGTCTACCTTCTATCTTTTACTCACTTATATATCTGCCTGGACTTTCTTCTCTTTTATTAATACAACAGCACCAACAACTTTGGGTACCCGGGGTTACATCCCCGATAGCTGGAGCATGGAGCGGACCTCGGCAAAGGAGGGACGCAGACGCATCATGGGGATGAAGGCGATCTGCTTGTCGAATTGCTCTCCGAGACCGACTAGAAGAGCGTTGATTAGCACGCGATCGTCCACGGGATCGCCGAGTTCACGAAGCTCGTCGCCGATGGCCTTGATGCGCTGGCAGAAGACGGTGACGGGAGAATCCCCTTGAGTGGTGGTGCGAAGCTCGGTATGGAGAGTGTTGATGCGGGCATCGCTGTTGTCCTGAAATAGTTGGCGTAGGGCAGCCCAGAGCTCGGCGGCGATGGCGCCGTCGTTGGAGACGAGGTTGAACAGCTCGGTGGAGATACGAGTGTAGATCCATTGGATGATCGCCAACTCGTCCTTGACCCATCGCGGATTGGCGGGCTGCGAGACCGAAGAAGCCTCGATGTGATGCCGGAGACCGCAGCGGCCAAGATGTATATGAAACAAGTGTCACCAATGATAATAATTGTGAGAAGCGAGATCGAGGCAAACGGGGATGAAGGGGGAGACATCGGCCATCGAGTCGGCAAGCGAAATTGTAGGAATTTGCATTGGTTGGTGTTGGATAGAAGTAGAGAGCTGGGTAGAGGTAGAGGCAAGGGCGCCGGCGGCGCGAAATTTGGCGGCGGAGAAGAGCCGGGTTGAAGGCAACGGTGGTGGAGTTAGCGGCGGCGCCGGATTTGGCGGCGGAGCCATGCTAGGGGCGGAAGACCTAGGCGTCTGATACCATGATAATGAATAGAACTATTGCTTGTATTGATTCGATCGATATTACATTGTATATATAGTACATGATCCCAACCGACATAGGTTTAGGGTTTTAGGAGTCCTAGTCCTATACGGAGACATATCCGTCAATAGGTGTGTATTGTACTTAGAGCAAGTATGTGTCTGCCCAAGTTGAGTAGAGCAGCAGAGTCACCAACTAATTAAGAGAACTGTTGTCGCAGCCGTAGTAGTGGAGTGGAGTGCTTCACACTCTCAGCAAAGTGAACTTCACTTCCAATCTATCCAGCGGCGTTAAAGCACACTCTCAGTTGTTAGAGGTCGTTGGAACCTACTGCACCGTGGGCCCTACTGCTAACTGCCTCCAAGCATCCATGATAAAATTGCTATGTAGACACACCATCTTACAGACTTACACTAGCTAGCTATTATACCCCACAGGAGTAATAAATTTATGAAAAAAATATAAGATCTAGTGTGTTGCCCAGAAACTAATCACGAAATTTCCTATTGACCACAATGTTAAGAACCGGTTCTGAGCATATACCTTCGTTGTTTTACTTATTAACATGTTGTAAACGGCCAAAAATATACTATACCAAGTACGAGAAACTCTTCTGCCGCAAAAAAAGCACGAGAAACTCTTTACACTTAACAGTTATTTGTAGGGAAAACTACTACGTAGTAAAAATACCAACGTGCATAGTCCACCCCAAGCAAATCCATAATTTGAGGCCCATACCTGGCCCAACCCAACAGGCATAACGGCCCAGTATTCCTAGCATGGTGGCCTGGCCCGACCCAGGCTAGACCTGGAATATGGGTCGAACTGTTGGGCCAGGCTGACCATGGTACAACACATAGGAAAAGATGCTTCTACCCTCAAAAGGGGAAAAAAAGGGAATGCATGCTTCACCATAGGTTGTAAAATTAACACACGGAAATGTGTAACTATTTAACAATAACGTTCTTAGTGTTTTATTCATAGATTCTAGTTGTCAACCTTCGGAAAAGCTCGCTGCCTACTGGCCTCATTCTTTTTGCTTAAAATCACACGCGCACACACATCAACACTGCACTCCTGAGTCACGACACATCTGAAATAAAAGGCGTTAAACGCCCAGCTTTAAATTAATAAAACCCAAATGGCCGGTTTTACAACGGTGGTGACAAACAGCTTACAATGAAACGAAAATTACAAGCAAACTACAGAAAAGAAAAGATGAAGCACAACTTGTAGTTCTCGAAACCCTCTTGCGAAGACGAAGCACTGAAGCATGCGAGTCGAAGATAGCCTGCCGAGCATGTAGAAATGTCATCACCTACACCGGAGCAGCTCCAATCAGCACCGAATCCACCTCCATAGGGGGACCCTGCCCCTCACCCTGGATCGAAGGACGCCGCACCGTCGGCAGGTGGAAAAGCTCACACTGAGCTTGGGGAGGAACTGATGAACAAGGCATCACAGAAGGCTCGGAACACAGCAGCCATGCCGCAAAAATACAACATTGATCGCTCCATCGCAACAGAATACATGTTCACTAGACAGGAGAAGAAAGCTGCAGACTTCACGTTGAAGAAGACACAGCAAGGTCAGGCAGCGCAGGACAAGCGTCAATGAAGCAAGCATGGATCCGCATGAAGAAGCTTCGGCTCTCGGAGCACGCCGGGTTGCTGTAACCAGTAGAGGGGAGCCCTTCCCCTCTCGCCCAGGATCGAGGGCGTCGCACCACCAGACAACACATGCAGGGTCGAGCAGAGAGCAACCAAGAGATTGAAGATCCTGACCACCATGACCGCCGTCGAGGACACCACCACATCGCCGCCGCCAACCCGCCAACTACAGGACAGCAGAACCCACACACCCCCATTGCTCCCAAAGCAGCGCCTCCAGCAAGGTCGCGACGCCCAAGGCGTCGCCGCTGCCCAACAAAGTTAGGGATTTTCACCCCGGGAGACAAAAGGGGAGGGGTGGGGAGAAGAAATAACCTTGATGGCGCCTCCAGTAGGTGGAGCGGCGCCAACGGGCGTCGCCGCCGGCGAGATTTCTCTCGGGTTCCTTCCCACCCACCAACACCAAAACCAAAACCGGCTAACTCGAGCAGCCCACCGGCGCCACGGGCCAGATCCAGCCTGATGGGGTGAGCTGACCTGAAGAGGAGAGCAGGAGGTCTTCAGATCTGATGCCGCCGGCCGTCGAGACGACCCCGCATCACGTCCATCGTCCGCCGATACCCTGCCGCCCACACGGCCAGGGACACCGGCCCGCACCTGCGTCGACTGCTCGCCGCCAAGCCAGGGACGCGCACCACCTGAGGGCGCCGCCTCCAAGACCAGAGCCCTCCGCGCGAGGCAGGAGCGGCGAGGGCCTCGCCGCCACCATCATCAACAGCGCCCAGGCGGACCCGGCGGCCGTCTCCGGCAGCCAGGGGACGAGGGACGGGAGGCTCTGGCGGCTAGGGTTTGGTGCGCCCGAGTCGCCCCCAGAGAGGAGCGACGCGGGCGAGAGCTCTCCTTGCTTTGGTAGCTCCGTGTCACGACACATCTCACCCATCGTCCAGCGTGTTGTCAGCCATGTTGGCTCGGAAAAATGGAATCTCGGATGTAGATTGCTCAATCCAATCATGTTGCTTCGAAAGAGATTTCCTTATCAATCACTTTTTGGCCTTGGGGTATTGCTTTGTCAACACTCTCTCCGTTCATAAGACGATTTCTCAACTTTATCTAAGTATTGCACATAGACATACTTTATCTAAACTTTCAGAGCGAAAACTCAAGGTCCGGCCCTAAATGGTTGTGCCTGGCAATTGTCTTGTCGAAGACATTGTTTTTGCGAGTGTGGACTTTCTTTAAGGTGAAAACCTATGATCTATGATCAGAGCGACGAGGACGCTTGAGCACTGTTCCCTTCTTGGAGGCGTCGCTTTTGAAGCAGTTGGACTTCTGATACTGTTTTTTAATTCGTCTTTTGAATCTGGATGTGTGCATCTGTGACGCCGCTAAGGCAACACGTTGTTGCAGAGTCTGAGTGTAATTTATATCTTCATGGTATTAATATATGCTTTTTATCTAAAAAATGCACATTTAGCCAAATTTAAGACATCTTTTAAACGGATGGAGTATGACATAATATGCATGTGGTGAGCTCATGTTGCTCAAGAGAAAAATATACAATTATGTAGTCTACGCTAGGACTGGTGCAACAAATAAACAAGATATGCATTGAGAAGTGCCCGGGTGTGCAATAGGAACGACTCAGGAAATGGCAGGCGCACATTATCCATTGTCTACGCTGGTAGGCTACTGCCCTCCTCCTGCCGCCGGGGGCGGCAGCTGCGGCAGTATGCCGCCGAACCAACGTTTGCAGTCGTAGGCCGTGCAGGATGTCTGCAGCGCCGTCATGATCAGCAACACGAGGGTGGCGAGCAGCGTGAGGATCTTCCACGACCTGAGCACATACCGCCTGACCAACTTCCTCGCTTTCACGGACGCCCTGCTGTTTCTGTAAGCGTTCACCTTCTTGATCACCACGTCGATCTGCGGCACCTTGCTCGGCCGCACCGCACGGCACATCCCGTTGCACATGTCCGCCGCCTCCTTGTCGCTCTTCATGCCGTTGCAGATTATCCCACATTCTCGCAGGATCTTCACGTCCTTGGGCGTGTCGATGATGCCGTTCATCAGCTCCGTGTACCGCGCCATCACCAGCGCCCCGCTCACGGCCGTCGTCTCGTACGCGACTAGGTTGCGGAGGATCACCTCTGTGTTGCCGTCGAGGTCGAGGCAGATGATCGAGAGAGCCAGCGTCGCGGTTTTCCCGTCGAAGGCGATCCCGGCGATCCCCTCCGGCGCCGGCACCAACCGCACGCCACAGCTCACCAGCTGCTCTACAGACGGGATCTTGATCTCATTCACCAGGGGCAGGTTGATGTTGCCGCCCATGATCACGCCCTTGATCCGCGCATCCACGTCTATCGAGCCCATCGCCTTCCTGAGTATCGGCAGCAGCGCCGATAGCACTGGCACCTTGCTCATGATCCATCCTGGGAGGTTGGATAGTGCATTCAGGTCCCTCTTGATGAACCGCACGGGCGCGACGTCGAGCCTGGACACCTGCATGCATGCCTGCTTCACCTTGTCGTAGTCCGGGACCTGCTGCTCGAGGCCGTCCATGGAGACGAGCTGCTCCGGCACTGGAGGCGAGACCTCTTCCGGTCCTCGCCGGCGACGGCGAATGATACTGGCACCAGGAAGGTGTAGAGGAGGTCCAGCAGATGCGCGCTGTATGCGACGTTGCCAACAAGGGTCAGCGCAGTCGTCTTGATGGGGCTCACCTCCCTGATGAAGCGGTCGAGGACTCGAGGCTGACACCGTGACACGCATGGCGCTCTGTGCGTCCTCTTCGGAGGCGTGGCGAAGCTGCAGCGCCCCTTTAAAGAGGAAGAGCGGGATCTGGTTCTCGAGCATCATCACGTCGCGAACAATGAGGTTCACCCAGCTGTAGCGCGCCTGTATGGAGACGGAGGAGGACACCTTATTGAGGGCGTCATTGTCGACGTTGTAGCTCTCCATGAAGGCGAGGAGGAAGCAGGTGTCGATGGCCATCATCAATGCCAGCGTCTGCTCGTTCAGCTCAAGGAACCTGCAGTCATCGTACTTCATTTGTAATTACGCAGCTGATAGATTCCATAGAATTGCTTAACAGAAATGTCAACAAATTCATGTGCTTATCTCTTCAACTGTCCCCTCTTTGATAAATCTCTCAAGGCAAAAAAGAAAGACCTGACTACTTAGAATATTAATTTCACAATAATGCTAGGTCTTTGGACTCCAGCCTACGGAAGTTCATCTACATCCAAAGCATGAAACTTAAGATAGATGTTTGAGATCGAGGATGTTTGTTGGCACGCTAATTGTAGGTACCTGTGGTAGAGTGCCCGGATTTCCTGCTGCATGCCGACGAACTTGTCCACCAGGTCGTCGAACTTGAGGTCGGAGCGCTCCTCGGCGTCCTTGACGGCGGCGAGCTTGTAGCGCTCCATGTCCTTGAGCTCGGGCCGCTGGTAGTGGTAGGGCCCGATGGCGAAGTGCTGCGGCGTGTACGCCTCAGGCTTGGTCTCCTGGAGCAGCTTGGGCACGTCGATGACCGTTGGGACGGCGCCCAGCTCGAACGCACTGACCTCCATCTGCCGCCGCACTAGCCTCACCCACCGCGACGGCTGGTAACCGGGCTTACCGGAAAAATTCGGATACTGGTTCAAAAAAAATTCTGGAGGGGGCCGATATTTCCGGTAACCGGGGTTACCGGAAAATACCGGCCGGTAACCGGCCCAATATTTCGGCAACAATTTAGGATTTAAACTTAAAACATCGAATTTTTTTTGAAATTTAAAATTTTCGAGTACAAATTTGTTTCAAATTTGACTAATCCGAGATTTTTCACCCGATATATGCAAATTCCTGAGGTCCGAGAAACCCGGTTACCGGCCGGTTACCGCGGAATTCCAGCCGGTAACCGAAACCTTGCCCGCTCCACGCCGGCGTTCCCCACCGGCGCACCCACGGGGGACGCCATCCCGATCGAGCGAGCTGAATGCTTTGTTTGCAACCGGGTTAGATAGGTCAACTGTGCTGATCGAGTTAGCTATGCTAGGTGGTGTACATATAGAGCTGGTAAATAATGCGTGCAACTGGGTGTTTAATTAATCGGGCAAAACAAAGCTAATCAATAATCAAATGTAATGTGTGAATTGTGAAACATGTATGTGCACGATCGTCACCCGGTAGATGAACTTGTTGGTATGTTTGTGTGGATCACGAGTGTGTTGGCTGTGTGTGAGCTTGGCGTCACTGCTAGGAGAAGGGCTATTAATGGCGCACCAAATTGACATTCTGTGGCGCATCCCCAGAATTGCTGGGTGCGCCACAGAATCGTCGCCACTAAATTTTTTTTTCTGTGCCGCACCTAGGCCGTGCGCCACAGAAATAGCTCGGTAGGCCACATAGAATAGGAATTCTGTGGCGCACCCACTCCTGGTGCGCCACAGAAAGTGGTGCGCCACAAAAAAAATAAAAGCGTGCGCCACATAAATATGAAACAGTATTACAGGTATTTTTTTCATTTTGCTGTATAAATATAGGTATATACAAGATTTATCCAGAAATACAGATATATTTGACAGGTATATAAACAGACACACATCTATTATATACTTAAAACACAAGACAAACAACGGATGAGATTTAACCAAGAAAAACAACAGCTGTGATTTAAAAAGATCTCTTAGATCCACGTGGTATTCGGAAGAGAAAAAAAATAATCAAGTTCGAGAGTCCCGATCGGACTGGTATACGAAACATCCTCCAAGCTCACGTAGAATCCATCTACGTATCAAGCATAGATTTTCTTATGGAGGTTACAACGGAGGACTAGCAATCGTGCAATTAAAAAGGAAAGGGACAAAACTGATCCATCTTTATCTCATTAAGGACTCTTCGTGATTATTTTAGGTAGCGTTTGACCATGGCAAGCCTGTTCCTTCCCTGCCTTCCCTGCATATATCGTTGGCAGCAATATATAAGTTCTCCGCGAGCGACAAATCATATATAGGTTTTGCTCGGCAGAGAAATTCTACATGTTGACAATTGATCGATCGGGTCTGGCTGCTAGCGCGAGGATGGCAATCTCACGACGATGAATTAGACGTCAACGAGCTTGATGAATATACAAGGAGCCCTCAGTCTATGACGAATTTTTATGGCGATATTGATCTACGAGAAGAAGCGACCATGGATGATTTGGGTCCATGGTGACCCAATGGGGCAACCACATGCACGACGGACGTACAAGATTTGGCGGACCATGCTAGCGCCTTTGCATCAGTTCGGCTCTGATTATTTTCTGATCACACGTGATTACACACGTCGAGTTCAATACGTCGTATCAGGCGGAGACCAGATCGAACATGTGATTCCCTCCGGCGTACAAGTCCGTTGTTTTCCTGAAACTACTGAAGGATTTGGCTGTCACTACCTCATGCTCCGTCATGACCCTCGCCCATGATGCCCAAGCGCAAAAATTTCCTTGGAGGCTATTCTTTCAGGTAGTAGTTTCCTAAGAGAATTGTGTCATCTTAGTCTGCAGCTTAGAAAGTGTTATCTACTTGAAGGCCATACACGTACTAGCTAGGGATTCATATTTACATAAACAATCAAGTCGTTGGTTAATATATGCAAAACGTACTTCACCCATGTAATATGTTTTTTTGGATAAGTAATATTTCCTCAATTGTTTGTTCATCTAGCATAGTTCGTTCAGATTTGTAATTATAATTTCTTTTCCGAATATGCAATAAGAATTCTACCTTTACATGTGTAGAAAAACTAATATACTTTGTTTCTCCAATGGATATGTTACAACCATTAATTTGTTCTTAGTTTATATCGCTAAACGCTAGCTGGAGCATTTATATCAAAAATACTATAGCCAAATTGTGTCATGGGATTATTTATTTTATAGTTTTAGCTCACTCAGTCGTTCATGCAAAAATCTATGCGTATTGAATTTAATTTGGATGTATATATAGATTAAAGGCAATTCGGATCATATATATTTTTGCATCTCTTCGGTCTTTTTTTGGCGATCCCATTATGTATATTTCGCGGATTGATCTCATTATATATGTTGGCTTCCTGAACAATAGAAGATTTCGAGGATCACCATCACCAAGCACATGCCCCACGCGTCGTCACGCCAAAGCCGGCAGGCTACTGCCACCCAAGCGCATGCTCTAGCAGTGCGCGCAGCTTCTCGACTACCGGAAGGCACTTCAACAACGCTCATGATTCGGAACAGCGTAAGAGAATCTATGCCCTCGATTGAGATACAACTCAGGAAGCGTGGTGTCAGTTTGTCACCGTCGATGAGGCAGAGCAGCTGATCAGCCACGTCATGTGCGTTGAGCGGTTTAATTATGTCGTGTAAAAAGTCAAATATTTATTTAAAGAAAATGAGGTGTAAGGTGGTCGACCGAAAAGCGAGCAGATTAATCAAGTCATGTAGTAGTATTGTTGCGATCAAGGTCGATTGTTTCAATATTATCATCCGTATCAATAAGCTCTAATTGTGCTGGCTGCATTGGAATATACAACACGAGCTGTCTATAAGCTGACAGACACCACCATCCATGTCAGGTGTGGCACTACATACTAGCTTGCACGAGCTCATGGACAACAGATTCGGACTTATGATGTGGGGTAATCTGTCGAAGTAAAAATGCAAAAGATAAGCTATGATTTTTTTCTGTTTATGATGATAAAACTTGATTAATGCAGAAGGCACGCTAATAGATATTAGGGACAAAAAACCTTAATAGATCAGTTAGTGAATTTATTCATCCATCCATAATGGATTTTTTAACCTTTAGATAATCTATGCTTTGCACGAAAGGCAATTTCATATGACTTGGTTTTTGTCTTTCTATCGTAATAGTAAATGAAATTGGACGATTCTACTAGAGATATTACGACTCTACTATAGCTGATGTACCTGATCTAGGGAAGACAGCGCCCAGATTTTACTCTCCTTATTAAGCGCCTTATGTCTCGCATCAGGTTGAAATTTTATACCTCCAGTAAGCCAGCCTACGCATCAAGTTATGTTTCGATATAAATACTACTATGTCAAGACTCAAGTTATGTCTCGGTATAAATACTTTTCGGTATAAATACTACTATGTCAAGACTTAAGTTATATTTCGATGTTTTTGCACAGCAAACGTTTGATAAATTGCTTGAAGTGGAGTTTATTGTTGCATGTTCGAACTTGGTAAATTCTAATTAATATTTTTGAAAGTTTGCAGTACATGGAAAAATCTCTCCACTAGCACGAGACACAATTGATTGCTGAAAGTTTATACAAAAAAATAATGTATACCGTACTTCTCGATAGGAAATTTTGGAAGCCTAAACAATGAAGATATTCAGGTTTTGCATTTTTACATGTACAGATGTTATATCACGTAGACTGGAACGTGGATGCAATTGCAGCTCAATAAACCGAGTATCATAAATCATTCTTATTTTAGAATTGTTTTATAATATAGTATCCATCAACGCTAGCCGCGCAATTGCGCGGGCCACCCAGCTAGTTAATCACTATTTCATCACACATATTACTTCGTGTGCCCGAGATACATACACATAGTCACAAAAGTGCCAAATTTTAATTTACACAATATATTAGTTATGATAGAAACAAAAGTTCATCATTTCACACTACACAATACAAATGAAGTGTTCACCGCCTAACTAGGATCAAATATAGCACACATCGGCGATGATGGTGAGCAAGAGCGCGCGGGAGCATGCATGATCATGGCTTCCTCTTCTTGAGCGGCGCCGGGAACGGTAGAATGCCCCCTTTCGTCCTCCACTCCCTGGTGTCACTCTGCGCCGCTAGTCGTTCTTCCATCTCCCTCTGAGACAACGCTGAAGATGGATTGGGATATATATTGGTTAGTGATATACATAGAGTATAATTTGTTCATCTAAGTATAGAGGCAAGACGATCAATCAATGTTGTCATGGTTGGAAATCATATGGCTATCCTATTTGGGTTTCATAGCATAGCATATATATAATATATAACCCTACACATGCACTTCTACAAAAAAGTACACACTAGCTAGTAATGCTTAGCAAGGCTATCTTTTATAATACATCCTACGTACCGAAGCGGAAGTGGAAGGACCCTGAGGCGTGCATGACATCGTCGAGGATGATATTTGTTAACTGCAGCCGGATGCGATGGAAGTCTTGTCTATAATCAGCATCGGTGAGACTTTCGCCATTTTGGTGTATTCTGCGAGATTAGATGCAATCTTCGTTTTCTCGCAATCCCGGACAATCGTTTTAAGGTGACGGAGGGCATAGTAGGCCTCCATCACACTGCCATCCAGTTGCTTGACGCAATGGAATCCGGTCCCATGCAAGAACTTGTGTGTGTTGTCGTCCTCCGTGAAAAATTCCGACTTCTTATGGAAGGGCCGCCCTTTTTGGCATAGGCCTCGAGAGCGTCATCGAGAACACCCTTTATTCTGTTGTATGATCTCGGCTGGGATTTATTCCCCGAGTCCAAATAAGTGGCAACGGACCACCTCGGGGATACGTGGATGAGTGCGCAGTACTTGTCCCTGCTCAACACAATTGAAGCAGAATGTTGGACAAAGGATCAGCGATGGAAGAAATGTACAAGAAGACATAAGATAGGACGGTGGCGAGCAGATGTGTACTTACTCGAAAAAGTAAGGCAGAAGAAGGGCGGTCTTCTCCTTGTTGGCCAGGAAGACCCTAACGAGGTACTCCTTGGCCGTTTCCCGTGTTGTTGATCCTTCCACCAGATGGCTGTCGCGCATGTAGTAGGGATCCACTATCGCGATGTACGGGGTATCATCTCTCCTGATCTTCATCGCCGCATCGAGAGCATATAGGCGGACCATGTTATAGTCCAGCCGTTTGGAGTGATACAGGTTGAAGATGTCCTCGTACGCTATGAAGAACACATCTGCGGGGTCTTCCTGGACGAAGTCCACCAACTCTTTTGGCACCTTGACCGAGAACGCCGGGTAACCTGGGTTCTTCTCTTTAAGAAGGGTCTCCTCTAGATACAAGATATTATTCTGCAAAGTAATCATGGGTCCTTCTGCAAGGCGGAGCATGTCCCCGGACAAGATAGATTTACCAGCTTCATGAACTCTGGAGTAGCCTTGTGGATTCGTGTCTTCAGGACCCCGGATCTTAGGATCTTGCTGGCTCGCAGAGTATGCTTTTCTCTTCCTTTGATGACTCTTCTTTTTCTTCTTCTCTGGGGATTGTGGGGGTGGGGGTGCAGTGAACCCCGCTTTAACTGTTTCTTTCAGTGTGGTAGGGGTGAAAATGGTACCCGGTTGAGCTTGATGATCGCCGGCATCCGGAGGCGTGTCGGTGAAGGCCAGCGCTGTGTGCATGAAGTGGGACGAGCAGGTTGAATGTGGTGGTCGCGGAAGGGTTCTTCATCCATAAGAGGCATGAACATAATCCGCGGCGGCGCCAGTGTTGATGTAGTCATCGACGTTTACATCATTATCATCATCCTCCTCAACATTGTCGTCGTTGCCACCAAGTTGAGGTGCAACGGCTTTGTCCTCAACATTGTCGTCGTTGCCACCAAGTTGAGGTGCAACGGCTTTGTCCTAAAACATAAACAATAGCACATCCGTTAGTCGGGAAAGTCGGAAAGTCGGGGAATTAGAAAGTCAGAACTAACCTTGGACGGTTGCGGGGAAGACGTTCCCAACAACTGTTTGTGGCGGTTGGTGGCGGCGATGACCGGCGGCGGTAGCTTCCGGCCGGCGGTGGCGGCGACCGGCGGTTCCGTCTGGGTGGTGGTGACGGCTGCTTGTGGCGCCGGTTCATCCGCAGCATCTTTTTTTGTCCGCCTCGGCGGGGGCCGAACGATCGGGGCTCGGGGCCTCGAGGTGGCGCCGCCGGTGCGCCTGGCCCCTTGAAGAACATCCCCAAGACGAATTTGGGTTTTCGGCCATTCCAGCACCCACTTCCCGCATTCGCCAAGCTTCATGTGTTTCTCGGCTCCCTGAGGTTGCTTAGGGGGGTCGATGTCACAGAACTCAGGCAGTACCTCCTTCACATTTACTTTCATCACGAGCTCGCTCATTCGGACGTTGTGGATATCGCGGGTCAAAGGTTGTACGGTCGAGGCCCTTGCGACTTCCTTCAACTCGCCGTCGGTACCCACCCTATGCAGGAGTATGCAAGGCATGTCCTGGGAGTCAACACATAGCGGGCACCATGAGATAAGGCATATATAGTCTCACACACAATGTATCATACATATTCATGATCATACATATATATGTTTCCATTGCCTCACACACACATACTAATTAGTTACCTTGGTGACGGCGTTGAGCTCGGCTAATGTCGAGACAAGGGCGCCGGTGCCGGCGGCCGGCCTATCAATCTCCGGCCGCTCGTTTGCATTATCATTATTCTCCGGCGTTGGTGTATGTTGCTCCACGGCAGGGGGCACCGGTGGGGTCGGCAGGACCGGCGACACGTTATTGCTGGAGGTGCTGCCGGCGAAGCTGGGCACGTGTATCGGCCCCTGCTGACCTCCCGCATGCCAAGCAGTTATCCCCTGCACCAATGCATCGGGTAACAAAGCCCGGAGCTTCTCTTCCACCTTCTCGGCCACTAGCTTGTCCACCACGCTGGAGTCCACCTTCTCGGCCTCTAGTGCGTCCAGCTTCTTCCTTAGCTCGAGAACCTCGGCTCTATCTTTAGCCGGCTTCCTCCTCTCCTTTTTCTTCTCGGTGTCCGTGCTGTAGTACTCGGTGAACTTCATCGCCGTACCAAAGCCGGTCACACGGCCAGCTGACGTCGGCGGCTTTGACTTGTCCCTCCCCTTGTGAACGTTCATCACCCGGTTGAAAGTCGTGTCCCACGGGCCGGCCGGAGGCTCCTGGGACGACGGGCCGGCCTCAGCCTCAATCTCCAACTCAGCCGCCTGCGGACAAAGGAAATAAACGTGAACCCATGTAGAAATCAACGCAAATGGACTTTGAGATATCCGCGGTAATTAAGTTTCTTACCAGCTTTTTCTCGAATTCCAACACATCTTCATAGTCGGTAACGAATTCCCCCGTCCCCGGCTTCAGATAGTAGCGGGACCGAACAAAGTTCCTAACTTGCTCGTCCGTGAATTTATGCCACGGGTTCTCTTTCCCAAGTCTCGCAACCTCGGCATCCTCCTTGTCCCAAACGGGCTTTTTTCCTGCGTAACCGCCGCTTCCCAAATGGTGGTTACCTAAGTTCAGTGCCCGCATGTTCTTCCCCCACTCGGTCCATTTTTCAGCCTCCGGAGATGACAAGGATGCCTTGAATATATCGAAATCGTCTTTCTCGAGGTACGGCTCTTTGGCACTGATCTCCTCCCAGCTAAGACCCTTTTCAAGAATCTTCGCCTTCACCCGGCCTCTCCAGCTTGTCAAGGCGGTGTTCATCTTCGTGATGGCGAAGTTGTCCACCTTTTTGTTTCCATCAGCCGGGAAAATATATCGTTTGTGAAGCTTCTTGAGGAGGTCATTGCGCAAAGCCTCATTCTCCGGATTCCTGAGGTCATACGTGTTGATCGATGCGTTTTCCCGGAGGATGCACCCTAGTTGCATGCCGTACCCTTTTGCGATGTCCCTAGGCTCCAGTGGTTGGCCACTTAAGGAGACCTTAGTGAACGTGTCTGTGATGTTGCCGACCGCTTGCGGTGTCCGGTCCTTCCTCGGCTTCTTAAGCCTCTTAGCAGGCCTCTTAGCAGGCGGGTTACTACCACCACCGCCATCCGTGTGGTCACCACCCCCGACATCCGTGCTGGTGGGTTCTCCATCGGTGGTGGTGGCTTCGGCAGACTCTAACTGAAAGTCACCATCGCCGTCACGAGCCAGTTCGGCGGCCTCCGCATCCTCCATCTGCGGGTTCAATTCCCAGAACGATATGTTCTTTTGTCTAGCTTGTTCTTCGACGCTCATGTGCTTCTCAGAAGGGCCGGCCTCGGAGGACATGTTTGCACTACATTAAAAAGAGGCAAAATGTTAGTACAACAAATATAACAAAGCATCACTTAATTTAGTACTAAGATACCCCGGCCCATGCATTAGCCGCAATACCCCATATGTCCTATTTTTAGCAAAGTCATGCTAAATTTCACGAAATTTTTTGGCATGACCTTTGCTAAAAATAGGACATATGGAGTACCCGAATTTGCCGGAACGGAAGTTAATCGACGTTCCGGCAATCTCAAGGGCCTCACGGGGTACCTGCAAACATTTCACAAAAAATATCCACATCTCCGGACGGCATCTCCGGCCGCATCTCCACGACACGATGGTCGGAGCACAAACAACCATGACACGATGGTCATGGACACATACCCTCATGCACATACATCATCACATCCACATCACATCGTGGGAGAGAGGAACAACCTCGGGTAGGGAAGGGAGGCTCGGGTCCGAGATCGGCGTGGTGGAGGTGCTCCTCGTGGTGCTGCAATAAATTAACAAACCATGATTTAGCATCTACCACACACATTGTCAAAACTTTAGCATCTACCAGTGGAGGTGCTCAGAAGATAACAATAGCCAAATAATGTATTTTCAGTTTACTTTTTTTATTAAAGGGGATAGAACCTCCAGCTTCATTCAAGAAACTTAAAGGTTTTGCTGCAAAGTTTTCCAGATTGTCTCATACATCTACGAGTGGAGCATCTCAACAGCACTGAACACAAACACGTATTTTCATTTACCATTTTCAATCAGACTGTGCTTTGATCATGTGTGACATGAGAAAATTAGTAATGTTGCACTACATTTTAGTTAGTCCCACTAGTCACAAAACAGAATGAGCCTTTCCGATTTCAGGGCCTAGCTAGATGGTTGATCTGATTGGCACGTGATGGTGTGGCAGTGGCAACTTGATCATGTTCACCTTCCTTGGGAGCTACAACTAACATTTTGTGTAAATTATATTGCTCATGTTCAAGCTGTAGCAACTTGATCAATCAGAATTCAGTCATGATGCTTTCATACTGTACACACACGCGTGATGCTCAGTAGCAGGAAACAAGAGGAACTAGCAGACTACCCTTGGACTTGTGTCGAACAGGTTGAGTGCAGCTCGGGCGGGGAGGGAGGAGGGAGAGAGGGGGAAGCATACCTCGGGGAGGGGGGAGGGAGGGGAGGTCGAGGACGGCCGTGACTCAGGCGGAGTGCAGGAGAGGTCGTCGGGCGCGTCGCGGGCGACGACGGCAGAGGGAGCGGCGTGGGCGACGACGGCGCAGAGGAGGTCGCGAGCTTGTGGCGGCGTCGGGCGCAGGGGCGGCCGGGGAAGGGGACGCACGGCGGCGCAGGGATTGGCGCGGTGCCGCAGGGATGGACGCGGCGGCGCGAGCTTGTGGCGGCGTCGGGCGCAGGGGAGGTCGCCGGCGTCGGGCGCGGGAGTTGGAGACTTAGCGAAATTTTGAGGACGAAACTAGGGAAGGAAGAGGCAGCGCGGCGGGGGCCCACATGTAAGTGGAGGCAAAGAAATTCTGTGGCGCATCCGGTAGACATGCGCCACAGAATTGTGAGAATTCTGTGGCGCATTCCAGCCTGGATGCGCCACAGAATTTCCTTGCATCCACGATGCCGGCCCCACATGTAAGTCCACGCCGAGAATTTCTGTGGCGCATCCCTCCACAGAATTAGGTGCCCTGTGGCACAGAAATATAATATTATGTGGCGCATCCACTAGGTAGTGCGCCACAGAATTAGGTGCCCTGCAGTGCTAAAAGGACCTGCTGGCTGTCTCAATTTGTTCTGAACTTTTTTTCTTACAAATATTTTTGGTTAAATTTGTTTCAAAAAATACACACAATATGTCTCATACATATTTAGTTCACTGAATACATAACTCTTGCATTGTCTCACACCAAATGTCCCATACATATATATATGCTTGCATTGTCTCACACACACACACACAAATTAAATACACCAAAAAAGTATTCTTCATCTCGGTTCCGTGAGCTAGATTCTCTTCTTTCCCTTCTTCGCGGTTGAAAACTTTAGGCCGGTGACCTTGAGATTTCTTCGCGTGAACGGACAACCTTTGGTAGGTAGGGAGGTCTTCCTTCTTTGTGTACTAGTAGTAGGCATGTCGAAGAACTTGTCGAATTCCTCCTCGATCTTTGGCTCGTTGTCCAATTCTTGCTCGGTGGCGCCTCCTTCCATTCCGATGATGCTCCTCTTGCCCCTCCTCACGACAACACGGCTAGGCTTTGACGGGTCGGTAATGAAGAAGCATTGCTCAACTTGGCTAGCGAGTACCCATGGCTCATTTTTCGCGGAGGCGTTCTTTGATTTGGCATCGGGTATTACCATGGTGGTGAAATACCGGCCTTCTTTGACGACGTCCTTGGCCCATCTTACACGGAACATTGGCACCACCTCTCCACAGTAGTTGAGCTCCCATATGTCCTCAATCCTTCCGAAGTATCTTTTCTTGACAGTAGCCTCCTCATCGCCGTATGATAGCATAGTTACTCCTGAGTTTTGATATTCCGACATCTTGTCCTTTTCCTCGGTGTAGAATCTGTAGCCGTCGATGTCGTACGCCTGATAGGTCTTTACGTTATGCGAGGGACCCCGTGATAAGGAGAATATGAGTTGTTCATCTTCCGTAGATGGCGGTTTCCTCTTTGCTAGCTCCATTTGATTTTGCTTGAACCAACGCGTGAAGCTGGCGTTGTGCTCTCTGGTTACGTCTCCCTTCTTCCTCGGCCGGCCCAGTTTGATGTAATGTTGCTCGAGTAAGCATTTGTGCTGTTCCACCCAAGTTTCGATCAGCTGTAAGTGTTGTAGCGCGACCCGGTGAGCCCTTTCGAAGTCGTCCTTTCGACCCTGCATGCTGACAAAGGTTGAGCTGGCGCCCTCTCGGTGACCATATCCATTGAGCCTGTCGAAGTGTTTCCTCGTGGGCAGACCTACATCCTGGTTCTCGGTGCTTAGATAATTCTGGCAGAAGGAGATGCACTCGTAGGTTAGAAAGCCCTTGGCCATGCTTGCGTCTGGACGGGCCCTGTTGCGAACGTATCCTTTCATGACACCGTTCATCCTTTCGAACGGCATCATGTAGTGCATGAACGTTGGCCCTAGCTGCCTGATGTCATCAACGACATGGAGAAGGAGATGCACGCATATATCAAAGAATGCTGGCGGGAAGTAAATCTCGAGCTCGCATAGTACCAGCTCGATCTCTTCTTGTAGCCTGTCGAGCTGCTTCACCCCGATCGACTTCCTGTTGATGACGTCGACAAAGTTGCAAAGGGCAAGCAGCGTATCACGGACGTGCTCGTCCATTATCCCTCGAATCGCAACGGGAAGTACCTGCGTCAACAGCACGTGACAGTCGTGAGACTTCATCCCGCTAAACCTCTTCTTCGTACCGTCCAGATATCTGCTTATCTGCCCCGCGTAACCATTCGGAAATTTGACTCCTAGAAGACACCTGTAGAATTGCTCGAGCTCCTCCGGACTCATAGTGAAGCACGTAGCGGGAAGCACCACACTGTTCTTCTTTACCCTTTTGCGGCGACCTTGAGTCCCTTCCGTCTGATCATCATCATCATCATCATCATCATCGTCATCGCTATCGGGGGCCTGAAGTTCTTTCCTGACACCAAGCCATTTCAGATCGTATCTTGCTTTCATCCCATCCTTGGTCTTTTCCGGCATGTTGGAAAGAGTGCCAAGAAGACTCTCGGTGACATTCTTCGTAATGTGCATCATATCGAGGCTATGTGGCGTCTTGAGGACCTTCCAGTAGGGCAAGTTGTGGAAAACAGACCTCGCTTTCCATACACCCAGCAGCGGATCTACCTTCGGTCGTTTCTTTCCCGGCGCGGGGCACTCCTTCCAATTATTCAACAGCTCATCGATTTCTGTGCCGCTCCTCGGGATCGGGGGTCCTTCGGGCTCGTCCTTACCATTAAACAGGTCACCGCGTTTCCTCCACGGGTGATCCATGCGAAGCCACCTTCGAGCCCCAGGGTACACGGTTTTCGAAGACCCTGGATTTCTTGGTAGCTGGAGATGCGGGGTTGAGTCCATGCACCTGACACATGCGCAGAATCCGTGGCTTACCTGGGCCGATACATATGAGCAACCAGGATAGTCCTGCACCGTCGTGAGCAGCGCGGCTCTCATGGGGAAATAATCTCCAGTGTAGGCATCCCACGTACGTGCTGGGGTCGCCCACAACGTGGCTAACTCCTCTTCCAACAGCGCGAGATACGTATGTATGTGGACACCTGCTTGTTTCGGCCCCTGAATGAGAAGACTCATGTGTATATACCTTTGCTTCGTGCACAACCACGGGGGAAGGTTGTAAGGCCATACAAACACGGGCCAGGTGCTATGCGTGCTACTCTGGTTGCCGAACGGATTGAGTCCATCGGTGCTCATACCGAGCCTGACGTTCCTTGCGTCGCCTCCGAAATTTCCGACGGCGTCCAACTCTTGCCACTGGCTAGCGTCTGCAGGGTGTGTAAGGATCCTGCCCTTCTCCGGATCTTCTTCAGGCTTCTCCCTTTCCGCGTGCCATTGCATGAGCTTTGCTTCCTTAGGGTCCACGAAGTACCGCTGCAGACGGGGAGTGATAGGAAAGTACCATACCACTTTGTGAGGACCTTTCTTCCCACGGCTCTTGTACCGTCCTTGGCCGCACACCGGACATGTGGTTCTGTCCTCGTACTCGCCCCGATAAATTGCGCAATCATTGATGCAGGCGTGGTATTTAACGTGCGGTAGGTCAAGAGGGCACACGACTTTCTTGGCCTCCTCGATACTAGTTGGCAATGTGTTCCCCTCGGGAAGACGCTCGTGGAAGAATTTCATGTTCTTGTTGAAGCTCACGTCGGTCCATTTGTTTCCTGACTTCATCTCCAGAGCATCAAGCGTTACTTGCAAGCGCGTATCCTGTGGCCGGCACCCTGGATACAACGGAGTCTTCCCGTCTATCTCCATTTGCGCCAGCTTGGCTTTCTCTCTAACGGTCCTCGCCTGCTTAAGGAGCAGTTCTTGAACATGAGACTCCATCAAGGCCGACATTAGCGAGCTCTGCGGCGTGTTCGCGTCTTCTCCACCACCATCTACTCCTTCATCATGACCATTTCCGTCGGCATCTCCTTCGTCACGATCATCATGCCCGCCCTCGTCTTCAGGCGCAACATTTGCTGTCGGCGCTTCATTGAAGCCTTCCATGAAACCGCGCCTGAGCAGGTGTTCCTCCAATAGTCCGGAATCAGGGTCGATCCATCTCACAAATTTGCAACTTCTACACGGACATCGTATGTGGCGCTTGTTGCACCGAATCATTTCCGCCTTCGCTTCTTCCTTGTAGTTGTTGATTCGACTGGAGCTCATCTTCATGACCATGGTCGCCTACACGGTATACATATAGAGTATGTGTTATTAAGTCGGAAATGTTCGACGAAAAAATTCGGCATGACTTCCCCTAGAAGTAGGACATATGTGGTGCAAAAATTTACCGAAATGGAAATGAATCAACATTTCGGCAAACATCCATGCACCACGCCGGCGCAAGCAACAACAAGCAAAGATTCATGCAAACCACACACACAAGTTTCATGCATAGATCCGTTCAACAAATAGTTTGCTTCATGCAAACCACACACACAATCGCCCGCCGACAAGTTTCTCATGCCTTTAACAAACACCCATCCAACAATACCCACCTAGTAGATCTAGATCCGTTCCCGAGACGTGACCGTGATCGATGAGAGAGAGTGTGTGGTGATGGAGGGAAAATAGTGGACAAAAAGAGAGGAGGAGAATATATATGGAGGCTTTCCCCAAGCCCTCACCAATTCTATGTCAAACAAAATAAGTTTAACAACAAATAATGGATAATAGGATGGTCAAAATGCCATGGGAGAGAGGAGGAGCTCGAGCTAGATGCATGGGGGGAGAATGAAGAAGGTCACATGGGGAAAGTGGGTGCTGCCACCTTTTTGTGGATCTGGGCCAACATTCTGTGGCGCACGCATCTCGGTGCGCCACAGAATGTCAACTTTCTGTGGCGCACGGTGCGCCACAGAAATCCAATATTCTGTGGCGCATGGCGATGGTGCGCCACAGAATATGAACTTTCTGTGGCGCACTGGGCCACGTGCGCCACAGAATCTCCCCCGATGGACCTGGCCCAATAATTGGAACGTGGGACCCACGCTATTTCTATGGCGCACGGGTGGGCATGCGCCACAGAAATATGAGATTCTGTGGCGCATTCGATTCCATGCGCCACAGAATCTCCAATTTCTGTGGCGCATGTCTGTCAGATGCGCCACAGAAAGTCCAAAATGTTTGTGGCGCACCTTGTTCCATGCGCCACAGAACTATTTCTGTGGCGCACCAATTAAGGGTGCGCCACAGAATGACAACCCACCTATAGCCCTTCTCCTAGTAGTGCGTACGTGATGGATGATCGGATAGTGGTGTCTTAAAATAACCATGTTTTTGTATGATAAGTCCAAGAATCTCCTGGAGTTCTTAATTCAGACATGGTATGATATGCTCAAGTTGGCTAGCCAGTTGGGTATCAAGAATTGTACAATATGGATAAGTAACCGCTCGTCTGATCATCTCCAAGTGGTGAATCAGATGGACAAAATTCAGTTGATGAGAGTTCAGACAGCTACCGAACGTGAAACATGCGTGGAAGGAATCAGATTCAGATGTAGGGTTTACATGAAACATGCGTGGAAGGAAACATGCGTGAAACATCCGCCTAAATGAGAAAAATACCAACATCAAACCTCAGACTTGCATGAACTATGGTGGGCTAAAGGTACAACCACCGTCCTAGCCATCCTACCACAGGTAGGTTCTGACAAAGGTTTAAACTATCATAGCAACATAAGGCAAGCACCAATCATATAGGCACAATGATAATTTGACGTTAATGGAATTTTCACATGGAATGGGGCCGTCACATATTGACAAACGTATAACGAGTTTATCATTACCAATGTCGCCGGCCAGCCAGGTCTTGTCTTTCTGCACGGGCTGAACATGACCAAACCCTATATCTGATTCCACACATGTTTCACGTTCGCTAGCTTTCAAAACTCGGAGCTTACGATAGTTTATGTATGGGGTCAACATAATCGATCTTACCCTTTGTACCGCATGCCAGGGAAAGGTTATTTCGTTAGCTGTCTAAACTCTCGTCTTACGATAGCTCATTCTTTTTTCTCTCTCTTTTGGGGTTTCCCGGTCAATCCACCTCTTAGAGATTTTTTCCCAACGGTTTACTTCAATTTCCATTAATTTCTCAACGAAAATAACAAGGTTAATAACAAGATCAACAGAAATGTAAAGAGAGAAAACAAGGTAGCGAGTTGGTGCAATAGAAAGAAACCCGCTGCATATGCTCGATGTCGAAACATATCTGCGGGGAAAAACCTGCTACCACTCGAACTCAGTGGAACAAGTATTCGAACGATTCATGCATCCTAACAAGTCCAGACAACCAGCATCCAAAAACCCAGCCAAAAGCATACACTGGAGATGATCAGCCGGCCGGTTATCCATATTGTACTCTTGGACTATATTTTACCGTTGCTCGATTGAAAATTCGAGGAGAACTCTTGGACTCATCAACCCACCGCGCTTGCAACGGTTATTTAACACACCACGATCCGATAATTCATCAAGCTCGCACATGCACACACAGAGCCAGCACACACGTGATCCACACATACACCTCTACTACGGATCTTAGCGTGGCAAATACCGCGCGTGTGTTTTTTAATTTGAATTTGAAAGTGGTGACATTGTAAAGTTGTTTAAGTTTGGAAATCGTTGTAATTGAAAATGATTTCGTTTTAAAAATGGTTGGACTTTGGAGATTGTTCAAATTTGGGAAGTATTGTAATTTAATTTCAAATGTGTTTTGTTTTTTTGGAGGTGATAATATTTTGAAATAGTTAGTATTTTTTTTAGTTTTTTTTACACATTTTAGAGTTTCATTAAATGGTTAGCAAGTTGAAATGGTTCTATATGTTTGTATTTTGTTATAATATTTGTTTGAATTTTATATTGGAGGATGTACAGCACATGATCTTTTGGTAAAATCAATTTATAATTAGAGGAAATTCATTTGGATTATGTATAAATATTCTTCAATTTAGAGTGGTGAAATGCCATAAATATTTATTTGAACTCTATAATTAGAGAGAATGTAATATGTGAGATAATATGTGAGGTATATATATTTTAGAATATCGTTTTTTTTAGCAAATTTAATTTTAGAATTGTGTTGCATGTTTTTTATTTGTGGGAAGTATGATATATTTTACCGTAGAAGAAGCAATTTGTCATATTGACTATTTCCAGGTATTTAGAAAATTGGGATGTTTAGATATATTTGAATTGTACTATAAGCATTTGTATGAACTATATAATTAGGGTTAATGCAATTGTTGAGATATATTTTAGAGTATTTTAAATTTTTTTAGCAATTTGAAACGTTCAAATGTGTTGTATTTCTTTGAACATTTATTTCAAATGTGTTAGTTTTTTGAAAGAAAATATTTTGAAGTAGTTATTATTATTAGTTTATTTTTTTAGTGCCTTTATATATTACAGAGCAACGTTAAATGTTTAGGAAATTGAAATGGTTATATATGTTTGTATTTTGTTAAAATATTTGTTTGAGTTTCATAATTGGAGAGTGTATAGCACATTTTTTGTGTGGTAAGTTTGGGGATTTGTTAAATTTAGGAAATTTTGTCATATTGCTTGTATTATTTTGAATTATAGATTTGGAAATATGTTTTTTTTAATTCTAGTATTTTTTTTATAATTGTTATTTTGAATTGTAGGTCGGAAGGTATAATTTTTTTTTGAATTTTTGCTTTTTCTGTAATTGTTGGTGTATTGTTTCTATTATTTTTAGTTGTAGATTGGAAATTATAAGTTTTCTTATTTTTTTTCCACTTGTTATTTTGAATTGTAGAGTGGAAGTCATGGTATTTTTTTTTTAGAAATTTAGAATGTTTTTTGTGCGGGAAGATTGATAATTAGCAATATTTAGGAATGTAAAAGGCATGTAAAATTTTGACATGTTTTAATTTGTAATTTGAGTTGGAATGCTCAAATACGTTTAGGACAATTTGAAGTATTCAAACTTATTTGTTCTTTGTCAAAAATAGTTAACAATTTTTTCCCTAGCATTTTGATAATGTTTCTTATATTTTGTCGATGGGTATTTATAGAATTTTTAGCAAATTGGAATGTTGTGATGCGGTGATTTTTTGTTGGCATTTCTTTAAGTTGGACACGGAAAGTTATGAATTTTACATGATTTGACTTATTATGTAATTGAAATTGAATTGCAGTTTTGAAAGTTTTGAATTCTAGACATTTAAATGGAGATGAAGTTCATATTATACAAATGGATGATTTAGTTTTCGGGCACAAACATGTTTGAAATTTTTGTAAACATGCACGAATTGGTCATAATACATAGAATTCATTTTTTTTTACATTCCGGTATGTTGAATTTTAAAAGTTATTGGGTTTAAATTTCTTGCCATATTATGTGACTGAATTTGAATTGTAGTTTTGGAAGTTTGAAATTTACACATTTAAATGGAGATAAAGTTCGTTATACAAATGGGTGATTTACTTTTCGTGCCCAAATATGTTTAAATTTTTTGTAAACATGCACGATTTGGCCACAATAGATAGAATGTATTTTTTTTTTAACATTTGGGTATGTTGAATTTTAAAAGTTATTGGGTTTGTAAAATTGGCTAAATTTGAGATATTTGTTTGTGAAATTTGGTAGTAATGGTTGGAAGTCTGACTGTGGGACCCGCTGGCAGGAATTTAGTAATTGTTGGAAATCTGACAGTGGGACCCATCTGGCAGTGGCTGGTGAGTACTAAGCTGACGTCACACCATTGGAAGCGAGAGGCGACGCGCCGATGGCCGCGTTCGACGCGCGCGAGCGCGCCGAGCCGGAAAGTGGCGGCGCTGGGTCGGAACGGTGACTGGAGACGCCGGGATCGACGACGGCAACCGGCGGCCGGAGGAGACGAAGAGGCGCACGGCGGCGTCGAATCCGGGCATCCCGGCAAGAGATCTTCGACGAGGAGATAGAGGACACGCCGGCGTAAACCGTGGTGGCCTTCGAACTGTCGGGCGAGGCGTGGAGGGGCGGCGATTTCTGGCCGCGCGAGAGAGGGAAGAGAGGAGGGGGACGTCTGCGCACACTTTTGCTTGGAGGCCCCTGGGGTTTGCGAGATTCGCGATTGGGTCCTTCTCGTGGGTTTTTTTGCAAAGTGTTGGGGGTTTTTCTGTAAAGGGGTGCGCCAAAAAGCGTGCGAGGGCGACGTGTCGACAGGCGATTGGAAGAAACTCCCGTGCTACAGTATTACTGTAGGGCTACAGTGATCTGCGGGATTGTGATGCGTTCTTTACCGTTGGATGGGAGGATCGGACGGCTGCTGTTTAACATGCGACGTGGACAGTGGGAGGAGGTGCGAATCGCACCAACTTTTATATACTAGCGAACTAGGGAATGTGTGCATCATCGTGCAGATCAATGCATGTTTCACACATTACATTTGATTAGATTCGTTAATTTTGACTAAGGGCCTCAGCGCGCGACTAACCATCCACCATACCCGCTTTTACATGCATACTTACTCTATATAAATGACACCTAGTTTAGCTTACTCGATCACCACAGTTGATGCATTGACTTACATATCTAACCTCGTTGCAAACAAAGCATACAACTCGCCTGCAAGGAGATTGAGATGGCGCTAGCCCAGCCTCAGCCTCATGCGCATGCAGCGGCCGGGAACGCCGGCGAGGAGCCGTCGCGGTGGGTGAGGCTAGTGCGGCGGCTCATGGAGTCCAGCGCGGAGGAGCCCAAGCTGCTCCGGGAGACCAAGCCCGACGCCTACGCGCCGCAGCAGTTCGCCATCGGGCCCTACCACTACCAGCGGGCCGAGCTCAAGGACATGGAGCGCTACAAGCTCGCCGCTGTGAAGCGCGCCGAGAAGCTCTTTGCTGCCGGCCACAAGTTCGACGACCTCGTAGAGAAGTTCGTCGCCAAGCAGCACACCATCCGGACCCTGTACCACAGGTAACAGCCTCGGCTGTCTCTCAAACATCTATCTATTATATAATTAAAACACAAGACAATCGACGGCTAGGATTAACCAAACTTAAGCGACAGAAAAAGAACGACCCAGATTTAAAGAATTGAAAGGTCTATGAAATCACGTACTAAAGATCCCGTCCCACAAATTGAAAGAGTCACGTGACATGTCTCTATTGTGTGCCGTCTGTAAGGAGGACTCCAACAAAAAAGGTAACAAATTGATTCCACCTTGATCTCAACGTGTCCTCTTATCTCTCTACCAAAAAAACACGTTCTCTTCACCTTATATAGCTAGGGTTTAGAGCTTCAGAACAGCTCTACGCATCAAAGGTCGCGCAGCAGCAATCAATGGTTATTGTTTTGATCTGGACTCTAGAGACACGGCAACGGCCATCCCCAGGTTGAAGACAACATCGATCTCGCACGCAGGAAGCTAGCTCAAGGGGATGACGACGATCTCGCACCAAGGAAGATGACGACGACTACCTATGGCGAATTTGCGATACCAATCTGGTGTGAAGCTACGATTGGTCAAGGAGACAAGGACACGAAGCAGGTTTGGATTATTGGCGATAAAAAACGGCGGCGGGAATTAGGAGGCGACCGATCGTTGAGATCTGGCTAATGGTGTAGTTACGATCAGATAAGACGGTTTCGCTGCTGGTCTAGAGGGCCCGTCGTCGATCATCAGCGATGTCTGATTGTCTGGAGCCGACGTGCAAACGAAAAGCAAGCTGATGGTGCGACATGCCGGCCGGCCGGCCAGCTAGCAAGGGCATGTACTCCGCTCCCCAAAAGGTAACATGTTTTACAGGGGAAACCATGACTAATTTTTTTCAGTATTAGTACAATCCATCAATCCACCAGCTAACTAGCAGGTTGCCAATCGTCTAACCACAATTGTCATATCAATTCAATTAGCAGTTCTGTTAAAGGATGGACCATGACTAATTTGACAGGCAAATCATGGACCTGCTCCATGTCGGGTTGTCGGACGTGTTCCTCATAACTCGCAGCGACGTCGCACGATTTGCCCTAGACTGTCGTGACTGTGTTTCAATCTTGCTCGCCTCATGGACTGAAGAAACCACACAGCTCCTCGAAGACCGATCAAATATTTGCATCATACAGACATCCAAGATCTAGGTACGATCAAAGACTCTTCAAAAAGACAGCTTGGAGGTATGTGCGTACATGAGTTACATGTATCTATCCTTTGATAGCTCAGTATGTCCTTTGATAGCTCCGTATCTCTTTCTATAGTAGAATGTACAATCTTAAAAAAATTGTCAGTATTAGTACAATCGATCAATCCACCAGCCAACTAACCAGCTTAGTACATAAGTTTCAACGAAGCGTTGTCTGGGCGAAAGTTTGCAAGTTCATGCAGCCTGCATCCACCACAGCTAGGTAGGGCCAATGCCCTACTGAGGCTATGGAACCAGTATCCTGACTTAGACAAGCAATTTATGCATTATGCACCTGTTACCCATCAGATCAGTGTGCTCCCTTGATCTCGAAAAGGTTGCATTTTAGGAGTATTGATTGTGTAACAGTTTTCAGGGATATGCTAATATGTTTTTCTTGGATCCGATTCTTTGATTACGCAATTGGCATGCTTCTACATCATCTGATTACATTGTATTATTTATTGTTTTCAGGGTCAATTCCTTACATATAAATGGACCCCTAATATCCGACCTACGTCGTGCACGCCAAACGACAGTAGAGAATTTGGTGATCTGCAGCTTTTATTAGCTGCTTGGCTATTTCCCGATCATGCACGTGGATTTAAAACAGTACTGGATTCAAGATTATTATTCAGTTTCATCAAAAACATTGTTTGAACTGACCAGCCAATGCATGAATCGATTCCGATTAAATTATTTTGGTGCAGGATTACAGTTAAATCAAGACTATCCAAAGGACCTCTTTAGATCTTCAAATTTGATTATGGAAATCTGACAATAAAAGCCAGTTTTGAGACCTCTTTAGGTCTTCAAATTCGATTTTTTGCGAAAACGTGCACGATTTCTTCTAGGGATGGAGGTAGTTTTGCATGGTAAGAACCCCATAGTTACTTTTTTTTAGAAAAGGGGCAGTCTCAGCCTCTGCAACGAATTGATGCATGCGGCTTTTATTGATCCCCATAGTTACTTACTCTTGCTCCTTCCCCAGTCAGATTTCCCAAAATAAGAATTTATATAGTTCACTTCTTATTTTTCTACCGGTAATCACTTGCATTGTATAAACCTACATACAGGCATAGTTCTGTGTACTCATAAGACAATCGACGGCTAGGATTAACCAAACTTAAGCGACAGAAAAAGAACGACCCAGATTTAAAGAATTGAAAGGTCTATGAAATCACGTACTAAAGATCCCGTCCCACAAATTGAAAGAGTCACGTGACATGTCTCTATTGTGTGCCGTCTGTAAGGAGGACTCCAACAAAAAAGGTAACAAATTGATTCCACCTTGATCTCAACGTGTCCTCTTATCTCTCTACCAAAAAAACACGTTCTCTTCACCTTATATAGCTAGGGTTTAGAGCTTCAGAACAGCTCTACGCATCAAAGGTCGCGCAGCAGCAATCAATGGTTATTGTTTTGATCTGGACTCTAGAGACACGGCAACGGCCATCCCCAGGTTGAAGACAACATCGATCTCGCACGCAGGAAGCTAGCTCAAGGGGATGACGACGATCTCGCACCAAGGAAGATGACGACGACTACCTATGGCGAATTTGCGATACCAATCTGGTGTGAAGCTACGATTGGTCAAGGAGACAAGGACACGAAGCAGGTTTGGATTATTGGCGATAAAAAACGGCGGCGGGAATTAGGAGGCGACCGATCGTTGAGATCTGGCTAATGGTGTAGTTACGATCAGATAAGACGGTTTCGCTGCTGGTCTAGAGGGCCCGTCGTCGATCATCAGCGATGTCTGATTGTCTGGAGCCGACGTGCAAACGAAAAGCAAGCTGATGGTGCGACATGCCGGCCGGCCGGCCAGCTAGCAAGGGCATGTACTCCGCTCCCCAAAAGGTAACATGTTTTACAGGGGAAACCATGACTAATTTTTTTCAGTATTAGTACAATCCATCAATCCACCAGCTAACTAGCAGGTTGCCAATCGTCTAACCACAATTGTCATATCAATTCAATTAGCAGTTCTGTTAAAGGATGGACCATGACTAATTTGACAGGCAAATCATGGACCTGCTCCATGTCGGGTTGTCGGACGTGTTCCTCATAACTCGCAGCGACGTCGCACGATTTGCCCTAGACTGTCGTGACTGTGTTTCAATCTTGCTCGCCTCATGGACTGAAGAAACCACACAGCTCCTCGAAGACCGATCAAATATTTGCATCATACAGACATCCAAGATCTAGGTACGATCAAAGACTCTTCAAAAAGACAGCTTGGAGGTATGTGCGTACATGAGTTACATGTATCTATCCTTTGATAGCTCAGTATGTCCTTTGATAGCTCCGTATCTCTTTCTATAGTAGAATGTACAATCTTAAAAAAATTGTCAGTATTAGTACAATCGATCAATCCACCAGCCAACTAACCAGCTTAGTACATAAGTTTCAACGAAGCGTTGTCTGGGCGAAAGTTTGCAAGTTCATGCAGCCTGCATCCACCACAGCTAGGTAGGGCCAATGCCCTACTGAGGCTATGGAACCAGTATCCTGACTTAGACAAGCAATTTATGCATTATGCACCTGTTACCCATCAGATCAGTGTGCTCCCTTGATCTCGAAAAGGTTGCATTTTAGGAGTATTGATTGTGTAACAGTTTTCAGGGATATGCTAATATGTTTTTCTTGGATCCGATTCTTTGATTACGCAATTGGCATGCTTCTACATCATCTGATTACATTGTATTATTTATTGTTTTCAGGGTCAATTCCTTACATATAAATGGACCCCTAATATCCGACCTACGTCGTGCACGCCAAACGACAGTAGAGAATTTGGTGATCTGCAGCTTTTATTAGCTGCTTGGCTATTTCCCGATCATGCACGTGGATTTAAAACAGTACTGGATTCAAGATTATTATTCAGTTTCATCAAAAACATTGTTTGAACTGACCAGCCAATGCATGAATCGATTCCGATTAAATTATTTTGGTGCAGGATTACAGTTAAATCAAGACTATCCAAAGGACCTCTTTAGATCTTCAAATTTGATTATGGAAATCTGACAATAAAAGCCAGTTTTGAGACCTCTTTAGGTCTTCAAATTCGATTTTTTGCGAAAACGTGCACGATTTCTTCTAGGGATGGAGGTAGTTTTGCATGGTAAGAACCCCATAGTTACTTTTTTTTAGAAAAGGGGCAGTCTCAGCCTCTGCAACGAATTGATGCATGCGGCTTTTATTGATCCCCATAGTTACTTACTCTTGCTCCTTCCCCAGTCAGATTTCCCAAAATAAGAATTTATATAGTTCACTTCTTATTTTTCTACCGGTAATCACTTGCATTGTATAAACCTACATACAGGCATAGTTCTGTGTACTCATAATTAAAATTGGATTATTGTGGTTGACTGATTGGTTTTCACCGCTTGGTCAGGACGATCTTTTGACATTTTCTTAGGCAGTAACGAGGGGATGAAGCTGTTGATGTTAAAGCTGAAAAACACGTACGAGACGGAAGTTCGCATCAACACTGCAACACAAACACCAAAGCTTTTCAATGGCTTTTGTCATAAAAAATGTAACAGAGAAGAAGTTTCTTAGAAAATACGGGTGCTTACCGGAAATCAGTTTTGGGTAGTAACAACATAGATCCACTACCTAAAAACCGTATATTAAAGTATCAACAAAATTCAAACGAAAATTTTGAGTGTACATGGGGATATTTTATCCACACAATTTTTTTTCATAAAAAGGATAATTTTTGTGTGTTGTGTAAAATAGACAAATCCCGGTGCTTCAAAATGATTTTTTACGAGAATTTTTGTCTTTTTGTTAAACTTTTCTACGCGGACACAGAATGTCCTGATTTACCCCCTAATTTTTGTTTGAATTGTTTAGACATTTAAAATTCACTTTCATAACGGGTGTATTTAGACGCACGAGTCAAAACACAGTGTCCCTCCCGTTCTTACAAAAAAAAAGTTCATCAAACACACTTGCATAGCCTTATAAATATGTGCAAGACCGATCAATAAATTCGTCGAATGTATATTTTGTGTCTATGTTGCGAGAATTTGATGCTTAATGTTTTGAATTATTGTTTGGTGGACTGATGTAGCCTAATTTCTGTCTGTGTATTTGTAGGATGATGGAGTCAACATAGCACCGGAAGGAAGCACGTCGACGTTGCCGAGCAGAGCTGAGAGGCATAAAGCGAGTTCATTGGGCACGGTCAAAACACACCCGTATAGGTGGATATACGGCGGGAGCGAGAGTGCACATACTTAATTTGAAATTCTTCTGATTACAAACACAGATGGAGGTTTAAAAAAGTATAACATTGTAGCATCATGGTTTACCCTGCATGACGTTATGTTATGATATGCTTGGTCAAGAATCAACATGATGAAAATTACTTGAACATGTACAAGTATATTGATAGAGAATTTCACCGTTGGAAACATATAAAGCTTAATGCGTATTTCTTAAGTTCCAAATACACATTACAAAAGTTCACGTTCGGGTAAATAATTGTTGGAGATAGCAATATACATTATGTTTTCGTATGACATAATTTGGCTACATATTATGATAGAATTCAATATGTCTATCAGACCCATGATATCTCGCAGATAGTGTATTAAAATGTTAAGAATTTGAATGTAACAATATATATTAGTTCTAGCCGCGCAAATGCGCGGGCCACCCCGCTAGTTATATACTTAAAACACAAGACAAACAACGGATGAGATTTAACCAAGAAAAACAACAGCTGTGATTTAAAAAGATCTCTTAGATCCACGTGGTATTCGGAAGAGAAAAAAAATAATCAAGTTCGAGAGTCCCGATCGGACTGGTATACGAAACATCCTCCAAGCTCACGTAGAATCCATCTACGTATCAAGCATAGATTTTCTTATGGAGGTTACAACGGAGGACTAGCAATCGTGCAATTAAAAAGGAAAGGGACAAAACTGATCCATCTTTATCTCATTAAGGACTCTTCGTGATTATTTTAGGTAGCGTTTGACCATGGCAAGCCTGTTCCTTCCCTGCCTTCCCTGCATATATCGTTGGCAGCAATATATAAGTTCTCCGCGAGCGACAAATCATATATAGGTTTTGCTCGGCAGAGAAATTCTACATGTTGACAATTGATCGATCGGGTCTGGCTGCTAGCGCGAGGATGGCAATCTCACGACGATGAATTAGACGTCAACGAGCTTGATGAATATACAAGGAGCCCTCAGTCTATGACGAATTTTTATGGCGATATTGATCTACGAGAAGAAGCGACCATGGATGATTTGGGTCCATGGTGACCCAATGGGGCAACCACATGCACGACGGACGTACAAGATTTGGCGGACCATGCTAGCGCCTTTGCATCAGTTCGGCTCTGATTATTTTCTGATCACACGTGATTACACACGTCGAGTTCAATACGTCGTATCAGGCGGAGACCAGATCGAACATGTGATTCCCTCCGGCGTACAAGTCCGTTGTTTTCCTGAAACTACTGAAGGATTTGGCTGTCACTACCTCATGCTCCGTCATGACCCTCGCCCATGATGCCCAAGCGCAAAAATTTCCTTGGAGGCTATTCTTTCAGGTAGTAGTTTCCTAAGAGAATTGTGTCATCTTAGTCTGCAGCTTAGAAAGTGTTATCTACTTGAAGGCCATACACGTACTAGCTAGGGATTCATATTTACATAAACAATCAAGTCGTTGGTTAATATATGCAAAACGTACTTCACCCATGTAATATGTTTTTTTGGATAAGTAATATTTCCTCAATTGTTTGTTCATCTAGCATAGTTCGTTCAGATTTGTAATTATAATTTCTTTTCCGAATATGCAATAAGAATTCTACCTTTACATGTGTAGAAAAACTAATATACTTTGTTTCTCCAATGGATATGTTACAACCATTAATTTGTTCTTAGTTTATATCGCTAAACGCTAGCTGGAGCATTTATATCAAAAATACTATAGCCAAATTGTGTCATGGGATTATTTATTTTATAGTTTTAGCTCACTCAGTCGTTCATGCAAAAATCTATGCGTATTGAATTTAATTTGGATGTATATAATAGATTAAAGGCAATTCGGATCATATATATTTTTGCATCTCTTCGGTCTTTTTTTGGCGATCCCATTATGTATATTTCGCGGATTGATCTCATTATATATGTTGGCTTCCTGAACAATAGAAGATTTCGAGGATCACCATCACCAAGCACATGCCCCACGCGTCGTCACGCCAAAGCCGGCAGGCTACTGCCACCCAAGCGCATGCTCTAGCAGTGCGCGCAGCTTCTCGACTACCGGAAGGCACTTCAACAACGCTCATGATTCGGAACAGCGTAAGAGAATCTATGCCCTCGATTGAGATACAACTCAGGAAGCGTGGTGTCAGTTTGTCACCGTCGATGAGGCAGAGCAGCTGATCAGCCACGTCATGTGCGTTGAGCGGTTTAATTATGTCGTGTAAAAAGTCAAATATTTATTTAAAGAAAATGAGGTGTAAGGTGGTCGACCGAAAAGCGAGCAGATTAATCAAGTCATGTAGTAGTATTGTTGCGATCAAGGTCGATTGTTTCAATATTATCATCCGTATCAATAAGCTCTAATTGTGCTGGCTGCATTGGAATATACAACACGAGCTGTCTATAAGCTGACAGACACCACCATCCATGTCAGGTGTGGCACTACATACTAGCTTGCACGAGCTCATGGACAACAGATTCGGACTTATGATGTGGGGTAATCTGTCGAAGTAAAAATGCAAAAGATAAGCTATGATTTTTTTCTGTTTATGATGATAAAACTTGATTAATGCAGAAGGCACGCTAATAGATATTAGGGACAAAAAACCTTAATAGATCAGTTAGTGAATTTATTCATCCATCCATAATGGATTTTTTAACCTTTAGATAATCTATGCTTTGCACGAAAGGCAATTTCATATGACTTGGTTTTTGTCTTTCTATCGTAATAGTAAATGAAATTGGACGATTCTACTAGAGATATTACGACTCTACTATAGCTGATGTACCTGATCTAGGGAAGACAGCGCCCAGATTTTACTCTCCTTATTAAGCGCCTTATGTCTCGCATCAGGTTGAAATTTTATACCTCCAGTAAGCCAGCCTACGCATCAAGTTATGTTTCGATATAAATACTACTATGTCAAGACTCAAGTTATGTCTCGGTATAAATACTTTTCGGTATAAATACTACTATGTCAAGACTTAAGTTATATTTCGATGTTTTTGCACAGCAAACGTTTGATAAATTGCTTGAAGTGGAGTTTATTGTTGCATGTTCGAACTTGGTAAATTCTAATTAATATTTTTGAAAGTTTGCAGTACATGGAAAAATCTCTCCACTAGCACGAGACACAATTGATTGCTGAAAGTTTATACAAAAAAATAATGTATACCGTACTTCTCGATAGGAAATTTTGGAAGCCTAAACAATGAAGATATTCAGGTTTTGCATTTTTACATGTACAGATGTTATATCACGTAGACTGGAACGTGGATGCAATTGCAGCTCAATAAACCGAGTATCATAAATCATTCTTATTTTAGAATTGTTTTATAATATAGTATCCATCAACGCTAGCCGCGCAATTGCGCGGGCCACCCAGCTAGTTTATATTATTTTCATGCGTGAGATTACAAATGCATATAGGAGTAGAAGCCGGGTATACTTTATATTTTCTTAATTAATAATTAAATATTATTGTATTAATAAAAAAATGCTTATAAGATCATGTAACTAGCGTATCCTCATCGCGCACTATACTAGTTGGCTTTCATTTTGAGTAATGCAACCTGGGCGATGCCATATTTTTCTTTCAAAAAAAGTCGTGTGCGATGAAACCGTGTCTTGAGCTTTTTGTCACTTCCTCTATTTCTGGAAACCACCCTCGTGCTACAGTGCAGAGAGGCGACGGGGAGGCGACTCCGCGCCGTCCAGCTGCCGCCGGCGTATCTGGTGGATTCCCCTCCCTCCGACGGCCGCTCCGGCGGCGGGAGGCTGGGGAATCCCTAAATCTGCGCTCCGGCGGTGCTCTGCGGCTTCCCCTCCTCAGCGTCGTCTCCGGCGGGCTGGTGGGCTGCAGATGCGCCTTGCTCAGCCGATGCTTCCTCCGGCACCGGCGGGAGCTCGTGAAGTGGTGAAGGAGGCCGGGATCCAGATCTTCAGGGTCGTCCGGATCTGCGGCGTCGAGGGCGTCGGGATCTTGGCGATGGCGTGTTCAGGCGGTTGTCCTGCTTCATCTTCTCCGTCAAGACCCAAGTGGTTGACTGAAGACGGCGGCTTCGTCGGCGGCTTCCTGGCTGTGGTTCGCCGGCTCGGTGGAGATCGGCGGCAACGCGCAGTTGGCGGTCACCGTGGTGAGGCGGCGCCGGTGGAGCTGGAACCTCAAGATCGGGTTTGTTTTCCATTTTACTGAGGTTGTATTGCTTGTTCTGTGTTCTTGATCTGTATCCCATCTACTCAAAAAAAAGAAACCGTGTCTTGCACTCTTGCTTTCGATGAGTTTATTTTGCCAAGAAAAGAATTCACATGCTTAACCGCTATAAGAGAGATTGCCTTATTCTTTCCACGTGGTTTAGCCGAAATTAATATTCTAAATATAACCTTTATTTTGCTTTGAGTGTTTCATATCTCTTCCGAGTTATCATTGCTCTCTATTGAATCTCTCTCACATTTTAGCATCAATTTATCGATACGAGAAATTCTCTCGAATCTATCAGCCCTGTAACAATGAAAGTGCAATGAATCTAGGTTCCTTGAGCTGAATGAGCAGACGCTGGCATTGATGATGGCCATCGACACATGCTTCCTCCTCGGCTTCCTCGAGAGCTATCTGTTGGTTAGATCTGTTCGGTTTAAATCAAAACCGAGATAAAACAGAAAAGATAAAGAGATAAGGAGAGGGGCCACGAACCAACGTTCGACCCCTACTCGTACGTAACAGAAACGCCCTGATCGGGGGCGCCCAAACCAACCCTTGGTTCGTGGCCTCCCTGTTGCATGCGCTTATACATAAGGGGGAGTCCGGCACTGGTTATCTACCCTCATTAGTTTCCAGTCGTGCTACTCTCCAAAATCTCACCACCCCGATTGTGGCTTGCGCACCAGCAACGGGAAAGGCTGCTGCCCCGGGCGTTCGCAAGATCTTCTTCATCTACTTCATCGTCTGCTACGTCTACTTCCACCACATCGACTACACCAACACTGTACCTCGTCTGCACCGAGCAGGTGACGATGTCTTCAAATGCTAGAGGCTGTAATGATCTCTAAACCTCTCTGATTTGATCTTGTTTTAGGTGTTCTAGATCGCTCTCATATTTAATCTAGTGCATACTAGATGTTTTAGTTCTAACATTAGTATCAGTCGCCACTGTGATAGCACTAGAACCCTAATTAGGTTCTGTCAATCAAGTTTTGATTAATCTGATCATGTTTTCGGCAATTAAGTTCATGTTTAAGTCTCGGATTAATCTAATTGCGCCCTAAGCATGAACTGTTAATGATTTTGATCAAAATTAATTAGCAAATTATGATTAATTTGAGGTTTTTCAGCTTCGATTAATTAGTTTTGATCTATGTTAGTCATGTTGAAGCAATTAGAAGGAGGGGAGTACGAATGTTCAAGAAAATTAGACAAATCCCTTCTGCCCGAATGAACCCTAACCCTAGAAAAATTCCCCATTTCGAATTCGCAAGAAATCGCAGCGTTTCGAGAAAAGGGCTTACCAGAAGGACGCTGCGCCGTCGCCTTTCCCTCCGGGCCCGTGCAGCACCCGTGGCTGCACAAGGGCGATGGCGCCGCGACGCCGTTCTCTCCCATCGGAGAGGATGCGCGGAAGACGCGCTCTGCGCGGAACGGATGCACACGTCGCCGGCCTCTGCGCCGGTCGTCGCCGTCGTCGCCCGAAATGGCCGCCGTCTCACCGGCATGCACCACCTCCTCCACGCCACCACGAACGCGACGCACAGGTCACGCTCGACAGAGCAGCGCGCGGGATTCACTCCGCTGCACGCTGCTCCGCCGAGCGGAGCCACAGCGCCGACGGGTACGGGCTAGCTCCGGCCGCCGGCGCGGTCGCCTCCGGCGCCGCCTCTTATGTCGAGCGAGAGAGTCGGGGAGAGAGAGAGAGCAGAATGAGGGTTAGGTTTTCACCGGCCCCCTGTTTTGTTGCACCGAAAAGCGAGGTCAGCCATTGGATTTCATCCAACGGTTGTTGATCGATGCGGGATGGTTATGGGCCTCGGTGTCCTTAATGGGCCAAATCCGAGATGGGCTGCGGCCCGAGTTTAATTTTTTGCTGGGCTGCAGTGAATTTTCTGTCCGAAAGTTTTTTTGTCTGTTTAGTTTCTGTTTTTTATTTCAGTGCATTTTTTAAAGTTTATAATTCAGTTTTATGCACTGTTTTAATACAGAATAATATTGCCTAAAATATGATTTGAAATATGTTATTGTTCTGGACGAAAATGAACCAACGAGATTGCAACACAGGGTTCATGGTTTCACAAATGCACTCTCTCTTTATAAAGTGGTATGTGGTGTTGGAAAGGTGTTTCTTATGATTAAAAATGGACTGGGGTTCATGGTTTCACAAATGCACTCTCTCTTTATAAAGTGGTAGACAATGGAACACACACAGTTAACATATGAGATTGCAACACAGGGTTTGATAACAAGTTACTTAGATATATGGGCATCACGTCCTAACATAGAGATCTTTTGGTTATTAACCTCTCTTATACTCCACCAAGATGCGAACTAAATCATAACACCTCAGTAATTAAGATAACTCAGAGTATAGCATTAAGTATCATGACATGAAGTGAAAATAAGAACATGCTAGATCTAGTCATGGAGTAGTGGCAATGGTCACGCCCACATCCCCGGTAGCATGGTATTTTAGTTTATCCCTAGTGAGGTAACAAAGTAAGGTAAAGATACCAAAGTGGATCGCAGAACTTTCTCTCACGTTCACTGCACTAGCCACCCCCCGTTACTCCAACTAATGCACACGTTCCCCCACACACGCTCTCATAAACATGCTTGATCAAAACAAGTAGACAAGAACGGGGTACATAATATGCATCTATACTCATAACTGAAACAAACATTGCAATCTCAAACATATATTAACTCATAAAGATCCACCACAAAGGTATTACAACGGTGACCGTAATCATGTTCAGCAGCTCATACGGTGCTAATTAGTGAAGCTCAAGAGAGGAGAGATACATAAGTTACTTCCACAAACCCATAGTCCAGAGGTGGACTACTCCCTCTTCATCATGGAGACGGTGGAGAAGTCGATGGAGAAGATGGAGACCACGCCGGCAGCGCCCCGCCGGAGTTTTCCCCCTCCAATCTGCAGCTCCTGATCTCCGTTTCGGTGTTTCTGTGTTTGTGCGGCGCTCCTTCCAGAGAACGTCGGGGGACCTTTTTTATAGGCGTTTTTAGGTCAAGACGATGTCGGTGGAGAAGATCGACGGCAACGGAGCCACGAGGCCCAAATGGGTGGGCCCACGCGGCCACAGTACCTGGCCGCGTGGGCCCCTCGTTTGGCCCTCGGCCTCCGTTTGCTCGCTTCCTTCGCCCACAGGTCTTCTTCCTTCCAAATATTGACGCCCGTAAATTTCCAGGTGATTTCGTTGACGTTTGGGTCCCTGAAACATTAAAATAAGAAAACGGGTTTTCTGCCTGTGCAGGGTTAATTCCATAAAAATAGGAAATAAATGAATATTCCCAAAATCATTATAAAACATTGATATAACCCTTATATGATGCAAATATGATTGGAATATAAGCAATTAAAGTGCAAAGTTCATGTATGCATTTTACATGCATCAACATCCCCAAGCTTAATCCATGCTCGTCCTCGAGTATGAAGATGATAAAACTAACATGGACTTTGCAATTTAATACTTAACAATGATATCAAAGATGATTACTATTGCTACATATAGTCAAATGATTCATTCTTCAAAGGAGTAGCAATATGCAAATAGTTTATGAAGTGATATCAAGTATTCAAGACAAGGATGTTCATTGATAGTTCACAAAGTGTAACATGGTAGCAAGTAATATGGAACACATGTATGCATAATGATAAGTAGAACATCCTACAATGGTCATAGAGTGTAGATGAAAATCTGAATATGATAGGTGTACACTTTGGAAAGATGTATATGTGAGTAGAGGTAAAGCATGCATAAGTTTCATCCAACTTCCAAACTCTTCTACTTAAGTTAATGATTGCAATAAGGTATTCATTGGTGTCAAGCTCTCATTGCCCCTATCATAGCATCTTGAATGATTAAGGTTAAAGTGAAAGCAAATATGAGTAGTGTGCTTGATAAAGAATGGGTTGAATGTCTCATGCCCCTTGAATACAAGTACTTACACCATGTGTTACTCAACTTGGGAAACAAAGCAAGTTCAATTAAATATCATTGTAAGCATAATAGTATCATCAAGAGCGTCAACTGGGGTACCTCTTGTCCCAAGATATGGAACAAGCCCATATCAAAATGACAAGACAAACAAACAAAATGAACAATCTCAACACCCTTTTTATTTACCATTTGGAATAGTTTTTTATTGCAAGGTGTATCACAGAAGGTTCACCATAGTATGTAAGTAAATTTCCACCATGAATGATGCATGGCTTAGATTAGCGGCCCAGGCGTCTCTCTAACCATTTACACAAACTCATTTAAACTCACTCTATTTCCACATTTATTTCAACATGATAAGCATCCATAGACAAAAGCACATGATATCAACTAAATGAGATGAAGAGCGTGTTGAAAGCTTGCCATGTGACAGCACATATGGGCTAACTTCCAACCCAAAACATTCATCAAGCCACAAACATCATAATCTTAATCACAATGGGTCAAGTTTTATTATGCAAATAAAAGAACATTGTGCATCAAGTTCGTGAGAGCTATATAACCAATTTTTTCCATTGCAATCAATAACATAAACATTTTCATTCAGAGGTAAGATAACACAAACAACATGTTAAACATACTCGGAATAGCATAAAGCCAATAGGTAGATATGGTGGACTCACTGGAATAACTTTGGTTGAAGGTGTTGGAAACAAGTTTTTGCTTGTTGGAGTTTTTGGGCTAGCAAAAGGGAGAAAGTTGACCATCTAGATGCATGCATGAGTGTCCATAGAACTAACTAATCCATGTTAAACCAAGTAAATAACAATCAGCACCAAAACATGAATAAGTGATAGCTCTACAAAAAGAATTTGCAAACTATTACTCATAAACAAGCTCATGAATCATGCAACTATATGTATCATTAAAAATCAAGTCAAACATCCCTTTTCCCAATCTTATAAAAGCATCCAACATATTTCAACCCATATTTCCAGTAGCTCTCTCATATATAATTGATAGTGTGGTGGTCTCTCAAGACTCAAACAAAAAAAAAACGACGCTCCAAGTTTATGCGATAAAGTGTTTCGATCGAAAAACAGAAGTTGGACGTGTGCAAACCGAGAGTGTGTAGGTCCAGCGGGGTTGTCTTCACATCCCCAAGCTTATGGTCTTCACCATCCTTGGATAGCTCTTGGTGCATCTCCTCCAATCCCTGTGAAAAAACTTCAAAACACCGTTTCTCCCATCTCTTTTCTGTGGGGTGCATTAATAGTGATAAACAAATAGGTTCCTTGCTGCATATAATCCTTGAACAAAAATTCATATGAATGTCCAGAAAGTATATAATGTTGTATGCCTACTCATAAACTCAATTGGATCAAAAAGATTCAACTTAAAAGCTCAAAGCATGCATCAAACAAAATGGGACAGAATCTGTCCAGAAAAACAGCAGCAGCAAAACGTATTTTTCTACCCTACCAAACTTTCTCGAAAAATTCCGAAAAATTCATGCATACAGAGGATGAAAAGTTGCAACTACAGTTCAAATATGAGCTCATTCGGAGTTACAGAATAAGAATTAAAAATCATACCGTGCACTGATTCGTGCAGGAATAAAATCTCCGAACGCTATAAGCAACTTTTTCAAACCAAAAAGGGTAAAACTTGGCACTTTATTAAAAACTCCAGAACCTAACTAGACACAAAATCTCTTGTTACAGCAAGAGGACACAAAAAAAATCACACACAAAAATAACCGGGTTGCCTCCCGCAAAGCGCTTTCTTTATAGCCATATAGCTAGGCTTCTTACTTGTTGTTTTATTGTGGACGAAGCTCATGAGGGAGCTTGAACTTTGGTGGTTCCCTCTTCCTTGGAAAGTGTTCCATGCACTTCTTGTGTGGAAACTGAAACTTTACATTCCCTTCCTTTGAATCAATGATAGCACCTGTGGTACGAAGAAAAGGTCTTCCAAGAATAATAGGACTAGAGGTTTTATTCCCCATGTCCATGATTAGAAAATCCACAGGCACAAAAGTCATATGTAACTCTACCATAACATCACTTACTTTTCCCAAAGCATGTTTAATAGAGTCATCAGCAAGTGCTAGTTCAATAGAGCATTTTTCAAGATTTTTCAATTCAAGCACTTCATATAGTTCTTTAGATAAAACAGAGACACTAGATCCTAGATCAAGTATGGCATGGTGTGTCTCTTTTCCAATAGTTACTAGTACCTTAGGTATCCACATATCCCCAAGCTTAGGTGGTATCATAGCCTCTTGGTTGTACCTAGCAATCTTTTCTTTCAAGACATGATTAGCAATATAAGAACCAAAACCTGCTTGGTTAGTGTTGATGGAAGGATCACTTGCAAATTTTTGTAAGATAGATATTAATTCATGCAAGCTACAATTTTCTAAGTCAAGCAAAGGATCCTTGACTTCATTAAGCATTTTAACTTCCTCAACTTTCTTTTCCTTTTTAACCCAAACTTGTTGCTACAGGAACTCTCACATGTTTAAGAGATGAATCTTTTCTCAATGAATCACTAACTCGAACCAATTTTTCCTCAATATTGTTCAGGTAAACATCTTTTTCCAGAAATTCTTTCTCACAAATTCTCAACTTATGCATGACATTAACCAATTCATTGTTTATCTTTGGAATAATGTTTTCAGAATAAGAAACTAGTTGTTCAAAATCTTCCTTACTAGGTAGCTTTTCTAACTTAGTTTCAAATTTATCCTTTGATGAAGCAAGTGCTATTGTGGTGTCTTCCAACTTTTTCTTGCTACCCACAAAGCTACCAAAAATCCTTCTAAGTGTCATGGCTGCACAAGGTGGTGTTGACAAGACAAAACTTCCACCTGTAGCCCCATCTAAAGCATTTTGATACCAAGGATCTATTCCATAATAGAAATAAAGATTTAGCTTTTCATCTTCACAAGGTGTAGGATCTTCATAATGCATCCTATTAATTCTTACCCAAGCATCTTTTAATGTTTCTCCATGATATTGTTTAAAACTAGAAACAGAATTCCCTAGAGAACTCCCTCCTTGTTTGTTTCCAAGCACCATGATAGCAAGTTTTTTTTGGTATTTTTAATTTTTTATGCAAAACTGAAATAAATATGATATGATATGCAATGACACTAACAAAACAAATAAATTGCTTTGTAAGTAAAGATGGATAAGATGGTGCTCACGTAGGTGCAACCTCCCCAAGCTTAGGTGTTAGCACAAGTTGGTGACGTTGACTTTGTTGTGAGATGAATGCGATGATGCACACCCTTGGATAAATCTCTCAGCTACGATTCCCCGGCAACGGCGCCAGAAAACGTCTTGATGTCCCGAAGAGCAAGGCTTGATACCTGCAAAATAAACGGGATTAGGTTGAGACTCCAAGTGCAGAGTGTATAGTAAGTGGAAGACAGTTTTCCCCACGAGGGGTGACTCGAGGGTTTAATATCGAACTCTCGGGGAATCTGAAGTGGTAGATTTATCTTCTTATCCTTCTTTTGGTTACCTACAAAACAAGGTTAGATGTTTTGGTCCTCAACCTCACCTGTGGTTGTCAAGCACAAGGTGTAAGAATGATATCAGGATAGTTATGCAATGCAAACAAGAAATAAATATGCAATGATGGTGGATGCAATGATAAATGATATTTTTGGGTTTTTGAATGATGTATGCAAGATGAAAAGTATTTTTGTATTTTCGGATTTAATGATGGCTGAAAATAGAAAAGTGGTATATGGTGTTGGAAAGGTGTTTCTTATGATTAAAAATGGACTGGGGTTCATGGTTTCACAAATGCACTCTCTCTTTATAAAGTGGTAGACAATGGAACACACACAGTTAACATATGAGATTGCAACACAGGGTTTGATAACAAGTTACTTAGATATATGGGCATCACGTCCTAACATAGAGATCTTTTGGTTATTAACCTCTCTTATACTCCACCAAGATGCGAACTAAATCATAACACCTCAGTAATTAAGATAACTCAGAGTATAGCATTAAGTATCATGACATGAAGTGAAAATAAGAACATGCTAGATCTAGTCATGGAGTAGTGGCAATGGTCACGCCCACATCCCCGGTAGCATGGTATTTTAGTTTATCCCTAGTGAGGTAACAAAGTAAGGTAAAGATACCAAAGTGGATCGCAGAACTTTCTCTCACGTTCACTGCACTAGCCACCCCCCGTTACTCCAACTAATGCACACGTTCCCCCACACACGCTCTCATAAACATGCTTGATCAAAACAAGTAGACAAGAACGGGGTACATAATATGCATCTATACTCATAACTGAAACAAACATTGCAATCTCAAACATATATTAACTCATAAAGATCCACCACAAAGGTATTACAACGGTGACCGTAATCATGTTCAGCAGCTCATACGGTGCTAATTAGTGAAGCTCAAGAGAGGAGAGATACATAAGTTACTTCCACAAACCCATAGTCCAGAGGTGGACTACTCCCTCTTCATCATGGAGACGGTGGAGAAGTCGATGGAGAAGATGGAGACCACGCCGGCAGCGCCCCGCCGGAGTTTTCCCCCTCCAATCTGCAGCTCCTGATCTCCGTTTCGGTGTTTCTGTGTTTGTGCGGCGCTCCTTCCAGAGAACGTCGGGGGACCTTTTTTATAGGCGTTTTTAGGTCAAGACGATGTCGGTGGAGAGAAAGATCGAAGGCAACGGAGCCACGAGGCCCAAATGGGTGGGCCCCACGCGGCTACAGTACGGCCGCGTGGGCCCCCTCGTTTGGCCCTCGAGCCTCCGTTTGCTCGCTTCCTTCGCCCACAGGTCTTCTTCCTTCCAAATATTGACGCCCGTAAATTTCCAGGTGATTTCGTTGACGTTTGGGTCCCTGAAACATTAAAATAAGAAAACGGGGTTTTCTGCCTGTGCAGGGTTAATTCCATAAAAATAGGAAATAAATGAATATTCCCAAAAATCATTATAAAACATTGATATAACCTTATATGATGCAAATATGATTGGAATATAAGCAATTAAAGTGCAAAGTTCATGTATGCATTTTACATGCATTACACCCTCGTGGGGAAAACACGTCTTCCACTTACTACACACTCTGCACTTGGAGTCTCAACCTAACCCATTTACTTTTGACGCCGGTAAACTACGCATCGGAGATCAAGACTGCTCATTGGGCATCAAGCTTGTTTTTTGGCGCTGTAGATCAACCTCTTCAAGGGCCATCACATAGCAAATGGCATTATCAGGTATTCCACAAGTATTTGAACAGAGAAATAAATCAATTCTGTTTTGAGAAATGGATATGAACATAGCGTTTGCAAGAGTAATAAGCCGGTACAATACATGATTCACAATAGAATGTAATGCTATTTGATCATAATCAGAGCAAAACCATAGGATTTTTTCTGTAACAGCCATAAAATTGCCAAATTGATCATAAATCTGAAACATGGCATAACAATATTATTCATGCTGTGGATAAGGTATAAAAGATTGGAATGTTTCCACCTGGTGCTTGCTGCTACCTCTTGCTTCTTGATATCAAAGCCAAAACTTCTCCTCTTCCTTTTATTCAAAATCTGAAAAAAAAGACAAAAAGAAAAACACAAACAAAAACAAAAACATAAAAAGTAAATTGAAATAATATGTAAATAATGTACAAGGTACCAGGCTGCCTCCTGATGAGCGCTTGTTTATAGTCATGAGCCTGACTGTAGCTCCTTCACTGGTTCTCAGCTGCAGGGATGCATTGGGATCATCCTCAGCTTCATCATCATCTGTTTCTTCACTTTCTTCAGTGTTCAACTGCTCTCCTGCTCTGTAATGCTTCAGTCTCTGTCCATTCACCTTGAAAGTACCATCTGTTGCACTCTGTACTTCAAAAGCACCATGTCCTAGGTCTCTCTTGATGACACAAGGGCCAAACCATCTTGACTTGAATTTTCCAGAGAACAAATGCAGTTTGGAGTCATAAACCAACACTGTCTGTCCAATACTGAATTCCTTACTGAGAATGTGCTTGTCATGCCATTTCTTGGTCTTGTCCTTATAGATCCTTGAGCTTTCATAAGCATCATTTCTCAGTTCCTCTAACTCACACATCTGAAGCTTTCTTGCAGTTCCAGCTTTGCTAAATCCATGTTCAGCTTCCTCATTGCCCACTGTGCTCTGTGTTCTAGCTCAACAGGTAAATGACATGCTTTTCCATAGACAAGCCTGAATGGTGACATACCAATAGGTGTCTTATATCCTGTCCTGTATGCCCACAGGCTATCTGGCAATTTTGTTGACCAATCCCCCCTGGACTTAGAAACAACTTTCTCCAGAATTTGTTTCACTTCTCTGTTTGACAGCTCAACTTGTCCATTGGCTTGAGGATGGTAAGGTGTTCTTACTCTGTGGTTTCTCACACCATACTTGTTCAGAAGCTTCTCTAACTGTTCATTGTTGAAGTGAGCTCCACCATCACTGATCACTACTCTTGGTACTCCAAATCTTGGGAAAATGACAGTCTTGAAGAATTTGCAGACTGCTTTTGAATCAGCACTGACAGTGGGTATTGCTTCAACCCATTTGGACACATAATCCACTGCAACTAGTATATGCTTGTATCCATTTGATGATGGTAAAGGACCAACAAAATCAACTCCCCATACATCAAATAGTTCCACCTCCAATTCCTTCTGTGGCATTTCATTTCTTCTTGATATTTTTCCAGTTCTCTGGCAGGGATCACATTGTTTTATATAATCATGCACATCTTTGAACAAGTTAGGCCAATAGAATCCAGCTTGCAGATTTTTGCTTGGGTCTTCATAACTCCAGCATGGCCTCCATACATGCCTGCATGGCATTGGTACATAACATCACTGATTTCTTCAGCTGGCACACATCTTCTCACAATTCCATCTGCACAATGCTTATACAGGAATGGCTCATCCCAATAATAGCTTTTTGCATCATGCATGAACTTCTTTTTCTGCTGGTAAGACATATCTGCTGGCATAATTTCACAGACCAGATAATTCACAATATCTGCATACCAAGGAGAACTAGCATTTACTGCCATTAGCTGCTCACCAGGCATTCTATCTTGTATCTCTCTGCCACCTGGGCAATTGATTCTTGACAGGTGATCTGCTACTGAATTTTCAGATCCCTTTTTATCCTTGATTTCAATGTTAAACTCTTGCAGCAAGAGAATCCATCTGATCAGCCTAGGCTTAGCATCCTTTTTGCTCACCAAGTATTTTATTGCTGCATGATCTGTGTAAACAACACACTTGTGCCCAACAAGATAGGGTCTGAATTTATCAAATGCAAACACTACTGCTAGCAATTCCTTCTCAGTGGTTGTGTAGTTGATCTGAGCTTCATCTAATGTTCTGCTGGCATAGTAAATCACATGAACTGCTTTCTCTTTTCTCTGACCAAGTACTGCTCCTACTGCAAAATCACTTGCATCACACATCAGTTCAAATGGCACTGTCCAGTCAGGTGGTTGCACAATTGGAGCTGTAACCAGAGCTTCTTTTAGCTTGTTGAAAGCTTGCATACATGCTTCATCGAACACAAACTCTACATTATGATTCAGCAAGTGTGTAAGTGGTTTTGCAATGTGAGAAAAATCTTTGATGAACCTTCTGTAGAAACCAGCATGTCCCAAGAAACTCTGTATTCCTTTTACATTTTCAGGAGGAGGTAGTTTAGCAATTACATCTACTTTTGCTTTGTCCACTTCTATTCCTCTGGCAGACACCAAGTGACCAAGCACTATGCCTTCAGTTACCAAGAAGTGACACTTCTCCCAATTTAAGATCAAATTTTGTTCAGAGCATCTGTGTAATACTGCTGTCAGATTTTTCAGGCAAGAGATGAAATCTTTTCCATATACTGTGAAATCATCCATGAACACTTCCATGATCTTCTCAATTTGATCAGAAAATATAGACATCATACACTCTGAAATGTGCCAGGTGCATTACACAAACCAAATGGTAAACCTTGTAAGCAAATGTTCCATATGGACAAGTGAATGTTGTCTTGTCCTGGTCAGATGGATGAATGGGTATTTGCAGAAACCCAGAATATCCATCTAGATAGCAATAAATTTCTGACCAGCAAGCCTTTCTAGCATCTGATCCATAAATGGCAAAGGAAAATGATCTTTCCTAGTTGCCTTATTCAGTTTTCTGAAGTCATTGACCATTCTCCATCCAGTAACTGGTCTTGTGGTCATTAATCTCCCTTCCTCATTTTCTACCACTGTATAACCTCCTTTCTTAGGCACAATGTGTATAGGGCTCACCCACTCACTGTCAGAAATGGGGTAAATCATTCCTGCCTTTAGCAGTTTCAGTACTTCTTTTTTCACTACTTCTTGCATTGCTGGATTCAGTCTTCTCTGCCCTTCTCTAGTTGGTTTACTGCCATTCTAAGTGTATTCTGTGAGAGCAAACTTTCTCATCAATTCCTCTGATATCATCAATAGAGTACCAATAACATTCTTGTACAGTCTCAATACTGACAACAAGCTTTCTTCTTGTCCTTGTCCAGAGCAGAACTGATTATCACTGGGTGTATCTTTTCTTTCTCAAGGAATATGTATTTCAGGTGATGGTAATTCTTTCAGCTCAACTATAGAATTATGAACTGGTTTGCTAACTTCAATTCCTTCAGCATCTGCATCTTTTTCACATAGAGATATTCCACACAACTCCTGGTGATTAGGACTATCTGCTGTCACAAACACTTGTGCTTCAGGTTCTTCTGACTGCATTTCTTGTAGTGTGTCCAACACACTTTGGTCTATTACATCAATGGACTGGCATTGCTCCAGTATGTTTGGCAAATGAGAGGCATGCTTCATGCTGAACTCAGCTTGTTTAGAACCAAACTGCAGTTTCAGAGTTCCACCTTTTACATCTATTATTGCTCCAGCTGTTGCCAAGAAGGTCTGCCTAGTATCATGGATTCAGAATTATCTTCCATCTCCAGTACCACAAAATCGACTGGATAAGCAAAATTTCCAACTTGTACTGGCACATCTTCAAGAATTCCAGTTGGTTTCCTCAGTGTTCTGTCAGCTAACTGCAGAGTCATTGATGTAGGCTTCAGAATTCCTAACTGCAATATTTGACTGACAGCCAAAGTAAAACACTAACTGATGAACCCAAATCACATAATGCTGTGAATGTTCTCTTTCCCACAACACAAAGAATGCTAAAACTCCCTGGACAACCAGCTTCTTTGGCATGTAATTCAGTATGACAGCACTGCAATCTTCTGTCAGAGCAACAATTTCTGGGTCATCCAAGCTTCTCTTCTTATCATCAGGTCTTTGAAAATTTTGCATACAAGGGAATGTGTAACACTGCATCCAGAATGGGGATTGTTATCTGAACTTCCTTCATGGTTTCCAGGAACTTAGCATACTGCTTTTTATCCTTAGATTTCTCCAATCTTTCAGGAAATGGTATTTTCTGTAAAACAGGCTTTTCTGATGCAGGTTTTGTTACAGTGTTAGCTGTTTTTCAGTTTCAGTAGCAGGCTGCTCTGCAATTTCTTGCCCTGTGACCTTCTCTTCTGGGACAGTTTCTTGCCTAGCTTCTTGCTGATTATGAACTCTTCTCTGTGGTGCTACATAAGTGACAGCTGGGGGTGTTTTGAGCACTGGTTCAGTGTTTATTCCACTCCTAGTTGTTACAGCATCTACAACTAAGTAGTGGATATGGCACCACACTGTTTTGGATTCTATTCTGCTTGTGCTGGCAACTTGTTCTCAGGCTGATTGCCTTGAGTATTAGAGATTCTAGCTGTTAGTTGCAGCATTGTTTTATAGAAAAGTTCAGACTGCATCTTCATTGTTTCCTGCATACCACTGAACATTTCATTCTGCAGCCTCATCATTTCATTTATTTCAGACTTGTTGTTGCTTGTAGAAGCATTTGCTGATTAGCTTGATTCTGCTGTTGTTGTTGGTGTTGCTGTTGGTACTGCATATTGCCTTGAGGTCTGAAATTTTGCTGTGATGTTTGAGCATACTGTGGCTGAGCTGCTTGATGGTAATTTTGTTGATTTGCTTGAGGGTAATTCTGCTGAGCTGCATTCTTGTATGATAAGTTGGGATGGTTTCTCCATGATGGGTTGTAGCTCTGAGAAAAAAAGACCTTGATTCTGAGTATAATTCACTTCTGCCAGTTGGTTGTCTGTGGGTACAAACAGAGTACACTCTTGAGGTGAATGCCCTTCATTACCACAAATGAGACAAGTGGCAGAAACTTGGTTCACAGGCACTATTGCTTTGTTGTTCTTCTCTTGCATGAGCTGAGATATCTGAGTTGTCAGGATATGAAGCTTTGCTTCCAGAGCACCTTGACCATTTGGATGAACTGTCTTTTCATTGGTCAAGAGAAATTATGAGAGCCATACTCTCAATCAATTCAATAGCTTCATCTAGTGTCTTGTTCATAATTCCTGTACCAGCTGCTGAATCAACAAAAGCTCTGATCTGTTCTGTCAGACCCTTATAGAATGTCTGTAGAATTAGCCACTGTTCCTGACCTGATTAGGACACATTCTGATGAGTCCCTGATATCTCTGCCATGTATCATACAAACTCTCACCATTCACTAGTACAGAACGACACATCCGATACCCCTCTATGGAAACGGCACGAGTTAGGCGACGGAGAATCGCGCTTTCCGCGTGAGAAAAGCCGCCCCGCCACGCAAGCTGGCCCGCGTCCCGCCTTCATAGGCAACGGTCGCGAATTATTAACCGTTGCCGATATGTTGGTAACGGAGTTTCTTTCGACTCCGTGTGCGATATGTTCTTCAATGGCATCGGACATTTGTATACAACCGTTGGCGAGGTTGCGTATATAAAATTCCTTTTTTAACACTATCTTGGATATTATAAAGACTGTCGATTCGCCCTTGTTCCTCCACTCCAGCTTGTTTTTTACTCCGCACTCGTGTCCTCCATGGCCAAGAGCATGAGCTCGTCAGGAAGATCAAATGCGTCCTCCTCCTGCGCCGCTGGGGCCGGGTCAGATCTACCGCTTGTGAAATGCGTTTGCTGCCGCTGTCGGAACGCGATTCGTCGAGTGTCGCGTTCGGATCTGAACCCAGGCCGGATCTACTTCAAGTGTCCAAATCACAGGGTTAGTTTGACGCTTCGACCAGTTTTGATTGATTCTATTCTATGTGTGATGCAGATTTGCCTCTGGATTCGATTTACCATTTGGCAAGGGAGGGGCGAAGAGTATTCTGGGAGCTGTGATTATTTTTTTGGATTGAAGATTATGTTGAGATGCTGCTTGCTAATGGCGTCGAAGTGGAAGCTGCAGAGCTGGAAAATGTAGCCTTGATAGTCAAGAAGGCGAACATGGAGATGAAGCCGCACACAGCAGCAGCTCATGCTGGCTTGGCATGGAGCTCAACAAACACTTCGACTAAATCTGACCATGTTGTTGCTGTGCGCAAGGAGTGGCATAAAGGAACAGAAATAGCTCAGTTAAATGTTCTTGTGAGCATTGCTAGAATGATTTTGTGTGTTTGTATGCTGCTGTTAGGTGTGAACTTGTATGCAGCAATGAAAATCAGTAGAATGTATTAGGTTCGTATGCAGCTATGCAAATCAGTACAATGTATTAGGTTTGTATGCACTTTGAAAATTAGTAGAATATATTATGTTCGTATGCAGCTACGGAAATCAGTAGCATATAGTAGTTGTGAACTTGTATCCAATGGAAACGGTTATATAAAATGTCCGTTGCCAATTGGGTGCTTATAAATGTACTGGCGAAGCAAGCCCCATCAGTCTCATTCTCAATCCCTCACTGTCCATCTTTCAACCTAGCCGCCGCACATTGTAGCTTTTTAATCTCCTCACTCTCTCATGGCTTCCTCTGCCGGCGCTTCTAGATCTCGCCATCGCAACCGCGGCTCTAGCGGCCGCACCGATCTAGCTGCATCTGTTCGTGATAGGGCAGATCTGGAGGCGGCTGTGATACGGCAGGTGTGGGAGCGCGTCAGGCTGATCACCTCCGGTGATGCCCCGCGTCCTCTGGGCCACGCGGAGCTGGATCAGATCATTCATCGGGTGGTGATGCAGCAGTTGTGGCGGATCCGCCGTCAACGGAGGCCGCTGTCGACGGAGGAGGAGGTGGCCGATCTGGAGGCGCCGTCGACGGTGGAGGAGGTGGCCGATCTGGAGGCGCCGTCCATGGAGGAGGAGGTGGCCGATCTGGAGGCGCCGTCCATGGTGGAGGAGGTGGCCGATCTGGAGGCGCCGTCCACGGAGGAGGAGGTGGCCGATCTGGAGGCGCCATCCACGGTGGAGGAGGTGGTCGATCTCGAGGCGCCGTCCACGGAGAAGGAGGTGGCCGATCTCGAGGCGCCGTCCACGGAGAAGAAAATACGAGGTCTAAATCGCTCAGCTCATGAACTAGTTCATCAATTGGTTTTATATAGAACTTGTCTAGTATATAGAACTTGTCTAGTAGATAGAAAACTTGTCTAGTATATTGCACTTTATTGTTTATGTCTAGTTTTCTAGTCTAGCATAGAAAACTTGTCAAGTATATAGAAATTTGTCTAGTATCTTGCACTATTTTAAAGTCTAGTAGGGTGAATTAATTTCAACTCTTTGTAGTACTACCGATGATGAATAGATACAGTCACAACTTTTTGTCAATGTGCTAATCCTCGTTATTGTTTTGTGTAGCTAGTGTATGAAGTAATAGTATTTCGGCGACACTGTATAAAATGGTGAGGCTCTTGAAGGAAACATCACCTTCAAGTTATGCCTCTAAATCGTTTGATCGGACTGCAAGCACACGGATATAGGCGCTTAAAGGTGTGAACTGTTTTCACATTAAATTATATCTCTGTCATGTAGCATCATATTTTGGCTCTTCTCTTACTATCAATCCATGTATTTTTATCCAGAAGCACCAAGCTGATCCGAACAAACTTTAAATGTGCTACTTATAAAGTGGGATCATATCCATGAACTGTCGCTATTGTGACGTTATTGTATTTCGGCGACACCGTCCAAGATGGAGCAAGCCTCAGTACGAAGAATTTGGCAATTTGGCTGGTGTAGATTCTGTTTTTCATTTTCTCGGCTATTTTGTGGATGTGTGATTAGGGAGCAAGCCTTAGCTGCAGTTTAGGGAGGCATTAGAATGATAGGATTAGCGAAGCATGTGTAACTCATCTTTTGATGCTATGTAATGGTGACAATTGTTATATAAGTTATGAACGGTTTTGCTAGCAACTTTGTGCTTCTGCTGTGATATTTTGAATGTCAATTGGCAACTGTATTGCTGCTGTAGGCTTATGAAAAAACCTCAATGCAAACGAGCAAAACAGAATCTCCGTTTCTGATGTCCAGATACATCGGCAACGGAGACTGGATGGCAACCGTAGCCAAAATCAAGCCTCATCGGTGACGGTTTTTCATGTCCGTTGCCGATGAGAGCCTTCACATCAGTGACAGGGTCGTGGACACGGACCCTTTCTCCGTTGCCGAAGGGGTTTTTGGCCCGTTTCCGATGAGTCGTTCTGTACTGATTGTACCGCACAAATCTGATGATTTTGTCTCTGCACTCAGCTGCTTTGGTGGGTGGAAAATATCTCTCAAAGAAGGCCTGCACCAAATGTTCCCAGGTGTCTCTGCAATGAACTGGTAAAGCATGATACCATATCTTGGCTGTTCCTGACGGAGAAAAGGGAAACAACTGCATCTTTTTGCTTCAGGGGGCACACCATTGTGCTTGAGGGTATTACAATACTCCAGAAAATTCCTGATATGCTCATGTGGGCTTTCCAAAGCACTGCCTTTGAATGGATTGTGCTGCACCATGTTGATCAAAGCAGGCTTGATCTCCCAGTTATTTGCCTGAATGGCAGGCATAATAACATCTGCATTTGATATCTGATCCTTGGGGATCCACAAATCTCTCAGTTTCTTGTCACCCATGTTGATTACTGCCAGTCTTTCCTCTGTTTCCTCAACTGAAGACACTGAAGCTGCTCTTCTTCTTGCAAGAAAAGTTCTTTCAGGTTCTGGATCAAATGGAGCTAGAGGTGAATCTTCAGACGACTGCATCAATAGAATCCAAACACTGCATAAAGGAGATCATTTTTCCTCTACACACAGTCACAAACAAGAACTTTTATTAAGGGTTAGTGAATTAAAACCCCTAATAACAATTCTAGTTCTCAGATTACTGCAATAAAAGCATCACAAGCATCTAGATCATGCAAATTTGCTAACAATTTCACTGAACTCACACAGTCTAGTCTACTGCTTTCAAAGAAACAATCATAAGTCAATCCCCGGCAACGGCGCCAATTTGATCGATTGTCTTATAGGGGGTTTTGTGTTATCGTCTCCACAGGGATCAACAAGGTTATGACGGTTCTAAGGGTTGGCAGAAGCTACACTAAATCTTCAGCTTTTTATGTTTCCAACAGAAAGTAAAGGTTTTTACTAAAAAGGTTTAAGAACTTAAAGTTCAGAATTTAACTTGCTGCTTCTGGGTAGTCAATCCAGTTGCTGGCAAGGATCCAAGCAAGGTTTAGACAGGGAACAATAATTACTCGAACAGCTTGTAGAGACTAGTCATGCAAGCAAGGGTTTTTAGCAGTTTTAGGCAGAAGAAAAATGCATAACACAAAGATCACTGCTTTCTGGGTCGTCAAGCCAGATCACAAGTGAGTTAACAAGCAAATGGGGGCTAGGGACAAATATTGCAACAAACGGTGTGCAGGGACTAGCCTTACACATAGATCAAGACACACAGCAGGCGAAACATGCAAATCTTCAAATAAAGCAGAGAACTGTGTCACTCAATTCACTACAGTAACCAAATATCACAAGCTCGACTTGCAGTTGAATGATCTACTAGTTTCACACAGGATTACACAAGAAAGCGGAGAGAAGTCTTTAGCTTTAGCTCATAGAAACCCTAGTCGAAGCAGAGGAAGCAGAGGAGTGGAAGAAGAGTTGCAGATCATGAGCTTCTGGTCACCAAGGCCTTGTACTTCTTCTCCTGACCATCTTGTGCATCTTGTTCTTGCGCTGGTTCTTGGAGTTCTTGGTGTTCTTGTTTAGTGGTGGAAAGGTGTAGTGGAGGCTGAGGGAAAGGTGGAGTGGATGGTCAAGGGGCGAGTGGGAGAATGGCGAGAGGATGCTCTGTGGTGGTGGTGGTGGCTTTATACACCTTTTTCCATTTGTGGTGGAGGTGTAGTACGAGTTGATGGATAGGGAAGCTTCCTCCTTGGCCACAGCTCACAGTGCACATGGCATGTTTCTCTCTTTTTCACCTTTTTGCCTTTATGCCTTTTGTGGTTTCCTTGATCTCCAAGTTGATCTTCTTTCCCTTTCTATGATTCAAACTTATTTGAATTGCTTCTTCTCTTCTCTTGGGGTCTTGAATTGCTTTACTTGTGCTTTGCTTCGAGTGGTGGAAGAACTTGAGTTAACTAACAGAAATGCTCTCAGTCAGTTACTGTTCACATTCTGGCACATATGTGTTCTTCAGTTTCTGGCTTGAATTGGACTTGTTGATCATGGCCATCTTGTATGATGCATTAATATGAGTTGAATGTTGCTTCTTTGCCTCACTTCTACATTGGATCTTCTGAAGATTATGTGCCTTTGCGCACTGAACTGTAAAAAGAGTGAAAAGCAATATCAAATGAAGATATTTGCAGTTCTGGATATAGAAACAGTGAGGTTTTTGAGGTTTTAGGTCTGTGAATTATGCATATAAATGATGGTGATCAGCGCCCGTTGTTGGTGCCACGGGGTATGATGAGGAAAAGAAAGCCTATGATTCCAAGATGGAAAAAATGGTAAAAGACCAATCATGTAGCATTGCTTGTGATCTACTAGTTTCAGAATTCCTAACTGCAATATTTGACTGACATCCAAAAGTAAAACACTAACTGATGAACCCAAATCACATAATGCTGTGAATGTTCTCTTTCCCACAAACAAAGAATGCTAAAACTCCCTGGACAAGCCAGCTTCTTTGGCATGTAATTCAGTATGACAGCACTGCAATCTTCTGTCAGAGCAACAATTTCTGGGTCATCCAAGCTTCTCTTCTTCATCATCAGGTCTTTGAAAAATTTTGCATACAAGGGAATGTGTAACACTGCATCCAGAATGGGGATTGTTATCTGAACTTCCTTCATGTTTCCAGGAACTTAGCATACTGCTTTTTATCCTTAGATTTCTCCAATCTTTCAGGAAATGGTATTTTCTGTAAAACAGCTTTTCTGATGCAGGTTTTGTTACAGTGTTAGCTGTCTTTTCAGTTTCAGTAGCAGGCTGCTCTGCAATTTCTTGCCCTGTGACCTTCTCTTCTGGGACAGTTTCTTGCCTAGCTTCTTGCTGATTATGAACTCTTCTCTGTGGTGCTACATAAGTGACAGCTGGGGGTGTTTTGAGCACTGGTTCAGTGTTTATTCCACTCCTAGTTGTTACAGCATCTACAACTTAAGTAGTGGATATGGCACCACACTGTTTTGGATTCTATTCTGCTTGTGCTGGCAACTTGTTCTCAGGCTGATTGCCTTGAGTATTAGAGATTCTAGCTGTTAGTTGCAGCATTGTTTTATAGAAAAGTTCAGACAGCATCTTCATTGTTTCCTGCATACCACTGAACATTTCATTCTGCAGCCACATCATTTCATTTATTTCAGACTTGTTGTTGCTTGTAGAAGCATTCTGCTGATTAGCTTGATTCTGCTGTTGTTGTTGGTGTTGCTGTTGGTACTGCATATTGCCTTCAGGTCTGAAATTTTGCTGTGATGTTTGAGCATACTGTGGCTGAGCTGCTTGATGGTAATTTTGTTGATTTGCTTGAGGGTAATTCTGCTGAGCTGCATTCTTGTATGATAAGTTGGGATGGTTTCTCCATGATGGGTTGTAGCTCTGAGAAAAAAGACCTTGATTCTGAGTATAATTCACTTCTGCCAGTTGGTTGTCTGTGGGTACAAACAGAGTACACTCTTGAGGTGAATGCCCTTCATTACCACAAATGAGACAAGTGGCAGAAACTTGGTTCACAGGCACTATTGCTTTGTTGTTCTTCTCTTGCATGAGCTGAGATATCTGAGTTGTCAGGATATGAAGCTTTGCTTCCAGAGCACCTTGACCATTTGGATGAACTGTCTTTTCATTGGTCTAAGAGAAATTATGAGAGCCATACTCTCAATCAATTCAATAGCTTCATCTAGTGTCTTGTTCATAATTCCTGTACCAGCTGCTGAATCAACAAAAGCTCTGATCTGTTCTGTCAGACCCTTATAGAATGTCTGTAGAATTAGCCACTGTTCCTGACCCTGATTAGGACACATTCTGATGAGTCCCTGATATCTCTGCCATGTATCATACAAACTCTCACCATTCACTAGTACAGAACGACACATCCGATACCCCTCTATGGAAACGGCACGAGTTAGGCGACGGAGAATCGCGCTTTCCGCGTGAGAAAAGCCGCCCCGCCACGCAAGCTGGCCCGCGTCCCGCCTTCATAGGCAACGGTCGCGAATTATTAACCGTTGCCGATATGTTGGTAACGGAGTTTCTTTCGACTCCGTGTGCGATATGTTCTTCAATGGCATCGGACATTTGTATACAACCGTTGGCGAGGTTGCGTATATAAAATTCCTTTTTTAACACTATCTTGGATATTATAAAAGACTGTCGATTCGCCCTTGTTCCTCCACTCCAGCTTGTTTTTACTCCGCACTCGTGTCCTCCATGGCCAAGAGCATGAGCTCGTCAGAAGATCAAATGCGTCCTCCTCCTGCGCCGCTGGGGCCGGGTCAGATCTACCGCTTGTGAAATGCGTTTGCTGCCGCTGTCGGAACGCGATTCGTCGAGTGTCGCGTTCGGATCTGAACCCAGGCCGGATCTACTTCAAGTGTCCAAATCACAGGGTTAGTTTGACGCTTCGACCAGTTTTGATTGATTCTATTCTATGTGTGATGCAGATTTGCCTCTGGATTCGATTTACCATTTGGCAAGGGAGGGGCGAAGAGTATTCTGGGAGCTGTGATTATTTTTTTGGATTGAAGATTATGTTGAGATGCTGCTTGCTAATGGCGTCGAAGTGGAAGCTGCAGAGCTGGAAAATGTAGCCTTGATAGTCAAGAAGGCGAACATGGAGATGAAGCCGCACACAGCAGCAGCTCATGCTGGCTTGGCATGGAGCTCAACAAACACTTCGACTAAATCTGACCATGTTGTTGCTGTGCGCAAGGAGTGGCATAAAGGAACAGAAATAGCTCAGTTAAATGTTCTTGTGAGCATTGCTAGAATGATTTTGTGTGTTTGTATGCTGCTGTTAGGTGTGAACTTGTATGCAGCAATGAAAATCAGTAGAATGTATTAGGTTCGTATGCAGCTATGCAAATCAGTACAATGTATTAGGTTTGTATGCACTTTGAAAATTAGTAGAATATATTATGTTCGTATGCAGCTACGGAAATCAGTAGCATATAGTAGTTGTGAACTTGTATCCAATGGAAACGGTTATATAAAATGTCCGTTGCCAATTGGGTGCTTATAAATGTACTGGCGAAGCAAGCCCCATCAGTCTCATTCTCAATCCCTCACTGTCCATCTTTCAACCCTAGCCGCCGCACATTGTAGCTTTTTAATCTCCTCACTCTCTCATGGCTTCCTCTGCCGGCGCTTCTAGATCTCGCCATCGCAACCGCGGCTCTAGCGGCCGCACCGATCTAGCTGCATCTGTTCGTGATAGGGCAGATCTGGAGGCGGCTGTGATACGGCAGGTGTGGGAGCGCGTCAGGCTGATCACCTCCGGTGATGCCCGCGTCCTCTGGGCCACGCGGAGCTGGATCAGATCATTCATCGGGTGGTGATGCAGCAGTTGTGGCGGATCCGCCGTCAACGGAGGCCGCTGTCGACGGAGGAGGAGGTGGCCGATCTGGAGGCGCCGTCGACGGTGGAGGAGGTGGCCGATCTGGAGGCGCCGTCCATGGAGGAGGAGGTGGCCGATCTGGAGGCGCCGTCCATGGTGGAGGAGGTGGCCGATCTGGAGGCGCCGTCCACGGAGGAGGAGGTGGCCGATCTGGAGGCGCCATCCACGGTGGAGGAGGTGGTCGATCTCGAGGCGCCGTCCACGGAGAAGGAGGTGGCCGATCTCGAGGCGCCGTCCACGGAGAAGAAAATACGAGGTCTAAATCGCTCAGCTCATGAACTAGTTCATCAATTGGTTTTATATAGAACTTGTCTAGTATATAGAACTTGTCTAGTAGATAGAAAACTTGTCTAGTATATTGCACTTTATTGTTTATGTCTAGTTTTCTAGTCTAGCATAGAAAACTTGTCAAGTATATAGAAAATTTGTCTAGTATCTTGCACTATTTTAAAGTCTAGTAGGGTGAATTAATTTCAACTCTTTGTAGTACTACCGATGATGAATAGATACAGTCACAACTTTTGTCAATGTGCTAATCCTCGTTATTGTTTTGTGTAGCTAGTGTATGAAGTAATAGTATTTCGGCGACACTGTATAAAATGGTGAGGCTCTTGAAGGAAACATCACCTTCAAGTTATGCCTCTAAATCGTTTGATCGGACTGCAAGCACACGGATATAGGCGCTTAAAGGTGTGAACTGTTTTCACATTAAATTTATCTCTGTCATGTAGCATCATATTTTGGCTCTTCTCTTACTATCAATCCATGTATTTTTATCCAGAAGCACCAAGCTGATCCGAACAAACTTTAAATGTGCTACTTATAAAGTGGGATCATATCCATGAACTGTCGCTATTGTGACGTTATTGTATTTCGGCGACACCGTCCAAGATGGAGCAAGCCTCAGTACGAAGAATTTGGCAATTTGGCTTGGTGTAGATTCTGTTTTTTCATTTTCTCCGGCTATTTTGTGGATGTGTGATTAGGGAGCAAGCCTTAGCTGCAGTTTAGGGAGGCATTAGAATGATAGGATTAGCGAAGCATGTGTAACTCATCTTTTGATGCTATGTAATGGTGACAATTGTTATATAAGTTATGAACGGTTTTGCTAGCAACTTTGTGCTTCTGCTGTGATATTTGAATGTCAATTGGCAACTGTATTGCTGCTGTAGGCTTATGAAAAACCTCAATGCAAACGAGCAAAACAGAATCTCCGTTTCTGATGTCCAGATACATCGGCAACGGAGACTGGATGGCAACCGTAGCCAAAATCAAGCCTCATCGGTGACGGTTTTTCATGTCCGTTGCCGATGAGAGCCTTCACATCAGTGACAGGGTCGTGGACACGGACCCTTTCTCCGTTGCCGAAGGGGTTTTTGGCCCGTTTCCGATGAGTCGTTCTGTACTGATTGTACCGCACAAATCTGATGATTTTGTCTCTGCACTCAGCTGCTTTGGTGGGTGGAAAATATCTCTCAAAGAAGGCCTGCACCAAATGTTCCCAGGTGTCTCTGCAATGAACTGGTAAAGCATGATACCATATCTTGGCTGTTCCTGACGGAGAAAAGGGAAACAACTGCATCTTTTTGCTTCAGGGGGCACACCATTGTGCTTGAGGGTATTACAATACTCCAGAAAATTCCTGATATGCTCATGTGGGCTTTCCAAAGCACTGCCTTTGAATGGATTGTGCTGCACCATGTTGATCAAAGCAGGCTTGATCTCCCAGTTATTTGCCTGAATGGCAGGCATAATAACATCTGCATTTGATATCTGATCCTTGGGGATCCACAAATCTCTCAGTTTCTTGTCACCCATGTTGATTACTGCCAGTCTTTCCTCTGTTTCCTCAACTGAAGACACTGAAGCTGCTCTTCTTCTTGCAAGAAAAGTTCTTTCAGGTTCTGGATCAAATGGAGCTAGAGGTGAATCTTCAGACGACTGCATCAATAGAATCCAAACACTGCATAAAGGAGATCATTTTTCCTCTACACACAGTCACAAACAAGAACTTTTATTAAGGGTTAGTGAATTAAAACCCCTAATAACAATTCTAGTTCTCAGATTACTGCAATAAAAGCATCACAAGCATCTAGATCATGCAAATTTGCTAACAATTTCACTGAACTCACACAGTCTAGTCTACTGCTTTCAAAGAAACAATCATAAGTCAATCCCCGGCAACGGCGCCAATTTGATCGATTGTCTTATAGGGGGTTTTGTGTTATCGTCTCCACAGGGATCAACAAGGTTATGACGGTTCTAAGGGTTGGCAGAAGCTACACTAAATCTTCAGCTTTTTATGTTTCCAACAGAAAAGTAAAGGTTTTTACTAAAAAGGTTTAAGAACTTAAAGTTCAGAATTTAACTTGCTGCTTCTGGGTAGTCAATCCAGTTGCTGGCAAGGATCCAAGCAAGGTTTAGACAGGGAACAATAATTACTCGAACAGCTTGTAGAGACTAGTCATGCAAGCAAGGGTTTTTAGCAGTTTTAGGCAGAAGAAAAATGCATAACACAAAGATCACTGCTTTCTGGGTCGTCAAGCCAGATCACAAGTGAGTTAACAAGCAAATGGGGGCTAGGGACAAATATTGCAACAAACGGTGTGCAGGGACTAGCCTTACACATAGATCAAGACACACAGCAGGCGAAACATGCAAATCTTCAAATAAAGCAGAGAACTGTGTCACTCAATTCACTACAGTAACCAAATATCACAAGCTCGACTTGCAGTTGAATGATCTACTAGTTTCACACAGGATTACACAAGAAAGCGGAGAGAAGTCTTTAGCTTTAGCTCATAGAAACCCTAGTCGAAGCAGAGGAAGCAGAGGAGTGGAAGAAGAGTTGCAGATCATGAGCTTCTGGTCACCAAGGCCTTGTACTTCTTCTCCTGACCATCTTGTGCATCTTGTTCTTGCGCTGGTTCTTGGAGTTCTTGGTGTTCTTGTTTAGTGGTGGAAAGGTGTAGTGGAGGCTGAGGGAAAGGTGGAGTGGATGGTCAAGGGGCGAGTGGGAGAATGGCGAGAGGATGCTCTGTGGTGGTGGTGGTGGCTTTATACACCTTTTTCCATTTGTGGTGGAGGTGTAGTACGAGTTGATGGATAGGGAAGCTTCCTCCTTGGCCACAGCTCACAGTGCACATGGCATGTTTCTCTCTTTTTCACCTTTTTGCCTTTATGCCTTTTGTGGTTTCCTGATCTCCAAGTTGATCTTCTTTCCCTTTCTATGATTCAAACTTATTTGAATTGCTTCTTCTCTTCTCTTGGGGTCTTGAATTGCTTTACTTGTGCTTTGCTTCGAGTGGTGGAAGAACTTGAGTTAACTAACAGAAATGCTCTCAGTCAGTTACTGTTCACATTCTGGCACATATGTGTTCTTCAGTTTCTGGCTTGAATTGGACTTGTTGATCATGGCCATCTTGTATGATGCATTAATATGAGTTGAATGTTGCTTCTTTGCCTCACTTCTACATTGGATCTTCTGAAGATTATGTGCCTTTGCGCACTGAACTGTAAAAGAGTGAAAAGCAATATCAAATGAAGATATTTGCAGTTCTGGATATAGAAACAGTGAGGTTTTTGAGGTTTTAGGTCTGTGAATTATGCATATAAATGATGGTGATCAGCGCCCGTTGTTGGTGCCACGGGGTATGATGAGGAAAAGAAAGCCTATGATTCCAAGATGGAAAAAATGGTAAAAGACCAATCATGTAGCATTGCTTGTGATGAAGTCCTCAATATCTCCAGAAAGATAATGCCAAGGAATTCATGGCAGCCTTGGAGGAGCAGTTTAAGGGCTCCGACAAGGTTTATGCCCAAGAGTTGTTTCATAAGCTTGTTGGAAGTATGCTAACAATGGAGATGTAAGATCTCATATTCTTAAGATGATTAAATGCTTCCAATAAGTTGAAGTCTTTAAAGTGTGAGCTTAGCGACAACCTCCTTGTGATTATGATCTTGGAGTCCCTCCCTTCAGAGTTCGGACAATTTAAGATAAACTACAATTCTGTAACATCCCAAAAAATTTATCCAGAATTTTATTCCAAAAATGGGAACCAACAAAAACTTTTGTTGTTTATTGTCTGTTAATTGCTTCTTCTTACTTGTGTTGTTGTTCTTGCTGGTTGTGTGAGTGTTTGCTCTAGTAAACACTAATAAGAAATAAAGAAACCAAAATCCAAATTAAAAGCAAGAAAATAAAAATAGCAAGTTATCACTTTAAAAATCTCAAAGTGACAAATTCAATTATTTTCAAATCAAAGTCAGTGGAGATGCAATGTAAACACTCTCCCTTTTTGTTCTTACTACTTTCCCATCTCAAATATTATTTTTGAACTTGTTTTAAAATTCTAAAATAAAAACAAATAGAAATAAATCAAATTACCTTAAACAAGTACTATGAAAGAAAATGTTGCCAAACATTTTATTTGGCAATGCCAATTTTTGTGGAGCTTCTACATGTTATGGGGAGGCCCCACAAATATTTGCAGAATTTTCTAAAATATTTAAGTACCTCAAATAAATCCAGGAAAAGCTTCTGGATATTGAAATAAAACTGAAAAATAAAAGAAAAGAGGGAGGAAGGGGTTTTCTGCAAAAAGGTCATCGACCTCAGCCCCGACGCCGTCGCCGTGTCGCCTCCACCGTCATCGCCGTTTTCTTCGCCGCCAGGGCCCCCCTGGCCGCGCTCTCCCTCGCTCTGTACCTCTGCACCTCTCTGCACCGCAGGGGAAGAAACCCGAGCACTCTCCCATCGCCTTTAAGCCGCGGTTCCTCGACGGCCACCGTAGAGGAGTTGGACGGCGCCGGCGAAATTCGTCCCCCCCTTAGCTCCCCGACACGCACCGTCCCTCTAGACGCTTCTAGAAGAAGCCCGGACCCCGGTAGACGTCTCGCCGCCACGTTACCTGTACTTAGCCGCGCGAATCGATCGAGGGATCACCTCCGTGCGCCATGGACGCCGCCATGTGAACCACGACCACCGTGGACCAGCCCTGCCCTATAAAGCCACCCCCACGCCCCTCTGGAAGCACCACACCTTCTCACTCCCTCACACTCCCCTCTCGATCCATCTGTGCACCGCAGGAGGCCGTGCACGGCTGCACCGTCGCCGCCGTCGAGGTGAAGCATGGCCGCGACGCCACACAACCCTATTGTCACCTCTCTGTCCTGAGCCTTGTTCTCCACCTTCACCGCACTCACCCAGCTCGTTTTCCCTCATTTTAGTGCACAGCCGCGTCGCCAGGAGGTCGCCGGAGTCCGCTGCCGAGGCCGTGGAAGTCCGGGAACTCGCCGCCGACGAACCAGCCTTCCCCAGCAAGCGCAGCTCGCACCACGAACTTCCCCGAGCCTCCGCCGTCGATCCACCACTTCGCCGAGCCTTCCCGAGCCCCCTAGGTGAGGTTCCGACCGTCACAGTGCCGCCGGCGCGGCGGCGCCGCCAGTTTTTGGTCGCCGCCGTTGCCTTTGATCGTGGACCGTTGGATCCAGATCCAACAGCCACGTACCGCTTCGCTGTAGTTAAGCCACTGACTGTCTGGCCCCACCCGTCAGTCTTTTATTCTTTTCCACGCACACCTGAGTCACTGACCAGTAGGCCCCACCTGTCAGAAATCTCAACATTATCCAGAGAGAAGGAATTTCTATTTCAATTTTCTCTGGAAAAACAGTACTGGACCTATCTTTGAAATTCAATATCTCGAGATTTAGGAATCCAAATAAATCAAACTCAACTGTTCTGGAAAGCTTATGAAATTGTTTAACCAACACAATTGGTCTCATGTCATTTAATTAAATAGTTAAAAAGTATTATTGAAAATGCCACAGAAGGTTTAAAATCTAAACTTGTTTGTTTCTGATACTCTGTTAGTCCAAATAATTCCAAACCAATTTTGCTAGCTTAGTACTGCCTTGTGTTAGCTCCCCTAATTTTGGTAGAATTAATTAAGCAGTATAATTGTTGACTTTAAGATAAACCCTTCTGGACTAAAACAGACAAATATGTTTATTGGTTGATCCAAATGAGTTAGGACCAATTTTGTTAGCTCACATATATCCATGTTTAGTTACCCCTAAAAGGGTTTAATTTTTGGAACAAATAATTTAATTGGTAGCTAAAACTTGATTATTAAGCTACTGGATTCAATCCAATGTGTAGGGAGTTTGGTAACTCCAAATGATCCAATTCAAATTGGGTTGTATTCTACACATCAGTGGCTTTCCATAGAATTTTAGTTTGTATTTTTGTGACCAACAGAACTCAAGTTGTGGAATTAAACATGAATAACTAGTTTCTGCCATAATTTGGACTTAATTAAATAATGTTTAATTCAATTTATTTGAAAACCAAATTGTGTGGTTTGATGTGTGCAGTAGCTAATTGTGATGTTGATGATGGTTATGTTGAGGTGATTGCTTGTATAGCTTAGTGATTGTTTGCATTGTTTGTTTGTTAATTAGACGAGAACGTTGTCGGATATATCGAGGAAGGAGAGTTTGCTGAATTTGAAGAACAAGAGCAAGATCACTTTGCCAAGCAAGGCAAGCTATTCTCTGAGCTTGCACTACCAACATATGCATCTACTTTCATAACATGTTTACTCTCAAAGCAAGATTTACAAAACCCATTTCAAAAATATATGGATATTATTTTGCCACCCTATGTAGTAGTTTATATAAAACTTTAGGATGGGAAAACAATGTTGTTTATTCAAAACTCCTTTGAAATTCTTGTGAGTTTATGGAACCGAGATGTCGGTGTTGGATGGAAAGTGGAAAAATGGTGATGTTTATGAAAAATGCACAGTGTCCTAGTACTATGGAAACCAATCCTACCCTGTGCGACCACATTTACCACATATGGGAAAAGGCGTAGTCATGTAGTTTGCTCTTATTAGTATGGGATACCTCATCGACGGAGATGACTCCGTTATGCATGAGGGGATGGTCCGAGGATCTACCCCCTGACCCGGGTCCTCACACAAGTTGGTGGGGAGGATAGAAGGTTCCACCATAAACCGCCGGACAAAACTATGAGTCCTCACACTTAGGGTTTCTGACGGGAAACCGGACTGGGTGTCGATGGAAAGTGTCATATGGGAAGGATCCTATACTAGCATGAGCAAATAAGAGGCTATGGCCGGCGGCTTACTTCGCATACACCTGGTATGGCGAGACGTGGCAGACACGATGAGTTGCCGGATGGATGTGGGTTAAAAGCGTGCTACCTCTGCAGAGTGTTAAAACTATTCGAATAGCCGAGTCCTCGGATATGGACAATTGGGAGACTGTCCTAAGACCTTGTGCAAGTTTTAAAAAGGCTTTGAGTTTTTAAAAGAAAAATGAAGTGGAGATGTTTCCTACACCTATACCAACGGATCGGTATGAGGTGGTTGGATGAAAGTGGACCATGACGGGCTATGGTCGGGAAAAAGGAGGAGTTTTGGAAAAACAGATGAAAAGGTGACTTCTTTAAAATAGTTATAAAACTCTTCTTACCTTTTTCAATAAAGATATAGAGATGTTTTAAATAAGAAAAGTTGTCAACTAAAATAAAACTGGTGCATACTCATGTTGGGTAGTTTGCGAGTACATTCAAATGTACTCATATTGGTTTCGTCCCTGGCTATTGTCCTAGCCAGACTACGAGGAGGAACACTACGCAGAGCAGGAATATGGCGACTTCTACGCCAACTAAGGATCTCCACAAGTCAGCTGCCTGTCGGGTCGTCATCGTTAGAATATGATGTCGATTACGCCGTAGCTTCCGCTGATATATTTGGTTTGGCCCATGAAGGCACCTATGTAAGAACTTGGTCTAAATGACCATTTATGTAAGACTTTTATTCGGTACTGTAATGGATGTAAACTTTGGTATCCAATTCGGATTATGTGCAACGACAGACTGATCACGGGATCGTTGTGTTAAGCATAATCGGGTATTTCGGACAGCTAGTCCGGGGTCCCCACAGACTTGGTATCAGAGCCATCCTGACTTTAGGAAACCTTAGTTAGCATGGTCGTTTGTCAAATGTTACAAAAGATGATTTCTAAAAAGAAAGGAATGAAGTATTTTCGAAAATTGCTTATCTCCAATCCTCTTACTTATGCAAAATTTTACTCTCATTAAATGTTACATTTTCCTTAGTATCCCTAAAATTTTGTACACCTCTCATTAAGTTTAAAATTTGACTCACTTGTTGCCCTACTATATTAAAATTTTGATATACTTGTCACCTAACTAACTTAAAATTTTGCTTAAAAACTGTAGATGGCACTCCACTGGACCGAGTTCGTTCAGCTGGAGAAGGACAGCAAGCTGACGTTTGAGAGGGACTTGTTCGAGTTGACCAAGCTGTTAGGTCGCCCCGCTCCAGAGTTTGAGGGAGCTCAGATTGATGTTCACGGTGTTGGAAGGCTGAGCTGGCTCATCAGATCGTCAGTTCGCAGGAACATCAAGTCTCCCAATTCCAGGACTCATCTTCACCACCAAGGAGGCCACCTGGGTTGACGGTCTCTGTACTGCTACACAGAGGATGCTAGCCCGACTTTGTGAGGAGCACAAGGCGGAGTTAGTAGACTCCCGTTTCCGGTTCTACGGGAGGCGCAACTGTGATGGACACCCTACTCCTTCACCTTACCACCCGATGTTTGGGAGCTACATCATGGACATGGAGATCTTACTTCAGTGCACTCAGGATGATCTGTTGCGCACTAGGATTCAGCTCCACTTCGACCGCGAGTCGCTCGTTGAGCTTCGCGAGAACGAGATGAAGCTGATGGTGGAGAAGGTTGCTCTTCTCAGGAAGAGGGCCCAGCTGAGGAAGACTATCGTGAAGCTCCGCACGAAGGTGGCAGAGCAGGATGGACTGATTGAGGATCTGAGCACCATACTGACGAGATGGAGGAGGAGGGCGAGGATCTCCGCAAGGAGAACGACGCTTTCCTCAGTGACGATGATGACTTCGTGGAGGAGATGGACTGTGAGGAGGAGGATGATGAGGAGGAGTTAGTTGACGAGGAGGAGGAGCCACTCGAGCCAGTTCTCGAGGACGAGGAGGAGGATCCCGAGGAGCCAGCCTACCAGTCAGATGCTGACGTGTTAGAGCTGGAGGTTCCACCTCAGTAGGCGAGTGACTTGATCACTACCGCAGGATTAGGTTGACCCCCTATAGCTAGTCGAGTAGTAGCAGTGGTTCTTTTGGAAACCAGATGTTATGTATCCTAGATGTAAGCTTGATTGTAAGCTTGATGTTGATGTGAACTCCTTGATGTATTGTTTGTGAAATATAAGTATGTTTGTCTTGTTTAAATTGTGTGAACTATTTTCATATAAATCTTAGGATTAATCAACCACTTGAGAGATCATCTTTTCCCTTAGTCGAACTTTTCTTGCCTTGTCTCTTATACCCGGTGTGCTTCAGGATGCCACCCCGTCGCAGCAATGCGGAAGGATCAGGATCAGCACCACCACCACCGGACCCAACCCCCACCCAACTTCTCGCACTTATCATGGAGGAGCGTGAAAATGCCCGGCAAGAGCGCCAAGCTCATCTCGCTGCCTTACAACAACTCGCAGCCGCTATAACAACAACAACAATAACAACAACAACAACAATGGTGGCAATGGCAATGGAAACCAGCGATCTACCTTGGGTGATTTTCAGAAGACCAACCCACCCACCTACTCCAAGGGACTTCACCCACTAGAAGCCGATGATTGGCTTCGCACCATCGGCAATAATCTTGAAGTTGCTGCTGTGGGAGAAAATGAGAAAGTGTGTATGCAACCCACTATCTCGCTGGACCTGCAAGAGCTTGGTGGGAAACTACCAAGACTCTCCAGCCAGCTGGTCATGTCATCAACTGGGCTGAGTTCCAGGAGAAGTTCCGCAAGAAGCATATTCCCAGTGGACTTATTGAGAGGAAGAAGGATGAGTTCCGCAAGCTGAGGCAGGGAAGTAGAGATGTGGTCGGTTATCTTGAGGAGTTTACCGACTTATCTCGGTATGCTCCTGATGACACCGACAAGGAAGAGAAGAAGATGGAGCGTTTCATGAGTGGACTTCATGATGAACTTCAGTGTGCTTTGGTTATCCATGACTTCCGTGATCTGGAGTCACTTGTGGACAAAGCCATCCAGCTGGAGACCAAGCGCAAGTCGATGTATGAAGGTCGCAAGAGGAGGATGAATGCTCAGGAAGGTCGAGCAGCCAGAAACCTCGTATCTTTCAGCAGAACACCAGGCCTGCCTATCGTCCACCCCAAGCTCCACGCCCAATTACCCTAACCGCCCAAACAACTTCAACCGCCCCAATGACAATAACCGTCCCGGAGGAAACTTCAACAACTTCACCGCAATCCCAATGTGATCTGCTTTGAATGCGGCAACAAGGGTCACTACTCCAAAGAATGTCCCAATCCCAAGAGGAATGTCCAGCGCCCCAATGCGCCGGCACAGAACAATGGTCAAGGCCGCAATGGAAATGGAAATGGCAAGAATGCCGCACCTCGCGGAAATGCTGCTGTTGCCAAGGGTCGTCTGCACCACATCAATGCTGAAGAAGCTCAGGATGCTCCGGATGTTGTGCTGGGTACGTTCCTTGTCAACTCAGTACCTGCAACTGTTCTGTTTGATTCTGGTGCTACCCATTCATTTGTTACCCAAGAATTTGTTGCTAAGGGAGGTTTAGTTAAGAGCCTCTTACCCAAACCCATGGTCATCCAAATCCCAGAATCCACCGTAGAGACCAAGATGTTTTGCTCCGATGTACCCCTTGAGATCAAAGGAGAAAAGTTTCCAGTTAACTTAATTGTTCTGGGAACCCAAGGCATCGATGTTATACTCGGTATGAATTGGTTAGCCAAGTACCATGGTCGAATTGACTGTGCCAGAAGAGCTGTATCCATCACCACCGACAAAGAAGTAGAAGTGGAGTATGTGTCTAAAACTAGTCAACCTCACCCAGGCTGCCATGAGAGCATAGCTCGACCCGCCCTAGATGAGATCCGTGTTGTTCATCTGTTCAAGGATGTTTTCCCAGAAGAATTGCCTGGTATGCCGCCAGATAGGGATATTGAGTTCATAATTGAGCTTATCCAGGAACATCCCCCATATCCCAAAAGCCTTATCGGATGAATCCGGAAGAACTGGTTGAGTTGAAGAAGCAGTTGGCTGATATGCTAAGCAAAGGTCTTGTCCGCCCAAGCGCTTCACCATGGGGATCACCCATTATTTTTGTGGACAAGAGAGACGGTACCACACGCCTGTGTGTGGATTATCGCAAGCTGAATGACGTGACCATTAAAAATAAGTACCCTCTTCCCAAGATCGAGGATCTGTTCGATCAAATGAACGGAGCCCGAGTCTTTTCAAAGATCGATCTTCGGACAGGTTACCATCAGTTGAAGATCAGAGAGACAGATATTCCCAAGACCGCCTTCACCACTCGTTACGGTTGTTTGAATACACCGTGATGTCTTTTGGTCTGACCAATGCCCCAGCCTATTTCATGAATCTCATGAACAAGATTTTCATGGAGTACCTCGACAAGTTCGTGGTAGTTTTCCTTGATGACATCCTTATTTATTCCAAGACCGAAGAAGAGCATGCTGAACACCTGCGTCTAGTTTTGGAGACCCTCCAGAGCACCAGCTGTATGCCAAACTTAGCAAGTGTGAGTTTTGGCTCAGTGAAGTGGCATTTCTTGGACATATTGTATCCGCTGGAGGAATTTCTGTTGACCCTGAGAAGATACAAGCCATTCTTGACTGGTTATCCCCAACCAATGTTTTTGAAATCCGAAGCTTTCTCGGACTTGCCGGTTATTACCGCAAGTTCGTTGAAGGATTTTCCAGTATAGCCAAACCTCTGACCCAACTGTTGAAGAAGGACAAGAAATTTGAATGGACTCAGAAGTGTGAGGATAGTTTCCAAGAACTGAAGAAGAGACTAACCTCAGCCCCAATCCTGATCATGCCAGACGTCACCCAGAGTTTCGACGTGTATTGCGATGCATCACGCCTCGGACTTGGTTGCGTTCTGATGCAAGAAGGCAAAGTTGTGTCGTACCTGTCCCGGCAGTTGCGACCGCATGAAGAGAATTACCCAACCCATGACTTGGAGTTAGCTGCTGTAGTCTTTGCTCTTAAGAAGTGGCGTCCCTATCTTGCGGGACATCGCTGCGAGGTCTATACAGATCACAAAAGCTTGAAGTATATTTTCACCCAGAAAGATCTGAACCTGCGACAGAGGAGATGGATGGAATTAATCAAGGATTATGATATTGGAATCCATTATCACCCCGGAAAGGCTAATGTAGTTGCCGATGCCCTTAGTCGCAAACCTTGCACCCTGAATGCCCTGATCCAAGCCGAACAGCCAGCCTTGTTCAAAGACTTCCAAGATTTTGGACTAGAGCTTGTTAGCCATGGTTATCTCGCCAATTAGAGTTAACCCCAACCCTGATGGATCAAATCAAAGAAGCCCAGAAAGGTCATGAAAGCATAGAGGGAATTAGGAAGAAAATTTCCCTCGGCAAAGCACCCGGTTTTACCGAAGATGCTGAAGGAGTGCTGAAATTCAATGACCGTATCTGTGTGCCCAATGTCACGGAACTTAAGGAGTTAATCCTGAAGGAGGCCCATGAGACCCCTTATTCAATCCACCCCGGCGGAACCAAAATGTACCAAGACCTTCGAGAAAGATTTTGGTGGCATGGAATGAAGCGAGAGATTGGTTCATTCGTAGCCAAGTGTGATATCTGTCAGCGAGTCAAGGCTGAACATCAGCGACCCGCTGGATTGCTTCAACCTTTGAAAATTCCCGAGTGGAAGTGGGACGAGATTGGAATGGATTTTATTACCGGACTTCCAAGATCCAACCGAGGCCATGATTCAATCTGGGTCATCGTTGATCGACTGACCAAGGTTGCCCACTTTGTTCCTGTCAAGACCACTCATACCGGAGCTCAGTTAGCAGACCTGTATATTTCCAGAATAGTGAGCCTGCATGGTGTGCCTAAGAAGATTGTATCTGATAGAGGCACGCAATTCACCTCAAGATTCTGGAAATCCCTTCATGAAGCCCTCGGAACCAAGTTAGCCTTTAGCACAGCTTATCATCCCCAGACCGATGGCCAACTGAGCGAGTGAACCAGATATTGGAGGACATGCTTCGCGCATGTGTTCTATCCTATGGTTCCAAGTGGGAAGATTGTCTTCCGTTTGCAGAGTTCTCGTACAACAACAGTTATCAGTCTAGTCTGCAAATGGCCCCTTTTGAAGCCCTTTACGGCAAGAAGTGTCGTACACCCCTGAATTGGTCCGATACCGGAGAGAGCAAATTGTTCGGACCAGATACCCTCCGAGAAGCTGAAGAGCAAGTTCAGCTTATTCGTGAACGTCTCAAAACTGCCCAATCCCGTCAGAAGAGTTACGCTGACACCAAGCGCCGTGACTCACTTTCAGTCGGAGATTATGTTATCTCCGAGTGACACCCCTCAAGGGAATGCAGCGTTTCCATGTCAAAGGAAAGTTAGCACCAAGGTATATTGGACCCTTCAAGGTCATTGCTCGTCGAGGAGAAGTATCCTATCAGCTGGAGTTACCCCAGGAGTTAGGAGATTATCATGATGTCTTCCACATTTCCTTGCTCCGGAAGTGTCTTGAAGTTCCTGACCAGCCTGATGTTTTCAAAAACATCGACCACCTCTCCATCGACCTGAACCAAGACCTGACTTATCGTGAGAGACCCCTCAAAATTCTCGAAGAAGATGTTCGTGTTACCCGAAGACGTGCGATCAAGTTTTACAAAGTCCAGTGGACTAACCACTCTGAAGAAGAAGCAACTTGGGAACGCGAAGATTATCTTAGAAGCGAATTCCCAGACCTCCTTAAAACCTAAGCCTAGCAAATCTCGGGACGAGATTTATTTTAAGGGGGGAAGGATTGTAACATCCCAAAAATTATCCAGAATTTTATTCCAAAAATGGGAACCAACAAAAACTTTTGTTGTTTATTGTCTGTTAATTGCTTCTTCTTACTTGTGTTGTTGTTCTTGCTGGTTGTGTGAGTGTTTGCTCTAGTAAACACTAATAAGAAATAAAGAAACCAAAATCCAAATTAAAAGCAAGAAAATAAAAATAGCAAGTTATCACTTTAAAAATCTCAAAGTGACAAATTCAATTATTTTCAAATCAAAGTCAGTGGAGATGCAATGTAAACACTCTCCCTTTTTGTTCTTACTACTTTCCCATCTCAAATATTATTTTTGAACTTGTTTTAAAATTCTAAAATAAAAACAAATAGAAATAAATCAAATTACCTTAAACAAGTACTATGAAAGAAAATGTTGCCAAACATTTTATTTGGCAATGCCAATTTTTGTGGAGCTTCTACATGTTATGGGGAGGCCCCACAAATATTTGCAGAATTTTCTAAAATATTTAAGTACCTCAAATAAATCCAGGAAAAGCTTCTGGATATTGAAATAAAACTGAAAAATAAAAGAAAAGAGGGAGGAAGGGGTTTTCTGCAAAAAGGTCATCGACCTCAGCCCCGACGCCGTCGCCGTGTCGCCTCCACCGTCATCGCCGTTTTCTTCGCCGCCAGGGCCCCCCTGGCCGCGCTCTCCCTCGCTCTGTACCTCTGCACCTCTCTGCACCGCAGGGGAAGAAACCCGAGCACTCTCCCATCGCCTTTAAGCCGCGGTTCCTCGACGGCCACCGTAGAGGAGTTGGACGGCGCCGGCGAAATTCGTCCCCCCCTTAGCTCCCCGACACGCACCGTCCCTCTAGACGCTTCTAGAAGAAGCCCGGACCCCGGTAGACGTCTCGCCGCCACGTTACCTGTACTTAGCCGCGCGAATCGATCGAGGGATCACCTCCGTGCGCCATGGACGCCGCCATGTGAACCACGACCACCGTGGACCAGCCCTGCCCTATAAAGCCACCCCCACGCCCCTCTGGAAGCACCACACCTTCTCACTCCCTCACACTCCCCTCTCGATCCATCTGTGCACCGCAGGAGGCCGTGCACGGCTGCACCGTCGCCGCCGTCGAGGTGAAGCATGGCCGCGACGCCACACAACCCTATTGTCACCTCTCTGTCCTGAGCCTTGTTCTCCACCTTCACCGCACTCACCCGAGCTCGTTTTCCCTCATTTTAGTGCACAGCCGCGTCGCCAGGAGGTCGCCGGAGTCCGCTGCCGAGGCCGTGGAAGTCCGGGAACTCGCCGCCGACGAACCAGCCTTCCCCAGCAAGCGCAGCTCGCACCACGAACTTCCCCGAGCCTCCGCCGTCGATCCACCACTTCGCCGAGCCTTCCCGAGCCCCCTAGGTGAGGTTCCGACCGTCACAGTGCCGCCGGCGCGGCGGCGCCGCCAGTTTTTGGTCGCCGCCGTTGCCTTTGATCGTGGACCGTTGGATCCAGATCCAACAGCCACGTACCGCTTCGCTGTAGTTAAGCCACTGACTGTCTGGCCCCACCCGTCAGTCTTTTATTCTTTTCCACGCACACCTGAGTCACTGACCAGTAGGCCCCACCTGTCAGAAATCTCAACATTATCCAGAGAGAAGGAATTTCTATTTCAATTTTCTCTGGAAAAACAGTACTGGACCTATCTTTGAAATTCAATATCTCGAGATTTAGGAATCCAAATAAATCAAACTCAACTGTTCTGGAAAGCTTATGAAATTGTTTAACCAACACAATTGGTCTCATGTCATTTAATTAAATAGTTAAAAAGTATTATTAAAAATGCCACAGAAGGTTTAAAATCTAAACTTGTTTGTTTCTGATACTCTGTTAGTCCAAATAATTCCAAACCAATTTTGCTAGCTTAGTACTGCCTTGTGTTAGCTCCCCTAATTTTGGTAGAATTAATTAAGTAGTATAAATTGTTGACTTTAAGATAAACCCTTCTGGACTAAAACAGACATTATGTTTATTGGTTGATCCAAATGAGTTAGAACCAATTTTGTTAGCTCACATATATCCATGTTTAGTTACCCCTAAAAGGGTTTAATTTTTGGAACAATATAATTTAATTGGTAGCTAAAACTTGATTATTAAGCTACTGGATTCAATCCAATGTGTAGGGAGTTTGGTAACTCCAAATGATCCAATTCAAATTGGGTTGTATTCTACACATCAGTGGCTTTCCATAGAATTTTAGTTTGTATTTTTGTGACCAACAGAACTCAAGTTGTGGAATTAAACATGAATAACTAGTTTCTGCCATAATTTGAACTTAATTAAAAATGTTTAATTCAATTTATTTGAAAACCAAATTGTGTGGTTTGATGTGTGCAGTAGCTAATTGTGATGTTGATGATGGTTATGTTGAGGTGATTGCTTGTATAGCTTAGTGATTGTTTGCATTGTTTGTTTGTTAATTAGACGAGAACGTTGTCGGATATATCGAGGAAGGAGAGTTTGCTGAATTTGAAGAACAAGAGCAAGATCACTTTGCCAAGCAAGGCAAGCTATTCTCTGAGCTTGCACTACCAACATATGCATCTACTTTCATAACATGTTTACTCTCAAAGCAAGATTTACAAAACCCATTTCAAAAATATATGGATATTATTTTGCCACCCTATGTAGTAGTTTATATAAAACTTTAGGATGGGAAAACAATGTTGTTTATTCAAAACTCCTTTGAAATTTCTTGTGAGTTTATGAAATACCGAGATGTCGGTGTTGGAATGGAAAAGTGGAAAAATGGTGATGTTTATGAAAAATGCACAGTGTCCTAGTACTATGGAAACCAATCCTACCCTGTGCGACCACATTTACCACATATGGGAAAAGGCGTAGTCATGTAGTTTGCTCTTATTAGTATGGGATACCTCATCGACGGAGATGACTCCGTTATGCATGAGGGGATGGTCCGAGGATCTACCCCCTGACCCGGGTCCTCACACAAGTTGGTGGGGAGGATAGAAGGTTCCACCATAAACCGCCGGACAAAACTATGAGTCCTCACACTTAGGGTTTCTGACGGGAAACCGGACTGGGTGTCGATGGAAAGTGTCATATGGGAAGGATCCTATACTAGCATGAGCAAATAAGAGGCTATGGCCGGCGGCTTACTTCGCATACACCTGGTATGGCGAGACGTGGCAGACACGATGAGTTGCCGGATGGATGTGGGTTAAAAGCGTGCTACCTCTGCAGAGTGTTTAAAACTATTCGAATAGCCGAGTCCTCGGATATGGACAATTGGGAGACTGTCCTAAGACCTTGTGCAAGTTTTAAAAAGGTTTTGAGTTTTTAAAAGAAAAATGAAGTGGAGATTGTTTCCTACACCTATACCAACGGATCGGTATGAGGTGGTTGGATAAAGTGGACCATGACGGGCTATGGTCGGGAAAAAGGAGGAGTTTTGGAAAAACAGATGAAAACGGTGACTTCTTTAAAATAGTTATAAAACTCTTCTTACCTTTTTCAATAAAGATATAGAGATGTTTTAAATAAGAAAAGTTGTCAACTAAAATAAAACTGGTGCATACTCATGTTGGGGTAGTTTGCGAGTACATTCAAATGTACTCATATTGGTTTCGTCCCTGGCTATTGTCCTAGCCAGACTACGAGGAGGAGCATTACGCCGAGCAGGAGTATGGCGACTTCTATGCGAACTAAGGATCTCCACAAGTCAGCTGCCTGTCGGGTCGTCGTCGTTAGAATATGATGTCGATTACGCCGTAGCTTCCGCTGATATATATTTGGTTTGGCCCATGAAGGCACCTATGTAAGAACTTGGTCTAAATGACCATTTATGTAAGACTTTTATTCGGTACTGTAATGGATGTAAACTTTGGTATCCAATTCGGATTATGTGCAACGACAGACTGATCACGGGATCGTTGTGTTTAGCATAATCGGGTATTTCGGATAGCTAGTCCGGGGTCCCCACAAATTCTCTCAAAGAAAAGTGGTCACTCGCTGAACTATCCCCACGGATAGTCGAGGAAGAAGAGAGGATTAAGAGGCAAGGTGTGGACCAGGCTTTTCATGTTGGATCCTCCAAAAGAAAACTTGATGGGTCAAGTTCTTCCAAGCCGCCAAAGAAACCTTTCGAGAAGGATGTGCCCAAGTCGTTTAAAGGAAAGAAAAAGGACACTGATCAGTCTTCAGACAACAAGTGTCTCTTCTGTGGCAAAGAAGGGCATTATAAGAAAGACTGTCCAGAGTTCCTGAAATGGCTTTCAAAGAAAGGTACTGATGAAATTACTTTTGTTGATGAAAGTTTTTATGTTAATTTCTCTAGTACCACATGGTGGATTGATTCAGGTGCAACTACTCACGTTGCTAATTCAATACAGGGATTAAGTATGATCCAAACTATAAGAGAGGGGGCAAGAAGACTTAAAGTCACCAATCGAGTTGAAGTTGATGTCGAAGCTGTAGGGTCACTCACCTTGGACTTCCAGACCGGCTTTCGTCTTCATTTGAATAATGTTCTTTATTTACCTATTTTAAGTAGGAATTTGATTTCAGTCTCTTGCTTAGATGATGACATGTTGATGCATGTAAAATGCATACATGAACTTTGCACTATATCACTTATATTCCAATCATATTTGCATCATATAAGGGTTATATCAATGTTTTATAATGACTTTGGAAATATTTGGTATGTTTCCTATTTTTATGGAATTAACCCTGCACAGTAAGAAAACATCTTTTTTAGTGTTCTGGACTTTCCGGGAGCTTCGGGACTCCAAAAAGGGCAAGGTCAGAGAGCACGGTTCATAATTTTCGAGACGAACGTAATGGGCTTAAATTAAAGACCAGAAGCCCAACAGGCTGGGAATTAGGGGGTCCCACGCGGCCTACTGTTCCTGGCCGCGTGGGCCCACCTCTTTTCCCCCTCGTGGCTCCGATGCCGTCCGTTTTCGTCTCCGTGGCTTCGTCTTGACCTAAAACTGACTATAAAAATAGCCCCCCAAGTAGTTTCGCGAGGCGGCAGCGGAGAAACAGAAAACCAAGAAACAGGAGACAGAAGGCTGCCGCCGGAGAAGATCGGAGGGGGAACGCCGCCGGAATCATCTCCGGAGGACTCCTCCATCTCCCCTCCGGAGTCTCCATCAACACCACCGTCAAGACCAGCACCATCTTCATCAACCTCTCCATCAAGTATGCTCACCATGACCATGAGGGCTCTACCGGTAGCTATGTGGTTCATCTCTCTCTCCCATTGTGTGATCTTTATGTGATCATGAACTTTGTAATCTAGTTGGATCCATGGATGTTACTCTTCGTTATCTTATAAATTATGCTACTTGAGTGGTTTTATTAATGTAAACTCCGGAGTCACCTTTGTCCCATAGTGCGAAGTTGACAGTGTGCACACCGTGTGTGACTCTTAGGCTAAAGTTTACAGGAATACTTATCATGAGCTATTATTTGTGTTGGATGTCTCTATGAAATTGTGGTGTTTGTCTAGTACTATTTTGGGGCGCTCTTAGTGACATTGGGGTCCCTTAGATGTGGAATGCAATTTTACGGTGTGCTTTTGTAGCCCTACACAATGAATTGTTATCCAACATGAGAATAGTTCAGAGTAGCATATTGAAGAGGAAATATCTATGTATTCAATCATATTATAATTGTTGAGAGTGTCCACTAGTGAAAGTATGAATCCTAGGCCTTATTTCCAAGCACTGAAACACCGTTTGCTCTCATTTTGGCTCAAGTTTGCTTGCTGCCATTTTTATTTCAGATTGCAATTACCACTCATAATCATCCATATTACTTGTATTTCACTATCTCTTCGCCGAACTAGTGCACCTATACATCTGACAAGTGTATTAGGTGTGTTCGGGACACAAGAGACTTCTTGTATCTTAATTGCAGTGTTGCTTGAGAGGGATATCTTTGACATATACCTCCCTGAGTTTGATAAATCTTGGGTTATTCACTGAAGGGAAATTTGCTGCTGTTCTACAAACCTCTCCACTTGGAGGCCCAACACTGTCTACAAGAATAGAAGCGTGCGTAGACATCAAGACATTTTCTGGCGCCGTTGCCGGGGAAGTAAGGTAAAAGGTACTCACATCTTCTGGCTACTAAGCTATCTAGCACTGTTGCCGGTGTGTGTGCTCGAAGGTATCTTCTTTAGATTCTGCAATTATATCTTTCTGTTTCTTGTTTTTATTTCACTAGTTAGGCTTAATGGAAAACAACAACAAAATGAGAGAACTTTGTGAACTTTATATTGAATTAGGACATGATGCTTTTGAAGAAAAAATTAAAAAATCTATGAAAGTTTGTTTGCATAATAGTGATACCAATGTTATTACTATAAATTCTTTACACACTATTGCTAATGCTTTGGGTAAGTCTAAGCTTGGGGAAGCTAGTCTATCTATCTATTATATAATTAAAACACAAGACAACCGATGGTGGAGATTTAACAACGTAAACTTAGAAGATCTCAATGGCCCAGATCTGTTGACTAGGCATCGAAGAAGACGTACGTGGGCGATTGAGATTGTAAATTGACAATACGAAACGACTTCATGGCCGACACTTTTTGTGTTGTAATAGGAGACGTCTTCATCTACACCTAATATATACCATCCTAAGACAAGTCGTGAGCTTGACCTAGACTATCGTGACTGCACGCCGCCATCACCGCCGTATTTTCTTAGATGGACTCGGCTGGCCCGGCCGCCGTACGTCCGACCTCCTCCGCAGCTCAATGTTTCATTCTCAATCGCCTCATGGACGAAGAAACCACACAGCTTCTCTATGTTCGCCGTCACGGGCTTACGGCGGCAGATGGTTCCGCTCGCCGTCGCAATAAAGCTTTGTCTGCTATCTGGCAACGACCTCCTCCGCAGCTCAATGTTTCAATCTCGATCGCCTCATGGACGGAAGAAACCACATAGCTTATCTATGTTCGCCGTCACGGTCTCACGGCGGCAGATGGTTCCGCGCGCCGCCGCAATAAAGCTTTGTCTGCTATCTGGCAAGCACCGGTGTTTTCGATCAGTGCGGAATCTAGACGACATGGTCGTTCACTTGCCACCACAAGGAAGAGGATGATGTATAGACAATATGCAGGCGTTTGTTGCAGGCTTAATCACGTGGATAAGACAGACATCAAGCTTTGGAGTACGGGGTAAGTATCGTCAAACTTTGGACCTACTCTGGGGAAGCCTGCTGTCTCGCCAGAGCGATTATGGTGCGCTGGTCATGGAAGGCCCGGCCGGACGATCGGCATACTGAAGAGGGCTGATATATACGCTAACCATCCAGATGCTTTTATCGATCAAAGATTATGGTGCGCTGGCGGCAAACGAAAGAGGGCTGACATGCTAACCATCCAGATGTTTTTTTCGATCGAACGATCGGCAAACTGAAGACACAATATTCGGAAGCCATGGTGACCATCCTGATGCTTGGATGTGAGAGTGGATTGTTGGGTCTGTGCTCAGTTGGATCACACTAGGTAGGATGAGACGCTCAATTTAGAAGTACGACGGTAATGGTATCTTGACTTTTGGATCAGCTGAGGGTACAATGAGACGCTCCGCAATTAGGAGGCAAGACAGCGACGGTGTTATATCGCGGTATCTTTTTCTACCTATTTTATTCTTTTTTATCGGTTTGGCTGGTGGCGTCGTCTTCAAAGGCCCAGCGTAAAGGGAATCGAGCCTAGAGGTTTTGCATGATGGAGAAACCTTAGCCTGATATGGGTGTCGCTTCCAGCATCCCCGCAATTCCCCAGCGAGGCGTGGAAAGCAATCTCACGACAACGAGCTTGACAAACATACAAAGAGCCATGATTCCACGAGGAACATACAATCTGCAAGAAACGACGTCGTCGAAAAGCCACGGACTTAATGCCTAGCATACATCCTCCGATGAGCTCGAGGCAGCGACTGCAATATTGGATGCCAAATTAAACTGCGGTGATCTCACGGAAGCGATCTTGACAAACATATAAGGAACCGAGTCTACAAAATGTCTGTATGAAGAGGAAAATGGGAAGGACCGGATCAGTGTTGTAGTCGACCACACACGCCACACGGTTTACTATGAAGATGTAGTTGGTTAATTTGGAATAATGCCACCTTCTTCCCTACCAGCCAGGGGGTACACTTCATATATATGACACAACCAACGCACAATCCAGATAGTGAGATAGATGGAGACATGGAGTGATCAGTGATCCATCGACGTGCTAGGTTTTATAGCGCAGGAAGAAAAGTGGCAGCTAGGTTCGCTGATGCATTTAATTAGCATGCAGTTCAGAAATGAGTATTTAAGATCCGTGGTATTATTCAAGATGTATATTTGGATTACCTCTTTTTCTACACTTCAAACGAAGCTAACTATCAGATTTCACGACAGCCGGAAGCAGCATCGAAGGGGTTGTCCAGCATAAATATCTTACAAGTAGCCCATACATAGGACGTATGATATGGGAATGAATATGCATCCTCATGCAACTTTATTTGTAAATAGACGCAAATACCTATTATTAATTTCAGTCACCCGGTTTTCTACACTGTTGCTTTCTTAGGGGTGCAAAATTTCTCTAAGCACTCTTTTCTGGATATTTAGAAAGTGTAAATGGAGCACGTTCTTAGCAATTTAATTCACTGCCCTAATGATGCCACTAAACTTATTAATAATTGTAGATGATGTACAGAAGAATCCTTGCAATATAGCTGAAATACAGGTACTACCAATCTTTTTGACAAGAGAGCATATAATTTTTTATGCCACACTATGCTCGAAACATGCTTAGGGCCTGAGATCATGAATGCATTCTTCTTGGTTTACATATTCTCATGGATGTTTCATTTTGCAGGTGTCAGAACCTGCCGGTTGATAATTTGTGGAGTACTATAAATTGTTTTTGATAGATGTCAGGTAGCTTTTTCTTATTGCCTATATTTCCTATTTTCTCAATTCATTATGTCGGTTGTTCATAGATGTCAGTTGTTTATTACATTAAGATTTCACTGAATCGATGGCTCAATTATGTTGACATAAACCTGGGAACATCGGTTAATTGATTATTATTTGGTACAATGGTTCATCAGATAAATTGCCATATGCTTTTGTAACATATTTTTATTCTTAGTGATTCACATATCACTTACTTTTAGATATATCAGTGGTAATATGCAAACTACGGGCCTACAAAAACTAAATATAAAAATATATTTGGGTGGACATGATGTCCCCAACAAAGTGACCTAGCCTCACTCCCTACAATATGTTCGTTTGATGGACTAAAGATGGATCTTGATAACACAAAATTAGGAAAACCACCATGTGAAATTTGTTAACTGCATTTTTTGTTGTAAATTCATATAGAGAACGAATTTGTATTACATAATAAAATACCTTGAAACTCAAATGTGGAAAAACGTAAATACAATATAATTTGCATTAGTAACAATCATGGGGCTCGAGAATTTAAACAGGTAAATGAACATACTTATAAATCATAGACACAAGGAATGCATGCATAAACAAATATTCAACTGCATAGTTTGTGGCGGTTAGAACCGACATATGGTGGTATGTTACTAATATATAAATCACGTAAATACATGCATGATGTCATGTATTGAGAACATATGACTCGATATGGATTGTGCTTTACATGTGAAAGTAGAATGTGTTGTGCGAACTATGGAATAATAATTTTGTTTTGGCTAATACACTAAAATGTCAGAAAAAATGAATATTGTCATGTACATAACAAGCAGTTTCATTTATATAATGGAAATATATGTCGCTTACAAATAAAGTCGATATGACAACAAAGATAAGCTACGATGACATTGGGAGACAATATTTGGAAAACTTCTAATGAATATATATTGGTAACAAAATATCCTTAGAAAGGAAAGCAACAGGGGAAATTATGATAGGATGAGCATGCACGACATCTGATGAGTCGAGTTGAGGAAGAAAACATATTTTTTAAAGTACGAGCCAACAATGTTGATTTACTTAACTATCTACCGCAGGAAATACATACATTAGAGACGCAGTAGTATTGAAGACAAAGTCGGAGGTAATATAACAATATCTGATGTTTGCATGTCGGATCCATATCTCAGTACCACATGTTTGCAATTTAAAAAGGTTAATTTTCTTTACCATATATTTTTATATTTCGGATGACATAAATTTGCCCTACAATCGTTTCCTTATCATATGACTATGTGTAGCCAGTCTAGCCGCGCAATTGCGCGGGCCGCCCAGCTAGTTATATAATTAAAACACAGGATAATTAATGGCTCAGATTTAGCACTTAAAGTTGAACGGCTCAGATTATTGGAGATCCTATTGAAACGGCAGCGGACCAGGCAGCAGTCCGTATCGTGCACGTCTCGAGCAGAAAAAATTAAATAGAAACGATGCAGTTTATTGTGAAGTCACGATTTGCAAAACAAAAGTTCACGTCCGTGCACATCACAACAGAAAATCAAAAAGATCTATACCGTCTCCATGCATAGGCTAACTTAAGGAATCCAAGAAAGGTACGCTCGCATTATATATACGTGTACAAGGGGCAAAACAGCCGTGTACTTGCCGATTGCTGTTCGTGAGCCACAAGGAAACATGTCAGCAAAAAAGGAAACGTCGCATGATAGCTTACATATACAACACCCATATATATAGAATAGCAGAGGCACAAACTTGCACACCTCCGTTTGCCGGCAAAACGCCATGCAGGAGGGCTGCACGTAAAGAAGGAGCTTTGGGACGACGCCGACCGGCGACGCCGATGTCTCCGGCAAACACAAGACGGAGTGATGAAACATGGCGAGAAGCTCGACCTCTAGAGTTCGACAGTTCGGGAAGTCCGATCGATCGGCCGGAGATGCACAAGGATTCAGCAAGGCTATGGTCTCGCCGGCGCAACACCGCATGCAGGAACGCTTTACGCCAAGAAGGAGCTAAGGGACGGCGCCGGCCGGCCAGCGACCCCGAGATGGAGCGACAATACATGTAGAAGCTCGGCCTCTAGGAGTTCTACACTTCGGGCAGTCCATGATATTTGATCGATCGGCCGGAGATGCACAAGGATTCAGGTAGGCTATATGGTCGAGACACTATTGGGCCAGCTCCATGGCACCGTCGCCCGATTCCCCGTCGTCATCACGGACCCAAGCATCCCCCGCAAAAAAAAAACCTGCAAAAAAAAATCACGGACCCAAGCATCATCACCAGCTTTTTCGTTCGGCAGGAAACTAGATTGATTGAACATGGAATCAAAATTAATTAATGTGGCGAATCCATACATCGTCGATACTCGGCTGGCCGTCGCCCATGGAATCGGAGGCACGATATTAGCAAACCCTAACAGAAGGTCGAGACGCCAGGACACCCACAATCAAGGAGCGGTTTAGATGACGTCCAAACTTGGCTTGGAAGGACAAAGTGGAAATGCCACACAACTTATACATATCTACAGTTAATTAGGAGGACACGCACAAGGTTGAAATCCGGAGACAAGCGAAAATCAGATATATTAACAATAGTGTTTACCAGCTGCAACCAGGTAATAGCAGGCGTACGTGAGATATATGCATGTGGATTAATTTTGTAGATGGAGGATTATTCATCATGCATGTGTGTGATCATATGGTTGTGAAGTACATCTATTTTTGTGAATAGGCTACCGTGTTGGCCTTTCTTTACAAAATCCACTTGATTAAGAAGAATTGTCTAGATGGTGTTTAGATAGATTTTTTTATAAAGGTTTAGATATAATTATGAACATCCAAGGGGGTCGATCAATTATAATATGAGTCACTACATCGATGGTTCATATATGTTAACAATCAATGCTGCTAAATACCGCAACTTATTTCATAAATAAAATTCAAAAAAATATCGATGTGAAATCCTTAGAAAGCAAAATTTTAGAAGAATGTACTTATAGAGTTACCCATTGTATTTATTAGAAACTCACCTAAAATAGAACCTCGATTAATCAATCAAGTAAACATTAGAATTTTTGTTTCCATACTAAGCATCTGACATGTAGTGATGAAGGACCAGTTTCCACGTAACATGATCAACATGTGTATGCTTGCTTTGATGCGTGCTCACTAGAGAAGGTCTGCCTATCAAGCCCCAGATGAATGATTCATCTCAAACAATTAAATAGTATATATTTATAAGAACCGCGTCGAACGCACATTGACAGGTTATGATGAGATTGAGTAAACCAATTAATAAGATATAAAATGAAGTACGCACAAACTGAGACAATTGAAGGAAAATAGAGGAGTAGTTATAAGTCAAGAAAATAAATTATACCAATAGGATGTAGAGTAGCTCTAGCCGCGCAATTGCGCGGGCCACCCAGCTAGTTCTTATGAAAAGGATCTTTTTGGTTTCCCAGCTTTGAAGGAGAAAAATTGCTTTGATAATACTTTGTCTCTTATATGTCATAATTCTAATGATGCTTGTGATGTTCTAAATCTACCCAATGAAAGTATTCCTTTTGAAATACCTATGGAAATCGTTGAAATGGTTATGGATGAACGTTATGCAGGGGATGGAACAGTCCATCCACAAGATCGCTTGTTGAAACTTACAGAACTTTGTGAGTTGTTTAAGGTTGCAGGTTTATCAAGAGAAGATGTCATGAGGAAATTATTTCCATTTTCACTTAAGGACAAGCAAAGGAGTGGTATAGGATGCTGAATGATCGTCCTTCGAATTGGAAACAGCTTGAATCTCTCTTTTACTCTAAATTTTGTCCTCTTCATGAAGTGCAACTAGCTAGGAGTTACATTTTCAATTTTTATCCTCATGATAGAGAAAGCATTGCTCAAGCTTGGGGAAGACTGAAAACATTAATACTCAAATGTCCCAACCATGAGCTTCCTAAGGAAATAATTGTTACTAATTTTTATGCAAGACTTTCAGGTCATTACAAGGATCATCTAGATGCATGTTCAGGGGGTTCTTTCACAAGTAAGAAGGTTGAAGCTGAATGGGATCTTCATGAAACAATTCAACGCAATACTGAAGATTGGGATAACGACAAAGGTAAAGAATCAGGTATAAATTATGAGTATGCTTGCGTTAAGTCTTTCATTGAATCTTCTAGTTTTCATGAGCTTAGTGCTAAATTTGGTCTTGATTCTCAAATTATGATTAATTGTTGTAAAACCTTTGCCTCTCATATGAATGTTCCTAAATAAAATTGGAATAAGTATCACGAACCTTTTAAAGACACTTGCATGGAAAATAAAATTGTTATTAATGATTGCAATAAACATGCTCAAACTTCTGAAAATACTATTTCTTATAAACATGTCAATTTTTGTGGAGCACTTAGACCTTGTGAAAAGAATCAAATCGAAGAAGAATATTGTATCCATCATAGGAGTGAAAAAACTAGAATGTGTAGCAAGGCTCTTTATGATCTTGGTGAAAAAGTTTGTGCCATATATCCTTTTGTTTGTGAACTTTGCTATAAAGAGGGGCATTTCAAATTCCAATGCTCAGCCTCTAATAAGGATATTGCGGGAGACTTTTGTGATAACATGATCACTCCAAATCAACATGATGAACTTACATTATTTTTGGGGTGTGAAGAGTTATCAAGAAAAATTCTTCGTTAAATATGAGTGCTTTTGATATGAATAGCGTATGTTATCTCTATTGTGTTAATAATTGCCATGCCAACACTTACATACAAAATATATAAAAGATGGAACTACTTTACCAAAATATAAAAGGGTGTTGAGGTTGTTCATCTTGTTTATTTGTCTTGTCATTTTGATATGAGCTTGTTCCATATCCTGGGACAAGAGGTACCCCAGTTGACGCTCTTGATAATACTATTATTACTTACAACGATATATAACTTAAACTTGTTTTGTTTCCTAAGTTGAGTAATCATGGTGTAGGTACTTATATTCAAGGGGCATGAGACACCTAATCTTTACTTTATCAAGCACACTACTCATATTTGCTTTCATATTAAATTTTAATCATTCAAGATGCTATAATAGGGGTAATGAGAGCTTGACACCAAGAATTCCACATTGCAATCATTAACTTAAGTAGAAGAGTTTGGAGTTAGATGAAACTTATGCATGCTTTACCTCTACTCACATATACATCTTTCCAAAGTGTCCACCTTCTATATTCAGATTTTCATCTACACTCTATGACCAATGTAGGATGTTCTTACTTATCATTATGCGTACATGTGGTCCATATTACTATCTTCTATGTTACACTTTGTGAACTATCATTGAACATCCTTGCATTGAATACTTGATATCACTTCATAAACTATCTTGCATATTGCTACTCCTTTGAAGAATGAATCATTTGACTCTATGTAGCAATAGCAATAATCTTTGATATACATTGTTAGTGTTATATTGCAAAGTCCATGTTAGTTTTATCACCTTCATACTCGAGGACGAGTATTGGTTAAGCTTGGGGATGTTGATTCATGTAAAATGCATACATGAACTTTGCACTATATCACTTATATTCCAATCATATTTGCATCATATAAGGGTTATATCAATGTTTTATAATGATTTTGGGAATATTTGGTATGTTTCCTATTTTTATGGAATTAACCCTGCACAGTCAGAAAACATCTTTTTTAGTGTTTTGGACTTTCCGGGAGCTTCGGGACTCCAAAAGGGCAAGGTCAGAGAGCACGGTTCAGAATTTTCGAGACGAACGCAATGGGCTTAAATTGAAGACCAGAAGCCCAACAGGCTGGGAATTAGGGGGTCCCACACGGCCTACTGTACCTGGCCACGTGGGCCCACCTCTTTTCCCCCTCGTGGCTCCGATGCCGTCCATTTTTGTCTCCGTGGCTTCGTCTTGACCTAAAACCGACTATAAAAATAGCCCCCAAGGAGTTTCGCGAGGCGGCGATAGAGAAACAGAAAACCAAGAAACAGGAGATAGAAGGCTGCCGCCGGAGAAGATCGGAGGGGGGAACGCCGCCGGAATCACCTCCGGAGGACTCCTCCATCTCCCCTCCGGAGTCTCCATCAACACCACCGTCAAGACCAGCACCATCTTCATCAACCTCTCCATCAAGTATGCTCACCATGACCATGTGTGAGTAGTTTCCATCGAGGCTGAGGGCTCTACCGGTAGCTATGTGGTTCATCTCTCTCCCATGGTGTGATCTTTATGTGATCATGAGCTTTGTAATCTAGTTGGATCTTTGGATGTTACTCTTCGTTATCTTATGAATTATGCTACTTGAGTGGTTTTATTAATGTAAACTCCGGAGTCACCTTTGTCCCATAGTGCGAAGTTGACAGTGTGCACACCGTGTGTGACTCTTAGGCTAAAGTTTACAGGAATACTTATCATGAGCTATTATTTGTGTTGGATGTCTCTATGAAATTGTGGTGTTTGTCTAGTACTATTTTGGGGCGCTCTTAGTGACATTGGGTCCCTTAGATGTGGAATGCAACTTTACGGTGTGCTTTTGTAGCCCTACACAATGAATTGTTATCCAACATGAGAATAGTTCAGAGTAGCATATTGAAGAGGAAATATCTATGTATTCAATCATATTATAATTGTCGAGAGTGTCCACTAGTGAAAGTATGATCCCTAGGCCTTATTTCCAAGCATTGAAACACTGTTTGCTCTCATTTTGGCTCAAGTTTGCTTGCTGCCATTTTTATTTCAGATTGCAATTACCACTCATAATCATCCATATTACTTGTATTTCACTATCTCTTCGCCGAACTAGTGCACATATACATCTGACAAGTGTATTAGGTGTGTTGGGGACACAAGAGACTTCTTGTATCTTAATTGCAGGGTTGCTTGAGAGGGATATCTTTGACCTATACCTCCCTGAGTTCGATAAACCTTGGGTTATTCACTTAAGGGAAACTTGCTGCTGTTGTACAAACCTCTGCACTTGGAGGCCCAACACTGTCTACAAGAATAGAAGCGTGCGTAGACATCACATGTTTGAGTGTAAGTTTGGCAACAAACAATTTGAGTTGAATTATTGTAATAAGAATGTTGGCCTCGGTGTCTGACGAGGCAAACTATATATGTTATCAATGAATGATTTAGTTATGCACGTGAGTGATGTTTATAATGTTGAGAAGAAATGGAAGGGTGCTAGTACTTCTTTGAAATTGTGACACTGTCGTTTGGGCCACATTTCGAGGGGGAGAATAGAAAGACTTATTAAAAATGATGTACTCCTTGCATTAGACTTCTCCGATGCAAACCAATGTGTCGATTGCATAAAAGGAAAATACGCAAAAACGATTAAGAAAGGTGCAGTAAGATCTACGGGAGTCTTAGAACTTATTCATACTGACATATGTGGACCCCTTAATGTTAAGTCTATAGATGGTTTTGATTCATTCATCACCTTTACAAACGACTTTTCCCGATACGGGTATATTTACGCGATACGTGATCGTTCGGAAGCTTTGAAAAAATTCAAAATATTCAAAGCCGAAGTTGAGAACCAACTGAATGTTAAAATAAAAGTTGTACGATCTGATCGCGGGGTAGAGTATTATGGTAGACATGCTCCTTTTGGGCAAATTCTAGGACCTTTTGCCAAGTTCCTTGCTGAGAATCGAATTGTTGCCCAATATTCAATGGCTGGTGAACCTCAGCAGAATGGCGTGGTTGAGCGTTGAAATCGCACACTTCTAGACATGGTGCGAAGTATGCTTAGTCATGCAAGTTTGCCAGTAAGCCTATGGATGGAGGCATTAAAGACAGCCGCACATATTTTAAATCTTGCTCCCACTAAGTCAGCACCGAACACACCTTACGAGATGTGGGCGGGAAGAAAACCGAGCTTGAATTATTTGCGTGTGTGGGTTGTCACACTGAAGTTAGAATATTCAACTCACAACTTAAGAAATTAGATCCAAAGACAGTTAGCTGTTTCTTTATTGGATACCCTCATAGGGGAAAGGGATATCGCTTTTATTGTCCAAATCATACCACAAAGTTTGTGGAGACTCGACAAGCGGTATTTTTTGAAGATAATGAAGTCACTGAATTAAGAAAGATCGACCTTCAGGAGAAGCGGGTATGTGTTGCATTCCCGCTTATCCAAGAGCTCGTTCTGCCAATGCGAAGAAAAGTTACTCGTAATGGTGGTTCTGAACCTCACGTTTCAGGTCCTGAACCCAACGGTGATCTTGAAAATAATAATGAAAATCCAGAAGGTGAAGAGGATCACCATACTGATAATGAAGAAGATCATCAAAATGATGATGTTCCTCCACCACCACCTCCTGTGAGAAGATCACATCGAGAAAGAAAGAAAGCCATTTCAGAAGATTATGTCACTTACATGAGTGAGGATGTAAATGATATAGGAAAGGTGGAGAATCCAACCTCATATAAACAAGCTATTAAAAGTGTGAATTCGTCCAAATGGCAAGTTGCCATGGAAGACGAGTTAAAATCTATGAGTTCAAATGATGTTTGGGACTTAGTAGAAATTCCCAATGGTGCTAAAAGAGTAGGCTGCAAATGGGTCTAGAAAACCAAGTTTGACTCCAATCAAATCCAGGACATGACCACTAGAATGCCGCAAAGAAAGTCTTTCGTTATATGCAAGGCACGAAAGATTACATTCTTACGTATAAAAGGTATGATAACCTGCAAGTTGTAGGTTATTCAGACGCAGATTATGTCGGTTGTGTGGATACTAGGAAATGCACGTCAGGTTATATATTCACACTTGCCGGAGGAGCTATATCGTGGAAAAGCTCCAAACAAACGATAACTGCTTCGTCTACGATGCAGGCAGAATTTATAGCATGTTTTGAGGCCACTGGGCAGGCTGTATGGCTAAAGAATTTCATTCCCGGGCTCAAGGTGGTCGACAGCATTTCAAGACCACTTGTGCTATACTGCGACAATGAACCCGCAGTTTTCTATACGAGTAACAACAAGTCAAGTGCTGATGCCAAGCACATTGACATTAAGTTTCGTGTTGTGAAAGATAGAATCCAGGATCAAACAATTGAAGTGAAGCACATAAGTACGGGAATATGCTTGCGGATCCGCTAATGAAAGGCTTACCACCCGGTACTTTTACAAAGCATGTTGCCGGCATGGGATTACTGGAAGCCTTATGATTCTGGAATGAAAGGACCACAATAAAGAACCACTCCCCATTAATAAGAATGGTTTCCATTTCGAAATAGGCTAATGTGCTATAAGTGTTGAGGTTTAGTGGCATTTCATTAGCTGTTGTAACACCTCACTTTAGTATATTATTCCTATGGAGAATGGGCGAAAGAAGTTAAACCTAATGATCTAGGGGGAGAATGTTGGTTAGATCTGTTCGGTTTAAATCAAAACCGAGTCAAAACAGAAAGATAAAGAGATAAGGAGAGGGGCCACGAACCAACGTTCGACCCCTACTCGTACGTAACAGAAACACCCTGATCGGGGCGCCCAAACCAACCCATGGTTCGTGGCCTCCCTGTTGCATGCGCTTATAAATAAGGGGGAGTCCAGCACTGGTTATCTACCCTCGTTAGTTTCCAGTCGTGCTACTCCCCAAAATCTCACCACCCCGATCGTGGCTTGAGCACCAGCAACGGGAAAGGCTGTTGCCCCAGACGCTCGCAAGATCTTCTTCATCTACTTCATCGTCTGCTACGTCTACTTCCACCACGTCGACTACACCAACATTGTACCTCATCTTCACCGAGCAGGCGACGATGTCTTCAAATGCTGGAGGCTGTAATGATCTCTAAACCTCTCTGATTTCATCTTGTTTTAGGTGTTCTAGATCATTGTCATATTTAATCTAGTGCATACTAGATGTTTTAGTTCTAACACTATCACGTCAAAGAGGACACTGACATGGTGTCCTCCGCTTCCAACTGGATCAACCTAATGGTTCGCGACGCCATGGTGCTCGAGAACCAGATCCCTCTCTTCCTCTTTGCAGGGCCGTTGCAGCTCCGACACGGCTTTGACGAGGTCACTGCTGACACCGCCATGCGGGCCATCCTCGACCGCTTCATCAGGGATGTGTGCCCCATCAAGACTCTCGACGTCAAATTCCTTTCTGCCGACATCGTTGCCAATAACCATCACCTGCTGGAGCTACTATACAACTTCGTCGTGCCAGCCTCGGCCATCATCACTGAGGACCTGGTAGAGCTCGAGAACCAAGTCCCGGAGGAGGTTGTCTCCATGGACGTGCTCGAGAAACAGCTCCCGGACTACGACAAGGTGAAGCAGGCGTGCGGGCAGGTGTCCAACCTCAACATCGCGCTGATTACCCCCAAGAGAGCAGGGGATCACTATAGCACCTCTCAATGTGGAAGTAAGGTATCGATCCGCAGGAGCAAGAAGGAAAAGTTATCTATTCCCTACAACTAAAGTGTCACAAGTTTTAGTTGATTATGCACTAAACAAGTTTAAAGAACAAGGTGGTTGATTTCATGGATGGAAGTTTAATGTAACCATGCAAGAATGTAAAAGTGTCCCAATCCTCTTCAATGCAAGAGGACAAGACAAAGGTTTTCTCTTATAGGAACAATGGACATGGGTTCATGGGTTCACTTCATCCTCTCTCTCTCATCTACGGTGATTATCATGTTATAGATAAAGTACACACAATTGTCATGTTTTAATGGTAGCTTTTTATGACGGCTATATGTCCTAAAACACATAGTTGAAAGAGGTATTCATTTGTGTTGCTAGGTCACCCTCATAAGGCTAGCGTGGTTGCTGTCACTCCCACATCATACTCTTACTTTTTACCCCCAGATAAAGGATGTTGGGGCGGTACTGTGTCACTCAATACCTATGCCGTGTCACATCGGCCATCCCGTACCCACATACATCATACTTCTTTAAAGAACAATATTCTATCAAAGCATGACAAGTCATAAAAGTTCCAACACAACAGTAAATGCATAACAAATCATCTCATACCACTAATATCCACCATAGGAATTACATAGATGACCGCAATCATGTTCAACAGCTCATACGGTACTAATTAGTGAAGCTTAAAGAGAGGAGAGATACATAAGTTACAACCACAAACCCATAGTCCAGAGGGTGGACTACTCCCCCATCATCATGGAGACGGTGGAGAAGTCGTTGGAGAAGGTGGAGACCACCCCGGCAGCACCCCGCCGGAGTTTTCCCCCTCCAATCTGCAGCTACAGATCTCCATTTTCGTGTTTCTGTCTTGTGCCGGCGCTTGTTCCAGAGAACGTCAGGGACCTTTTTTATAGGCGTTTTTAGGTCAGGACTAGGTCGGTGGAGCAAAGATCGACGGCAGCGGTGCCCCGAGGCCCAAGATGGTGGGCCCCACGCGGCCAGGTACAGTGGCCGCGTGGGCCACCCCATTTTGGCCCTCCGGCCTTGATGCATGTAAAATGCATACATGAACTTTGCACTTTAATTGCTTATATTCCAATCATATTTGCATCATATAAGGGTTATATCAATGTTTTATAATGATTTTGGGAATATTCATTTATTTCCTATTTTTATGGAATTAACCCTGCACAGGCAGAAAACCCCGTTTTCTTATTTTAATGTTTCAGGGACCCAAACGTCAACGAAATCACCTGGAAATTTACGGGCGTCAATATTTGGAAGGAAGAAGACCTGTGGGCGAAGGAAGCGAGCAAAGGAGGCCGAGGGCCAAACGGGGGGCCCACGCGGCCAGGTACTGTAGCCGCGTGGGGCCCACCCATTTGGGCCTCGTGGCTCCGTTGCCGTCGATCTTCGCTCCACCGACATTCGTCTTGACCTAAAAACGCCTATAAAAAAGGTCCCCCGACGTTCTCTGGAAGGAGCGCCGCACAAACACAGAAACACCGAAACGGAGATCAGGAGCTGCAGATTGGAGGGGGAAAACTCCGGCGGGGCGCTGCCGGCGTGGTCTCCATCTTCTCCATCGACTTCTCCACCGTCTCCATGATGAAGAGGGAGTAGTCCACCTCTGGACTATGGGTTTGTGGAAGTAACTTATGTATCTCTCCTCTCTTGAGCTTCACTAATTAGCACCGTATGAGCTGCTGAACATGATTACGGTCACCGTTGTAATACCTTTGTGGTGGATCTTTATGAGTTAATATATGTTTGAGATTGCAATGTTTGTTTCAGTTATGAGTATAGATGCATATTATGTACCCCGTTCTTGTCTACTTGTTTTGATCAAGCATGTTTATGAGAGCGTGTGTGGGGGAACGTGTGCATTAGTTGGAGTAACGGGGGGTGGCTAGTGCAGTGAACGTGAGAGAAAGTTCTGCGATCCACTTTGGTATCTTTACCTTACTTTGTTACCTCACTAGGGATAAACTAAAATACCATGCTACCGGGGATGTGGGCGTGACCATTGCCACTACTCCATGACTAGATCTAGCATGTTCTTATTTTCACTTCATGTCATGATACTTAATGCTATACTCTGAGTTATCTTAATTACTGAGGTGTTATGATTTAGTTCGCATCTTGGTGGAGTATAAGAGAGGTTAATAACCAAAAGATCTCTATGTTAGGACGTGATGCCCATATATCTAAGTAACTTGTTATCAAACCCTGTGTTGCAATCTCATATGTTAACTGTGTGTTCCATTGTCTACCACTTTATAAAGAGAGAGTGCATTTGTGAAACCATGAACCCCAGTCCATTTTTAATCATAAGAAACACCTTTCCAACACCATATACCACTTTTCTATTTTCAGCCATCATTAAATCCGAAAATACAAAAATACTTTTCATCTTGCATACATCATTCAAAAACCCAAAAATATCATTTATCATTGCATCCACCATCATTGCATATTTATTTCTTGTTTGCATTGCATAACTATCCTGATATCATTCTTACACCTTGTGCTTGACAACCACAGGTGAGGTTGAGGACCAAAACATCTAACCTTGTTTTGTAGGTAACCAAAAGAAGGATAAGAAGATAAATCTACCACTTCAGATTCCCCGAGAGTTCGATATTAAACCCTCGAGTCACCCCTCGTGGGGAAAACTGTCTTCCACTTACTATACACTCTGCACTTGGAGTCTCAACCTAATCCCGTTTATTTTGCAGGTATCAAACTTGCTCTTCGGGACATCAAGACGTTTTCTGGCGCCGTTGCCGGGGAATCGTAGCTGAGAGATTTATCCAAGGGTGTGCATCATCGCATTCATCTCACAACAAAGTCAACGTCACCAACTTGTGCTAACACCTAAGCTTGGGGAGGTTGCACCTACGTGAGCACCATCTTATCCATCTTTACTTACAAAGCAATTTATTTGTTTTGTTAGTGTCATTGCATATCATATCATATTTATTTCAGTTTTGCATAAAAAATTAAAAATACCAAAAAAAACTTGCTATCATGGTGCTTGGAAACAAACAAGGAGGGAGTTCTCTAGGGAATTCTGTTTCTAGTTTTAAACAATATCATGGAGAAACATTAAAAGATGCTTGGGTAAGAATTAATAGGATGCATTATGAAGATCCTACACCTTGTGAAGATGAAAAGCTAAATCTTTATTTCTATTATGGAATAGATCCTTGGTATCAAAATGCTTTAGATGGGGCTACAGGTGGAAGTTTTGTCTTGTCAACACCACCTTGTGCAGCCATGACACTTAGAAGGATTTTTGGTAGCTTTGTGGGTAGCAAGAAAAAGTTGGAAGACACCACAATAGCACTTGCTTCATCAAAGGATAAATTTGAAACTAAGTTAGAAAAGCTACCTAGTAAGGAAGATTTTGAACAACTAGTTTCTTATTCTGAAAACATTATTCCAAAGATAAACAATGAATTGGTTAATGTCATGCATAAGTTGAGAATTTGTGAGAAAGAATTTCTGGAAAAAGATGTTTACCTGAACAATATTGAGGAAAAATTGGTTCGAGTTAGTGATTCATTGAGAAAAGATTCATCTCTTAAACATGTGAAGAGTTCCTGTAGCAACAAGTTTGGGTTAAAAAGGAAAAGAAAGTTGAGGAAGTTAAAATGCTTAATGAAGTCAAGGATCCTTTGCTTGACTTAGAAAATTGTAGCTTGCATGAATTAATATCTATCTTACAAAAATTTGCAAGTGATCCTTCCATCAACACTAACCAAGCAGGTTTTGGTTCTTATATTGCTAATCATGTCTTGAAAGAAAAGATTGCTAGGTACAACCAAGAGGCTATGATACCACCTAAGCTTGGGGATATGTGGATACCTAAGGTACTAGTAACTATTGGAAAAGAGACACACCATGCCATACTTGATCTAGGATCTAGTGTCTCTGTTTTATCTAAAGAACTATATGAAGTGCTTGAATTGAAAAATCTTGAAAAATGCTAGCACTTGCTGATGACTCTATTAAACATGCTTTGGGAAAAGTAAGTGATGTTATGGTAGAGTTACATATGACTTTTGTGCCTGTGGATTTTCTAATCATGGACATGGGGAATAAAACCTCTAGTCCTATTATTCTTGGAAGACCTTTTCTTCGTACCACAGGTGCTATCATTGATTCAAAGGAAGGGAATGTAAAGTTTCAGTTTCCACACAAGAAGTGCATGGAACACTTTCCAAGGAAGAGGGAACCACCAAAGTTCAAGCTCCCTCATGAGCTTCGTCCACAATAAAACAACAAGTAAGAAGCCTAGCTATATGGCTATAAAGAAAGCGCTTTGCGGGAGGCAACCCGGTTATTTTTGTGTGTGATTTTTCTTTGTGTCCTCTTGCTGTAACAAGAGATTTGTGTTAGTTAGGTTCTGGAGTTTTTAATAAAGTGCCAAGTTTTACCCTTTTTGGTTTGAAAAAGTTGCTTATAGCGTTCGGAGATTTTATTCCTGCACGAGTCAGTGCACGGTATGATTTTTAATTCTTATTCTGTAACTCCGAATGAGCTCATATTTGAACTGTAGTTGCAACTTTTCATCCTCTGTATGCATGAATTTTTCGGAATTTTTCGAGAAAGTTTGGTAGGGTAGAAAAATACGTTTTGCTGCTGCTGTTTTTCTGGACAGATTCTGTCCCATTTTGTTTGATGCATGCTTTGAGCTTTTAAGTTGAATCTTTTTGATCCAATTGAGTTTATGAGTAGGCATACAACATTATACACTTTCTGGACATGTCATATGAATTTTTGTTCAAGGATTATATGCAGCAAGGAACCTATTTGTTTATCACTATTAATGCACCCCACAGAAAAGAGATGGGAGAAACGGTGTTTTGAAGTTTTTTCACAGGGATTGGAGGAGATGCACCAAGAGCTATCCAAGGATGGTGAAGACCATAAGCTTGGGGATGTGAAGACAACCCCGCTGGACCTACACACTCTCGGTTTGCACACGTCCAACTTCTGTTTTTCGATCGAAACACTTTATCGCATAAACTTGGAGCGTCGTTTTTTTTTTGTTTGAGTCTTGAGAGACCACCACACTATCAATTATATATGAGAGAGCTACTGGAAATATGGGTTGAAATATGTTGGATGCTTTTATAAGATTGGGAAAAGGGATGTTTGACTTGATTTTTAATGATACATATAGTTGCATGATTCATGAGCTTGTTTATGAGTAATAGTTTGCAAATTCTTTTTGTAGAGCTATCACTTATTCATGTTTTGGTGCTGATTGTTATTTCACTTGGTTTAACATGGATTAGTTAGTTCTATGGACACTCATGCATGCATCTAGATGGTCAACTTTCTCCCTTTTGCTAGCCCAAAAACTCCAACAAGCAAAAACTTGTTTCCAACACCTTCAACCAAAGTTATTCCAGTGAGTCCACCATATCTACCTATTGGCTTTATGCTATTCCGAGTATGTTTAACATGTTGTTTGTGTTATCTTACCTCTGAATGAAAATGTTTATGTTATTGATTGCAATGGAAAAAATTGGTTATATAGCTCTCACGAACTTGATGCACAATGTTCTTTTATTTGCATAATAAAACTTGACCCATTGTGATTAAGATTATGATGTTTGTGGCTTGATGAATGTTTTGGGTTGGAAGTTAGCCCATATGTGCTGTCACATGGCAAGCTTTCAACACGCTCTTCATCTCATTTAGTTGATATCATGTGCTTTTGTCTATGGATGCTTATCATGTTGAAATAAATGTGGAAATAGAGTGAGTTTAAATGAGTTTGTGTAAATGGTTAGAGAGACGCCTGGGCCGCTAATCTAAGCCATGCATCATTCATGGTGGAAATTTACTTACATACTATGGTGAACCTTCTGTGATACACCTTGCAATAAAAAACTATTCCAAATGGTAAATAAAAAGGGTGTTGAGATTGTTCATTTTGTTTGTTTGTCTTGTCATTTTGATATGGGCTTGTTCCATATCTTGGGACAAGAGGTACCCCAGTTGACGCTCTTGATGATACTATTATGCTTACAATGATATTTAATTGAACTTGCTTTGTTTCCCAAGTTGAGTAACACATGGTGTAAGTACTTGTATTCAAGGGGCATGAGACATTCAACCCATTCTTTATCAAGCACACTACTCATATTTGCTTTCACTTTAACCTTAATCATTCAAGATGCTATGATAGGGGCAATGAGAGCTTGACACCAATGAATACCTTATTGCAATCATTAACTTAAGTAGAAGAGTTTGGAAGTTGGATGAAACTTATGCATGCTTTACCTCTACTCACATATACATCTTTCCAAAGTGTACACCTATCATATTCAGATTTTCATCTACACTCTATGACCATTGTAGGATGTTCTACTTATCATTATGCATACATGTGTTCCATATTACTTGCTACCATGTTACACTTTGTGAACTATCAATGAACATCCTTGTCTTGAATACTTGATATCACTTCATAAACTATTTGCATATTGCTACTCCTTTGAAGAATGAATCATTTGACTATATGTAGCAATAGTAATCATCTTTGATATCATTGTTAAGTATTAAATTGCAAAGTCCATGTTAGTTTTATCATCTTCATACTCGAGGACGAGCATGGATTAAGCTTGGGGATGTTGATGCATGTAAAATGCATACATGAACTTTGCACTTTAATTGCTTATATTCCAATCATATTTGCATCATATAAGGGTTATATCAATGTTTTATAATGATTTTGGGAATATTCATTTATTTCCTATTTTTATGGAATTAACCCTGCACAGGCAGAAAACCCGTTTTCTTATTTTAATGTTTCAGGGACCCAAACGTCAACGAAATCACCTGGAAATTTACGGGCGTCAATATTTGGAAGGAAGAAGACCTGTGGGCGAAGGAAGCGAGCAAACGGAGGCCGAGGGCCAAACGAGGGGGGCCCACGCGGCCAGGTACTGTGGCCGCGTGGGACCCACCCGTTTGGGCCTCGTGGCTCCGTTGCCGTCGATCTTCTCCACCGACATCGTCTTGACCTAAAAACGCCTATAAAAAAGGTCCCCCGACGTTCTCTGGAAGGAGCGCCGCACAAACACAGAAACACCGAAACGGAGATCAGGAGCTGCAGATTGGAGGGGGAAAACTCCGGCGGGGCGCTGCCGGCGTGGTCTCCATCTTCTCCATCGACTTCTCCACCGTCTCCATGATGAAGAGGGAGTAGTCCACCTCTGGACTATGGGTTTGTGGAAGTAACTTATGTATCTCTCCTCTCTTGAGCTTCACTAATTAGCACCGTATGAGCTGCTGAACATGATTACGGTCACCGTTGTAATACCTTTGTGGTGGATCTTTATGAGTTAATATATGTTTGAGATTGCAATGTTTGTTTCAGTTATGAGTATAGATGCATATTATGTACCCCGTTCTTGTCTACTTGTTTTGATCAAGCATGTTTATGAGAGCGTGTGTGGGGGAACGTGTGCATTAGTTGGAGTAACGGGGGGTGGCTAGTGCAGTGAACGTGAGAGAAAGTTCTGCGATCCACTTTGGTATCTTTACCTTACTTTGTTACCTCACTAGGGATAAACTAAAATACCATGCTACCGGGGATGTGGGCGTGACCATTGCCACTACTCCATGACTAGATCTAGCATGTTCTTATTTTCACTTCATGTCATGATACTTAATGCTATACTCTGAGTTATCTTAATTACTGAGGTGTTATGATTTAGTTCGCATCTTGGTGGAGTATAAGAGAGGTTAATAACCAAAAGATCTCTATGTTAGGACGTGATGCCCATATATCTAAGTAACTTGTTATCAAACCCTGTGTTGCAATCTCATATGTTAACTGTGTGTGTTCCATTGTCTACCACTTTATAAAGAGAGAGTGCATTTGTGAAACCATGAACCCCAGTCCATTTTTAATCATAAGAAACACCTTTCCAACACCATATACCACTTTTCTATTTTCAGCCATCATTAAATCCGAAAATACAAAAATACTTTTCATCTTGCATACATCATTCAAAAACCCAAAAATATCATTTATCATTGCATCCACCATCATTGCATATTTATTTCTTGTTTGCATTGCATAACTATCCTGATATCATTCTTACACCTTGTGCTTGACAACCACAGGTGAGGTTGAGGACCAAAACATCTAACCTTGTTTTGTAGGTAACCAAAAGAAGGATAAGAAGATAAATCTACCACTTCAGATTCCCCGAGAGTTCGATATTAAACCCTCGAGTCACCCCTCGTGGGGAAAACTGTCTTCCACTTACTACACACTCTGCACTTGGAGTCTCAACCTAATCCCGTTTACTTTTGCAGGTATCAAAGCCTTGCTCTTTGGGACCATCAGGCCTCCGTTTGCTTGATTCCTTCGCTCCTACGTCTTCCTCCTTCCAAAATAATGACGCCTGTATTTTTCCAGATTTTTATGACGTCGTTTAGGTCCCTGAAACATAAAAGGAAAGAAATAGGGTTTTCTGCCTGCGCAGGGTTAATTCCATAAAAATAGGAAACAATTATTTTATTTCCTAAAATCATTAAATAACAGTGGTATAAGTATAACCCTTATATGATGCAAATATGATTGGAATATGAGTGATATAGTGCAAAGTTCATGTATGCATTTTACATGCATCAACATCCCCAAGCTTAACAAATACTCGTCCTCGAGTATGAAGGTGATAAATCTAACATGGGCTTTGCAATAGAGCACTAACAATGAATATCAAAGATGATTGCTACTGCTACATAGAGTCAAATGATTCATTCTTCAAAGGAGTAGTAATATGCAAGATAGTTTAGGAAGTGATGTCAAGTATTCAATGCAAGGATGTTCAATGATAGTTCACAAAGTGTAACATAGAAGATAGTAATATGGACCACATGTATGTATAATGATAAGTAAGAACATCCTACATTGGTCATAGAGTGTAGATGAAAATCTGAATATAAAAGGTGGACACTTTGGAAAGATGTATATGTGAGTAGAGGTAAAGCATGCATAAGTTTCATCTAACTTCCAAACTCTTCTACTTAAGTTAATGATTGCAATGTGGAATTCTTGGTGTCAAGCTCTCATTACCCTATCATAGCATTTTGAATGATTAAATTTTAATGTGAAAGCAAATATGAGTAGTGTGCTTGATAAAGTAAAGGTTAGGTGTCTCATGCCCCTTGAATACAAGTACCTACACCATGATTACTCAACTTAGAAAACAAAGCAAGTTCAAGTTCTATCGTTTTAAGTAATAATAGTATCATTAAGAGCGTCAACTGGGGTACCTCTTGTCCCAGGATATGGAACAAGCCCATATCAAAATGACAAGACAAACAAACAAGATGAACTAACTCAACATCCTTTTTATTTACCATTGGAATAGCTTTTATTATAAGGTGCATCACAGACGGTTCACCATAGCATGTAAATAAATTTCCACCATGAATGATGCATGGCTTAGATTAGCGGCCCAGGCGTCTCTCTAACCATTTATACAAACTCATTTAAACTACTTTATTTCCACCTCATTCCACCATGATAGGCATCCATAAACAAAAGTACATGATATCAACTAAATGATGAAGGAGCATGTTGAAAGCTTTGCATGTGACAGCACATATGGGCTAACTCCCAACCTCGTGAAAGCTGTATAACCAACTTTTCCCATAACAATCAATAACGTAAACATTTTCATTCAGAGGTATAGATAACATAAATATCATGATATACATACTCGGAATAGCATAAAGCTAATAGGTATATATGGTGGATTCACTAGAATAACTTTGGTTGAAGGGGTTGGAAACAAGGTTTTGCTTGTTGGAATGTTTGGGCTAGCAAGAGGGAGAAAGTTGACCATCTAGATGCATGCATGAGTGTTCATAGAACTAACTAATCCATGTTAAACAAAGTAAAATAACTTTCAGCATCAAAACATGAATAAGTGATAGCTCTTGATAAATCATTTGCAAATTATTACTCATAAACAAGTTGATGAATCATGCAACTATATGTATCATTAAAAATCAATTCAAACATCCCTTTTCCCAATATGATAAAAGCATCCAACATATTTCAACCCATATTTCCAGTAGCTCTTTCTCATATAAATGATAATGTGGCGGTCTCACAAAATAACAAACAAACCAAAAACAAACAAAAAGACGCTCCAAGTTTATGCGATAAAGTGTTTCGATTGAAAAACAGAAGTTGGACGTGTGCAAACCGAGAGTGTGTAGGTACAGTGGGGTTGTCTTCACATCCCCAAGCTTATGGCCTTCACCATCCTTGGATAACTCTTGGTACATCTCCTCCAATCTCTATGAAAAAACTTCAAAACACCGTTTCTCCCATTTTCTTTTCTGTGGGGTGCATTAGTAGTGATAAACAAATAGGTTTCTTGCTGCATATAATCCTTAAACAAAAACATCATATGAATGTCCAGAAAGTATATAATGTTGTATGCCTACTCATAAACTCATTTGAATCAAAAAGATTCAAGATACAAGTTCAAAACATGCATAAAACAAAATGGGACAGAATCTGTCCAGAAAAACAGCAGCACAAAAACATATTTTTCTACCCTACCAAACTTTGCGGAACAATTCTGCAAAAATTCATGCATACAGAGGATGAAAAGTTACAACTACAATTCAAATATGAGTTCATTCGGAATTACAGAATAAGAATTAAAAATCATACCGTGCACAGATTCGTGTAGGAATAAAATCTCCGAACGCTGTAAGCAACTTTTCAAGACCAAAGCGGGTAAAACTTGGCACTTTATTAAAAACTCCAGAAACTAAACTAAAAACAAACTCTCTTGATACAGCAAGAGGACACAAAGAAAATGACACATAAAAATAACCGGGTTGCCTCCCGCAAAGCGCTTTCTTTATAGCCATATAGCTAGGCTTCTTACTTGTTGTTTATTAAAGATGAAACTCATGAGGGAGCTTGAACTTTGATGTTCCCCTCTTTTTTGGGAAGTGTTCCATGAATTATACCAGGGTCCCATGGTGCTCTCAAACCGATCAAAATAATAGTCAAGTTGAAACCTATTTGAGAGAAACACAAGACACAAAAGTAATAACAACGAAGTCTAACTTTCTTCCTAAGCATTGGCATTTTGTATATGAATGAATCACAATGAATAGAAGTTTTCCAATGCATATTAACAGTAGTTACTTGCAGCCCATAATTATTAGTAGCATAAATAGGGTTCTCATCACCTCCTCTCTCATAATAGTTGCAAGTAATAGAAGTGTATTCAACCATATAACCAATAGGATCTTCCAATTTAGATAATTTAGGCACATAAAGAGGATCATTAAATTTATTTTGGAATTCATTAGCATGCTTCCCTCTTTCAAAATAGTTATTAAGATCAATATCAAGTTTAATATCATGGTTGTAACAAAGATTTGGAACTAAAGATAATTGCAAACCACATAAGTATTTCTCAACATAAGCAAATTTCTCCTCTATAGTGTTATTAGGAGAATTCAGGAACAAAGTAGGACTCTTATTAGTAAGAGTATTTTCACAAACAGCAAGTATATCATTTTTATCCTCACATAAAGTAGTAACAAGTTCTAAACATGGAGGATTATCAATAAGCATAGGACCATCATCTAAAGCATTATCATATAACATATTTAAGCAACATTCCTCATTATTATCAATAAGTTTACTAACAAAAGGTTTTTGAGTTTGAGTGTTACTATCATATGTTGATGGTGAAGTTGGGGGATCCAACTCTTCATTCTCCAGTTATTCATCTTTTTCAGCATCTTCTTGAGATTGCATGGGCATCCCCAAGCTTATGTTTGTATCCTCTTCTTCACATTCTTCCTCTTCCAAGCTTATGTGTTCATCATCTTCTTCCTGCAAAATATTAGTACTTTCTTGGGGAGTAAAATATTTAAGAAAAACCTCCCTCAAAATACTCCAATCAGTTTTCACTTCTTCATCCAAAGACATGTACCAATCACGAGCATTACCAGATAAAGACAAATATAATAGCTTCATTTTTATTTGATCATCAGAAATACCAGGAAGCCTAAATGAACCACATATTTCATCAATTGTTTCTATGTGTTCACATGCAGACTTAGTTCCATCCCCTATAAATGGTTTGTTCATAACTCTTTTAACATGACCAATGGGAACTTTAAATCCCATTTTAGGTACACAGTAGTTTCAACCACTTTAGCAGTAGTGGCATAAGCACTTTCATATAAAGCAAGATGCAGCGATGCACGAGTCATAAAAGCCATAAACCTCCCCAAGCTTAGATGATTGCAAGATATAAAACAAGTTTAAAGAAACCTCCCCAAGCTTAGTCTAGTGCACACAAGAATAGAAACTTAAACGCTACGCTCCCCAGCAACGGTGCCAGAAAAGTACTTGATTACCCCCAAGAGCAGGGGATCACTATAGCACCTCTCAATGTGGAAGTAAGGTATCGATCCGCAGGAGAAATAAGGAAAAGTTATCTATTCCCTACAACTAAAGTGTCACAAGTTTTAGTTGATTATGCACTAAACAAGTTTAAAGAACAAGGTGGTTGATTTGATGGATGGAAGTTTAATGTAACCAAGCAAGAATGTAAAAGTGTCCCAATCCTCTTCAATGCAAGAAGACAAGACAAAGGTTTTCTCTTATAGGAACAATGGACATGGGTTCATGGGTTCACTTAATCCTCTCTCTCTCATCTACGGTGATTATCATGTTATAGATAAAGTACACACAATTGTCATGTTTTAATGGTAGCTTTTTATGACGGCTATATGTCCTAAAACACATACTTGAAAGAGGTATTCATTTGTGTTGCTAGGTCACCCTCGTAAGGCTAGCGTGGTTGCTGTCACTCCCACATCATACTCTTCCTTTTCACCCCCAGATAAAGGATGTTGGGCGGTACTGTGTCACTCAATACCTATGCCGTGTCACATCGGCCATCCCGTACCCACATACATCATACTTCTTTAAAGAACAATATTCTATCAAAGCATGACAAGTCATAAAAGTTCCAACACAACAGTAAATGCATAACAAATCATCTCATACCACTAATATCCACCATAGGAATTACATAGATGACCGCAATCATGTTCAGCAGCTCATACGGTACTAATTAGTGAAGCTCAAAGAGAGGAGAGATACATAAGTTACCACCACAACCCCATAGTCCAGTGGGTGGACTACTCCCCCTTCATCATGGAGACGGTGGAGAAGTCGTTGGAGAAGGTGGATACCACCCCGGCAGCGCCCCGCCGCAGTTTTCCCCCTCCAATCTGCAGCTCCAGATCTCCGTTTTCGTGTTTCTGTCTTCTGGCGGCGCTTCTTCCAGAGAACGTCGGGGGACCTTTTTTATAGGCGTTTTTAGGTCAGGACTAGGTCGGTGGAGCAAAAATCGACGGCAGCAGAGCCCGAGGCCCAAGATGGTGGGCCCCACGCGGCCAGGTACAGTGGCCACGTGGGCCACCCCCTTTTGGCCCTCTGGCCTCCGTTAGCTTGATTCCTTCGCTCCTACGTCTTCCTCCTTCCAAAATAATGACGCCTGTATTTTTCCAGATTTTTATGACGTCGTTTAGCTCCCTGAAACATAAAAGGAAAGAAATAAGGTTTTCTGCCTGCGCAGGGTTAATTCCATAAAAATAAGAAACAATTATTTTATTTCCTAAAATCATTAAATAACAGTAATATAACCCTTATATGATGCAAATATGATTGGAATATGAGTGATATAGTGCAAAGTTCATGTATACATTTTACATGCATCACGTGCCCGTGCAGTTCATCATGAAAAACCTGAACGTTGTGTCGAACCTCCCAGGGCGGATCATGAGGAAGGTGCCGCAGCTAGCGGCGCTGATGCCGCTCTCGGGAAGCTGTTGGCCTCTGCGGACGTGGAGGCGCGACTCAAGGGTGTGAACATGGGCACCATCACACCCTTGCCGCTGGTGCAGGAGATCAAGATCCCGTCCGTAGAGCAGTTGGCGAACTGCGGCGTGCGGATCGTGCCCGCAACAGAAGGGATCGCGGGGATCGCCTTTGACATGGCAACGGCGACGCTGAGCCTGCCAGTTATCTACCTTGACAGCAACACGGAGGTGATCCTCCGCAATCTCGTTGCCTATGAGAGCTCCGCCGTACGCGGGCAGCTGGTGATGGCGCGGTACACGGAGCTGATGAACGGCATCATTGACATGCCCAAGGACGTGAAGATCTTGCAGGAATGTAAGATAGTCTTCAACGGCATGAAGATCGACAAAGAGGAAGCAGACATGTGGAATGGGATGTGCCGTGCGGTGCGGCCAGGCAAGGTGCCGCTGATGGACAAGGTGATCAAGGAGGTGAACACCCATAGGAACAACATGAGGTCCGTGAAAGTGAAGAAGATGATCAAGCGATACGTGTTCGGGTCGTGGAAGGTTCTAACGCTGCTCGCTGCTCTGGTGCTGCCGATGATGACAGGGCTGCAGACATTCTGCATGGACTACGACTGCAAACGTTGGTCCGGTGGCATACTGCCGCAGCTGCCTCCGCAGCTAGAGGAGGGAAGTAACCTAGACCTGTAACAGCCCAACGTTTGAAACCTAAAATCTGTATAAAATTTTCGCGTTTTGCTTCATATTCGCATCATTGCATCATGGCATCATACTAACTTGTTAAACATCTCACAAGTTGGTATGACAAACTTGCACACAAATGCTGGAAATGGTTGCAAACCAAATGAGCTTGTCTTGATGAACTTGGTTGCAAATCTCAAATCCATATTTGTCAAGGAAGTTCCAAGAGTCCAATATCATATTTGCACTTGCTCCAGATATTAGTGCACACATTTGGAAATTGAACAAAATGGCATAACCCAACGCGTTGAACAAAGGTGGTCCAAAATATTATTCTACGCAGAGCCAATTTTTGTGTAGCTTCTACTCAATATGGGGATGCTCCCCAAATTTTCCCAGATTTTCTAAAAATGTGTTGTGCCTAGAGAAAATTCCGGGAAGTTGCTGTCCAATGTTTGAGCAGAAAAGGACCAAATTGTAAATTCCCGGGGACCTGCCCGTGATGAACCAATTTCTCCCAGGGACCTCTTTGCGATTTCAGTTTCTTCTCCCTCTCCACTGTAGCGACCGAGGCGCCCATGCCCGCGCCGCACCACCAGCTCGACGTCGCCCCCTCGCTGGACCCCCTCCCCTGCCCCCATGCGAAGGGGACAAGCACGCCCACGAGCTGCTCTGCCCCCTCCCTCGACTCGCTTCCTCGTTTCCCCTGTTTCCTCCCCCGTTTCTCCTCTCCCCACTGCCGCCATGGCCGCGACGCTCCGCCGCCGTGCCGCCGTCGCCTGAAGCTCCCCGTCCAAATCCAGCCCTGCCACGAGCTTCGCCGTGCCGTGCTCCACCTTCACGCCAAGGGAATCGAGCCGCGCCGCTGTGAAACGCCGTCGCCGTCCTCGTTTCCCTCCGCCACCGTCGCCACTATCGCCGTCGATTTCCGCCGCCATTGAGCCACCTCCGGCCACACCCGTCCACCCCATCGCGTCCGTGGTAGGTTCCTGCCCATGCTGGCCCTCTCTCCCCTCCTATCCCTCGCTGTAGCATCGCCGCCGTCGCCGGAGACGCCCATCCCGCGCGCCACGCTCGCCCGGCCGTGCGACCGGCCTAGGCCGGGCCAGAGACCGGTGGTCTCTGTTAGTCTGTTAGGTGGCTGGCCCACCAGCGGCCCAAACCGGTGGGGAGGCCGGTGCCCTCTGTTAGCAGGCCGGCCTGCCAGCCGGCCCAGACCGGCCAGGAGGCCGGTGGCTCTGTAACTATTCTAGGCCGTTTCTTTTTTTTTAGGATTTCTGTTTTTCTATTTTCTCTCTCGTAGCGTATGTTGTTCCCGCTACTCTCTCGCGCAACTTCGGACATCGAACAACGTTGAATCACACGATCCCTCCCTCTCTCCCGAGTTCGAGGAATCGATCCGTCGAGTTTAATTCTTTAAAAGCACATAATTAAAAAGGGAAATTAATAAAAAAATCATAACTCTTTATCGGGGTATCCGAAAATTATGTGTGAGATACCAAAATGTTCAGAAAAGCATGAACTACCTAAAATCATCGTCATCATGCATATTTGATCCCAATTATAACAATGTACTTATAGTAGTATCGGAATCACTAAGTTAAATATGGGGGAATTCTTTCTTTAGTCGAAGTAATCCTTCCACCCCCATTTAATAATGCTAGATAGCTCATAATAAGTTCCATGCATTTAAATTGTCATACCATCATGTGTTTGCGCATTGCATTTGTGAAGCATGTGTGGTGATTGATTGTCTCTTCCCGTGTTTTGTGCACCGGTAGATCAAGGAGGTGAAGTGCCACCCCCGTCTCGTGACGATCCGTACTACCAGCCGTATCAACAAGGCAAGCGTAATCCCCCCTCTGAGCATATCTTATCCTATGTTTCCGCAAATATTTTCTCCACTATAATATTGCATGCGGTTCTAAATGTCAACTTTTGTCGGATTAGAGTATCCTATAGTTGCATTAATTCCCTATGCCATTATCTGTTTCCCCTCCTATTAACCATAGGTTTGTGTTGTTGGCCGAGCTACTTATAAATGCTATGTGATGCTTAGCCATGCCTAGTTATATGCATAGCTATACGATGGATATATGTGTTGTTGGAAACAGGTGTGAATGTTGAGATGATGGTGGAGAATTGTGGTGACGGATAATAAAATGCTTAAAGGTGGGGATGAGAGGCCACTGTGGTTGTGGTGTTTTGTCTCGTTCTCGCCGCCTAGGTGCGAGTTCTTTACCTCTTGAACCAAGACTGAGCGTGCAACCATGCGTGAGGCCTATGCATTTGCAGGAACCCTCATAGACTAAATAACTCGAGCGGGGCTAGCCAGGGTCCTCTAGTTCGGGCTTCCATTTGCGCGTGCGTGATGATGGTGGGATGAACTGAGATGAGGATTGTGGTGTTAGGAAAATGAGTGGCCACGGGGCACGGTGTCGATGATCCGTGCTTCGTCCTCACTGATGATCCTGGGTTAGTCCTTAACGAGGGAGAAGTCGACACCGCTCCCACCCAGCCGGTTTTCCATGGAAGAGAGCTAATGATCAGGTAATGGGCCGGACGGTACGCGTGGCAAACATTTGTACACCCCTGCAGGGTTAAATCTTTTCAAAAAGCCATGTCCGCGGTTATGGACGAACTTGGGAAGTGAAGGTAAGATCATAGAATAACTTTAACGGAATGATTAAAAACTGGGTACTAGAGGTACCACTCACAAATGCAAGGTGAGCTTCCTCGAGGGTGATTCGGGGAGGTGCCTTGATGACAGGTACAGGGGATGATGTTGAGAAAGGTGATGAAAGAAAGAGTACTTCTTACCTCTTTTGAAAATACTCTGTTTAGTCAATGCCTTTGAGTGATGTTTTCATAAATAAAATCAGCTTTATGCAAAACAACCATATACTTTGAAAGCCTCATCGAGCATATATTAGCTCTTAATCTTGCGAGTTCGTCGAACTCAACGTCTTTGCTTTTGTTTCAGAGGAGGACTTCACCGATCTCGAAGGTGGGTTCTTTGTGGACGTCGACGAGTAGTCTGGGGTTCCCAGGTGGCAGCTTGGGACATCCTGGAACAGCTGGCGCTGTGATGTTTATCTGTAGGCCTCTTAGGCCATATGTTGGATCTTGTTGTTTAGAACAACCTATTTGCTTCCGCTTGTTGTAATGTTGGGTCTGTGACCTCTGGTTGTCATTTGCTATCTTTCTCTGTATAAGAGTTGAACTATATATTTTTGTGTCGTAGAGTCTGTGATGTGCCAGTTGTTCCACAAGTCTTGATCTTACTATTATGCTTTGATAGTTGTGCCTGTGTTGAGGCATCAATCGGGGTGTTGCGTTGTCTGGAGTGAGGTGTACCCAGCAACGCCTGCCAAAGGTTTTGGCCGGGGATTGGTAAACCCGTAACCTCCGGTTGTATCGCTTAACCGGTGACACACAGCATCACTGTATAGCAGTCGGGTCAGGGCGCCACAAGTTGGTATCAGAGCAGTACTGCCTGTAGGAAACCCTTCTACTGGTCGATGTTGAGTCTAGTGATTGTGAAAATATTTTAACCTAAAAATGAGTTGTGAAAACCATCTTAGGATTCTTTTTACTCCTTATCTGGTTACCCTCTAATCTCGGAGCAATCTTACCTCGATTTGAGTTTAAAGGTTTTACTTCTCACCTGTTACTTCAAAATGATTAGAAACGGGGTGGGTTCGACCTTGAGTGTTATGTGTCACGTTGCTCCCGCTGCGTTGTCAATCCAAATCAATCAGATGTTCATGTTATCTTCTACCGAGTCAAATCATTTGATCCTTTCTTTGGGTTTTAACCCATGGACTTGAACATAAGGTCCCGGATTGTGCCAACTAGAGTGTGTTAAGTTGTGATTTCTTAACTCTCGCTAGTAGCACATGATGCTGATCTTTGACCCAAGTTCTATCTTGTTTTTCCTTCTCGCAAAGTATTATCGTCCCTAGTCTGTGTACTTGTGAAGACGCTAATGCTATTGTTCGACCATTCGGAGAAAGATACTAACTGTGTCATTGTCAAATCTCCAGAATGGCTCGAGGAGGCCGTGGAGGCCGTGGAGGCCGTGGTGGTCGCGGTAACCACAATGATGATGAGGATGATCTGCCGCCACCACCCACAATGGCTCAAGTCTTGATGGCCATTGAGGAGAACCGTGGGCGCAATGAGCGCTTGCTTGAGCAGTTGGTGCAGCAGAATGCACGGAGGAACGAGTGCAACACTCTCACTGAGTTCCTGCGCTCCAGCCACCCACTTTGCTGATGCTAAGGAGCCATTGGAAGCTGATGATTGGCTTCGTGCTTTGGAGCGCAAGTTCTCCGCGCTGCATGTCCATTGGCTGAACAAGTCAACTTTGCCACCTATCTCTTGGTTGGTGCTGCTGGCTGTTGGTGGGAAAGCCATGTGGCCTTGTTTCCAGCCAACCATGTCTTCACCTGGGCTGAGTTCCGCACTGCCTTTCGAGCGGAGTACATTCCCCAGCCAATCATGGATCTGAAAGGAGGGAGTTCCTGGATCTGCAACAGGGACGGATGGACCTCCGCACTATGGTCGTGAGTTCAACCACCTCTCTCGTTACGCCCCAAGGGACGTGACCAATGATGCTGACAAGCAAGAGCTGTTCCGCAAGGGTCTGAATCCGCAGCTCCGCTATGAGCTATTGCCCTTCAGGTTCCAGACCTATCAGGAGCTGTTCAATCAGGCTTTCACTCTTGAGCAAGGAAGAAAGGAACTTGAAGCTTCCAAGAGGCCCGCACATGGGGATCACCAGAGTTCCTCGGGTTCTGAGAGCAAGAAGCGCAGGGTGTTTGTCCCCTACAGCGCCGTACCTCGTGCTCCCTTCATGCCGAGGGCAGCGGATATAGGCCGCCTCCTCCGCGTCCCACTACTTCGACACTTGGGATAGGCGGAGTGGGTACCGTCCTATGCTACCTGCTCCACTGGAGTCACTTGCTACACCTGTGGCCAGGCTGGTCACACTTGCTACACTGTGGCCAGGCTGGTCACTACTCCGGGAGTGCCCCCAGAAGGCACCTCTCGCTATCACTCCTGCACGAGCCCCTGCCACTCCAACTGGCAAGGCTGGACCTATGGTGCGTGGTCGCCTGAACCACGTCTCTATTGAAGAAGCTGAAGATGATCCCGGCGTTCTCATGGGTGAGTTACGAATCAATGGCAATACAGCTACGGTTTTGTTTGACTCTGGAGCATCGCATTCATTCATATCCATAGCGTTTGCAAAAGAGCACAAAATACCGTTCGAGAAATGAGACGACCTTTGGAGATCTCCACTCCTGGCTCTAAATGGCAAACCGATGGCGTTACTCCTGAGGTCCAGATTATCATAGCATCCCTGTCCTTCCCTTTCCCGTTGATAGCCTTGAGGTCGAAGGGCCTTGATGCCATACTGGGCATGGACTGGTTAGCAAGATACCATGCTAATCTCGACTGTGCTGCTAAGTCCATCACCGTGACCCACCCTTCCGGTTACGATGTGCAGTTTTGGGCTACATATTCAGGACCTCCATCATCAGACAATCCCCTCTCCCCGGAGATCACCCTATGTTTCATGGAAGGCTTGTCCCCTCCTGAAATCCAGGACATACACGTGGTGTGTGACTTCCCGGATGTGTTCCCAGAAGAATTGCCTGGCATGCCACCTGATCGAAGTGTGGAGTTTGTCATAGACTTGCTTCCCGGTACTGCCCAATTTCCAAGAAGCCCTACCGCATGCCGGCGGAAGAGTTGGCTCTATTGAAGGAGCAAATTGATGAGCTGTTGGCGAAGGAGTTATTCAGCCTAGCAGTTCACCTTGGGGTTGTCCGGTACTCTTTGTCAAGAAGCGGGATTCCACCGTTCCCGTTGGTTACTGATTATCGGCCGTTGAATGCGGTGACAATCAAGAACAAGTATCCTATTCCCCGATCAATGATCTGTTGGATCAGTTAGCTGGTGCAAGAGTATTCTCCAAGATGGATCTGAGGTCAGGGTACCATCAAATAAAGATCAGAAAGGAGGATATCCCAAAGACGGCATTTGTTACTCGCTATGGCTCATATGAGTATACCGTCATGTCCTTTGGTCTCACAAATGCTCCAGCTACTTTCATGAGGCTCATGAATTCCATTTTCATGGATTATCTTGATAAGTTTGTCGTCATTTACATCGATGACATCCTCATCTATTCTAAAACCGACGAAGAGCATGATGAACACCTTCGGTTGGTTCTGACACGGCTTCGTGAACACCGTCTCTATGCCAAGTTCTCCAAGTGTGAGTTTTGGTTGGATAAACTTGTCTTCCTTGGACATGTAATATCTGCCAATGGTGTGGAAGTCATCCCCGACAAAATTCAAGCTATTCTAGACTGGAAAACTCCAATGTCAGTCAAGGACATTCGTAGCTTTCTCGGATTGGCGGGTTACTACCGCCGATTCATCGAAGCTTTCTCCAAAATAGCCAAGGCATTGACTGACCTTCTCAAGAAGGATAGAAAGTTCGTATGGACTGCCGAAGCTGAAGAGAGCTTCCAAGCCCTGAAAGCCAAGCTCACGTCCGCTCCTGTGCTTGTCCTGCCGGACACAAGCAAGGATTTCGTCGTCTTCTGTGACGCCTCTCTACAAGGTTTGGGCTGTGTGCTAATGCAAGATGGCCATGTTGTGGCTTATGCTTCTCGCCAACTTAAGCCACATGAGCTCAATTACCCTACTCATGATCTAGAGCTTGCCGCGGTGGTCTATGCTTTGAAGCAATGGAGACCATACCTGTTTGGTAACCGTTGCGAGATCTTCTCGGATCACAAGAGTCTGAAGTACCTCTTCACCCACCGGATTTAAATCTCAGGCAAAGGCGTTGGTTGGAGTTAATCACGGACTATAATGTGAGTCTGAACTATCAACCCGGCAAAGCAAACGTCGTGGCTGACGCGCTAAGTCGGAAGTCCTATTGCAACAATCTGATGATTGAAGAGGCTCAACCTGCTCTCCATGAAGAGTTTCCGTTTGAACTGGAAATGTTCCTTGGCTACCTTGCAAATCTGGAGATCAAATCTACTCTTGTGGACCAGATTAAGGATGCTCAGAAGCGTGACAAGGGTATTCTAAAAATCAAGGAGAACATTGCTAGTGGGAAGGCCAAATGTTTCTCTGTCAATGAATCCGGAGTTGTTTATTTTGGTGACCGCTTGGTGGTGCCAAAGAAACGAAAATTGAGGGAGTTGATCCTCCAAGAAGCTCATGAATCTCCTCTCTCCATTCATCCCGGTAGTACCAAAATGTACCAAGACCTTCGACCACTATTCTGGTGGACCCGTATGAAACGGGAAATTGCTAGGTATGTTGCTGAATGTGACACCTGTCGACGGGTAAAGGCTGAACATCAAAGACCTGCCGGCACTCTTCACCCTATTGCTATTCCCGAGTGGAAGTGGGATGAAATTGGTATGGACTTCATTACTGGCCTTCCGAAGTCTCCAAAGGGACATGATGCTATTTGGGTCATCATTGATCGACTATCAAAAGTGGCTCATTTCCTCCCAGTTCGTGTTGACATTACGGCTGCCAGGTTGGCAGACCTGTATGCTTCCCGGATTGTTGTCCTTCACGGCGTTCCCAAGAAGATAATTTCTGACCGTGGAAGCCTATTCACCTCCAAGTTCTGGACTAGTTTCCAAACTGCTATGGGAACTCGTCTCAACTTCAGCACCGCTTTCCATCCCCAAACTGATGGTCAGACCGAAAGAGTGAACCAAGTTCTGGAAGACATGCTTAGGGCATGTGTCATCTCTTTTGGCAAGGATTGGGAAAAGTATCTCCCTTTCGCGGAGTTCTCCTACAACCATAGCTATCAAGCTAGTCTGGGCATGGCTCCATTTGAGGTTCTCTATGGAAGAAAATGCCGAACTCCTCTGAATTGGTCTGAAACCGGAGAGAGAGCCCTCTTTGGTCCAGATATTATCAATGAAGCTGAGGAGAAGGTTCGAATCATAAGAGAGAATCTGAAGATTGCTCAGTCTAGGCAGAAGAGCTACTATGACAAGCATCATCAAGAGGTTCATTATGAAATTGGTGATAAAGCTTATCTCCGTGTCTCTCCCCTTCGTGGCGTTCGCCGTTTCGGTATCAAAGGGAAATTGGCACCTCGTTATGTTGGCCCATTTACCGTTCTGGGCAAGCGAGGAGATCTTTCTTATAAGTTGGAGTTACCGGTCAAATTCCCGAATGTACATGATGTGTTTCATGTCTCTCAACTTCGCCGGTGCTTCAAGGATCCTATCCATGGAGTCAATCATGAAGAGCTAGATCTCCAGGAAGATCTTACCTATCGCGAGCATCCTATCCGTGTTCTGGATGAAGCTGAAAGAAAGACTCGTAACAAGACCACCAAGTTTCTCAAAATTCAGTGGTCTCATCATTCCGAGGAAGAAGCAACTTGGGAAAGAGAGTCTAGTCTTCGTGAGGAGTATCCCGACTTCTTTCCGCAACCTTAGAATCTCGGGACGAGATCCCTGTAAGGAGGGTAGAATTGTAACAGCCCAACGTCTGAAACCTAAAATCTGTATAAAATTTTCGCGTTTTGCTTCATATTCACATCATTGCATCATGGCATCATACTAACTTGTTAAACATCTCACAAGTTGGTATGACAAACTTGCACACAAATGCTGGAAATGGTTGCAAACCAAATGAGCTTGTCTTGATGAACTTGGTTGCAAATCTCAAATCCATATTTGTCAAGGAAGTTCCAAGAGTCCAATATCATCTGTGCACTTGCTCCAGATATTAGTGGACACATTTGGAAATTGAACAAAATGGCATAACCCAACGCGTTGAACAAAGGTGGTCCAAAATATTATTCTACGCAGAGCCAATTTTTGTGTAGCTTCTACTCAATATGGGGATGCTCCCCAAATTTTCCCAGATTTTCTAAAAATGTGTTGTGCCTAGAGAAAATTCCGGGAAGTTGCTGTCCAATGTTTGAGCAGAAAAGGACCAAATTGTAAATTCCCGAGGACCTGCCCGTGATGAACCAATTTCTCCCAGGGACCTCTTTGCGATTTCAGTTTCTTCTCCCTCTCCCCTGTAGCGACCGAGGTGCCCATGCCCGCGCCGCACCACCAGCTCGACGTCGCCCCCTCGCTGGACCCCCTCCCCTGCCCCCATGCGAAGGGGACAAGCATGCCCACGAGCCGCTCTGCCCCCTCCCTCAACTCGCTTCCTCGTTTCCCTGTTTCCTCCCCCGTTTCTCCTCTCCCCACTGCCGCCATGGCCGCGACGCTCCGCCGCTGTGCCGCCGTCGCCTGAAGCTCCCCGTCCAAATCCGTCCTCGTTTCCCTCCGCACCGTCGCCACTGTCGCCGTCGATTTCCGCCGCCATTGAGCCACCTCCGGCCACCCCGTCCACCCCATCGCGTCCGTGGTAGGTTCCTGCCCATGCTGGCCCCTCTCTCCCCTCCTATCCCTCGCCGTAGCATCGCCGCCGTCGCCGGAGACGCCCATCCCGCGCGCCACGCTCGCCCGGCCGTGCGACCGGCCTAGGCCGGGCCAGAGACCGGTGGTCTCTGTTAGTCTGTTAGGTGGCCGGCCCACCAGCTGGCCCAAACCGGTGGGGAGGCCGGTGCCCTCTGTTAGCAGGCCGGCCTGCCAGCCGGCCCAGACCGGCCAGGAGGCCGGTGGGCTCTGTAACTATTCTAGGCCGTTTCTTTTTTTTTTAGGATTTCTGTTTTTCTGTTTTCTCTCTCGTAGCGTATGTTGTTCCCGCTACTCTCTCGCGCAACTTCAGACATCGAACAACGTTGAATCACACGATCCCTCCCTCTCTCCCGAGTTCGAGGAATCGATCCGTCGAGTTTAATTCTTTAAAAGCACATAATTAAAAGAGGGAAATTAATAAAAAAATCATAATTCTTTATCGGGGTATCCGAAAATTATGTGTGAGATACCAAAATGTTCAAAAAAGCATGAACTACCTAAAATCATCGTCATCATGCATATTTGATCCCAATTATAACAATGTACTTATAGTAGTATCGGAATCACTAAGTTAAATATGGGGGAATTCTTTCTTTAGTCGAAGTAATCCTTCCACCCCCATTTAATAATGCTAGATAGCTCATAATAAGTTCCATGCATTTAAATTGTCATACCATCATGTGTTTGCGCATTGCATTTGTGAAGCATGTGTGGTGATTGATTGTCTCTTCCCGTGTTTTGTGCACCGGTAGATCAAGGAGGTGAAGTGCCACCCCTGTCTCATGACGATCCGTACTACCAGCCGTATCAACAAGGCAAGCGTAATCCCCTCTGAGCATATCTTATCCTATGTTTCCTCAAATATTTTCTCCACTATAATATTGCATGCGGTTCTAAATGTCAACTTTTGTCGGATTAGAGTATCCTATAGTTGCATTAATTCCCTATGCCATTATCTGTTTCCCCTCCTATTAACCATAGGTTTGTGTTGTTGGCCGAGCTACTTATAAATGCTATGTGATGCTTAGCCATGCCTAGTTATATGCATAGCTATACGATGGATATATGTGTTGTTGGAAACAGGTGTGAAATGTTGAGATGATGGTGGAGAATTGTGGTGACGGATAATAAAATGCTTAAAGGTGGGGATGAGAGGCCACTGTGGTTTTGGTGTTTTGTCTCGTTCTCGCCGCCTAGGTGCGAGTTCTTTACCTCTTGAACCAAGACTGAGCGTGCAACCATGCGTGAGGCCTATGCATTTGCAGGAATCCTCATAGACTAAATAACTCGAGCGGGGCTAGCCAGGGTCCTCTAGTTCGGGCTTCCATTTGCGCGTGCGTGATGATGGTGGGATGAACTGAGATGAAGATTGTGGTGTTAGGAAAATGAGTGGCCACGGGGCACGGTGTCGATGATCCGTGCTTACACTGATGATCCTAGGTTAGTCCTTAACGAGGGAGAAGTCGACACCGCTCCCACCCAGCCGGTTTTCCATGGAAGAGAGCTAATGATCAGGTAATGGGCCGGACGGTACGCGTGGCAAACATTTGTACACCCCTGCAGGGTTAAATCTTTTCGAAAAGCCGTGTCCGCGGTTATGGACGAACTTGGGAAGTGAAGGTAAGATCATAGAATAACTTTAACGGAATGATTAAAAACTGGGTACTAGAGGTACCACTCACAAATGCAAGGTGAGCTTTCTCGAGGGTGATTTGGGGAGGTGCCTTTGATGGACAGGTACAGGGGATGATGTTGAGAAAGGTGATGAAAGAAAGAGTACTTCTTACCTCTTTTGAAAACTACTCTATTTAGTCGATGCCTTTGAGTGATTTTTCATAAATAAAATCAGCTTTATGCAAAACAACCATATGACTTTGAAAGCCTCATCGAGCATATATTAGCTCTTAATCTTGCGAGTTCGTCGAACTCAACGTCTTTGCTTTTGTTTCAGAGGAGGACTTCACCGATCTCGAAAGTGGGTTCTTTGTGGACATCGACGAGTAGTCTGGGGTTCCCAGGTGGCAGCTTGGGACAGCCTGGAACAGCTGGCGCTGTGATGTTTATTTGTAGGCCTCTTAGGCCATATGTTGGATCTTGTTGTTTAGAACAACCTACTTTGCTTCCGCTTGTTGTAATGTTGGGTCTGTGACCTCTGGTTGTCATTTGCTATCTGTCTCTGTATAAGAGTTGAACTATATATTTTTGTGTCGTAGAGTCTGTGATGTGCCAGTTGTTCCACAAGTCTTGATCTTACTATTATGCTTTGATAGTTGTGCCTGTGTTGAGGCATCAATCGGGGTGTTGCGCTGTCTGGAGTGAGGTGTACCCAGCAACGCCTGCCAAAGGTTTTGGCCGGGGATTGGTAAACCCGTAACCTCCGGTTGTATCGCTTAACCGGTGACACACAGCATCACTGTATAGCAGTCAGGTCAGGGCGCCACAAGACCTCTATTCTATCTAATCGAATGGCGGATACGACCATTTTAACCTTTAAAAAAAGATATTGCAAATCACCTAGGCAATGCGTGCTCGCCAACTCCTAAGTCTTCCACTGTTTCCGCCATTTCATATACTTCGCTGTGATATTTCTTTTTTAGAACCATGCTTCGCTGTGATATTTATTTTTTTCGAAAGGTCCCGCAATTGCTGGCTCTCGTATGTATTAGCAGGGGGAAACTTGTACACAACCGTACACCGATGTCGCCCGGACGAAATTACGTCCAGAGGCGAACAGAAAAAAGAAAAAAAAAGCAAAAACTGGGCAACGAGCCAGCCACCCTTGTGGCACTGAATCGGAGCACCTGCAATGCAGAACCACCACCCTGCCACGTAGAGCCATGGCCGCAATGCCTCCCAAGGCCGCCGCCTCGGCACACGTCCACCGTCCGGGGCCGCCTTCCTGGCCTCCACCGCCCAGGCTTCAGAGCCACCCCGCACGACCGCTGCAAACCCGAAGCTCGACGAGGGATAGGACACTCCAAGGCGGCGCCTCCAAGGAGGTAACGACGTGAGCGGCGCCGCCGCCCGCTCCAGAGGAGCTTAGGTTTTCACCTGGAAAGCCTAGTAGCAGTCGCGCCGGTAGAGGATCGTTGCTCCCAAACAGCGCAATCAAGAAGGAGAACGACACCCTAGGGCGCCGCCGCCGTCGGCACCTAAGTGCGAGGTTTTCACCAGGAGAAACGATCCCGACCGCCAAGCCCGAGAGCTTGGGCCAGGGAGCAGTAAGTCGAGTGGCCTGGTTTTGTCGCCGACCACCTGCTGCACTGACGAGAAGCCGAAGATCTCCATGTCGAAGACCAATTGGGATCTGGTCCCCGACGCTCTGCTGAGCAGCACATCCCGCCAGCCAGGGTTTGGATCCCTGGCCGGGCCACCTGGGAGGCCGCTGGGGTCGCATCACCTCTTGATGCGGCAACCACGCCACACGCCGGCGGGAGGCCAGAGCCGGCCCTCCCGCACCACTGCCGCCTACCCAGGGCCGCCGCCCCGGCTCCCATGCTGCCGGAATACCAGAGAACCCCGACAGTGAAGACGCTGATGACGACCTGACCACACAGGCACCGTGAAGACCAACCGAAGAACATGACGCCAACGCGATGCACACACTTGGAGCAGGGGAGCACCACCCAGCCCACCCAGCTGCGGCCTGCTCGGCCCAAGGTGGGCCCAGATTGGGGCCCACGCAGCCCGCCACCCGGAGCTGCGCCAGGAGCCACTGACGTCGCTGACGCAACCCTGCCATGGCCGCATCCAGCAGATGCGGGCGAGCACGCCGCCCGTCGAGGAAGGCAGCCGGGCCCCAGATCTGAAGAGGTAGCCCGGCTGCGACCCGCCCGAGATCCGCTCCCCTTCGCCGCGATGTTGACGAAGACGAAGATTGCCGTGACCACCAGTTCCGGGGCCGCCGCCCCGGCTTCCCGACGCCGGCGAGAACGACCACCTCCCCCAGCAGAGTTGGCCGACGGCCGGCGAGACGATTAGTAGTAACCTCCCCCCAACAACATTTGTCCGCAGGGGGGCCGCCGCCACCACGGCAGGCGGCGAGCGGGCCTGGGGAGGAGGTGTTGGAGGCGGCTCGTCAGTCGCCCCCGGTGTCGCCCTGGGGAGCGACACGGAGGAAAGAGCTCGCTATCCGCTGTGATATTTCTACGTCGCCAGTAATAAGCAATCCTGGTTTTAGTATTTTCTTGGCATCTTATATATATGATTACACTTACTAAGCATTCACTACAAGAAAATCCGGTGATGCCGTGTATTTTGTTGTTCGACGAGCGTAAAACAACAAGGGCACTCGGTATATGCGTGTTTGCCTGATTATGGACAGCACAAAACTCTGCCGTACAGAACAATGCTCAGGGGCAAACAAGAAAAACTCGGCATATGAGGAATAAGACACTCGGCAAACAAAACAAGAACCTGACATCTATCACTTATATGTAGAGGCCTACGACCAATAATCGTTTATTAATTATTGAAGGGAAACACAGAGCTCTTATTCAAGGAAAACACATATCAGGGCGTACTAAAATTAGATTTACCAGGTTCATTCCTTGGAATTAATCAACCACAGGGTTAGCCAGCTGGTACACCCGAAAGCCTGCGGCTGTCTCCAGCTGGTTCTTCCTCCGGAACGACTCAGCCCTCCATCTCGGCACCTTGTGGCGGAGGTGGTCCGGCCAGAACTGGCTCCCGTCCTCGATGTACATCTCCTCGAGAACCAGGGCATTCTCTACGATGAACTTGGCGAGCTGCACCGGGAAGCAGTTTACCTCCTTGGCGTTGAACTGCAGCGTCACCTTCCGCAGGCTCGTCTCCAGGCAGCAGAATGTGCAGTTGGTTGTCAAGGCCGTCGGCATCTCTGAGACCTCGCCGAGCTCCACAGCATTGCGATGCGCTGTGGACATCGAAGCTAGCCTCTCGAACCGGCCCATGGATTCGGCAAAGGGCCCACCGACCGCTTCCTTTGTCTTCTGCTCGTAGAAGTAGTCATACTTCATGCCTAACCTGAGACGGAGCTCGGACATTACCGGGCAGGAGCGGAGCAACCCCACAACCGCCACCGCGGTTTTACTGCTCCTGTACCCAAATTTGCCGTCCAGTTCAAGGAGCACGAGGTTGGGGAACGTGGGCAGGATGACCTCATCGGCGACGATGTCCTTGAGGCTGGTGAGGCGCATCTTGAGGACCCTTGTGCTTGAGAAGCTCGTGAGAACACGTGGCGAGGGCACGACGTGGTTCTTGCGGCGAGTGTCATCTATGTCGACTTGCTCGAGCAACGGTGAGGGCGATGTGAGCGAGAGCTTGACCGGGTATCCCTGGTAACTTAAGGAGCGCAGTCTTGGCATGTCAAGCTCAATGCCAACATCGGTGGACGTCTGGAGCTCCTTCGCATTGACATAGGTCTTGAGCACCAAGGCGGTGACCGTCGGGCAGCGGAGGCGGAGGGGCAGCCCGAAGCAGTCCGACATGTGCATAAAGCTAGACTTTTTCCTTTTGGCGGAACCACGTGACTTGTAATTGACGTCCACCAGCGTCAGGCTGGTGAGAGCTGGCGCGGCGTCGACTACCACCTGGAGATACCCCCTCCAGGAGAGTGCAGTCGCGAAGCGTCAAATCCGTCAGGCGCCGGAAAGCCAGGCCTCCAGTGGACGGGGGCTCGAGGTAGCAGGAGCTGAGTTCCAACACCCGGAGCCTCGCGGCGCATGGCAGCGAAGCCAGCGGCGGGAAGTACAGTCTTTTGTAGTGAGGATTCTCGCAGGTGATGATAAGCTCTTTCAGCCGTGACGCGCCGGCTGACCCGGTGAGGAGGCCGGCGACCCTTGCGTCGTCTTTCGGTTCCGCGCCGTGAAGCCTAACTTTGTAATCGGGGTCGGGGAGGCGGTAGGCGCCTACCGCCAGGAAGAGCGTGAGACTCTCGAGGCGGTTGCCGCCGCGCAGTCGGAAGGCGGCGAGTGCGGCCTCGGCGTCACGGAAGAAGTCGTCAAACGTCTGACTCGGAGTGTGGTAGCCGTTGTTGCGCTTTGATTTGGCGGAGTAGGATCTGGTGTCGAGGTTGAGGACGCTCATGGTGTCAGCGGCGGTGGCGGCCATGGTGAGATCGACTAGACGGATGTGCGTGGCTGCAGTACAATATACATGATTAGGTTTGCGATTTAGAGTTAGTATATACTGTACGTTATTATAGTACAACTTAAAGGATTATGGTTGTTGGGCTTTGACATGATAAATGAGGCCAATGTCGGTTTTGAATTGGACGGCCCTGTTTGTCTTCAGGCCTGAGACAACCTACATGTATAGAACCATATATACTCCTCTTCTTATGAGTCCAAAAACAGTGGACTCTCTTTATCCCTTAAAAATGGATTTGTTTTCTTCTGAAAGTGGGCTTGTGCATCGGTTTTGAATTTTCCTTTTCCTCCCGTGCTTGATATCTTCACGTAGCGTTTGATTGAACTAGCACAGCGGCCAGCGCATTTTAAATCTTAGATGTGAAACAACACACGGGCATTTGTTTTTGGAAACACACCTGCATTTGATATGGAAAATCGTGGGCTCATAACTTTGCTAAAAAAATTAAATAATACACTAAATTAATTAAATTCCGGAAATAATACGCGATTTTTTTTTTGCAAAAATAGGATCCAGTCGTCCATGACGAAGATGATGCGAAGACGACAGGCACGTGTAAGCTGCTGGGTTATTACTGCTGGCGTGTATGTCTTAGTGCACGCCACTAGTAGTCTTACCAGTGGCGTATATTAGTGGGTATGCGCCACTAGTTGTCCTCACCAAAGACGACAAGGCATTAGTCGGCTTCGCCAAGGACGACAAGGCACCTGTCGTCTTCATCATGGACGACTGGATCCTATTTTTGCAACAAAAAAAACCGCGTGTTATTTCCGGAATTAATTATTTTTTGTGTATTATTTAAAAACCGCATGATTTTATATGTGACTAAATTCGTTTCATTTTATCCACATTTTGAAATAATTTGCATGCAACGCTGATCGTGTACATTCGAGAAACCTTGCATATTCTGGTTTCACAACAATTATTCCACCAAGATTAAATTTACCATGTCGACTACTGTACGAAAGTAAATCTTGCATATTCCTATTTCATGCATCTTATACCCTTTTATTTCTAAAAGTTTTTTTTTAGAGATTAAGTTGTAATGAGCCCAGAATCCTTCTAGTTTACAAAAGGACATTGTCTCTCAATGTGCACACCCTTTTGGGAGAATCAATCAAATGCCTTGTTACCATGATTTTAGAGACCTGGCATGGTAGTTTTTCAACAATAAAAAACAAAAACAATTAAATATGAACTATGCTCCAAACTAACATAGATTTTTTTTCAATACTTTCACAAACACAACTGCATCGATATGTTCTAGAGCATGTTTTTTCGCTTGCGATGAATTCTATCTCAGCTCCATAGTTTCATACCAGATGGTTTTTTCTTTCTGCTAATAAAATAAAAACACATGTGACTGCTCAAGAAATAAATGTTGTAGAATATACTCCCTCCGTTTTTATTTAATTTGTGTTACGGGTTTATATATAATATGAAAATATATCTTACAAAGATTCTAATAATTAATGTTAAATTTTTTTATATTTTAATTTTCCCTACATCACTACCGGAATCGCGATCTTTGCCGTGCGGCCAAAATACACGGCAAAGGTACTTCGGAACACGGCAAAGGCTTTGCCGTGTCAATTCGCACGGCAAACAGCGCACGGCCTATTACGCGTCGGCAACGGCACTTTGCCGTGATCTTTTCGCAAACCAGCACGGCAAACCCTTTGCCGTGTGCTTTCCTGACCCAGCACGGCATAATGCTGTCAGAAGGGGTCAACCATCTGCGCCCTCTTTGCCGTGATCCTTCCATGCATATCACGGCACAGTTTAAATCGTTGCCGTGCGCTCGCGGGCGCATCTCACGGCACAGAGTGGAAATTTGCCGTGTGCTCGCCTCGCCACCGCACGGCACAGACACTCTCTTTGCCGTGTGCTCTTCCTGCCCACGCACGGCACAGCTACTCTCTTTGCCGTGTGCTCTTCCTGCCCATAACACGGCATAGGTTCTTTGCCCAGACCCCAGGTGTTCGCCACGTGTGCCTCTTTGCCGTGTGTTTCCCGTAGACAACACAGCATATCTACAAAATGGTCATCGTGCAAATGCCAGGATCACAGGTGAGCGCCACGTGTGCCTCTTTGCCGTGTGACTCCTCACGGCAAAGGCCTTTGCCGTGTGCCTGTACACGGCAAAGAGTGCCACTTTTTCTGTTTTTTCTGTTTTTCATAAATCCCTGCAATTCAAAAATTCCAGAACAGATATATATACTGGAATCTCAGTCCAGAACCATAATAGCACATACTAAGCACATATATATGCATGCAGAACCAAATAAACACACATCCACGCGGTTTAAACCTCCGCAACCCAAATATATACATATATGTCCATAAGTCCGAGTTTATACAAGTCAGTGGGCAAGAAGCAATGCAAAAGTGTCCATTGAAGCTCCAGGGAATACACGTATTCACTGCAAGATATTAAAACAGATAGTAAGTTTCCAAAATCAGCTAAATTGGCGCTCGGAGCTAAATGGAGCTACAACAAGCAATTACACATAGATTCCATTTATCTAAACCTTGCTCAAACCTCTATAGCGCCAATATAGCCCGCTATTTGAAAATCTTTCAAAGGATAGCTATGTGGAGAGGCAAGCTTCTTTCTAAATCTACTCTTATCAGTACTAAGCAAGTTCAGATGCTACTAAACCAAGTTCAGATGCTAGTAAACACTTTGAACATGAGAATCCCTTTAAGCAAGTTCAGATGCTACTAAACCAAGTGTAGCACTTCTACTCTTATCACTACTATCAAACATTGGAGATCAAATGGTTTTCATATGTGGATCGATGTGAGACATCAAAGTAAGTTTTCGAACGAGAGTGGTAGCAAGTTGAAATGGTAACTAACCTCTACTGGCCTTCTGACGGCGGAGTAGGTCCTCAACATCCTTGAGGAGGATCGTCCTACATGTTTGCAAAAAAATGATGAGTTCGACAACTAGGTGGAAATGGCATAGTCATGGCATTAAAAGAAAGCTAACTAAAATTTGATGAGTTGAACTAACTAAAATTTGACAAGTTCAACTAATGGGTAAAATTTGACAAGTTCAACTAACTAAATTTTGACAAGTTGAAATAAAGTGGCAATGGCAAGGCTAACTAGAGTGACAATGGCATTTTGACAAGTCGTGCGAACATACCCACGGCATCCTTCGGACAACGTTAGGGTTGGAGATTTGGTGCTGCCCCTCCGGATTATCCTGGCCACCAAGCGGTGGCACCATCGAGTGAGATCCACCCGCCGATCCTGGATTCATCTACAACATGAAAAAAGTCTCGCATTACACAAGTAATTTAGTTACAACAATAAGATGGATAGAATGACAAGTTTGAGAACATACCCATGGGAACATCGGTGGAGGCGGTGGAGGGAACATTCCCATGTCAACAGCCCCGCCCCCTGGAGCAATGCGATGGATCGTGCCAAACATCTACTCCATCATCTGCCTCTGATGCTCCTGCTGCTGCCTGCAATACTCCTGATGCTGCTCCTGCTGCTGCCGGATCTGCTCCTGCTGCTGCAGCTGCTGCTCATAGAGCACCTGCTTCTGCCGGAGCTCGTCGACAGCTAGCCTCGAAACTCGTGGGCGGGTCTCCACAGCAGGCGCACCAGGCGCCCTCCCACGGCGCACCTGGCGTAGAGACGGGACGGTGCGAGGGTCGATGGAGCCGTCAGCTATCCACAAGCGGCCATTCGCGGCGCCTTGCCCGCAAGCACGACAGCCTCGATGTCAAGTGGACTGGTGAGAGGGTCAGCTTCATCACCGTTGCGCTCCTTGAACTTCTCCGTGTACCCTTGGCTCCGGAGCTCGGCGCTCTCGTTGATCCACATCGACCCTGTCTCAGGATCCGGCGTATCCCTGGTACGCATCTTTGACCAGACGGCGAAGGGCGAGGGGTCTACGCCGGTCTTCAATTTCTGCAAAGAGAGCACGAACATAGGTGAAAAGGAGACGATATTGCAAAACAGAGCATGAACAGAGGTGGATTAAAGAATGCATTTGCTCACCTCTTTTTGTATGCATTGGGAGAGGCTGAGGTTGCCTTGGCGGTGTGTTCCACCCTTGTTCTCCGCCCGCTTTGCCTTTCCCTCTGCGTGTATCTTCAGATACTCCTGACTAGTCCACCACGCTACCATCATGACGTGGCACTCGTTGTTGTTACCGACGTACGGAGGAGGCACCTACGTGCACAGAACACACATATTAATGATATTACACGGCGGTCAATAAAATCGATAATATAGAAATGACGCTACCTGCAGGTACTGCCATGGCTGCATCAAGATGTCCCGAGCACGCTTCTTGTCCAGCCCAATCTTTTTTTCGGCGTACCAATTGCGGCAGATTCCACGCGAGCCTCGTAGTGCATGTCCGTCACCATCTTAGAGGCCATCGTCATAAGGATGGCCTCGCACTTCTGAAAACTCTCCTTCCGACAGGTGAAGAAGTTCTACAACCATGCACACATAGGTAAAATAGGGTCAAAGCCATTAGTGCAATCTCGGATTTATAGAATGATGAGAAGTCAAACAAACTTACCCAGAAATAGGCGAGTGTCTTAAGCGCCATGTTGCGGTACTCACCATCGGGATCCGGCGCGAAACAGTAGTGCCTGAAAGTCCAAGCTACACTCTTGCCACCCTCTGGGAGGGGGACAATCCCTGGGAAGAATTTCCTGAGACAACATCCAAGGATGCTCGCGTAGGTCCGCTGTCCCTTCACTATAGGAGGCTGGTACTCAAATGTCCTACACAATGAGAAAACCAAAATTAGTATAGTTATCGGGTCAAAACACAATGAGAAGCTAAAATTGAACAAAAACTATAATAACTACCTTTTTCCAACAGGCAGGAGAAGACAGTTCTTATAGGCGTAATATCGTGGATCGGGGAGTCCTGCCGCCCCCCGCTGATACGGCGGCCTGGTCTGTGGCTCAGGGATATCCTCCTCAGTCTCAACCCACTCCTCCGGCGGGTCCCACTGCAGCGTCGGGTCAAGCACAAACCCGTCCTCCCCAGGCCCCTCCTCCTCGCGGTCACCCTCCTCGTCCTCCTCCTTGCCCTCCTCAGGTGCCTCCGGCAGCAGCTCATCCTCATAATCCAGCGACTCGCTCTCAGAGTCCGACTGTACCTCCTGATCGTACTCCTCGTCATCCTCGTCGGGCTCCTCGGCTGGAGGAGGACTAGGAGTCTTGGTAGGCCTCCTTCTCGTCCTCGTACTCCCACGTCGTCCACTCCTCGCAGGTGGAGGTGAGGGTGGAGGTGAGGGAGGAGGTCGAGGTGCCGAACTCGATCCCACCAGGAGTGCCTTCACGCTGCCCACCCTTTGTGCAAACGCCTTCTTCAATTTGTTTCCCCCCATGTTTCTTGCATTTATTCCCGCAATTCTGGCGTAGGTCTTTCATTTTTCTCTCAGGCCCAAACTGCCAACGGGTCGACACAGGCCCCCCCATCAAAGCCTCGTGCGCGAGATGCAAGATCATATGTTACATCGGATTAAAAAACCCTAGCGGAAGTATCGTCTCTAGCTTGCAAAGCAACTCGGGTGCCTGTTCATGCAGCTTCAGAACCACCTCACGATCTAACTCCCTTGCACAAATCTGCCGGAAGAAAAAGCTCAACTCCGCCAGTACTCGCCAAGTCTCCTCATCGACATAGCCTCGAATCATCACCGGCATTATGCGCTCAAGCCACACGTGGTAGTCATGACTCTTCAGCCCTCTTACTCGCTGCGTGTCCAGGTTCACACACCTCGCCCAGTTAGCTGCATACCCATCAGGGAAGTACAAACACTCCACGAGCCACTGTAATATTTCCCTTTTTTCCGGCCTTGTAGGGCAGAACCGAGCCTTTGGCTTAGTCCACCTAGTGCCGTTGACTCCAGGAGGCTTCATATCAAGATCTGGCCTATCACAAAGTTCTTTTTGGTCCATTCGAGCCTTGACGTTATCCTTCGTCTTCTCAGTGTCCATGATGGTGCTATAAAGAGCCTCGGCGATATTCTTTTCGGTGTGCATTACATCGATGTTGTGTGGAAGCTCGACATCCTCCATGAAAGGGAGCAGCTTCCAGAAGCACGGAATGTGAGTCCACTGGTGCGTCTCCCCATAACCCACGAAACCATTCCCATCGGGGTTAGGCACGAGAGCTGCTAGCTCAGCCCTGATTTCTCTTCCGGTCATCAGACGTGGTTTCGGAGCATGGATCTCGACTCCTTTCTTGAACCGCTTTACGTCACTCCTGTATCTATGACCTGGCTCAAGGAACTGTCGATGTTGATCAAAGCATGAATACTTGCCTCCCTTCGTAAGCCATGAGAAAGTCACAGCCTGTCTGCACTGTGGGCAAGGCCACTTCCCATGTGTACACCAGTCGCAGAACAAAGCACGCGCATGCAGGGATGTGTGGTACCAGACATACATATCGAAGTGATCATTTGTTGAGGCGTCATATGTTCGGACCCCGCAACCGTTCCAGCCAACAGCCAAGTCTTCAACCAGCGGTTCCAGGTAGACGTTCATGTTCTTACCCGGGTATTTCGGTCCTGGGATTATCATCGACAATAACATGTTATGTGATCTCATGGACTCGCCGGGGGGGAGGTTCTGGGGTATGACAAACACAGGCCAACAGCTGTATGTTGCCGCCGACATGCCATACGGATTGAACCCATCGGTTGATATAGCAACAGCTACGCTCCTCGGGTCGCCCGCTTTCAGTGGATACTTCGCTACAAAGTTCTTCCATGCGTCACCATCCGACGGATGTATCATCTTGTCCGTGTATCTGTCCCCTAACGCGGCCCATCGCATCTGCTGGGCAGTGTCTTTGTTCATGTAAAGCCGCTGGATCCTCGGTATAAATGGAAGGTACCGGGGAATCTTTTGGGGAATCCCGGTATGCCTCTTCTGTCCACCACCGAGGTCGACCTCGAAGTACCTAGAGGAATTGCAATGGATGCAATAATTTGTTCCAGCATGTTCTTTCCTGAATAGCATGCATCCCTTTGGACAGGCGTCTATCTTCTCATATGACATCTTAAGGTCACGGAGGAGTTTAGTCGCCTCGTAGAAGCTCTTCGCCAAGATATGCCCTTTCGGTAGAAGGCTGCCAACGACGGCCAGAATATCATCGAAACCATCCCTGCATATCTTCCTCTGGCACTTCACGGCCATAAGGCGAGCGATGGCATCTAGAAGGGTAACATCTGTATGTTCATGAAGGGGTTTCTGCGAGCCAAACATAGTCTCGTAGTACTTCTTCGTGTCTTCATCCGGCTGCTCACTTGTCTCCGCCTCCTGAGGTCTCTCCGCCTCTACACGACGGCTTTCAGGCGCATTAGCATTGACAAAGGCGTCTAAGCAGTTGTTGAACCCAGTGTCAAATTCTCCCGCTGGCTGAAGCCGACGTGGCTCGGTTCTAGGACGTTTTGCTAACTGTTCACCATGGTAATTCCAAACATGGTAGAATGGTGTGAACCCATTCTTGATCAGGTGCGTACTAACATCTACCTTCGACTGTCGCCTTCGGTTATCGCATTTTGAACAGGGGCAAAACACTTTCATGGGTCTGCTGCTGATGTCAAACGCCTTGTTCACAAACTCCTCGGCCTTATCTCTCCATTCATCACTAAACTCCCACGGACTCTTTCTGCCAGCATACATCCACTCACGGTTCTGTCTCGGATCCATCCTTTAATCGGTACCAAAAAAGACATACACAATGCTTTCAGTTCAACATGTCACTGAATTTTAACAAAACCATTTTTTACGGCCAAATTTTATCTTTTACAACATGCAAAGGTTCACCTACACTTCTAATGGGTAGGGGCCTATCCCGCCCGAGTACGTGTAGATCGAGTCGTGTCCCACGTTCTACCCCGACCTGAGACGGAATTTCGACAGCACCTCCCCGCTGTTCTTCAGAATACACGTCTCGAGCTTGTCAAGCCGAGAGGGTGTGCATCCGAAGAACAACGGGGAGGTGCTGCCGAAATTCCGTCTCAGGAAGGGGTAGAACATGGAACACGACCCGATCTACACGTACTCGGACTGTCCAACAGGACAACCCGGAAGTGTTACGGTTATAAATATGCAAAGATGGACAATCCTGCATATTTATAAATTTGTAACCCTTCCGGATGGGATCTGACTCAGGTTACGCGACTCGACTGACCCGGTGATCTAGACCAAAATAAAACCCTTGGTACATTCAAAAAAGGCGACGAATTTCTTACCCTCGAAGCGTGATCGACGGCGAAGAAGTTCTTCCGCCGACACCCTCCGTCGACAATCCCCACTCTCACGCTCCACACATACTCCTGCACGAGAAACAAAATAAAGAATGTTAATTGCTACACCAAAATAAAATTGTCATACACCAAAATTGCATCAACATATATTGCATATACCAAAATTTGCTCACTGTTTTAATAAACCTAAAATTTAATCAACATATACATAAAAATGCACAACACAACACATACATAAAAATGCATAAATCAAAAAAATGGATCGGGTGGCTCACCAAGAGGTCGTGAGTGGATGTGCTTCGGCCGGAGTGGAGGTGGATGCGGGGCCGGAGTGGAGGTGCTGCTACGGTCGGAGTGGAGCTGGAGGAGGGGGCCGGAGGAGGACAGCGAGAGTGGGGGCGGGGCTGCTGGGCGCGGCCAGGGAGCTCACGCCTCTGCGGGGGCGGCTCGATGCAGGGGCGGTGAGGGAGGGACAGCGCGGTAGGGGCAGAGAGGAGGGACGCGGCGTTGGGGAGCTCGCGGCCGCCGTGGCCAGGGAGCTGGCGCCTCTGCGGGGGCGACTCGATGCAGGGGCGGTGATGGAGGGGAGGCGTGGCAGGGGCAGAGAGGAGGGAGGCGGCGCTGGGGCTCGGGGCAGCGTGGCCGGACGAGGTGGTGGAGGCCGGGGCTGGAGGAGAGGGCGGCGACGGCGGCCTACGGTGGAGGTCGGGGAGGAGGCTGCAGGGGATGCGCGGGGTGGGGGCGGCGAGCTGCGGTGGAGGTCGGGGAGGAGGGAAGGGGAGGTGCAGGGTGGGGGCGGCACGCCGCGGCGGCGGGCCGGCACGTGAGGTGCGGGGGGTCGGGGCGGCGGGCCGGCGGCGTGTGGGCGTGTCTGCGTGGGTCGGGTGTGAGAGTGCGTGAGTGTGCGTGCAGTGAGTGTGCGTGTGTGCGTGGATGTGAGGCTATCCGAACGGATAAGCCTTTGCCGTGTGTGCGTGAAACAAGCGCACGGCAAACACGCGCCTATGCCGTGCGGGACAGGGAGGGCAGCACGGCAAAACCCTTTGCCGTGTGCCTTTTTCTTTTTTTTCCATTTTTTCTTTCTATTTGTTTTCTCTTTTAATTATTTTTCTTCTTTACTATTTTTTTGGAGTGTTTATTAGTATTAGTTAATACAATTATCTATATACTTATTACTGTATGGAAAATGTAGGTTTGGGTGGGTTTCCGACGCTCCGGGGCTCTGATTCGGTGAAACCCTAGATCAGCTGGAAAAACTCCCGTGTCGGGTGCCGGGCACGGAATCATGCGACGAACCACATGAAATGTTGGTTCCCCATGGTCCCATGTACCAACCTAACACAACCAAGCAAAAAAATTCACGCGTCTACCCCCCTCTCGGCGTCAGTCAAAGGGGTAGATCGACAGGTTTGACTTTTTCCAGCGGGCGTAGGGTTTCGCCGTAGCGGGGTCCGGAGCGTCGGAATCCCACCAAAACTTGCATGGGTCCCTAATATATGTGTAAGAGTGTGTTGGTAGGTTGTGGGAACCAAGATACGGCTCCGAGGTGTGACCCCTTCACCGACCCCTCTTACTCCGTAGTAAGTTCCGACACTTAGAGGTGAAAACTCCCGTGTCGGGTGCCGGGCACGGAATCATGCGATGAACCGGGGCCCCGGAGCGTCGGAACCCCACCCAAACCTAGGTTCCGCCATACCATATGTATACAAGTGTGTTGTGTGTTGTAAATGTGCAAGAATCTACTCCTAGGTGTGGCCGACATCACCGGCTTCACTTTCTCTCTAGTGAGTTTCTGCACTTAGAGGTGAAAACTCCCCTTTCGGGCGAACCGGATGGAATCTTGTGTCGATTTGGGGTAGACTTTGGTTTCTCACGTTCCTATGGCCTAATCAAACACAACCAAGCAAAAAAGTCCACTGGGCTACCCCCTTTCGACGCACGTCTATGGGGGTAGACGGAAACGTTAGGGTTTTTCCAGCGGATTCCGGGTTTCGCCGAAGCGGGGCCCGGGAGCGTCGGAATCCCACCGAAACCTAGGTTGTGACATACCATATGTATACAAGTGTATTGTGTGTTGTAGATGTGCAAGAATCTACTCCTAGGTGTGACCGACATCACCGGCTTCACTTTCTCTCTAGTGAGTTTCTGCACTTAGAGGTGAGAACTCCCCATTCGGGCGAACCGGATGGAATCTTGTGTCGATTTGGGGTACACTTTGGTTTCTCACCTTCCTATGGCCTAACCTAACACAACCAAGAAAGAAAGTCCACTGGCCTACCCCCTTTCGACGCACGTCTATGGGGGTAGACGGAAACGTTAGGGTTTTTCCAGCGGATTCAGGGTTTCGCCGAACCGGGGCCCCGGAGCGTCGGAACCCCTTTACGACTTTACGAGTTTACGACTTTACGACTTTACGAGTTTACGAGGTTACGACTTTACGAGTTTACGAGTTTACGACTTTACGAGTTTACGACTTTACGACTTTACGAGTTCACGAGTTTACGACTTTACGACTTTAGGAGTTTACAACTTCACGAGTTTACGAGTTTACGACTTCACGAGTTTACGACTTTACGTTGTTTTGCCGAGTTTACGAGCAAGCATATCGGAACACATGCTTTGCCGGGCACGGAATCATGCGACGAACCACATGAAATGTTGGTTCCCCATGGTCCCATGAACCAACCTAACACAACCAAGCAAAAAATTTCATGCGTCTACCCCCTTTCGGCGCCAGTCAAAGGGGTAGATCGACAGGTTTGACTTTTTTCCAGCGGGCGTAGGGTTTCGCCATAGCGGGGTCCGGAGCGTCGGAATCCCACCCAAACCTAGGTTCTGCCATACCATATGTATACAAGTGTGTTGTGTGTTGTAAATGTGCAAGAATCTACTCCTAGGTGTGACCGACATCACCGGCTTCACTTTCTCTCTAGTGAGTTTCTGCACTTAGAGGTGAAAACTCCCCTTTCGGGCGAACCGGATGGAATCTTGTGTCGATTTGGGGTAGACTTTGGTTTCTCACGTTCCTATGGCCTAATCTAACACAACCAAGCAAAAAAGTCCACTGGGCTACCCCCTTTCGATGCACGTCTATGGGGGTAGACGGAAACGTTAGGGTTTCTCCATCGGATTCAGGGTTTCGCCGAAGCGGGGCCCCGGAGCGTCCGAACCCCACCCAAACCTAGGTTGTGACATACCATATGTATAAAAGTGTGTTGTGTGTTGTAGATGTGCAAGAATTTACTCCTAGGTGTGACCGACATCACCGGCTTCACTTTCTCTCTAGTGAGTTTCTGCACTTAGAGGTGAAAACTCCCCTTTCGGGCGAACCGGATGGAATCTTGTGTCGATTTGGGGTAGAATTTGGTTTCTCATGTTCCTATGGCCTAACCTAACACAACCAAGCAAGAAAGTCCACTGGGCTACCCCCTTTCGACGCACGTCTATGGGGGTAGACGGAAACGTTAGGGTTTCTCCAGCGGATTCAGGGTTTCGCCGAAGCGGGGCCCCGGAGCGTCGGAACCCCACCCAAACCTAGGTTGTGACATACCATATGTATAAAAGTGTGTTGTGTGTTGTAGATGTGCAAGAATCTACTCCTAGGTGTGACCGACATCACCGGCTTCACTTTCTCTCTAGTGAGTTTCTACACTTAGAGGTGAAAACTCCCCTTTCGGGCGAACCGGATGGAATTTTGTGTCGATTTGGGGTAGACTTTGGTTTCTCATGTTCCTATGGCCTAACCTAACACAACCAAGCAAGAAAGTCCACTGAGCTACCCCCATTCGACGCACGTCTATGGGGGTACACGGAAACGTTAGGGTTTTTCCATCGGATTCAGGGTTTCGCCGAACCCGGGCCCCGGAGCGTCGGAACCCCACCCAAACCTAGGTTCTGCCATACCATATGTATAAAAGTGTGTTGTGTGTTGTAAATGTGCAAGAATCTACTCCTAGGTGTGACCGACATCACCGGCTTCACTTTCTCTCTAGTGAGTTTCTGCACTGAGAGGTGAAAACTCCCCTTTCGGGCGAACCGGATGGAAACTTGTGTCGATTTAGGGTAGACTTTGGTTTCTCATGTTCCTATGGCCTAATCTAACACAACCAAGCAAGAAAGTCCACTGGGCTACCCCCTTTCGACGCACGTCTATGGGGGTAGACGGAAACGTTAGGGTTTTTCCAGCGGATTCAGGGTTCGCCGAACCGGGGCCCCGGAGCGTCGGAACCCCACCCAAACCTAGGTTGTGACATACCATATGTATACAAGTGTGTTGTGTGTTGTAGATGTGCAAGAATCTACTCGTAGGTGTGACCGACATCACCGGCTTCACTTTCTCTAGTGAGTTTCTGCACTTAGAGGTGAGAACTCCCCTTTCGGGCGAACCGGATGGAATCTTGTGTCGATTTGGGGTACACTTTGGTTTCTCACCTTCCTATGGCCTAACCTAACACAACCAAGCAAGAAAGTCTACTGGCCTACCCCCTTTCGACGCACGTCTATGGGGGTAGATGGAAACGTTAGGGTTTTTCCAGCGGATTCAGGGTTTCGCCGAACCGGAGCCCCGGAGCGTCGGAACCCCTTTACGAGTTTACGACTTTACGACTTTACGAGTTTACGAGTTTACGACTTTACGAGGTTACGACTTTACGAGTTTACGACTTTACGAGTTTACGACTTTACGACTTTACGAGTTTACGAGTTTACGACTTTACGAGTTTATGACGTTACGAATTTACGATATTACGAGTTTACGACTTTACGAGTTTACGACTTCACGAGTTTACGACTTTACGTTGTTTTGCCGAGTTTACGAGCAAGCATATCGGAACACATGCTTTGCCGGGCACGGAATCATGCGACGAACCACATGAAATGTTGGTTCCCCATGGTCCCATGTACCTACCTAACACAACCAAGCAAAAAATTTCATGCGTCTACCCCCTTTCGGCGCCGGTCAAAGGGGTAGATCGACAGGTTTGACTTTTTTCCAGCGGGCGTAGGGTTTCGCCGTAGCGGGGTCCGGAGCGTCGGAATCCCACCCAAACCTAGGTTCTGCCATACCATATGTATACAAGTGTGTTGTGTGTTGTAAATGTGCAAGAATCTACTCCTAGTTGTGACCGACATCACCGGCTTCACTTTCTCTCTAGTGAGTTTCTGCACGTAGAGGTGAAAACTCCCCTTTCGGGCGAACCGGATGGAATCTTGTGTCGATTTGGGGTAGACTTTGGTTTCTCACGTTCCTATGGCCTAATCAAACACAACCAAGCAAAAAAGTCCACTGGGCTACCCCCTTTCGACGCACGTCTATGGGGGTAGACGGAAACGTTAGGGTTTTTCCAGCGGATTCAGGGTTTCGCCGAAGCGCCGCCCCGGAGCGTCGGAATCCCACCCAAACCTAGGTTGTGACATACCATATGTATACAAGTGTATTGTGTGTTGTAGATGTGCAAGAATCTACTCCTAGGTGTGACCGACATCACCGGCTTCACTTTCTCTCTAGTGAGTTTCTGCACTTAGAGGTGAGAACTCCCCATTCGGGCGAACCGGATGGAATCTTGTGTCGATTTGGGGTACACTTTGGTTTCTCACCTTCCTATGGCCTAACCTAACACAACCAAGAAAGAAAGTCCACTGGCCTACCCCCTTTCGACGCACGTCTATGGGGGTAGACGGAAACGTTAGGGTTTTTCCAGCGGATTCAGGGTTTCGCCGAACCGGGGCCCCAGAGCGTCGGAACCCCTTTACGACTTTACGAGTTTACGACTTTACGACTTTACGAGTTTACGAGGTTACGACTTTACGAGTTTACGAGTTTACGACTTTACGAGTTTACGACTTTACGACTTTACGAGTTCACGAGTTTACGACTTTACGACTTTACGAGTTTACAACTTCACGAGTTTACGAGTTTACGACTTCACGAGTTTACGACTTTACGTTGTTTTGCCGAGTTTACGAGCAAGCATATCGGAACACATGCTTTGCCGGGCACGGAATCATGCGACGAACCACATGAAATGTTGGTTCCCCATGGTCCCATGAACCAACCTAACACAACCAAGCAAAAAATTTCATGCGTCTACCTCCTTTCGGCGCCAGTCAAAGGGGTAGATCGACAGGTTTGACTTTTTTCCAGCGGGCGTAGGGTTTCGCCATAGCGGGGTCCGGAGCGTCGGAATCCCACCCAAACCTAGGTTCTGCCATACCATATGTATACAAGTGTGTTGTGTGTTGTAAATGTGCAAGAATCTACTCCTAGGTGTGACCGACATCACCGGCTTCACTTTCTCTCTAGTGAGTTTCTGCACTTAGGTGAAAACTCCCCTTTCGGGCGAACCGGATGGAATCTTGTGTCGATTTGGGGTAGACTTTGGTTTCTCACGTTCCTATGGCCTAATCTAATACAACCAAGCAAAAAAGTCCACTGGGCTACCCCCTTTCGATGCACGTCTATGGGGGTAGACGGAAACGTTAGGGTTTCTCCATCGGATTCAGGGTTTCGCCGAAGCGGGGCCCCGGAGCGTCCGAACCCCACCCAAACCTAGGTTGTGACATACCATATGTATAAAAGTGTGTTGTGTGTTGTAGATGTGCAAGAATTTACTCCTAGGTGTGACCGACATCACCGGCTTCACTTTCTCTCTAGTGAGTTTCTGCACTTAGAGGTGAAAACTCCCCTTTCGGTCGAACCGGATGGAATCTTGTGTCGATTTGGGGTAGAATTTGGTTTCTCATGTTCCTATGGCCTAACCTAACACAACCAAGCAAGAAAGTCCACTGGGCTACCCCCTTTCGACGCACGTCTATGGGGGTAGACGGAAACGTTAGGGTTTCTCCAGCGGATTCAGGGTTTCGCCGAAGCGGGGCCCCGGAGCGTCGGAACCCCACCCAAACCTAGGTTGTGACATACCATATGTATAAAAGTGTGTTGTGTGTTGTAGATGTGCAAGAATCTACTCCTAGGTGTGACCGACATCACCGGCTTCACTTTCTCTCTAGTGAGTTTCTACACTTAGAGGTGAAAACTCCCCTTTCGGGCGAACCGGATGGAATTTTGTGTCGATTTGGGGTAGACTTTGGTTTCTCATGTTCCTATGGCCTAACCTAACACAACCAAGCAAGAAAGTCCACTGAGCTACCCCCATTCGACGCACGTCTATGGGGGTACACGGAAACGTTAGGGTTTTTCCATCGGATTCAGGGTTTCGCCGAACCCGGGCCCCGGAGCGTCGGAACCCCACCCAAACCTAGGTTCTGCCATACCATATGTATAAAAGTGTGTTGTGTGTTGTAAATGTGCAAGAATCTACTCCTAGGTGTGACCGACATCACCGGCTTCACTTTCTCTCTAGTGAGTTTCTGCACTGAGAGGTGAAAACTCCCCTTTCGGGCGAACCGGATGGAAACTTGTGTCGATTTAGGGTAGACTTTGGTTTCTCATGTTCCTATGGCCTAATCTAACACAACCAAGCAAGAAAGTCCACTGGGCTACCCCCTTTCGACGCACGTCTATGGGGGTAGACGGAAACGTTAGGGTTTTTCCAGCGGATTCAGGGTTCGCCGAACCGGGGCCCCGGAGCGTCGGAACCCCACCCAAACCTAGGTTGTGACATACCATATGTATACAAGTGTGTTGTGTGTTGTAGATGTGCAAGAATCTACTCCTAGGTGTGACCGACATCACCGGCTTCACTTTCTCTAGTGAGTTTCTGCACTTAGAGGTGAGAACTCCCCTTTCGGGCGAACCGGATGGAATCTTGTGTCGATTTGGGGTACACTTTGGTTTCTCACCTTCCTATGGCCTAACCTAACACAACCAAGCAAGAAAGTCCACTGGCCTACCCCCTTTCGACGCACGTCTATGGGGGTAGATGGAAACGTTAGGGTTTTTCCAGCGGATTCAGGGTTTCGCCGAACCGGAGCCCCGGAGCGTCGGAACCCCTTTACGAGTTTACGACTTTACGACTTTACGAGTTTACGAGTTTACGACTTTACGACTTTACGAGGTTACGACTTTACGAGTTTACGACTTTACGAGTTTACGACTTTACGACTTTACGAGTTTACGAGTTTATGACGTTACGAATTTACGATATTACGAGTTTACGACTTTACGAGTTTACGACTTCACGAGTTTACGACTTCACGAGTTTACGACTTTACGTTGTTTTGCCGAGTTTACGAGCAAGCATATCGGAACACATGCTTTGCCGGGCACGGAATCATGCGACGAACCACATGAAATGTTGGTTCCCCATGGTCCCATGTACCAACCTAACACAACCAAGCAAAAAATTTCATGCGTCTACCCCCTTTCGGCGCCGGTCAAAGGGGTAGATCGACAGGTTTGACTTTTTTCCAGCGGGCGTAGGGTTTCGCCGTAGCGGGGTCCGGAGCGTCGGAATCCCACCCAAACCTAGGTTCTGCCATACCATATGTATACAAGTGTGTTGTGTGTTGTAAATGTGCAAGAATCTACTCCTAGGTGTGACCGACATCACCGGCTTCACTTTCTCTCTAGTGAGTTTCTGCACGTAGAGGTGAAAACTCCCCTTTCGGGCGAACCGGATGGAATCTTGTGTCGATTTGGGGTAGACTTTGGTTTCTCACGTTCCTATGGCCTAGTCTAACACAACCAAGCAAAAAAGTCCACTGGGCTACCCCCTTTCGACGCACGTCTATGGGGTAGATGGAAACGTTAGGGTTTCTCCAGCGGATTCAGGGATTCGCCGAAGCGCCGCCCCGGAGCGTCGGAACCCCACCCAAACCTAGGTTGTGACATACCATATGTATAAAAGTGTGTTGTGTGTTGTAGATGTGCAAGAATCTACTCCTAGGTGTGACCGACATCATCGGCTTCACTTTCTCTCTAGTGAGTTTCTACACTTAGAGGTGAAAACTCCCCTTTTGGGCGAACCGGATGGAATCTTGTGTCGATTTGGGGTAGAATTTGGTTTCTCATGTTCCTATGGCCTAACCTAACACAACCAAGCAAAAAGTCCACTGGGCGACGCCCTTTCGACGCACATCTATGGGGGTAGACGGAAACGTTAGGGTTTTTCCAGCGGATTCAGGGTTTCGCCGAACCCGGGGCCCGAAGCGTCGGAACCCCACCCAAACCTAGGTTATGCCATACCATATGTATAAAAGTGTGTTGTGTGTTGTAAATGTGCAAGAATCTACTCCTAGATGTGACCGACATCACCGGCTTCACTTTCTCTCTAGTGAGTTTCTGCACTGAGAGGTGAAAACTCCCCTTTCGGGCGAACCGGATGGAATCTTGTGTCGATTTAGGGTAGACTTTGGTTTCTCATGTTCCTATGGCCTAACCTAACAAAACCAAGCAAAAAAGTCCACTGGGCTACCCCCTTTCGACGCACGTCTATGGGGGTAGACGGAAACGTTAGGGTTTTTCCAGCGGATTCAGGGTTTCGCCGAACCAGGGCCCCGGAGCGTCGGAACCCCACCAAACCTAGGTTGTGACATACCATATGTATACAAGTGTGTTGTGTGTTGTAGATGTGCAAGAATCTACTCCTAGGTGTGACCGACATCACCGGCTTCACTTTCTCTCTAGTGAGTTTCTGCACTTAGAGGTGAGAACTCCCCTTTCGGGCGAGCCGGATGGAATCTTGTGTCGATTTGGGGTACACTTTGGTTTCTCACCTTCCTATGGCCTAACCTAACACAACCAAGCAAGAAAGTCCACTGCCTACCCCCTTTCGACGCACGTCTATGGGGGTAGACGGAAACGTTAGGGTTTTTCCAGCGGATTCAGGGTTTCGCCGAACCGGGGCCCCGGAGCGTCGGAACCCATTTACGAGTTTACGACTTTACGAGTTTACGAGTTTACGACTTTACGACTTTACGAGGTTACGACTTTACGAGTTTACGACTTTACGAGTTTACGACTTTACGACTTTACGAGTTTACGAGTTTACGACTTTACGAGTTTACGACTTTACGACTTTACGAGTTTACGACTTCACGAGTTTACGACTTTACGTTGTTTTGCCGAGTTTACGAGCAAGCATATCGGAACACATGCTTTGCAGGGCACGGAATCATGCGACGAACCACATGAAATGTTGGTTCCTCATGGTCCTATGTACCAACCTAACACTACCAAGCAAAAAAGTTCATGCGTTTACCCCCTCTCGGCGCCGGTCAAAGGGGTAGATCGGCAGGTTTGACTTTTTTCCAGCGGGTGTAGGGTTTCGCCGTAGCGGGGTCCGGAGCGTCGGAATCCCATCAAAACTTGCATGGGTCCCTAATATATATTATCGAGAAAGCATAATTAAGTGAAGTAAATGAACGTACTAGAAGCCGTAAGAAAGAAAAGAAACGAAGCAAGCATGTCAAAACAAATAGAGTTGCTAGTGCAAACACCTTCTTGGCCGTGTGCAGTGTACCAAGGCACACGGCAAAGGTGAAGTTTGCCGTGCGCTATGCCCAAAGGAGCACGGCAAAGCAGGAATGTGCCGTGTGCTTTCTCCCACACACACGGTATAGCGTTTCCCGCGGCTTTATTTAGAGCGCGGGAAAAATTTGGCAACTCTTTGCCGTGAGTTCTGCAATCCAAACACGGCAAACATGTTTCCCGCGAAATTTTGGAGGGCGCGGCAAAGTTGCTATTCCAGGTCAACCAATATGCCGTGTGGGTGCATAAGGCCGCACGGCAAATGTTTCTTTGCCGAGCTGAGAAGTTTTGCCGTGTGTTTTGTGTTCATTTTGCCGTGCACTATACTTTGCCGTGTGCTCTTTCTCTGTGGTGCCGTGAGGAAGTTCTTTGCCGTGTTCTGTTGTTGTTATACACGGCAAAATTCTAAGAAACACAAGCGTGGATAACCCAAATCTCAGCTGAGTTGGAGTGCATATCTGGCAAAGGACAGCTCTTGCACACGGAGAGTTTAGGGTTTACACGCGTTTCTTTCCTTCGTCCCCAAGCGAATTGGCCGGCTATATATACGTAGGGCGCTCGCCCTCTGGGGTTCGACGTTCCAGTTGTGTCTGCTCTCTCCTCTCTGGATATTCGCAAGCTCGGCTCTCTCACATCGCATCCCTCGTAGTTGCAAAGGTTCTCCCGTGATTTATTCCTCGTTTTCAGGATTGTTAACCCGTCCTCTGCCTTATGTCCTCAGCTTGCCTACATATTCTTGTTGCTTTCAGGCGTCCCTGCTACTGCTATGGATACGCTACCGCCGCAGCAGTCTGACCACGACCACGATACGGTGGTTGGTGACGATGGAAGCTTCACTTTCATAATGGGCCGGGCGAGCTCCTGATAGCTCTGCTGGTGAGCACGACGACATGTTCCTCCCTCCTGTTTACTTGACCTCTTCCTCCTTTTTACTTGACCTGTATGTTCCTCCTGTTTACTGACGTTGGTTAGTGTCTCTGAAATTATTACGGTCTCGTTGGTTCAATTAGGACTTGACCTGCGCACCGAACACCATATTTATGCTACTGTTTCGCGGATCAGAAACAAAATCATTCTCCCCTTTCGTGACGCCTACGCCTGAAAACCAGCAGTTCCTCTTCCTCGCATCCTTGTCATACCCACATATGCCATCCATAAGTCATAGAAACAGTTCGTATGTCTTGTGATTTCCTCCCGATCAATGTGACCGTGTCCTACCCGAATCAGCAAATATCCATCGACCAGGGTTTGTGTTTTTTATGGAAGATCCATCCTACCGTACTACGTCAGCCCAAAGTGTTAGTATCACGTCCGGTCTCCATGTCAAAACCTCACCTATGGCTGCCGATCATATATACACCTAGATCCCGAGATCGAACTGGACTACCACAATCTTCAGCGACGGATCCCGACGGATCGTGAATCGATCTAGAAAAATAGAAAAATAGCAGCGGCACAACAAGGTTTGGGCGTGTTGCCGAGATGGTCAGCAGGACGTCGCCCCTGGAAGCAAGGCTGTACCCAAACGGACAAACCTGTGATGTCAAGCTCGTGCTCCATGTGTTGCGCCTTGCGCATGAGTCCTGACTAAACAGAGGAGGGGTGCGCGCTATGTATCGCTCTGTGGTTGTGGCCGTCGAGACAGGTGGAGAACTAGCCGTGGAGATGTAGAGGAGGACGGGGGGAGAGCCGTGAGGAGCTCCGCGGTGTTGGTCGACGAGATCAAGCTTAGGGATCTGGTGAGTGTGGGCGTGACACCGTGTCGCTCGGCAGGCGTTCCAGGAGGACTTGCTTCCTTCGGTCGTGCGGCGCGCACGGGTTGAGGCCTTGAGGGACATGGATCTCTCAACGGGAATTCTCTGCCTCGCGTCCAAACGCCCACACATGAGCACGAACGGGAGGTGGTGCTACTGGTACATGGAGAGGATAGTACATAGAAGTTAGCTAGCTAGATCATGTCGTCGTCGTCGTGTAGGGACTGGAAGCACGCCTCAGCGGCGCTCCCGCCGGCGCTACTGCTAGCCTTCTTTCGAGTTGTCCTGGCCCAGAGGGGGTATCGTTCCAGGCATCCATCAACTGCATATGGTTTAGGCCGCTCTGGGTTCAAAACTTCAGACTACGATTCACGGATTAGATGCTTGATCTCCATGTGTATTACATGCCAGTGTGTACATGGAGTCCCGGAGATTAATTACATGCTTGAGATTATTGCCTCCGAGTTGCAAGCGTACATGCTGGCTAGCTTTATATGTTGACTAGATTTCAAATTTAGATGCTTAGTTCAGACCATTATAAAATGAATTTTTGATGCATGAGACCACTTGGTCCAATGAAATGTCAAAAAGGACTACCTCCGAGTTAAAATGGCAGAAATACCATGGCGGCCGGCGACGGCGGCCTCTGCCACGTGTCGCTTGGCCAGAGGCCACCACGGTAGTTTTGCCAATTTGATTGAGAGGTGGTCTTTTTTGACATTTCACTCACCCAGGTGGTCTCTTGTGTCAAAATTTCTTATAAAATACCTCACGTGTATATTGAAGTTTCATGATTAGCTTAGTTTAGCTTTGTTTTAGGGATAGCTTAGTATAGCTTAATGGCTCGTCTATTAATCTATTCTGTCTAAGCATTAGGAAATAATGTATTAATCTCCTGTGAATCTTGTAGTGTACCTACTGTGTATAAAATATTTGATGAAGCCCGCCGTTATGCGAATCTTGAACGTATATGTGAATCTTGGATGAAACTATGGTGTAACTTGACTTGATTTTCTTTATAATTATATGCAAATGAATTTGTCTTTGTTGATACAGATTTTCTCTCCCGTTGCAACGCACGGGCATGCTTCCTAGTCGGTTGGACTTATTTCGTGCGTCGTGATCGTTGTGTTCGTTTCCTACGTCGGGTGCAGGATCACCAAGTCATGACCGTTTCTGTTTCCTTGATCCAATGCGACTCCAACTCATGAGTCCTGATGCGATACGGCCTAATTTGTTTTCGTTTTTAAGCCCTCGACGCTAGCCTCAAGTCCTCAGCCGGTGATTGGTTTTAGATACCTTCAGATCATGGTTCGCGGTATAAACATCAGTATCGTGCCCATCGACGGATGCACGCGATGGCCGGCCAGAACTAGGGCAACAGCAAGGCCCGGAGATCACCAAGACCGGCCTCCGACGACTGGAGCTTAGATGGCCAGGATGGGGGAAGCCCGGGACCCGGCGCCCGTGTCCCTGGGAGGGGAATCCGATGTTGGTTAGAGAGCAGAACCTAGAGGTCGTCATTGGCCGCACACGACGACTTGATCGCCGGATTGCCTCCGGCCTACAACGCGAAGTTGGGCGCCGGACTCCTGCGCACACGAAGCCAAGTGTCTGACTACCATTACATGCGGATTTGCATTGATCGCTGGATTGCCGCCGCCGCGTGTAGCTCAGTGCCATACTCCATCGCCGCTGATCTAGGGTGTTGGCCGATTGACTGCCGCCACCGCGTGGCCACGCGCCGGCGGCCATGGAGGATCGGCGGAGGCAGATCTTTGGTGAAGCGAGAAAGCAAAGGGGGAATTGGGCAGAACCCGTTATTAGCTGTATAACCTGCAAGCCCTTCGGGATGTTCACGTGAGCAGAAAATACTGACAGAGCGTTGTTTGTTTTGCTCGTTGGTTTTGGTGTGCCTGAAGCTGGTATGGAATTATCTAGAGGTGTTCATTCTATGGTGGTAGTATAAAATATGCGACGTGCTGCTTTCTGCTAATTGAGTTGCTCTGCTTGTGATTTTTTGTCAACAATGGGACGAACTACAAAGTAATCCTGATCGATCTCGAGCACGCACCGACTGATCAGCGCGTCCACCTCGACTTCTAAGGCTACCGCCTCTAGCGTACCCCATCGGGCTCAACAGGTACTCGGCGAACTTCGTTGTCGTCTTCATGGATGGTTGTTTGACGACCACTACTCGCAAAATCCTGCGGTCAGTGTATCAATCGAGATCCTCGGTGCAACCAGGAAGCACACTATGTTCGATGACCACTTGGCGTTATTGGACCGTCGGATCCGCGGTTGCGCAAGCAGAAGTGCAACAAGGGCCATGTCTGGTTCGCTAACACGCGGTCTGGCTCTCTCGGTATGTGTGTCTGTCACGTCACGGTGGTACCATGCTTGAGGAATATATCCATACGGTTTTTTCTCTTCCGTTGCAACGCACGGGCATATTTCCTATCTATACCTAATAATAAAATCATTAAGGTTTCTTGTGGTGCGTCATTTTTTTTGCCGATTTTACCCTCCCACCAAATCACATATTTACTCACCACTGCCACTCATAAGTCATATACCGGTTCGTTTCTATTTTCGTCCATCAATCCCTTGTCGTCCGTCGCGTTTCTTTCCGTCAGTCCAACAGGTTAGCCTGGTTGTCGAACGAGGAGTCCTGATTCGATCCGAACGAGTGTTTCCTTTGTTTACGTATGATGAAACGACCCCGTACAAAAAGAACGGCGCAATAGAGGCACTTCTCCCGTGGCGGCACACGTCAGGTGGCGCACGGCCACGGCGATCCGGTGCCATGGCCTGCTTCTAGACCTCCAGGAAGATGTGGAACGGGAGAAGCCAGGACTGGCGCACGACTTTGTATAGATCTCACGTGATAGCAACACTGCCACAACGTGTTATTGTTTCAGTACTAGCTAGCTTCCCAATATATAAGTATGAATCAGTCTCTTACCAGATGTAATCCTTCAAATTTCAAAATTACATTATGTATGTGTTTTGTGTAATCAGGGGGAAACTTCGATGGCTAGGCATGTTCTTTTGCCCATGATGAGGCGATTAATTAATTACTTCAATGGACAGGAAGCAGACTCAAGAAAAGTCCAGAAACAATGCATGCCGTTCATCACGTTGTTTTTCAAGTTGACGACAGTTAAACTAGGAAATATGGTCCCCGAATTTCAAGCTTTCTTTTGGTGATTTTTTTTTAGCAGAATATGGAACTGGCGCCGAAACTTGCAGCAATGTTTTTGTGTCGAACAAGACCTCGCCTTCCCCTATGTAGCTTGCAATTTCTTCAGCAGGCAAGACTTAGAAAGTCCAAAACCGAGCTCAAGGTACACTATTACCTTGCAGTATCTTATTGTTAGTAGGGTTTAATTGAAATATTTATATTTATTTTTCTGAGGACATGTCGAACTTACATTAAATCTGAAAAAAATGTACTTGCATCACCTTATTTCTGCGGGCATGTTGAGATGTTTGAGTGATAGAAATTATATCATTTATTTTAGGTTTATGAGTACGAATTATAAGCTGTTTTAAACCGTTGTAACGCATGGGCATTTTTGCTAGTAATAATAAAAGCATTAAGGTTTCTTATGGTACGTCATTTTTCTTTCCAGTTTTACCCTCCCACATAATAACATAATACGCACCGATGCCACCGTACCCCTTCCCGCAGGCAGTGTTCCCAGGTCGAGACCGTTGGTCTCTTACTTTTTTTTCCAGCGCCCTCGTGGATTACCCGCGCACCTCTCCTACCACCGGCCGTCCCACCGCGACCAGCCCGCCAGTCCTCCCCTAGGCCACCCGCAGCTGTCCCCGCTTCTCCTGCGGCCGAATCTCCAAGCCGGCGCCAGAGGACATCGCTGCATCGACAAATCCCTTGCCGTCGTCGCCATCCGAGGCCATGCGCCGCTGTCCCAGTTCTCCCCGCACCGACGATTACCCCCGCCGCTGGTTCGACTCCACGCATCGCCGGTTCCCTCGGGCAGCTACAGAATCCGAAGCAGATGTAGGCTGCCGATGACGGAGGTCGATTCGTTACCTACACGATCGGCGAAGAAGACAACCACGCGTCTTCCCTGACGACAACCATCTGCGTACATGGCTGCACTGGCCCTCTGTTGGGCCGAACATGGACTCAGCTGTGATCCATCCTTTCTGATACATGTGCTTCATCAAATGTGAGTGAAAAACTCTAAAAAAAATCTAATACGAGTGAATAAATTCTTACACGATTGAAGGCGGACTGGTGTACTTGTTAGGACTGTATCCTTACTGTATAAAGTAGTTGCTCAATTTTAGCAATATGTTGCCTCATTCCTACATTTTACAAACCGTGAAGTTGTTTTTCACCGTTTACAAGTTTTGCCAGTTTGTTGTGAAGTTGCCTATCATCATTGAGAAGTTGCCTACCACCATTAAGAAGTCCAATAGTTGCCTACTGTGGTTATTTGTAGGCAAGGTTTCAGAGATTTTTTTGGTAAGTCCGTATGTCGTTGTAGGCAATTTATCAGTTATATTACGCAATAATCAATATTTACAGGCAAATTAATAGGTGTTTTTAAGTAAGTTCATGTGTGTTGTAGGGAAGTTATCCAGGATGTTAGGCAACAAAATCAGTCTCGTAGACATATTCATTGGTGCTTTGAGACACACGTTCATACGTTGTAGGCAAGTAATCCTTAATGTTACTCCCTCAGTCCTCAAATAAGTGGAAACATAGAGATTTATGCGACTTTCTTTGCTTTTCTATTTGTTGACTCCGAGAGGGCCGAAAACTTTGGGGTGAGTTGGCAATGGTAACACATGACTCCATTGGCGTCGTCGAAGGTACGGGTGGTCGAGCTGTAGCGGCAGACATAGAAGGCAGTGGTGACGCCCTAACAACAGAGCACGCCATGGAAGCTGGTTGGTTTCTGCTACACGCCACGACTGTACCAATGAGAGCTTACTTTGTGCAATTGTATGATGCACATCTTTTCTCTCCCGGTGCAACGCATGAGCACGTTTCCTAGTCTCTACTATATAATACGGCCAGAGGAGGTGTTGGTACGCCGTGGTCGTTTTACATGTTGGTCCCTCATAAATCGTGAAATCAACCCGCAGGACAACAATTAAGTTACGCCAGCCCCTCTGCCCTCGTTTCCTGGCCTCTCCTCTCGCACATGTCGCCGCCGCCTTGCGCCAGCATCGCTCGCGCCGCCGCGCGAGCCCACGGCCGCTCGCAGCACCTGGGCCCTCCTCGCCATGCTGCGACGCCGCCTAGCGCCGCCAGAACCTGGGACCTCCTTGCCGGCTTACCGCCTCCACAACCCCAGACTGCTCCACTTCTTCTGAGCCCTACATCAGTTGCACGGGCGCCCCATCAAGGCCGGGGCTGCCCCCTCGTACGCCTCTTCTCAGTAATCACCAGATCCGGCTCCTCCTTGGGTTCCTCGCCGTCTCTGCTTCCAGATCCCGCCACCCACAGCACGTATGTTCACGTCGCCATCATGCCTATGCACCTCGAATCTGGCGGGGTGCTCTGATTCCAGGGGGCAATTGAGGAGGGCCGACCTGATTCTGTGTATCTCGGCTCTGCTCGGACCGGCGATTCGTCTCGATCTGGACGTTGTGTTGATTTGGTTTGCCGGTGAGGAACCATGCGGTTGTTTTTTTGTTACGTTTGATTTCGTTCTGGTCTCTGACGTGAATCTTGGTTGATCTCTTGTTCGTCTATTTGACCCTGGGCGAGGCCATCCTTGTGAAGATGTTGTCTGCAGCCTAGCCGCCGGAATGGTGGCAGCCAGCCATAAGCGAGATAATACAGTTCCGACATCCTCACATGAGGCCATCTCGCGTACCGTTTAGCTTATTTGACATTCCGTAATTTACTGGCGTCTCCAACTTATAGTGTTCGTTGATGTGGTAAGTTGATGTCATCAATGAACCTTGTGCATGCATATGCCAGGAACGAGTCAGATTTTTCACTACGGGAAACTGACTCGCCGCCGAGTGGTCTCAGCTTCGCTGAGTGCTAAAACGCGGGGGCAACTCGGCGAAGAGCCCTACGCCGACGCAGGACAAAGAACACTCGGCGATGTGCACATCACTCGGCAAAATAATACTTCGCTGAGCCAAGCACTCGGCGAATAAGAATTTTCTCGGCAACGAGCAAAAAAGACACTCGGCAAAGTTATGCTCACGGCGAAAAGGAGGGACACGTGGCTCGAGACAGTGGGACCCACGGGCGTCGTGATGGAGCTGCCCTTCGCCGAGTGTCCCACTCGGCGAAGATGTCACCGTAAAAAATATTTAATGGACATTTTCTTTGCCGAGTGCCCCTCTCGGCAAAGAATGCGCGCGAAACTTTCTGGGTTTGCCGCGCGAATTAGGTCCCCTTTGCCGAGTGTGTCGGTGGCCAGCACTCGGCAAAGTATAGGGCGGGAAACGAAATTTTGCCCCGCGCCATTTCTTCGCCGGGTGGTTGTCTTCGCCGAGTGTTTCTTTCGGCGAAGAAGGTGGGCGGGAAACGAAATTCCGCCTCGCGCCATTTCTTCGCCGGGTGGGTTTCTTCGCGGAGTGTGTCTCTCGGCGAAGACGGTGAGCGGGAAAAATATTTTAGTTTCGCGCCAAAACTTCGCCGAGTTATTAATTTCGCGGAGTGTCCCTCTCGGCAAAGTGTGCGGTTTTCCCGCTTTTTTCACCAGTTTTGCGTCTCGTTTTGGCGCCGTTTTTAGCCCTAACGACGCCTATAAATAGGCCGCTGAGGTTACTCACTCACACAGAACATTCCAGCGTCACTCGGATAGGCATCTTTGGGCAACCAGCGGCAAGACGTCTCTGATGATCTGCGACCGTTCCAAACGGTTGCAGATCATCAGAGATGTCTTGCCGGACGGTTGTAAATCATCAGAGACGTCTTGTCGGACGGTTGTAGATCATCAGAGATGTCTTGCCGGATCGAAGTGACCCTCAAACACAAAACATTTGGGTTCCCTAGCTATGCCCGACACTGAATGCAACGGCATTCGACCGTGAATCAGTGTCGGGCTGTAGCTAGGAGAAACCGTGTGTTTTGTTTCCCAGGTTACTCACTCATATATTCTACGTTGTGCTCAAACACAAAACATTCGGGTTCCCTAGCTATGCCCGACACTGAATGCAACGGCATTCGTGAATCAGTGTCGGGCTGTAGCTAGGAGAAACCGTGTGTTTTGTTTCCCAGGTTACTCACTCATATATTCTACGGTGTGCTCAAACACAAAACATTCGGGTTCCCTAGCTATGCTCGACACTGAATGCAACGACATTCGACCATGAATCAGTGTCGGGCTGTAGCTAGGAGAAACCGTGTGTTTTGTTTCCCAGGTTACTCACTCATATATTCTACGTTGTCCTCAAACACAAAAGATTCGGGTTCCCTAGCTATGCCCGACACTGAATGCAACGACATTCGACCGTGAATCAGTGTCGGGCTGTAGCTAGAAGAAACCGTGTGTTTTGTTTCCCAGGTTACTCACTCATATATTCTACCTTGTGCTCGAACACAAAATATCGGGTTCCCTAGCTATGCCCGACCCGACACTGAATGCAAGGACATTCGGAGGAACCATGTGTTTTGTTTCAGCTATGTGTTTTTCATCCGGATTAATTCGTGGCGTCCAACACAAATCATCCGGAAAAAATGAATCAACAACTGCCAATGAAGGGTACATAGTCGAATGACAACAAACTTGGGTACATAGACAAATGACAACAAACTTGGGTACGTAGACGAATAACAACAAACTTTGGTACATAGACGAATGACCACAAACTTGGGTACATAGAAGAATGATAACAAACTTTGGGTACATAGACGAATGACAACAAACTTGGGTACATAGACGAATGACAACAAACCATTTTGTCCTAACCAATGATGTGGCTCAGGTTAGTTATACTCTTGTCTAGGCCTATAATACTCGTGGGTGTAGTCGTCGTAGTCGCTCAGGTTAGTCATACTCTTGCCCTAACCAATGATGTGGCTCAGGTTAGTCATACTCTTGCCTAGGCCTATAATACTCTTGTCTACCGAACAGAAGCTGACCGTGATTCGTACGGTCGTTCCTGTCTCTGGGTAGTTGACAGCGATGATGACGACGATTTCATGCCGTCGTCAAAGGAAAGGAGAGTTGAAGCACTGAGCAAGAAGGCTGAAGCTTCGTCCAAGGGCAAAGGCAAGAAGGCAGAATCTTCGTCAAAGGGCAAGGGTGGCAGCACACGCATGGCATAGGGTGAAGAAATTTGTTAGTTGTTCGTGATTGTTGTAATTTATTCTACATGCATGTTTACTTGTTTGTTAGTCAATTATGTATCGGTAGTTCCAGAATGTGCTCGTTATGTGTTAACGTTAAATCAAATTAAGGGCTACTCGATATTAATCAGTTTAGAGATGGAGGATCATATGACCTAACCAAGCACAACCAAGTATAAAAGTCCGTGTAGCTGCCCCCTTTCGACGCCCGTGGAAGGGGTAGACGACACGGTTGACTTCGGTCAACTGTGGGTGGGTTTCGACGGAACCGGGGGCCGCGGAGCATCGGAATCAAACTAAAAACTAGGTGGTGCACTATCCTATGTGTTAGAGTGTGGTGGGAGGTTTCAAGAGCCAACATGAGACTCCGAGGTGTGACCGGCTTTACACCCCACACTTATCCGACACGAAGGTTATGCTCTTCTGCGTGGAAACTCCCATTTCGGGTGGAACGGACGGAACCATGTGAAAACATGGGGCCAAAATGGGTTCCAAATGTTCATATGAACTAACCAAACACAACCAAGATAAAATTCCTTGTAGCTACCCCCTTTCGACGCCCGTGGTAGGGGTAGACGACACGGTTGACTTCTGGTCAACTGTAGGGGGTTTCGACGGAACCGGGGGCTTCGGGGTGTCGGAACCACACCCAAAACTAGGTGGTGCCATATAATATGTGTTAGAGTGTGGTGGGAGGATTCAAGAGCCAACATGATACTCCGAGATGTGACCGGCCTCACAAACCACACTTATCCCCCTCGATGGTTGCTCTTGTAGGTGTAAACTCCCATTTCGGGTGCAACGGGTGGAACCATGTGAAAACATGGGGCCAAAATGGGTTCCAAGTGTTCATATGAACTAACCAAACACAACCAAGGATAAAATTCCTTGTAGCTACCCCCTTTCGATGCCCGGGGTAGGGGTAGACGACACGGTTGACTTCTGGTCAACTGTAGGGGGGGTTCGACGGAACCGGGGGCTTCGGGGTGTCGGAACCACACCCAAAACTAGGTGGTGCCATATAATATGTGTTAGAGTGTGGTGATAGGCTTCAAGAGCCAAAATGATACTCCGAGGTGTGACCGGCTTCACAAACCGCACTTATCCCCCTCGAAGGTTATGCTCTTGTAGGTGGAAACTCCCATTTCGGGTGCAACGGGTGGAACCATGTGAAAACATGGGGCCAAAATGGGTTCCAAGTGTTCATATGAACTAACCAAACACAACCAAGGATAGAATTCCTTGTAGCTACCCCCTTTCGACGCCCGTGGTAGGGGTAGACGACACAGTTCACTTCCGGTCAAATCTGGGGGGGTTTCGACGGAACCGGGGGCCACGGAGCGTCGGAACCACACCCAAAACTAAGTGGTGCCATATAATATGTGTTAGAGTGTTGTGGGAGGCTTCAAGAGCCAAAATGATACTCCGAGATGTGACCGGCTTCACAAACCGCACTTATCCCCCTCGAAGGTTATGCTCTTGTAGGTGGAAACTCCCATTTCGGGTGCAACGGGTGGAACCATGTGATAACATGGGGCCAAACTGGGTTCCAATTGTTCATATGAACTAACCAAACACAACCAAGGATAAAATTCCTTGGTGCTACCCCCTTTCGACGCCCGTGATAGGGGTAGACGACACGGTTGACTTCTGGTCAACTGTAGGGGGGTTTCGACAGAACCGGTGGCCGCGGAGCGTCGGAACCACAACAAAAAATAGGTGGCCACACTCTAATATGAGTTAGAGTGTGGTAGTACACATTATAAAATAAAATTATAAAAATAACTAAGAAAACTAAATAATATAAAAAAATGTTAAATTACAAAATGTTGTTTGCCGAGTAAGGCACTCGGCGAAAATGTTCTATGCCACTCGGCGAAGATTCCTACTCGGCGAAAAACCCGCGGGGACAAAAGGAAATTGGTTCCCGAAATTGCCCAAAATCCCCAAATCCCACCTTCTCGCGCGAACTCGGCCGCTCGCCGCCGGCGCCGCCGCCACCACCCCCGCCCACGCCGCCCCCGCCGCCAGCTCGCGCTGCTTCCGCCGCCACACCCACCGCCACGAATCCCTGCAGGTCGCTCCCGACGCGACAACTCGCGAACCCTAGCCGCCACCTCGCCGGAGCAATGGCGGGAGGCAGGGGCTAGGTGCGCGGCCGGCCTCCACCCCTTCGCGCGACCTCGGCCGTTCGCCGCCTCCCCTACTGTCGTCTCCTCCACCCGGAGCCGCCGGCGACCTCGTCCTCCTCCACCCCGAGCGACTGCCACCTGCGCCGCTCCCCTCCACGCCGCCGCCGCCGCGAGTCCACCAGCGGCTGCCACCTGCGCCGCTAGCTCCTCCACCCCGACAGGCTCCTCCACCCCGAGCCCCTACCGCTCGATCCGAAGGTGAGATGTTTCCTCTTTTTTTTTAATTTGTTGTAGCAATTGTTAGATGTTTAGCTTGTGTTAGATGTTTATAGGTGTATTTGATTTTGGTTACTTTGTTGTAGCAATTTGTTGTAGCAATTTGTTGTAGCAATTTGTTGTAGCAATTTGTTATAGCAATTGTTAGATTTTAATTTGTTGTAGCAATTTGTTGTACCAATTGTTAGATGTTTAGCTTGTCTTAGTTAGGTTAGTAATTAGTTGTGTTAATTTAGACTTTGTTAGTTGTTTTGTTCGCCACACGCCGGAAGTACAACCCTACATTGAGTAAGTGCGCCGAGTATTGTTCGCCACACTTCCATTTCCTAGTTTGTGGACTAACTCGTTTCTTGATCGTTGCCATTCATAGATTATTTGAGTCAGAAACCTGGAAACATCGAAGACCCCTTACCGACAATGACAAGTTGGTCCTTTTTAAAAAGGGGGGTGAAGGAGGCGGCGGTTTCATTCCATGGTTCAAAGCTAAAGTATTTCTCTATCTTACACGACGTTCATTTTAGTGCAAGCCGTTTCGTCAACACTAATGTATCACACTTGTTCCTATTGCACCTGTAGGGAATTTCTGACCCGGAGATGAGGCCCGAGTTGAAGAAACTTACGTCATGCACCTATTCCATCAAGACCTATAATTCTTATGACGTTAATGGGTTCCGCTTCCATACCGATGAATATGAAAACTCTCGGCCAAACCGGAAGACAACAAATACCGGGGTCTTATGCCAATGCCGAGACAATCTTGATTACTATGGAATAGTCAAGGAAATAATTGAACTTGATTGTGATTTCGGCAAAAAGAAGAACCCCGTTGTCTTCAGGTGCCATTGGTTCAATCCAAAAAGAGTGAGACGAAGACCTGAAATTGGGTTGGTTGAAATTGAGCGAGAATCCGTCTACGAGGGAGATGATGTCTATATCCTAGCACACCAAGCCATCCAAGTTTTTTATCTTCCGTACCCATGCAAAACTGTGAAACGTCTACTGGGCTGGGATGTAGTCATCTCGGTACCGCCGCGTAATAAACCACCTACCCCTAACGATGACGACTACCACCACCGCCTAAACCCGAACACATATGAGGGAGATTTTTATCAAGAAGATGGGCTGCCAGGCCGATTGAACATCACCTTGCCTACTATAGATGAAATGGAAGAAGACGACGATGTCATAGTAGTCGACGGGCAAGAGGACGGTGAGCCGGTTGTCAACCGGAGAGACGTGGACCTTCTTGATCGGATGCACCTATCCGATGTAGAGGAGCCGAGCGGTCCACCTCCAGACTACTTGCCAGATTGGTGGTACACTCGTGATAGCGATGATGATGATGATCCTGGTCCAAGTTATGATCCAAACAATGTAGACAATGGCTTCTGAAGCTTTGTACTTGTATGAACCATTTGCATGCCACTCCTGAACTTGTAATATTTGTGATGTAATATTTTGTATGAACCATTTGTATGCCACTCCTGAACTTGTAATATTTGTGATGTAATATTTTGTATGCCACTCCTTAATTTGTTTTTTGTTGCATTAATATGAGTTTTGGCATGCTTCTTATGTTCATATATGTGTTGTTCAAGCTTATTCAAAATATTGCAAATTCTTCTTATGAGTTTTCTTTAAGCCTATTTATTACTATTGTGTTTTTACTTGTACTAATCAACACATTCTTCGTGATGACAGGTGATTGAGACATGGCTGGGGGGAAGGGGAAGGAGAAGCCGGGCGCGAAGGAGAAGCAGCTCGCGGCGAGGAAGAGTGTCGCGAAGGAGAAGCGACTCGTGGCGAGGAAGAGTGTCGCCAAGGAGAAGCGGCCTCTCAAGGTTGGGACTGTTTCTAACCTATACGCGCAGGCTGCTGATGGGACTTCCAAGGTGATGATTGGAAGAAAGCGTCACCGCTCGGCTGCGAAGGACTCTTCCGCACGGCGTGGCAGACCCTCGACAACCACCCATGCGAGCGGGGGTAAGGCCCCTCGGGCTCGCTTGAGTAGTCCTGTGCCCGCAGCTTCGTCTTCCGAGTCTGAGGAGGAGGAGCGGCCCGGGGAGCCCGAGGTGGAGGAGGAGTCAGAGGAGGAGGAGCAGCCCCAGGAGAGTGAGGATGACTATCAGGTAGGGATGTAAATGGACATGTTAATGGCACCACTTAATCCATATAAATGCGTTCACACTTCATTTTTTCAGGAAACAAAACAAGTTTTGAACTGTAGACCGGAATAAATGGTACTATATGGCGCCACATACCTGACCATTTACATCCCTACTTTCAGGACCGGCGCTCGGAGGAGTCAGAGGACGAGGAGCTGCCCCAGGAGAGTGAGGAGGATGAGGATGAGGATGCCGTGGCGGATGAGGATCTGTTGACAGCTCATCCACTTCCGTTGATCGGCACTCTGCGCGACCGTAAGCCCTACTTGCGAGGTCTTTCCAAGATGCCATCTCGTGAGTGCAATGGCCTTCTTGATGTCGGCGGAGATGGGTAAGTGGTGGAATCACAAGCATTATGACTTTTGTCACAAGCATTATGACTTTTGTTACCTTCTAGTTTATTTACCTTTTCATCACAAGCATTCTGACTTTTGATTTCGGTATGTGCAGGACATTCAATGTGGTGGCCTCAACAAAGAAACGCTTACCTTCAGGCGTCCTTGGCCGTCTTATCAAGCAGCTTTACCCTGGCTTGATCGACCTCAAGAAGGATGGAATCGCCACTGGCCAAAGGGTGCCTGCTTGGTCTTGGGCCCACTTCACGATGGTTCCGGACTCCACCTTCGACCACCTTGGCAACCGACTCATCACTGAGTTCTGGGTAAGAAATTTGTAGAACTTTACTACTTAATACCAAGAGTTTGGACTTCATCGTGTTAATTCCTTTTTCCTAATGCTCAATGATTCTAGGATTACTTCACACTTGTCGAAGGTGAAGGTAAAGAGGAGGCGGCGAAGCAGGTGTTGATTAAAATGGCGAAGAAGCTCATCCCCGACCAGCTTTACGAGGCACGTGTTGGCTGTGTTGTCCAGTTCTATGCAGAGCAGATGCATAGGGTGGTCACCAAAAAGGATGCAAGGCCCATACACTTGTCGAAAGCCCAGTACATGAAGGTAGCCACATATATTTTCCTATTATTCTCCACATGACTGATAAAAAAATCTACTCATATGGATCTTTCTTCTGTTAAATAGGTGATTCCTCAGTGGCTAGCCGCCCAGAAGCCTTGCTACAAGAAGATTGTAGACAAGTGGGTGTCGGATGCGTTCAAGAGGAAGCACGATGACGCATCGGATCGGCGGAAGCTGGTAGGCGGAACCCACCGTCAAGGCCCCCTCTCACTCGACGGCGTTATTGCACACAAGGTAAGAAATTATATTTGTTCTTTCCATACAAGTTTTTATTTATGTGCTATTCTTTTTATATTTCCACCTGACCTCAATTGTATGTTTCCTTTTGATGTCATTTAATTGTAGGAGAAAAAGGAGGGCCGGAAATTGACTAAGATGCAAGCATTCATTGAGACCCGGAGGCCAAAGGTACTGGAAGCGAATAAACCCTTGGAAGAACAGTGGATCAGCACCACCGCGGGGAATCAGAAGGTTAACTACTGCTCCAAGTTCAAGGAGATCCACGGTGAGACTTCCGATCCTTTGACCGCTCCGTTCGACCCCATGGTTGCTATGTGCGCGGGACAAGGTAAGCTGAATGGCCGGCCTTACATTGGCGGTGCTTGCTTCGAGTCTTCGGGCACTGGTGGATCACTTGCCGAGATGCGTGCTCGCCGTACGAGCTCAGCGCCCGAGATCGAGCGCCGCCCAAGGGTCGGACTTGGAAGGATGGCTGCATTGGAGGTATGTATGTCGTTTTTAACCTTCTTTTCCACTATTCTACATGTTTCCATTGCGATGACCGCTTCTTACATGGTTGCAATCCCGTAGGCCGAACTTGAGAAGGCTAGGGCCGCCGCGACGGAGGCTACTGCGAGGGCGCAGGCAACAGAACAGAGGGCGCAAGCAACAGATGAGAAGGTGGTGCAAATGCAGGCATACCTCCAGGCGGTAGTGGCAGTAAGTGCATTCACTTTTTCTTTCAACTAAGCCATGTGCTTGAACTTTGCAAACTTAAACTCGTCTTCGGTATGCAGAGGTTGCCCGCGAATCCGTCGCTTCCTCCTCTTCCTCCACTAGCCCCCCTCCTCTTGGTAAGTTGTCTTGAAACTAGCTCGGTAACAATTCATCTTTTCTTGCTTATTCGTCTAATGCAAATCTTCATAGGAGAATCGATCGGCTGGATCCCACACTCCCGCGGATGGTGAAGGAGGGAATGCTGGAGACATAGAGAATGGTGTAGACGGAGGAGCAAGCCCAACGTCGGCGCCATCGACCTCCAACAGGCCCGAGTGACTCTAGGTTAGTTCTCATTCTTATTCTTTGTTAACTTATGCATGAGTTGGAACTTGCTAACTAAAACTCATGTTTCTCACAAATTTTAGGACTCTAGGACGGATTGCATCGACAACACCTTCGTTCTTGAAGCCTTTGTCGTTTCAGTTCTTTGAACCAAACTATGGATATTGTTCTTGTGAACTTCGGATATTGTTATTTTGTTGGATGTGCTACCAAACTTTTGTAAAATGATGTGTGTGATGTGCTACCAAAATTGTGTTTGTGCATTTGTTGTGTTCTATCTATTTTCTGTGCCTGCTAGTGAAGCAGATGTGCATATACAACTATATTACTGTTTCTGTGCAGGGAATGCAATTAAAACAGGAAAAATCTGGACAATTTGGGCATCTTTGCCGAGTTGGGCACTCGGCGAAGACGCCTTTGCCGTGTAAGGCACTCGGCGAAGCGGTGCTCCAGGAGCCAAAACGCTCACCTGGGAACGTGCTTCGCCGAGACGTTCCCCTTTGCCGAGTCTGCACTCGGCGAAGATGTTCCCCAGGTGACCTTTTGGTCCACCTTTGCCGAGCACGTGGTGACCGCGCGGCACTCGGCGAAGCCGCACCCGGCGAAGCAAAGACTCGGCGAAGGAGGCACTCGGCGAAGCTGAGGCTCGGCGAACAGCAAGCCTGGCACTCGGCGAAGACATCATCTCGGCGAAATTCTTTACCGAGCCCGCCATTTCTGGACACGTGTGCGCGGTTGTGCGCCATGTCTTCGCCGAGTGTCTTGTCCCCGGACTCGGCGAATGCCTGACACTCGTCTGACACACATCTGACAAGGGACGGGCTGGATCTGCTTTTCTTCGCCGAGTGGGGTATAAAGACACTCGGCGAAGGCTTCGCCGAGTCCCCCCGACAAAAGGCACTCGGCGAAGCCTCTTCGCCGAGGCGTTTTTTGCCGAGTCTAGGTCGCCGAGTTCCATACTCGGCAAAGGCATCGCCGAGCTGGATTTGGGCATTCGCCGAGTTTTTGACCACTCGGCGGAGAGGCATTTTCCCGTAGTGTTTGGTCTTCACGTTGAGATATGCTAGCTACATGGAGGATACTACTTCACATTTGACAATATCTCTAGCGGTATTTAACCGAACACATGAACTCATTGGTTGATTTTGTGAAATCCTTGAAAATTTAATATACCTGTAATACTTGTGGAGTAATTTTCCAGCTATTTGGATATATAGATGTCTGTTTTTCGGACTTTTAGTTTCAGCGTCTTATTGTTTTCAAGAGTCTACTGCATTTCAAGTTTCAGTATCTGAATGTTCATTACAATACAAAGCGCATAGGAGCAGACATGTCTTGGAGGATAAGCAGACATGTTTATTAAGTAACTTAATGTTTTGTGTGCTTACGTGGGCTTAACTGGCGATAGAGATGCTGAGAGAAGGGAGTTGGTAGGCATACATTAGTCTGTGGTAGGGCATGAGGAACCAGACAACTTTTTTTGATGATGTTTTGATATGGCCTTACGTTCTCAATTTGTTTGCTGTTGCTGCATACTACAGGATCTAACTTGTACGGCTTTATGAGAAGAAAGGTGCAATAATATGATGGATGTGGTAGAAAAACTCACTTTGTTACGTCTTCATGATCTAATTGATTTATAGAAGAACAAACACATTTCAGTCTCGAAAATTCCACTTTGTTGTGTTGCCAATTTTGATTTCTAAATGTCAGCAGATTGTTTTCATTTGTAAGAGGCTGAGTATTGAAACTGTGATTGCACATATATATTGAGAATCATAATTTTAAGGTGCTGCATGTGTGAAATTCCTTTATTGATTGTATATTATGATTTCAAGCTAACATATATGGAACTTCTCCTCTCGCATTTTTTCTCTCCCTGGTCAAGTGGCACAGCCGGCGGCGGCTAAGGCACGCGGTGTTCTAAGGCTGCTCGGAGATGGGTTATTTATGCATGCACAATTTCCCCTTTGATTCTGCATTTTCTTGCAGGTGACATTTGAGAGGAGCGAGAGATAGTACAAGGATGCCAAATTCATCCAAGGTAAGTGAGCCAATCATCCTTTCAGTGTTATCTGATTGTTCATTTATATAATTGTTGTCATGCCTCAAATTGCATTTGAAAAAAAAATGAAATCATTTTTAACTTGTTTTATTAATTGTGCTCACACTGAACATTGTATTGTAACCACCATAATTTTACCATTGTTAAGTACCTAGAGTAGCAGTTGCTAACAAGCGTGTATTATATATCAGAATGTAATACAAACTCTGCAATATTTTTCTATAATGCTTCTGTAAAGCATAAGGCACCGGGAGGTTGATTGTTGTTTATACATGGAGTTCTTCTATGTTTATTTGTTGCTTGTCACGCATACTTTCTGAAAGTGCAAAACCAGTCGAAAAGGAACCGGCGGAAGGAGCTTGTAGGATTTGTCACATGCGGTCTCAAATACTTCCATCTTGTTGCGAGAGAATAACAGTCTTTGAATGTCCTCATCGAATCTGGCAAGAGGGTTTAGGGGGCTGAAAAATCTGGTACGAGGTGGGAGGGTCGAAGCTCGGCCAGATGAGCACTGATTCATGTTCATTGCAATGGGCTATCTACTGTTTAAATAACAGTAGCAGACACAACTTAGTTAAGTCTTTAGTTGTTTTGTTGGACAAATGCTCAGTTTGCATGTGTTAATCTGATGGCTTAAATGTTTCTCTGTTGTACTTCAACATCATAATTATTCTTTAAATGTATGGTTATTAGATGAAATGGTGGAAATCTGTGGTGAAAGCATAACCCATGTTTAATATATTTTTCCCTACTTTGTGTAAGAAATTTAACTTGATTGAATCAAGTACTGTCATTTTTTGCTTAAGTTTCATTGATGTACCTTGGTTTATACATGTATCATTTTGTCCCGCACGCTCCAGGCCCATATCCAGGGATCTTCATCTCCTACCTTAGCTGCCCTGATCATATCCTAAAGAAAAAAAGCTGCCCCGATCAATCAATCGGACTACAACTCTCACAATCATACCAACACTGAAAACGAACTCTGTTTCGATACGGGCTCTGTCTCAACACGGCAAAGGCATATAAAACTGCAACGAAATCAGGAAGATCTATCCGAAGCATACAACCTTGACTTCGACAAACACCTGTCTCTCGATTCAGCTCGTCGACATGGCCGCCGTCTCGATTTTGCTGGCGACGACATGGCCGCCATCTCGACTTCGCCGGAACGCTCTGGCGACGACATGGTCGACGTCTCAACTTCGCTTGAATGCTCCGTCTCGACTTCGCCGGAACGCCGCCGTCTACACTTTGTTGGAACCCCGTCGACGGAGCTGTGCGTCGTCGTCGTAGGCATTGGAGACCACGGCGAGGGTCTTGGCGGCGGAGAGCTGCAAGGTGCAAACCTTTGGACACGCCGATGGTGCTCCCTTCTGTGATCATCATATTTTCCACGTCGAAGGCTTTGACGAGCTCCCGCCGTCCACTCAAGCCTGGTGATGGTGTCTCCTCCGGTGATCTTGGACACCGTCAAGAGCATGATGTTGTGGGCTGGCGGCGCCGGTGCTGGGCGTGTATGCAGTATGCGGCCAGTAGTACACCAGCTCGTGGATTTCTTTGGATACGGTGTAAACTGTCGACCACGGTACTTCACATGCAAACAGATTCGACCAAGTCCAGGAGCCCAAGATCAAGACCGTGTTCTCACGCTCGAGTTCCCTGAACAAATAGTTTCAGTCTAGGTGTTTTACTCATGTAGCTTTACTAATGAGCTTGCTTCTGATCGGTAACTCCATCGTAGCAGGTACCGCCGGCCAGGGGTCATCACATACACGTTAATTGTTTTTTACCGGTTCAGACTATCACTTGATTCGATCAGTGGATCAGGTGAGTACTACTGCTAGCTCCATGTATTTTTTGAGCCGCCAAAACACAACAAAAAGATCGGTGGAGTAAAGTTTGTCCGTGCATGTCTCGACGAATCGGAAGTACACGCCGTATGAGCGTGCTAGACCAATGATTGCTAAGAGAAAAGTTATTGATTACATGTACGATATCTTATCTGGTAGATTATTGGGGTTAATTTTTGGTTATGGGACCAGGTTATATCAAAAAATATGTTTGACTCCCATTGCAACGCATGGGCACGTTTTGCTAGTCTATACTACTATTAAAAGAGCAAACTTGTGTTGAGTTGTGCCTTTAAATCTGGACCGTTAATATCCAATCAAACGGCTCAGATCGTCCCCATGTTTGACAACTCAACATTGTCCAGTTTGGACCGTTTTACCCTCCCACCAATCACATAATACGACCAAATTGTCACTACCTTTTTATTTTGCAGTTAATTACAAAGGATTGCCACCGCTAAAAAGAAAAGAAAACGCTTGATAGGCACCCTCGCCTCACCCTCGTTTTGCCCTCCCGCCAGGCGCCGGCTACGCCACCATCGCCTTGCCCGCCGACGTTGCAGTGTTGCCCTCTCTGTCGTTCCCCTCTCTCCTACTACACGTGATCCAGTCGCTGTCGCTGCAGCCCTGTTGTCTGCTCTCCGCGTCCCAGCTCTGGCCATCACTTGGCCACGCTCCTCCTGGTCGACGACGACCTCAACCGCTCGCGATCGGTGTGGGTGCGGCCGCGAATCCTCCATGGCGCTCCATCCACTGCATTTTCCCACGTCCCAGACGCCGCCCCTGTCCAGGCGACACATCTGCAGACTGCAGGGCGACGGCAATGTGAGAAAAATAGAGCATCGCTCTCGCTGTCTCGCACAGCCGCATACGGCGAGCGGTGGCCCCCCTCCAACCTTAATATACCATCTTCCCTGGCCTCTGAGTCTCTGACGCTCTGACACAACCCCGGCTGGCGGCTGCCGGCGTCCAGCGGAGCGAGCGATGACCCAACTCCATCGTTGCTCCATCTCTCTAGGCCCGGCTGCAGAACCAGCAAGTACCAGCAGCGACCCCTGGGCGAGCTAGCGGCGACAAGCAGAGGTCAGACCACATTGAGTCAACAGTTGCATGTCTCTGAATTTGCGACACATAGGTGCTGGAGACTAGGAAAAGAGCTATCGTATTGCAGGTGACCTCCGATCTGTAATGCCCAGTGATTCATACGAATTTTGACGTCACTCCATGATGGCCTTCAGTATTTGAACAGGTATGTCCACTCAGTCTTTCCTTCAGCAATGCAGTTCACATCATCATTTATCGATCCGTGAACTATTTGTGGAGAAGATATAGTCCTTACAAAATTGAATTTTTTTTTGGCAGTATCGTATTCTTTTCCAGTTAATTACGACATCTAATGCTTGAACTATCCAACGTGAACCAATGAGAAACAAAAGAATGTGATGACCTTTATGACGTTCCTTTTCGCAGGTATTTTCATGGTTGCACATCTCACATGTATTTGTTCAATATTGAATTAACTTGACACCATTACAATTAGAAAGAGGGAGTAGCAAAGACATGAAATTGCACGAGACATGAAATTGGTTAAAAATGAATCTGCAAATGACATGAAACTGGTTCAAGACAACATTGCTTACACACTTATATGTTGTTGCATTTTGTGGAGACGTGCATTGCACGTGTTGTTAGGGTACCACGTTACTGAGGTATCACCAAAAGAATTAATCCACGTAGATCTTGGTATTTTCCTACTTGTAAATTGTCCTCTTTAATTATAAAGACGTACGTGCACGTACATTTTTTTTATTTCCTGTCTCCAATCGAGAGCCCAGGTCGTCACCTACCTCGCTTCCCCCGATCCCCCCACAGTCCATCTAAACAAGACCGTACGCGCCTCCCTCGCTGTACTCCGCCGCCCCAAGCCCGCCGCCCTGCCACCGGCCTCCTCGCCTCCGCCCTCATTCAGGTTCGCCCTCTTCCTGGCGCCGTCGCCCTGCTTGGTCCGCATCTACTGAGTTTCCATGTCGGGGCTTTTCATGTCCTGCAGCTTCTGCCTCGTAGCCATGGTCTCGCTCCCAGGTAGACACGCACGTGCTCTGCTCCCGATTCTGCTTTGCTCCTGAATCCCAAATCCCTCCGTCTTCAACAGAGCTTCCGACGCCGGGAGAGAGTCAGAGAAAATCCAGAAGGAAGTCGTCGGGGCGAGGCATCGGAGGCAAGCAGAGGAGCCCGCGCGGCGGCGCTGTGAACCCCGGGCGGTCGCGTCGTCAAGCACGCAGGCGAGCGGCGCCGCACGCCGGAACGGCGCCATCCACGCATGACGCTCTAGGATTCAACTGCGTTTGCAATACGAGGGCAGGGCAGCGATTCAGGCATATAGCAGCCGAGCGGCAGCAAGCATGCCCGCTGACGGCCTAGCCTAATTTAGCATCAGACTATCAGAGCATCGCGCCGTCGCGCGCAAGCACAACACATATGTTTCTATAAGCCTGTTTGCTGGTATAAGAAAAACTGCACTAGCCTATGTTTCTTCATCAGTTCACTACTTTTTATTTTAGTTTGTGATACTTTTGTTGTAAATTTGTCGAAAATGAAGAGAAATAGTGGTGACATTGCGTCCATTTTCCGAAAAAATGCGCTCAGTTTGGTCGTTTCTGTAGTTGGCAGAGTCGAGATAGGAAGCAAAACATGGAAACATAGAATTTGAAGTCTACATGATTCCTATCTTTGCCTGCCGTATTCATCTACACATAAATACCCACGGAAACGAGTACGCGCTCATGATCGATCCAAGCGCCGGAGCCAAACGACTCCTCGACATATCAGCCGTCGTCTTAGCTCGTCGTCACCGGAACCGTGTAGAGGCCTCTCCGCCGTCGTCTCCAAGCCGGCGCCAGAGGACATCGCTGCATCGACAAATCCCTTGCCGTCGTCGCCATCCGAGGCCATGCGCCGCTGTCCCAGTTCTCCCCGCACCGACGATTACCCCCGCCGCTGGTTCGACTCCACGCATCGCCGGTTCCCTCGGGCAGCTACAGAATCCGAAGCAGATGTAGGCTGCCGATGACGGAGGTCGATTCGTTACCTACACGATCGGCGAAGAAGACAACCACGCGTCTTCCCTGACGACAACCATCTGCGTACATGGCTGCACTGGCCCTCTGTTGGGCCGAACATGGACTCAGCTGTGATCCATCCTTTCTGATACATGTGCTTCATCAAATGTGAGTGAAAAACTCTAAAAAAAATCTAATACGAGTGAATAAATTCTTACACGATTGAAGGCGGACTGGTGTACTTGTTAGGACTGTATCCTTACTGTATAAAGTAGTTGCTCAATTTTAGCAATATGTTGCCTCATTCCTACATTTTACAAACCGTGAAGTTGTTTTTCACCGTTTACAAGTTTTGCCAGTTTGTTGTGAAGTTGCCTATCATCATTGAGAAGTTGCCTACCACCATTAAGAAGTCCAATAGTTGCCTACTGTGGTTATTTGTAGGCAAGGTTTCAGAGATTTTTTTGGTAAGTCCGTATGTCGTTGTAGGCAATTTATCAGTTATATTACGCAATAATCAATATTTACAGGCAAATTAATAGGTGTTTTTAAGTAAGTTCATGTGTGTTGTAGGGAAGTTATCCAGGATGTTAGGCAACAAAATCAGTCTCGTAGACATATTCATTGGTGCTTTGAGACACACGTTCATACGTTGTAGGCAAGTAATCCTTAATGTTACTCCCTCAGTCCTCAAATAAGTGGAAACATAGAGATTTATGCGACTTTCTTTGCTTTTCTATTTGTTGACTCCGAGAGGGCCGAAAACTTTGGGGTGAGTTGGCAATGGTAACACATGACTCCATTGGCGTCGTCGAAGGTACCGGGTGGTCGAGCTGTAGCGGCAGACATAGAAGGCAGTGGTGACGCCCTAACAACAGAGCACGCCATGGAAGCTGGTTGGTTTCTGCTACACGCCACGACTGTACCAATGAGAGCTTACTTTGTGCAATTGTATGATGCACATCTTTTCTCTCCCGGTGCAACGCATGAGCACGTTTCCTAGTCTCTACTATATAATACGGCCAGAGGAGGTGTTGGTACGTCGTGGTCGTTTTACATGTTGGTCCCTCATAAATCGTGAAATCAACCCGCAGGACAACAATTAAGTTACGCCAGCCCCTCTGCCCTCGTTTCCTGGCCTCTCCTCTCGCACATGTCGCCGCCGCCTTGCGCCAGCATCGCTCGCGCCGCCGCGCGAGCCCACGGCCGCTCGCAGCACCTGGGCCCTCCTCGCCATGCTGCGACGCCGCCTAGCGCCGCCAGAACCTGGGACCTCCTTGCCGGCTTACCGCCTCCACAACCCCAGACTGCTCCACTTCTTCTGAGCCCTACATCAGTTGCACGGGCGCCCCCATCAAGGCCGGGGCTGCCCCCTCGTATGCCTCTTCTCAGTAATCACCAGATCCGGCTCCTCCTTGGGTTCCTCGCCGTCTCTGCTCCCAGATCCCGCCACCCACAGCACGTATGTTCACGTCGCCATCATGCCTATGCACCTCGAATCTGGCGGGGTGCTCTGATTCCAGGGGGCAATTGAGGAGGGCCGACCTGATTCTGTGTATCTCGGCTCTGCTCGGACCGGCGATTCGTCTCGATCTGGACGTTGTGTTGATTTGGTTTGCCGGTGAGGAACCATGCGGTTGTTTTTTTGTTACGTTTGATTTCGTTCTGGTCTCTGACGTGAATCTTGGTTGATCTCTTGTTCGTCTATTTGACCCTGGGCGAGGCCATCCTTGTGAAGATGTTGTCTGCAGCCTAGCCGCCGGAATGGTGGCAGCCAGCCATAAGCGAGATAATACAGTTCCGACATCCTCACATGAGGCCATCTCGCGTACCGTTTAGCTTATTTGACATTCCGTAATTTACTGGCGTCTCCAACTTATAGTGTTCGTTGATGTGGTAAGTTGATGTCATCAATGAACCTTGTGCATGCATATGCCAGGAACGAGTCAGATTTTTCACTACGGGAAACTGACTCGCCGCCGAGTGGTCTCAGCTTCGCTGAGTGCTAAAACGCGGGGGCAACTCGGCGAAGAGCCCTACGCCGACGCAGGACAAAGAACACTCGGCGATGTGCACATCACTCGGCAAAATAATACTTCGCTGAGCCAAGCACTCGGCGAATAAGAATTTTCTCGGCAACGAGCAAAAAAGACACTCGGCAAAGTTATGCTCACGGCGAAAAGGAGGGACACGTGGCTCGAGACAGTGGGACCCACGGGCGTCGTGATGGAGCTGCCCTTCGCCGAGTGTCCCACTCGGCGAAGATGTCACCGTAAAAAATATTTAATGGACATTTTCTTTGCCGAGTGCCCCTCTCGGCAAAGAATGCGCGCGAAACTTTCTGGGTTTGCCACGCGAATTAGGTCCCCTTTGCCGAGTGTGTCGGTGGCCAGCACTCGGCAAAGTATAGGGCGGGAAACGAAATTTTGCCCCGCGCCATTTCTTCGCCGGGTGGTTGTCTTCGCCGAGTGTTTCTTTCGGCGAAGAAGGTGGGCGGGAAACGAAATTCCGCCTCGCGCCATTTCTTCGCCGGGTGGGTTTCTTCGCGGAGTGTGTCTCTCGGCGAAGACGGTGAGCGGGAAAAATATTTTAGTTTCGCGCCAAAACTTCGCCGAGTTATTAATTTCGCGGAGTGTCCCTCTCGGCAAAGTGTGCGGTTTTCCCGCTTTTTTCACCAGTTTTGCGTCTCGTTTTGGCGCCGTTTTCAGCCCTAACGACGCCTATAAATAGGCCACTGAGGTTACTCACTCACACAGAACATTCCAGCGTCACTCGGATAGACATCTTTGGGCAACCAGCGGCAAGACGTCTCTGATGATCTGCGACCGTTCCAAACGGTTGCAGATCATCAGAGATGTCTTGCCGGACGGTTGTAGATCATCAGAGACGTCTTGCCGGACGGTTGTGGATCATCAGAGATGTCTTGCCGGATCGAAGTGACCCTCAAACACAAAACATTTGGGTTCCCTAGCTATGCCCGACACTGAATGCAACGGCATTCGACCGTGAATCAGTGTCGGGCTGTAGCTAGGAGAAACCGTGTGTTTTGTTTCCCAGGTTACTCACTCATATATTCTACGTTGTGCTCAAACACAAAACATTCGGGTTCCCTAGCTATGCCCGACACTGAATGCAACGGCATTCGTGAATCAGTGTCGGGCTGTAGCTAGGAGAAACCGTGTGTTTTGTTTCCCAGGTTACTCACTCATATATTCTACGGTGTGCTCAAACACAAAACATTCGGGTTCCCTAGCTATGCTCGACACTGAATGCAACGACATTCGACCATGAATCAGTGTCGGGCTGTAGCTAGGAGAAACCGTGTGTTTTGTTTCCCAGGTTACTCACTCATATATTCTACGTTGTCCTCAAACACAAAAGATTCGGGTTCCCTAGCTATGCCCGACACTGAATGCAACGACATTCGACCGTGAATCAGTGTCGGGCTGTAGCTAGAAGAAACCGTGTGTTTTGTTTCCCAGGTTACTCACTCATATATTCTACCTTGTGCTCGAACACAAAATATCGGGTTCCCTAGCTATGCCCGACCCGACACTGAATGCAAGGACATTCGGAGGAACCATGTGTTTTGTTTCAGCTATGTGTTTTTCATCCGGATTAATTCGTGGCGTCCAACACAAATCATCCGGAAAAAATGAATCAACAACTGCCAATGAAGGGTACATAGTCGAATGACAACAAACTTGGGTACATAGACAAATGACAACAAACTTGGGTACGTAGACGAATAACAACAAACTTTGGTACATAGACGAATGACCACAAACTTGGGTACATAGAAGAATGATAACAAACTTTGGGTACATAGACGAATGACAACAAACTTGGGTACATAGACGAATGACAACAAACCATTTTGTCCTAACCAATGATGTGGCTCAGGTTAGTTATACTCTTGTCTAGGCCTATAATACTCGTGGGTGTAGTCGTCGTAGTCGCTCAGGTTAGTCATACTCTTGCCCTAACCAATGATGTGGCTCAGGTTAGTCATACTCTTGCCTAGGCCTATAATACTCTTGTCTACCGAACAGAAGCTGACCGTGATTCGTACGGTCGTTCCTGTCTCTGGGTAGTTGACAGCGATGATGACGACGATTTCATGCCGTCGTCAAAGGAAAGGAGAGTTGAAGCACTGAGCAAGAAGGCTGAAGCTTCGTCCAAGGGCAAAGGCAAGAAGGCAGAATCTTCGTCAAAGGGCAAGGGTGGCAGCACACGCATGGCATAGGGTGAAGAAATTTGTTAGTTGTTCGTGATTGTTGTAATTTATTCTACATGCATGTTTACTTGTTTGTTAGTCAATTATGTATCGGTAGTTCCAGAATGTGCTCGTTATGTGTTAACGTTAAATCAAATTAAGGGCTACTCGATATTAATCAGTTTAGAGATGGAGGATCATATGACCTAACCAAGCACAACCAAGTATAAAAGTCCGTGTAGCTGCCCCCTTTCGACGCCCGTGGAAGGGGTAGACGACACGGTTGACTTCCGGTCAACTGTGGGTGGGTTTCGACGGAACCGGGGGCCGCGGAGCATCGGAATCAAACTAAAAACTAGGTGGTGCACTATCCTATGTGTTAGAGTGTGGTGGGAGGTTTCAAGAGCCAACATGAGACTCCGAGGTGTGACCGGCTTTACACCCCACACTTATCCGACATGAAGGTTATGCTCTTCTGCGTGGAAACTCCCATTTCGGGTGGAACGGACGGAACCATGTGAAAACATGGGGCCAAAATGGGTTCCAAATGTTCATATGAACTAACCAAACACAACCAAGTATAAAATTCCTTGTAGCTACCCCCTTTCGACGCCCGTGGTAGGGGTAGACGACACGGTTGACTTCTGGTCAACTGTAGGGGGGTTTCGACGGAACCGGGGGCTTCGGGGTGTCGGAACCACACCCAAAACTAGGTGGTGCCATATAATATGTGTTAGAGTGTGGTGGGAGGATTCAAGAGCCAACATGATACTCCGAGATGTGACCGGCCTCACAAACCACACTTATCCCCCTCGATGGTTGCTCTTGTAGGTGTAAACTCCCATTTCGGGTGCAACGGGTGGAACCATGTGAAAACATGGGGCCAAAATGGGTTCCAAGTGTTCATATGAACTAACCAAACACAACCAAGGATAAAATTCCTTGTAGCTACCCCCTTTCGATGCCCGGGGTAGGGGTAGACAACACGGTTGACTTCTGGTCAACTGTAGGGGGGGTTCGACGGAACCGGGGGCTTCGGGGTGTCGGAACCACACCCAAAACTAGGTGGTGCCATATAATATGTGTTAGAGTGTGAGCCAAAATGATACTCCGAGGTGTGACCGGCTTCACAAACCGCACTTATCCCCCTCGAAGGTTATGCTCTTGTAGGTGGAAACTCCCATTTCGGGTGCAACGGGTGGAACCATGTGAAAACATGGGGCCAAAATGGGTTCCAAGTGTTCATATGAACTAACCAAACACAACCAAGGATAGAATTCCTTGTAGCTACCCCCTTTCGACGCCCGTGGTAGGGGTAGACGACACAGTTCACTTCCGGTCAAATCTGGGGGGTTTCGACGGAACCGGGGGCCACGGAGCGTCGGAACCACACCCAAAACTAAGTGGTGCCATATAATATGTGTTAGAGTGTTGTGGGAGGCTTCAAGAGCCAAAATGATACTCCGAGATGTGACCGGCTTCACAAACCGCACTTATCCCCCTCGAAGGTTATGCTCTTGTAGGTGGAAACTCCCATTTCGGGTGCAACGGGTGGAACCATGTGATAACATGGGGCCAAACTGGGTTCCAAGTGTTCATATGAACTAACCAAACACAACCAAGGATAAAATTCCTTGGTGCTACCCCCTTTCGACGCCCGTGATAGGGGTAGACGACACGGTTGACTTCTGGTCAACTGTAGGGGGGTTTCGACAGAACCGGTGGCCGCGGAGCGTCGGAACCACAACAAAAAATAGGTGGCCACACTCTAATATGAGTTAGAGTGTGGTAGTACACATTATAAAATAAAATTATAAAAATAACTAAGAAAACTAAATAATATAAAAAAATGTTAAATTACAAAATGTTGTTTGCCGAGTAAGGCACTCGGCGAAAATGTTCTATGCCACTCGGCGAAGATTCCTACTCGGCGAAAAACCCGCGGGGACAAAAGGAAATTGGTTCCCGAAATTGCCCAAAATCCCCAAATCCCACCTTCTCGCGCGAACTCGGCCGCTCGCCGCCGGCGCCGCCGCCACCACCCCCGCCCACGCCGCCCCGCCGCCAGCTCGCGCTGCTTCCGCCGCCACACCCACCGCCACGAATCCCTGCAGGTCGCTCCCGACGCGACAACTCCGAACCCTAGCCGCCACCTCGCCGGAGCAATGGCGGGAGGCAGGGGCTAGGTGCGCGGCCGGCCTCCACCCCTTCGCGCGACCTCGGCCGTTCGCCGCCTCCCCTACTGCCGTCTCCTCCACCCGGAGCCACCGGCGACCTCGTCCTCCTCCACCCCGAGCGGCTGCCACCTGCGCCGCTCCCCTCCACGCCGCCGCCGCCGCGAGTCCACCAGCGGCTGCCACCTGCGCCGCTAGCTCCTCCACCCCGACAGGCTCCTCCACCCCGAGCCCCTGCCGCTCGATCCGAAGGTGAGATGTTTCCTCTTTTTTTTTAATTTGTTGTAGCAATTGTTAGATGTTTAGCTTGTGTTAGATGTTTATAGGTGTATTTGATTTTGGTTACTTTGTTGTAGCAATTTGTTGTAGCAATTTGTTGTAGCAATTTGTTATAGCAATTGTTAGATTTTAATTTGTTGTAGCAATTTGTTGTACCAATTGTTAGATGTTTAGCTTGTCTTAGTTAGGTTAGTAATTAGTTGTGTTAATTTAGACTTTGTTAGTTGTTTTGTTCGCCACACGCCGGAAGTACAACCCTACATTGAGTAAGTGCGCCGAGTATTGTTCGCCACACTTCCATTTCCTAGTTTGTGGACTAACTCCGTTTCTTGATCGTTGCCATTCATAGATTATTTGAGTCAGAAACCTGGAAACATCGAAGACCCCTTACCGACAATGACAAGTTGGTCCTTTTTAAAAAGGGGGTGAAGGAGGCGGCGGTTTCATTCCATGGTTCAAAGCTAAAGTATTTCTCTATCTTACACGACGTTCATTTTAGTGCAAGCCGTTTCGTCAACACTAATGTATCACACTTGTTCCTATTGCACCTGTAGGGAATTTCTGACCCGGAGATGAGGCCCGAGTTGAAGAAACTTACGTCATGCACCTATTCCATCAAGACCTATAATTCTTATGACGTTAATGGGTTCCGCTTCCATACCGATGAATATGAAAACTCTCGGCCAAACCGGAAGACAACAAATACCGGGGTCTTATGCCAATGCCGAGACAATCTTGATTACTATGGAATAGTCAAGGAAATAATTGAACTTGATTGTGATTTCGGCAAAAAGAAGAACCCCGTTGTCTTCAGGTGCCATTGGTTCAATCCAAAAAGAGTGAGACGAAGACCTGAAATTGGGTTGGTTGAAATTGAGCGAGAATCCGTCTACGAGGGAGATGATGTCTATATCCTAGCACACCAAGCCATCCAAGTTTTTTATCTTCCGTACCCATGCAAAACTGTGAAACGTCTACTGGGCTGGGATGTAGTCATCTCGGTACCGCCGCGTAATAAACCACCTACCCCTAACGATGACGACTACCACCACCGCCTAAACCCGAACACATATGAGGGAGATTTTTATCAAGAAGATGGGCTGCCAGGCCGATTGAACATCACCTTGCCTACTATAGATGAAATGGAAGAAGACGACGATGTCATAGTAGTCGACGGGCAAGAGGACGGTGAGCCGGTTGTCAACCGGAGAGACGTGGACCTTCTTGATCGGATGCACCTATCCGATGTAGAGGAGCCGAGCGGTCCACCTCCAGACTACTTGCCAGATTGGTGGTACACTCGTGATAGCGATGATGATGATGATCCTGGTCCAAGTTATGATCCAAACAATGTAGACAATGGCTTCTGAAGCTTTGTACTTGTATGAACCATTTGCATGCCACTCCTGAACTTGTAATATTTGTGATGTAATATTTTGTATGAACCATTTGTATGCCACTCCTGAACTTGTAATATTTGTGATGTAATATTTTGTATGCCACTCCTTAATTTTTTTTTGTTGCATTAATATGAGTTTTGGCATGCTTCTTATGTTCATATATGTGTTGTTCAAGCTTATTCAAAATATTGCAAATTCTTCTTATGAGTTTTCTTTAAGCCTATTTATTACTATTGTGTTTTTACTTGTACTAATCAACACATTCTTCGTGATGACAGGTGATTGAGACATGGCTGGGGGGAAGGGGAAGGAGAAGCCGGGCGCGAAGGAGAAGCAGCTCGCGGCGAGGAAGAGTGTCGCGAAGGAGAAGCGACTCGTGGCGAGGAAGAGTGTCGCCAAGGAGAAGCGGCCTCTCAAGGTTGGGACTGTTTCTAACCTATACGCGCAGGCTGCTGATGGGACTTCCAAGGTGATGATTGGAAGAAAGCGTCACCGCTCGGCTGCGAAGGACTCTTCCGCACGGCGTGGCAGACCCTCGACAACCACCCATGCGAGCGGGGGTAAGGCCCCTCGGGCTCGCTTGAGTAGTCCTGTGCCCGCAGCTTCGTCTTCCGAGTCTGAGGAGGAGGAGCGGCCCGGGGAGCCCGAGGTGGAGGAGGAGTCAGAGGAGGAGGAGCAGCCCCAGGAGAGTGAGGATGACTATCAGGTAGGGATGTAAATGGACATGTTAATGGCACCACTTAATCCATATAAATGCGTTCACACTTCATTTTTTCAGGAAACAAAACAAGTTTTGAACTGTAGACCGGAATAAATGGTACTATATGGCGCCACATACCTGACCATTTACATCCCTACTTTCAGGACCGGCGCTCGGAGGAGTCAGAGGACGAGGAGCTGCCCCAGGAGAGTGAGGAGGATGAGGATGAGGATGCCGTGGCGGATGAGGATCTGTTGACAGCTCATCCACTTCCGTTGATCGGCACTCTGCGCGACCGTAAGCCCTACTTGCGAGGTCTTTCCAAGATGCCATCTCGTGAGTGCAATGGCCTTCTTGATGTCGGCGGAGATGGGTAAGTGGTGGAATCACAAGCATTATGACTTTTGTCACAAGCATTATGACTTTTGTTACCTTCTAGTTTATTTACCTTTTCATCACAAGCATTCTGACTTTTGATTTCGGTATGTGCAGGACATTCAATGTGGTGGCCTCAACAAAGAAACGCTTACCTTCAGGCGTCCTTGGCCGTCTTATCAAGCAGCTTTACCCTGGCTTGATCGACCTCAAGAAGGATGGAATCGCCACTGGCCAAAGGGTGCCTGCTTGGTCTTGGGCCCACTTCACGATGGTTCCGGACTCCACCTTCGACCACCTTGGCAACCGACTCATCACTGAGTTCTGGGTAAGAAATTTGTAGAACTTTACTACTTAATACCAAGAGTTTGGACTTCATCGTGTTAATTCCTTTTTCCTAATGCTCAATGATTCTAGGATTACTTCACACTTGTCGAAGGTGAAGGTAAAGAGGAGGCGGCGAAGCAGGTGTTGATTAAAATGGCGAAGAAGCTCATCCCCGACCAGCTTTACGAGGCACGTGTTGGCTGTGTTGTCCAGTTCTATGCAGAGCAGATGCATAGGGTGGTCACCAAAAAGGATGCAAGGCCCATACACTTGTCGAAAGCCCAGTACATGAAGGTAGCCACATATATTTTCCTATTATTCTCCACATGACTGATAAAAAAATCTACTCATATGGATCTTTCTTCTGTTAAATAGGTGATTCCTCAGTGGCTAGCCGCCCAGAAGCCTTGCTACAAGAAGATTGTAGACAAGTGGGTGTCGGATGCGTTCAAGAGGAAGCACGATGACGCATCGGATCGGCGGAAGCTGGTAGGCGGAACCCACCGTCAAGGCCCCCTCTCACTCGACGGCGTTATTGCACACAAGGTAAGAAATTATATTTGTTCTTTCCATACAAGTTTTTATTTATGTGCTATTCTTTTTATATTTCCACCTGACCTCAATTGTATGTTTCCTTTTGATGTCATTTAATTGTAGGAGAAAAAGGAGGGCCGGAAATTGACTAAGATGCAAGCATTCATTGAGACCCGGAGGCCAAAGGTACTGGAAGCGAATAAACCCTTGGAAGAACAGTGGATCAGCACCACCGCGGGGAATCAGAAGGTTAACTACTGCTCCAAGTTCAAGGAGATCCACGGTGAGACTTCCGATCCTTTGACCGCTCCGTTCGACCCCATGGTTGCTATGTGCGCGGGACAAGGTAAGCTGAATGGCCGGCCTTACATTGGCGGTGCTTGCTTCGAGTCTTCGGGCACTGGTGGATCACTTGCCGAGATGCGTGCTCGCCGTACGAGCTCAGCGCCCGAGATCGAGCGCCGCCCAAGGGTCGGACTTGGAAGGATGGCTGCATTGGAGGTATGTATGTCGTTTTTAACCTTCTTTTCCACTATTCTACATGTTTCCATTGCGATGACCGCTTCTTACATGGTTGCAATCCCGTAGGCCGAACTTGAGAAGGCTAGGGCCGCCGCGACGGAGGCTACTGCGAGGGCGCAGGCAACAGAACAGAGGGCGCAAGCAACAGATGAGAAGGTGGTGCAAATGCAGGCATACCTCCAGGCGGTAGTGGCAGTAAGTGCATTCACTTTTTCTTTCAACTAAGCCATGTGCTTGAACTTTGCAAACTTAAACTCGTCTTCGGTATGCAGAGGTTGCCCGCGAATCCGTCGCTTCCTCCTCTTCCTCCACTAGCCCCCCTCCTCTTGGTAAGTTGTCTTGAAACTAGCTCGGTAACAATTCATCTTTTCTTGCTTATTCGTCTAATGCAAATCTTCATAGGAGAATCGATCGGCTGGATCCCACACTCCCGCGGATGGTGAAGGAGGGAATGCTGGAGACATAGAGAATGGTGTAGACGGAGGAGCAAGCCCAACGTCGGCGCCATCGACCTCCAACAGGCCCGAGTGACTCTAGGTTAGTTCTCATTCTTATTCTTTGTTAACTTATGCATGAGTTGGAACTTGCTAACTAAAACTCATGTTTCTCACAAATTTTAGGACTCTAGGACGGATTGCATCGACAACACCTTCGTTCTTGAAGCCTTTGTCGTTTCAGTTCTTTGAACCAAACTATGGATATTGTTCTTGTGAACTTCGGATATTGTTATTTTGTTGGATGTGCTACCAAACTTTTGTAAAATGATGTGTGTGATGTGCTACCAAAATTGTGTTTGTGCATTTGTTGTGTTCTATCTATTTTCTGTGCCTGCTAGTGAAGCAGATGTGCATATACAACTATATTACTGTTTCTGTGCAGGGAATGCAATTAAAACAGGAAAAATCTGGACAATTTGGGCATCTTTGCCGAGTTGGGCACTCGGCGAAGACGCCTTTGCCGTGTAAGGCACTCGGCGAAGCGGTGCTCCAGGAGCCAAAACGCTCACCTGGGAACGTGCTTCGCCGAGACGTTCCCCTTTGCCGAGTCTGCACTCGGCGAAGATGTTCCCCAGGTGACCTTTTGGTCCACCTTTGCCGAGCACGTGGTGACCGCGCGGCACTCGGCGAAGCCGCACCCGGCGAAGCAAAGACTCGGCGAAGGAGGCACTCGGCGAAGCTGCGGCTCGGCGAACAGCAAGCCTGGCACTCGGCGAAGACATCATCTCGGCGAAATTCTTTACCGAGCCCGCCATTTCTGGACACGTGTGCGCGGTTGTGCGCCATGTCTTCGCCGAGTGTCTTGTCCCCGGACTCGGCGAATGCCTGACACTCGTCTGACACACATCTGACAAGGGACGGGCTGGATCTGCTTTTCTTCGCCGAGTGGGGTATAAAGACACTCGGCGAAGGCTTCGCCGAGTCCCCCCGACAAAAGGCACTCGGCGAAGCCTCTTCGCCGAGGCGTTTTTTGCCGAGTCTAGGTCGCCGAGTTCCATACTCGGCAAAGGCATCGCCGAGCTGGATTTGGGCATTCGCCGAGTTTTTGACCACTCGGCGGAGAGGCATTTTCCCGTAGTGTTTGGTCTTCACGTTGAGATATGCTAGCTACATGGAGGATACTACTTCACATTTGACAATATCTCTAGCGGTATTTAACCGAACACATGAACTCATTGGTTGATTTTGTGAAATCCTTGAAAATTTAATATACCTGTAATACTTGTGGAGTAATTTTCCAGCTATTTGGATATATAGATGTCTGTTTTTCGGACTTTTAGTTTCAGCGTCTTATTGTTTTCAAGAGTCTACTGCATTTCAAGTTTCAGTATCTGAATGTTCATTACAATACAAAGCGCATAGGAGCAGACATGTCTTGGAGGATAAGCAGACATGTTTATTAAGTAACTTAATGTTTTGTGTGCTTACGTGGGCTTAACTGGCGATAGAGATGCTGAGAGAAGGGAGTTGGTAGGCATACATTAGTCTGTGGTAGGGCATGAGGAACCAGACAACTTTTTTTGATGATGTTTTGATATGGCCTTACGTTCTCAATTTGTTTGCTGTTGCTGCATACTACAGGATCTAACTTGTACGGCTTTATGAGAAGAAAGGTGCAATAATATGATGGATGTGGTAGAAAAACTCACTTTGTTACGTCTTCATGATCTAATTGATTTATAGAAGAACAAACACATTTCAGTCTCGAAAATTCCACTTTGTTGTGTTGCCAATTTTGATTTCTAAATGTCAGCAGATTGTTTTCATTTGTAAGAGGCTGAGTATTGAAACTGTGATTGCACATATATATTGAGAATCATAATTTTAAGGTGCTGCATGTGTGAAATTCCTTTATTGATTGTATATTATGATTTCAAGCTAACATATATGGAACTTCTCCTCTCGCATTTTTTCTCTCCCTGGTCAAGTGGCACAGCCGGCGGCGGCTAAGGCACGCGGTGTTCTAAGGCTGCTCGGAGATGGGTTATTTATGCATGCACAACTTCCCCTTTGATTCTGCATTTTCTTGCAGGTGACATTTGAGAGGAGCGAGAGATAGTACAAGGATGCCAAATTCATCCAAGGTAAGTGAGCCAATCATCCTTTCAGTGTTATCTGATTGTTCATTTATATAATTGTTGTCATGCCTCAAATTGCATTTGAAAAAAAAATGAAATCATTTTTAACTTGTTTTATTAATTGTGCTCACACTGAACATTGTATTGTAACCACCATAATTTTACCATTGTTAAGTACCTAGAGTAGCAGTTGCTAACAAGCGTGTATTATATATCAGAATGTAATACAAACTCTGCAATATTTTTCTATAATGCTTCTGTAAAGCATAAGGCACCGGGAGGTTGATTGTTGTTTATACATGGAGTTCTTCTATGTTTATTTGTTGCTTGTCACGCATACTTTCTGAAAGTGCAAAACCAGTCGAAAAGGATCCGGCGGAAGGAGCTTGTAGGATTTGTCACATGCGGTCTCAAATACTTCCATCTTGTTGCGAGAGAATAACAGTCTTTGAATGTCCTCATCGAATCTGGCAAGAGGGTTTAGGGGGCTGAAAAATCTGGTACGAGGTGGGAGGGTCGAAGCTCGGCCAGATGAGCACTGATTCATGTTCATTGCAATGGGCTATCTACTGTTTAAATAACAGTAGCAGACACAACTTAGTTAAGTCTTTAGTTGTTTTGTTGGACAAATGCTCAGTTTGCATGTGTTAATCTGATGGCTTAAATGTTTCTCTGTTGTACTTCAACATCATAATTATTCTTTAAATGTATGGTTATTAGATGAAATGGTGGAAATCTGTGGTGAAAGCATAACCCATGTTTAATATATTTTTCCCTACTTTGTGTAAGAAATTTAACTTGATTGAATCAAGTACTGTCATTTTTTGCTTAAGTTTCATTGATGTACCTTGGTTTATACATGTATCATTTTGTCCCGCACGCTCCAGGCCCATATCCAGGGATCTTCATCTCCTACCTTAGCTGCCCTGATCATATCCTAAAGAAAAAAAGCTGCCCCGATCAATCAATCGGACTACAACTCTCACAATCATACCAACACTGAAAACGAACTCTGTTTCGATACGGGCTCTGTCTCAACACGGCAAAGGCATATAAAACTGTAACGAAATCAGGAAGATCTATCCGAAGCATACAACCTTGACTTCGACAAACACCTGTCTCTCGATTCAGCTCGTCGACATGGCCGCCGTCTCGATTTTGCTGGCGACGACATGGCCGCCATCTCGACTTCGCCGGAACGCTCTGGCGACGACATGGTCGACGTCTCAACTTCGCTTGAATGCTCCGTCTCGACTTCGCCGGAACGCCGCCGTCTACACTTTGTTGGAACCCCGTCGACGGAGCTGTGCGTCGTCGTCGTAGGCATTGGAGACCACGGCGAGGGTCTTGGCGGCGGAGAGCTGCAAGGTGCAAACCTTTGGACACGCCGATGGTGCTCCCTTCTGTGATCATCATATTTTCCACGTCGAAGGCTTTGACGAGCTCCCGCCGTCCACTCAAGCCTGGTGATGGTGTCTCCTCCGGTGATCTTGGACACCGTCAAGAGCATGATGTTGTGGGCTGGCGGCGCCGGTGCTGGGCGTGTATGCAGTATGCGGCCAGTAGTACACCAGCTCGTGGATTTCTTTGGATACGGTGTAAACTGTCGACCACGGTACTTCACATGCAAACAGATTCGACCAAGTCCAGGAGCCCAAGATCAAGACCGTGTTCTCACGCTCGAGTTCCCTGAACAAATAGTTTCAGTCTAGGTGTTTTACTCATGTAGCTTTACTAATGAGCTTGCTTCTGATCGGTAACTCCATCGTAGCAGGTACCGCCGGCCAGGGGTCATCACATACACGTTAATTGTTTTTTACCGGTTCAGACTATCACTTGATTCGATCAGTGGATCAGGTGAGTACTACTGCTAGCTCCATGTATTTTTTGAGCCGCCAAAACACAACAAAAAGATCGGTGGAGTAAAGTTTGTCCGTGCATGTCTCGACGAATCGGAAGTACACGCCGTATGAGCGTGCTAGACCAATGATTGCTAAGAGAAAAGTTATTGATTACATGTACGATATCTTATCTGGTAGATTATTGGGGTTAATTTTTGGTTATGGGACCAGGTTATATCAAAAAATATGTTTGACTCCCATTGCAACGCATGGGCACGTTTTGCTAGTCTATACTACTATTAAAAGAGCAAACTTGTGTTGAGTTGTGCCTTTAAATCTGGACCGTTCAATATCCAATCAAACGGCTCAGATCGTCCCCATGTTTGACAACTCAACATTGTCCAGTTTGGACCGTTTTACCCTCCCACCAATCACATAATACGACCAAATTGTCACTACCTTTTTATTTTGCAGTTAATTACAAAGGATTGCCACCGCTAAAAAGAAAAGAAAACGCTTGATAGGCACCCTCGCCTCACCCTCGTTTTGCCCTCCCGCCAGGCGCCGGCTACGCCACCATCGCCTTGCCCGCCGACGTTGCAGTGTTGCCCTCTCTGTCGTTCCCCTCTCTCCTACTACACGTGATCCAGTCGCTGTCGCTGCAGCCCTGTTGTCTGCTCTCCGCGTCCCAGCTCTGGCCATCACTTGGCCACGCTCCTCCTGGTCGACGACGACCTCAACCGCTCGCGATCGGTGTGGGTGCGGCCGCGAATCCTCCATGGCGCTCCATCCACTGCATTTTCCCACGTCCCAGACGCCGCCCCTGTCCAGGCGACACATCTGCAGACTGCAGGGCGACGGCAATGTGAGAAAAATAGAGCATCGCTCTCGCTGTCTCGCACAGCCGCATACGGCGAGCGGTGGCCCCCCTCCAACCTTAATATACCATCTTCCCTGGCCTCTGAGTCTCTGACGCTCTGACACAACCCCGGCTGGCGGCTGCCGGCGTCCAGCGGAGCGAGCGATGACCCAACTCCATCGTTGCTCCATCTCTCTAGGCCCGGCTGCAGAACCAGCAAGTACCAGCAGCGACCCCTGGGCGAGCTAGCGGCGACAAGCAGAGGTCAGACCACATTGAGTCAACAGTTGCATGTCTCTGAATTTGCGACACATAGGTGCTGGAGATTAGGAAAAGAGCTATCGTATTGCAGGTGACCTCCGATCTGTAATGCCCAGTGATTCATACGAATTTTGACGTCACTCCATGATGGCCTTCAGTATTTGAACAGGTATGTCCACTCAGTCTTTCCTTCAGCAATGCAGTTCACATCATCATTTATCGATCCGTGAACTATTTGTGGAGAAGATATAGTCCTTACAAAATTGAATTTTTTTTTGGCAGTATCGTATTCTTTTCCAGTTAATTACGACATCTAATGCTTGAACTATCCAACGTGAACCAATGAGAAACAAAAGAATGTGATGACCTTTATGACGTTCCTTTTCGCAGGTATTTTCATGGTTGCACATCTCACATGTATTTGTTCAATATTGAATTAACTTGACACCATTACAATTAGAAAGAGGGAGTAGCAAAGACATGAAATTGCACGAGACATGAAATTGGTTAAAAATGAATCTGCAAATGACATGAAACTGGTTCAAGACAACATTGCTTACACACTTATATGTTGTTGCATTTTGTGGAGACGTGCATTGCACGTGTTGTTAGGGTACCACGTTACTGAGGTATCACCAAAAGAATTAATCCACGTAGATCTTGGTATTTTCCTACTTGTAAATTGTCCTCTTTAATTATAAAGACGTACGTGCACGTACATTTTTTTTATTTCCTGTCTCCAATCGAGAGCCCAGGTCGTCACCTACCTCGCTTCCCCCGATCCCCCCACAGTCCATCTAAACAAGACCGTACGCGCCTCCCTCGCTGTACTCCGCCGCCCCAAGCCCGCCGCCCTGCCACCGGCCTCCTCGCCTCCGCCCTCATTCAGGTTCGCCCTCTTCCTGGCGCCGTCGCCCTGCTTGGTCCGCATCTACTGAGTTTCCATGTCGGGGCTTTTCATGTCCTGCAGCTTCTGCCTCGTAGCCATGGTCTCGCTCCCAGGTAGACACGCACGTGCTCTGCTCCCGATTCTGCTTTGCTCCTGAATCCCAAATCCCTCCGTCTTCAACAGAGCTTCCGACGCCGGGAGAGAGTCAGAGAAAATCCAGAAGGAAGTCGTCGGGGCGAGGCATCGGAGGCAAGCAGAGGAGCCCGCGCGGCGGCGCTGTGAACCCCGGGCGGTCGCGTCGTCAAGCACGCAGGCGAGCGGCGCCGCACGCCGGAACGGCGGCATCCACGCATGACGCTCTAGGATTCAACTGCGTTTGCAATACGAGGGCAGGGCAGCGATTCAGGCATATAGCAGCCGAGCGGCAGCAAGCATGCCCGCTGACGGCCTAGCCTAATTTAGCATCAGACTATCAGAGCATCGCGCCGTCGCGCGCAAGCACAACACATATGTTTCTATAAGCCTGTTTGCTGGTATAAGAAAAACTGCACTAGCCTATGTTTCTTCATCAGTTCACTACTTTTTATTTTAGTTTGTGATACTTTTGTTGTAAATTTGTCGAAAATGAAGAGAAATAGTGGTGACATTGCGTCCATTTTCCGAAAAAATGCGCTCAGTTTGGTCGTTTCTGTAGTTGGCAGAGTCGAGATAGGAAGCAAAACATGGAAACATAGAATTTGAAGTCTACATGATTCCTATCTTTGCCTGCCGTATTCATCTACACATAAATACCCACGGAAACGAGTACGCGCTCATGATCGATCCAAGCGCCGGAGCCAAACGACTCCTCGACATATCAGCCGTCGTCTTAGCTCGTCGTCACCGGAACCGTGTAGAGGCCTCTCCGCCGTCGTCTTCGCTCATCGTCACTGGAACAGTGTAGAGGCCGCACGCATTGCCGGCGCACTAGCTCACCGGGACCATGGTCCATGGAGGCTGCTGGCATACTTGGTCACACCGGGACCGAAGAGGCCCTGCCTGCTGCCTGAGCACTCGCCCGTCGCCGGTGGGACAGCATGGAGGCGTACCCCTGCCGGCGTGCTCAGTCTCCGCTGCTGAGACATAAGTGAGGCTGCAGCCCTGCCGATGTCTGATAATTGGAAGAGAATGGAGAGAATTTTGGTGACGAAACTCGGTGAAGAACGAGAAGAAACGAGATGCATGGATGAGGATTTTTCTAGCACCTAGGAGCGGTTCGAGGAGGCAGAGATGCAATTGTTTGTGCAAGTACTCGAGGACAGCCCAGCAGCCAGTGCATCAAGGAGCCGTGCATCCATGACGACCAAAGCTGGATGCTTGGAGTGTGGTGATTTCAGTGGAAGCGTGCATGTCTTTTACTGCGTTTGGTTGACACAACAACCCAATCGATTTCGAATACACCAAACTGAAGAAGCTAAAATCAAGTTTATATTTAAAAGGACTTTAGTTCAAACTTAACTAATTTTTGCATCCAATTTTTTGAAATTGTTGTAGTAGATTCCTATTATATTGGAAAAACTTGGAATGTGAATTAATTACATTATACATTTACGAAAGGTCAATCTCAGGTGATCGAACGGGTCCTTACCTACCATTTATCTGTTTTTCTATGCTTTCTCTACTCTGATCCGCAGAAGGCGAAGGACTCATGGTGGGGGTGATGGCAGCGCTAGACTGGTCATGCTAGCTCACATGTACTGGTTGGCTGTCGGGTACCCCGGACTAGCTGTCCGAAATACCCTTGTGCCTACAACATCAGCGATCCCATGATCAGTCCGTCGCTGAGCACAATCAAACTGGTATCAAAAGAACATCCAAAAATATCGAATCAAAATACTTACTTGTTTGAAGTAATAATCTTCAATAAGTTCTTGCAGCGGAAATCATCAAACAGCGTGGAGCCCAAGTCATTTGCCACAACCCCACAGGCAGCTGACTGGGAAGCGCCCTAGTTCGCAAAGACGTCATCGGTCTCTCGGTCTCCAGCATACTTCTTCTTGAACTCTGGACATGGGAATATCCAGGGACACATCCATGAGTACATTTACGTACTCGCAAAACTACCCCCGATATGAGCATGCAATAGCATCATTTTTATTATAACAAAAACCCTTTATTTTGAGAAGACATCTTTATATCTTTGTTGAAAAGAAATGAAGGCTTTTAGAACTTTTCCCATAAATCTGTCTTGGTAAGAAGTCTCTTTTAAAACTTTCTCCCGTAAATACATCTTTGTTGAAAAAGGTAAGAAGTCTCTTTTATAAACATTTTCCCGGAAAATCACCATTTGTTTATTTCTCCAAAACTCCTCCTTTTCCGACCCAAAACCATTCCTAGTCAAATCATTTTTTTTTCAACAACCTTATACCAACCCTTAGATATAGTTGCATAAAACATTTCCCACTTTCAGGACACAAAACTTTGCACTTCTCGATCATAGCCCCTCAGGGTCCTCCACTTTTCCAGCAACCTCATACCGACTCATCGGTATAGTGCACATACACAACATCTCCATTTTCCTTTCAAATCTTAAAACATTTCCAAAACTTGCACATGGTCAGAGGACAGCCTCCCAACTGTCCATATCCGAGGACTCGGCTATTCGAATAGTTTTATTGCCCTCTGCAGAGGTAGCACGCTTTTAACCCACATACATCCGGTAACTCATCGTGTCAGCCACGTCCCGCCATACAAGGTGTATGCGAAGTTGAGCCACCGACCCTAGCCTCTCCTTTGCTCATGCTAGTATAGGATCCTACCCATATGATAATTCCCACCGACACTCAGTCCGGTCCCCGTCGGCAACCCCAAGTGTGAGGACTCATATGTTTTTCCCGGCGACCACATTGATGAAGTCTTCAATCCTCCTCCTTATCTTTCCATAGAGTTTGAGCGAGGACCCAGGTCAGGGGAGTTCACAAACCATCCCCTCATGCATAACGGAGTCATCTCCGTCGATGAGGTATCCCATACTAATAAGAGCAAATTATATGACTAAGCCCCGTTCCCATATGGGGGTAAATGTGGTCGCACAGATTAAGATTGGTTGTCATAGTACAAAGACACAATGTGCATATTTCATAAACACCTCCATTCTCCAGTTCTCCACTTCCATACCGACATCTCGGTATTCCATATCCACACAAGTATTTTCAAAAGAGTTTTGAGTAAACAATATTTTTCCCATCCTATAGTTTGAAAAGAATTTCCATCTAATATCTCCATATAGGGTGTCAAAATAATATACTTGTATTTTGGAAAAGGGTTTTCAAAATCATAACTTTAGTGGCAAACACCACATAAATCACTTATGCTCTTTATAAGTAAAACATGTGAACCAAAATAGATGTATATAGATGCAAGCTCAGAGAATAGCTTGCCTGATTTCAGCATGATGTTCCCGGGGCTTCTTCTCACTGATCAAAGAAATAAACTCTCATCCTTCTTCCATAAATCCTCTCCAAATACCACTCCGGTAGCGTTCATATCTAGCGCCGTAAACATGAAAATAAAACAACACACAATAAGCAAACCATACCACAAGTGGTATACAAACAAGGAACAACCCACAAGTATCAAACTAATCACTCAAGCCACAAACATAGCACTAGTTTACTCAAGCAACGAACTAAATCTATATTTACCAGGGCATTATACTCACAGGAGTATAACACCAAACACATGCTAAAACATAGAGCACCAAGCCCTCCTCAATTAGAGGTAATTAACAACCACTTCTCTCTAATCAGGAAATACTTCAGACAAAAGTTAAACTACCAATTAATCTTGGTAATTCGAAATATTTCACCAAGCTAAGGTGGATACATTAACAAGATAGTTAAGCTAGTGCTCAACTCAAGTCCATCAAGTTCATCAAGCCATGCCAATATATTACTCATAACAATTTGCCTAACAAATTCCACTAACAGTACTAACATATTACAACCTGCTAAACAATAGTATCATGCAAGCAACAGTATTACAACAACCATTAACCAGCAAGGCACACCTATTAATCACACACTATATTCTCACATTAAAAATAAATAAGCATAGCAATTCTTAATTACTAGAGGAAAAGTTATATAGGGACTAAATCCCTAACAAAAACATGACTCACAAGGAGCTCTCCTAACATGCTAGCATAATAAGGAAACACACCACAACAGTGGGTTACCACCCTACACATGCTAGGAAGCACATCTACAACAATAAAGTTATAACACACAATTATAAAGCCCTAATTAAAAATAGGCAGAAAAGGCCTAAACCTTATAATTAGCACCACAGTCAATCAATGACTCCTAAATTCAAACCAATTTAGGGATATGTTCTCCTACACACATAGAAGACAAACCAATTGGATTTACTCCAAAATTCATCTCCTAAAAATTTACAAAAATCATCAAAGAGCTACTGATGTGTTTACAAGAATGACTAGAACTTTTGTTTTAGGTTTCATTTGCATGCAAGGCTTACATATCTAGAAAGGCACCACTTCAGGCTATCCATAGAATTTTAGTTTGCAATTTTTGGATCTATAAAAATCTAGATATTAAATAATTGGTGAAAAACATACTTTTTATGAGATTAAATCTAGGAGGCACACAAAATTATATTTTTCCAAACAGCCAGTGTGGCATGTTTAAGAAAACACACAGGAACACTACAAATATTATACCAAAATTATTGCACACATAGATCCACCACAAAATAATTAAAGCTACAATGGAATTTAAACAGGAAATAAAATTATCTATTAGATCTGGAAAAAAATAACGGATGGGCCAGATCTGGCCCGGATCTGGCTGTGCGGCACAGATCACGGCCCAACTAGCGGCCCACGCACGTCGAACGGGTACGGCGCCTTCTTCTTCTTCGTCGACACGCAGGGACGAGCTGGAGCACGGCAGGAGTACGGCGAGGTCGACGCGGCGGCTCTGGTGATCCCTGGGCAAAAGGGAAGGGGGGCATGAGAGGGAGCAGAGCAAGGGGAACTCGAGGGTGCAAGAATGGCGGGGAATGGTGGACGGGGTGGCTCCTGAGCTTGCTCGATATCACGGCGGCCGGAGCAGAAGAGGATGAACTCGCCCCCGTTGATTCACGGCGCCCCGCAGCGATTCCTTGGACGAAGACACAGAGGACGACGCGGTGAACCTCCTGGTGCGCTTGGATTTGGCCGGGGAAGCTTCAATCGCCGGCGATGCGCGTCGGCGTCCTGGGTGGGGTTCGGGCTTGTGGAGAGAATAGAGGGAGAGGAAGCAGGTGAGGAGTGGAGTGCGGGAGGGCGAGCCGAGGAGCGCCTGGGGGGCCTCCTTATCCTCCTCATCGAGCGGCAGAGGAGCGAGAGGGGGGTCCGGGCGGCGAGCGACGTCGACAAACGACACGGCGACGCGGCGCCACTGTTGCGACAGGAAGAGGATCAAGATCTTGCAGAAAACCCCCTAGACTTCTTTTCCCAATTACAACTAGGTCATTTTCTTAATTTCTTTTATTTCTTTTAAACCCAGAAGCTTTTCAGGGATTTTATTGAGGCACTAAATCAATTTAGAAAAATTTGAAATTATTTGGGTAGGCTCCCCTTGTCATGTAGAAGCTCCACAAAAATTGGTTTTACAAAATAAAATGTTTTGAACAACTTTTGTTCATAGGGTTTAAAAATGGCATTTTTCTTAAATGCAAAATTATAATCCTTTGAAATTTTGAAGCAACTTCAAAATATTATTTTTGGAACTCTTGGAACTTCCTTGACCAATATATTAGATTTTGTATTTGTGTTTGTCAGAAACAAACACATTTGAATTGATTCAAATGAATAAAATAAGATTTCATAGTTTAAATAAAACTAAGTAGTAACTATATAATTTTGAGAAGGGAGGGGTATGAGAAGGAGATGGTCATCTTTTTACCTCGTCCAGGGAATTAATCTCATAAGGAAAATATTTGCTTGAGGGAAATAGAGAGTGAGGTAGACAGATTAATATATTAAGATCCTTTCTTTAACTCATGATCTTCATTTCTATTTGTTGAGTAATTTGAGGAGTGTGCTTTAAATTTAAGTCACATTCCAAATTGTTGCCAAGTGTGTTTTATTGGTAGTGTTAAGCACAACTGAGGAATTGTCCTTTCAAGCAACAGACACAACAAGATCAACATCACAAGGATGCTGCATTCAAGACCAACAAGTCACATACACAAAAGATCAACAACACAACCAAGATCACACAAGTTCAAACATAGCAATGGGAAGGAAAACACAATCATCAATGAAACATTTCAAAAGTTTTTGTTGGTTCTGGATTTTGGGTCTGGTAAAACTAAGTTTTTCTTAGTTTCTAAATTTGGGATGTGACATTGGCTTAGGCAAAGCAGCGGCGAAAAAGGTGATGGCGGTACGCCTAACATTGACGTAGTTTTTTCTCTCCCGTTGCAACGCACGGGCACATTTCCTAGTAGAAATACATGTACATATTGTCGATGTACCGAAATCGGAGTCCCTCAAAATATCTTACTACTTTTGAGGACAAAGTGGTTGTACCACCGCTCGAATAGATAGAAAGAATTGACCCAGTTTATAAGGAAAACCGGGTCCAAAAACCATACAAATTATACAAAAGAAACACACAGACGAAGCGACCCGCCGCCCACACGACACAAGTCGAACAAACGCCACAACACACACAACCAGCTCCGGAGCCGCCGCCCCGGCGTAGCAACCAGATCGACCTTCGCGTTGCTCGAAAGCGATCCAGTCATGGTCGACGCACCCTCTGCCCGTGCAGTCTTTATCAAGGTTGCCACCACACCACCATGTTCCGGGGCCGCCGCCCCGACATAACAACCAGATCAACCTTCACATTGGCCGAAGGTGATCCAGTCAGGTCGACGAACCCTCTGCCCCCACAGTCTTCATCCAGGTCGCCACCAGACCGCCGCTAGACAACGGCTTTACCTCATAGAGCCGTCGTAGCGTGGGAACTCGAGACCGCCGTCTCGACGTACCGCCACCGTCCGAGGCCGCCGCCCCGGTCATCCGCCTCCCTGACAACAGAACCGCCCGCACCGAGCGCTGCGAGCCCATCACACCGTGAGGGGTAAGAATTTCCAAGGCGGCGCCTCCAACAAGGAAACGACGCATCTGTCGTCGCCGCCCGCTCCCGTGGAGCTTAGGCTTTCACCCGGAACCCTTAGCACCACCCACGTCGGGCGGGAACGAGCACCACAACGATGCCCCCAAGAGGGAAAACGACGCCAAAGAGCGCCGCCGTCGCCGGCTCCGACCAAGTCGAAACAAGGTTTTCGCCCGGAGGTCGTCCCGACCGTAAAGCAAGGGAGCAACACCACCGGCAGTGCTGCCCTGCCGCCGCCACCGAGCTCGACCACCGGCCATGTCGGCCACGGCGCCCATGGCCGCGGCCTCCATGCTGCACCGCAGCTGCCTTCACTCCGGGGCCGCCGCCCCAGCTTCCACGCCACCCGAGCACCGGAGCACGTCGGCCCAAGAGCCTCCAGTGCTCGCGCCCCTGCCCTTGCCTCCGCCATCTCCACTGCGCCTCGCCTGAGCACACCCCGAGCCCGGCCCGGCGGGCCCAGATCGGGCCCGCCAAGCCCATCTGGAGCTCCACCACCTCCACCGCAGTCGACGCAGCATCGCGTCGCACCGCCGCCCGCAGCCTGCACGGACACCCCTCCGCACCTCCGTCGCCTCCGCCCAGGCCCGCCGGCCCGGCGTCCTCCTCCCTGGCCGCCGTCGCCCCCACGGGGCGGCCCCTCCGACCGAGCAGAAGAAACCTCCCCTCCGACCGCCCTTTTGGCAGTTGAGGAGTGCCGCCACCGCCGCGGCCGAGGCCGGCGACGGCAGCGGCAGGGCTGGCCGTTGAGTGGAGAACCGGCGGCGGCGGGAGAGGTCGCCCCTGGCGCCGCCTGGGGGGGCGACGCGAGGGGATAAGGTGGGTCGGGGGAACAGATTTGTCGTTTACCTCCAACTTTATCGGTGACTGATTTGGATGAAAGAGGGTTCCAGAGGTTTTAGAAGGCGTATTGCTTGTCCCTCCACCGGGGATTGAGGCACCGAGGCGAGATCTAGGGTTAATATCTTACTACTTTGACGGATCGTGCTACAATCGTTTATTGTTCAGCCAGAGATTTCGAATCACCAAGTATTGATAGGCGATATTTTACCTAGTTTCAGAACCCCGATTAGAAGGCTAAAAGCACTACTCATGCCTCAGAATTGTATTAATAGAGTGGAGACGGTTATTGAGTTACAAAGAGGGTATCCGTCGAGTCGACTAACTATACTCTCGGTGCGCCAAACAGGTCTAAGGTAGACCGAGATTGACTAGTTCAAAACGTCAACTTTTGAGATTTATTTTTCGTCTACAAGTTATGTGGGCTTACATCGGTTATGTTTTCATGGGGGTTCTTTTGTGGTACCCTCAAATGAATGAGAGCCCTCCATTTTGGTCCATCCAATGGACCAAACGAAATCATACTAGTGCTAAAAATTGGAGTAGTTGAAATCATACTAGTGCCAGATTTGCGACCTCCTCCAGACGGGCCACGGCCCAATTAGCGAAACCGATGTCAGCCCCACAAAAATTCATCATTTGGCCCAAGAACTGGATAGCAAAAGAGTTTTGTTTTTCCAAATTCATTGGGGAAAAACGTTATCCAAACTCGAATGATTTCCCCAGCGCTGCGCCGGCGACTGGGCTGTCGCCGGCGCCGCTCCTCCCTCCACCTTGAGGCCCCGCTCGGCCGTCCACCTCCTCCGTACACCTCCAGGCCTCGCCCCTCCACCTGCAGGCGCCGCCGGGTCGAGGTTCCCACCCCGGCGAGCTCGACCACCCGTCCTTCCCGGCCGCGGCGACGCTAGCCTCGTCCTCTATCCAAGATTGGACGGCGCCGTTTTCCTGGCTCACCTAGGCGGCAGAGATCGCACCGCATTCCTTGTGACATTCGTCGGCCGCGTCGGAGTGGGGAGCCAGAGTGGCGCCGCGTCGGCCGCGGCATGGAGCGGCCGCCGATGAGCTGAGGAGGCGCATCATCCTCACTGCCCCGGCCCCCCTCCCTCTCATCCCCGCCGACGCGGCACCTCACGCGTAGGCGCAGCACGCGCTGCCCACGCGGCCGCAACGAAGGAGACGACGTGAAGGCCGGGCGCGCGAGGTGGATCACGGCCATGGCCATGGTTGCTTTCCCTCGGTGGTTTCGTGTGCTGCTCGATGGCTGCTGCGTGGACGTCGGAGGAGGACAGCGTGAACGTGGACGTGCTCGACGGCACGCAGGAGGGAGGGGAGCTGATCCACGAGGAAGGCGGCGAGGCGGACCTGACGAAGGAGGTGGCCAAGGACGCGGCGCTCCCGCTCGCCGTGTTCGACCGGCAGGTCGTGCTGTACCGCGACGCTGACAGCGTGCTCCACTGCTCGCACAGGTGCGCAAGGCCATCTTTTTCTCCCTGACCTGATCTGAAATTGTGGATCATTCTCTGATGTCACTAGTCTTGATTAGGTCAGTGATCGTGTATCTCATTGTGTTGTAGTTTCAGAGTTAGAACCCAAAATGTGCATCCGAATTCAGAAAATATCCAAGTTTATTTATGTTGAAAATTTACAAGTTTGACAACGAACTCACTAGTAAAAGAGTTGGACAGTGTAAATTCACAACCAGTGTACTGTGTGATGTTGTGCACAATTGTTAAATCATGTCAGTCATGATCATGAACTTCACATTTTTTGGTCAGACGCTAAGTGTTGATCAATGTAGTTTTGTTGGTAGCCAAAAGGTCAGCTAGCTAGGTTGCTGCCTTTCAGGTCACCCAAAGCAGCTGTGTGCAATCAAACAAGCTAGTGCAGCTGAGGCCACATTGCTTATCGAGGTGGCTAAAAAAGAACTTTTCTTAACATATGCTGTGTGCAATCAATGAAATATTGTGGGGGCGTAGCTGTGCATTCACCAGGCAGAAGGGTATCTAATACTTACAAAAGAACATATGATAAATATAAATACTTTATAAGGTAGACTGCATTGAACACAATATCCGAAGCAAGTAGATTGCAATATAGTGCCTATTACAATAGCGAATCCATAATTAAAACCGTATCTCAAGTGCTTATTACAAAAACCAATCCATAGTTTATTCGAATCACTTTAAAAGAAGGACTAGATCTCCAGGATGACTATATCTCGGTGCTGACGTCTTTATCTATCTTGGGGCGTCCCTCCTGATTGTGAGGGGACTTGATTAGTGTCAACGCCAGCTCCGGGCGAAAATGGTTGATTGATTCCTACAAGAAAGAAAGTTCACTGTCTTGTATGTGTACATAAAGTTGACATAAATGTATTAGTGAATTTCGAATTACCTGATCGAACTCTTGTATGAGCCATCTCCCGTTCCAGTTAAGAATATTCTTGATTAAAAATAGTCCACATGAGTTCCTGAAAAATACATAAAGTCATCAATAAGTAACATGTTAACAAACTTAAAAATCAAAATCTATTAGTTGTTCACGTACCCGTCTCTCTGTTGTGGTACATCTATAACTTCTATTGCCCAAGTAGTGACATGGAAGTTTCTGCGCGGGTGCCTCCACACGCATATCTGCTCACCATGTGTTTGTAGCGCATACTCGATGTAGCTCTCCAGACCTCTTAGCTGCAAGTCAAAACAGGGAATTAAATGTAAATAAAGCATAGTTATTTAGTTACTGTAATGTAATATAAATGGGAGGAACTCACAGTGTTGCGCAAGTACTCTCGTGACGCTTCGTCTTCGATAGCCCCATGTGTTATCGAGTTCAAAATCTGTATAGTTTGCGTTGTCGTATTGACCGACGCTAAGAACCAGTGGTCTCTACCTCGCATATGGATAGATAGAAAGATCTGTACCAGGAATGGATTTTATATACTTAATATGATCATGGTACAGTGATAAAATATGCTACAGGATGGTAAGAGAATTATTTTACCAAATTGTTAGCCAAGTATTCTGCTCCCCTTCTAGATCCACCAACGCGCAGCTTCACTTTGGCATTTTTTCTGCCATCATTTTCTAAAGCCATAGCATTTACGGTTCTCTCCACAAAGACGGAACCGTCCTCTCTATTGTCAACAGGTGTAGTGAGCTTATAATGCTCAATGAAAGCATCAAGTAACTGGAACATTGACGTAGCCAAAGATCGCCATGAGAAATGTTTCAAGCAACCAGATATATGTTTGAGTGGTCTCATCCGATAGGATCGAACACGCAAACACAGTCGTGCTGCGATGGTGGTTCACTCCGACGAACGGAACAAATGGCAGATTATATCGGTTCACGCGGTAAGTGCTGTCAAATACCAGGACACCGCCGAAGGCCTTATAGTCCAACCGCGACTGCACATCTGCCCACAAAATGTTTCTCAGATGGCCTTTACTGTCAGTGGTATAGTCATAGAAGTCTGCGTCCTTGTCTTTCTGTGAGGCCATATAGTTCAGCAGATATTCAGCATCTCTCCCCTCAATCTTTTTCTTCTTGTACTCCGAGACAAAATTATACAAATCTCGGGTTATGAAGCCGACCTTCTCAGGTCCACCGGTCCTGGTGCCTGGCAAGTATTTCACCTCTTCCTTCCTAACACTGAACCCTTGACCTTTGCATATTCATTGTAAAACTGGTATCCTTCGTCCTCGTATCTGAAGGTCTTGCTAACCACGCGTAGGTACTCATCATGCTCCTCATGCTCCATCTCTGAAAACTGCATATCAGAAAATTAATATTCATGTTACTACTCAAATAAATCATGTCTCAAATTCAAAAAATATAATTTCATGTGCAAGATGAAACGACATGTGTTGTTGATGACAATACATTTTGATCTCTACGCATGCAAACGCCTCTGTTTACCATTATACACACACAAAACTTGATAAATACAGTTCATTTACATTCCTTTGTTGACGGAGGTAGTACTTTCTTGTACAGGATAAGTGGTTAAATTGGACACAACATGTTCAGCTATAATATTACATTATTGAATGTTCATCACATTTGTGTACTGAACATTGCATGTTCAGCTTCATTTTCAAAGTGAACACATGGGTGCAACTAACTGCATACAGAAGATAACTGAATGTTGGGTCAATTTGCACCGAATTCTTCAGTTCAGGGGATGGAGGGAAGACGTACCTACTCCATCAGGCGAGGTTGAGTCGGGGGGTATGCAGCACGAAAGTAATGGCTTTCTGGTCTGGAAGACGATCCAAGGCGGAGGAAGGACGCCGTCTCTGTGTCCGAGATGTCGGCAGCGGCGACGTGTTCTTGCGTCAGCGAGCTGGAGGTCGAGACGGCGGCGGCGTCGAGGTTGAGGGCGAATTGGAGGCGCTCGCGGGTCAGGTGGACGCGGCGGCGTCGTGTGGAGGCGACCGCGAGGAGGCGGCGGCGAGATCTGGCGTGAGGTGGGATGGCGGCGAGAACGAGGGTGAGGTGGGGCGGCGGCGAGATCAACGGTGAGCGTGGCGGCGTCGGCGTCGGCGAGCTCGGGGCGTCTGGCGGCGGCGAGATGGGGTGTGAGGAGGGTGGCGGCGAGATCGGGGTGTACGAGGGTGAGGTCTGGAGAACGAGGGTGAGGTCTGGCGGCGGCGAGATCGGAGTGTACTGGGTAGTTTTTTTTTTGACGTGAGTTACTTTTTTTTACCACATCGCTAGTTAAAAAAATAAAGAAAATCGGCTAACTGGGCCGGCGCTGGGCCTAATCTCTGCCTCTTCATCCCAGCCGTCCGCACGAAATCATACTAGTACCCCTCAGACCATCGAAAGGTACTGTAAAAGTCGCCTTTCGTGGGCAGCATGTACATGCTGCGATGCTTACCATCGGGAACTCGCTCACAGAGGAGAAGCCGTTGTCGCCATTTTATCCTGGTGGGCGCCAACTCCCCCTCCGTTGCCGCTGACACAACGTGGTCATGAATTTATGAAGGGAATGGATATGACAAGCAGGTCCGACTCGTCGTTCCCGGTAGCATAGCACCTTCGGCTCCTCGCGTCGAGCGCAAGCCGACATCTGCCACCAGCTGGGCTTGATCGCCAGCGAGGAAGACTTCACCGACGATACGCTGCTGGACTACAACAAGTTCTTCAAGGATCCCATGTCTCCATCAAGCATGGCCAAGTTAGCTGCGATTGCTGGCGTCTCCTCGCCGTCCCAGCTGCGTCTCCCAGATGCCGAGTTGCAGGCCGTGCTTGAGGAGCTCACTGCCATGGGCTCCTAGATGCGTTACTGCATCCCCACGAAGATTCAGTGTTTCCTCCATGTTAAGCCCGCATCCTTGTTTGTCCCGTGCTGTTGCCTGGCATTTGTTGCTGCTGTTTGTTTCCATGTCTGACATGTCGCCATGTATCTCTGTTAGTGATCTGTTGCTGGGTACACTATCCGACCTTTGTATGCTGTCTGCTACCTGTAGGCGGCTGCCCTTGCGTTCTAGACGCTCTGCTCCGTCCTGTATCGTAGTCTGTTTATGTTTTTATGGCTGAACATCTCTCGGTACTTAACTCCAATGTAAGAGGCTTGAACGATCGGGCTCGGCGTGCCGCTGTCAATGCCCTTGTCCAAAAATTGGGTTGCACTTTAATCTGCTTGCAAGAGTCTAAACTTGCTTCGTTTTCGGATGCTGACTGTCGAGAAATTGCTGGTAGCCGTTTCGACGGCCACGCAGCTCTGCACGCTGATGGCACTCGTGGCGGCGTGCTCCTGCTATGGCGCAAGGACAAGTTTGCTGCGGACAACATTGACATCCGCACTTTCTCTGTCTCGGCGCGTCTCACACCAACTGACGGCTCGCCCCCATGGACCATCACCACGGTCTACGGACCTCATGACGAGCCTAGAAAGCAAGCTTTTCTCACCGAGTTAGCTGACCTGCACAATTCCATAGTTGGACCTTGGCTTATTGTAGGGGATTTCAACCTAATCAAAGATGCAAAAGACAAAAATAACAGGAATATTAATAGGAGATGGATGACAAAATTCCGTGCGGCACTGAACTCGTCAAACCTGCACGAGCTACCTCTAATCGGTCGGAAATACACGTGGTCAAATGAGCAGAATCCACCCACTTTGGTGCGCTTGGATAGGGCTTTTTGTAACGTTGATTGGGAACTCAGATTTCAGTCCGCAAAGCTACTACCCCAATCCTCGGGATACTCTGATCACTGCCCCCTGCTTCTTGTGAATGATGGCTTGGTTAAAACAAATAGGCGGTTCCGCTTTGAATCGTACTGGCAATTTGTTGCTGGCTTTCAGGAGGTGGTGACTCACGCTTGGGCTTCTGATGTGGGGAATCGATGCCCTGTGACAGCCCTGGATCTCAAACTGCGCGCAACCAGGAAGGCTTTACAATCGTGGAGTAGGCATCACATAGGTGACATTCAGAAACAGTTGTACGTGGCTGATGAGATAATTCTTCAGTTACAGTCCAGGACCATCGTCCGTTAAGTGACGAGGAAGCCATCCTTCGCCGTGCTCTGAAATCACGAAGTCTGGGCCTTGCCGTTCTTCTAAAAATCAAGCTCAAGCAGCGGAGTAGAATCACTTGGCTGAAGGCGGGCGATGCCAACACACGGTTTTTTCATCGCAAAGCCAACGCCCGCAATAAAAAGAGCACAATCCACGCACTGCACTCCATTGACGGCATGATCTCGGACCAAGGAGCAATGCTGCAGCTTGCCCATGATCACTTTGATCGCATCTTGGGCGCCAACTCCCCGGCATCATCTCAATTCAACTGGGAGGCACTTGATCTGCCAAACTCTGACCTCTCCACACTTGATGCGCCCTTCACCTTGGATGAAATCAAAAGAGCAATCGATGACATGCCCGCGGATAAGGCTCCAGGGCCTGACGGTTTTTCTGGGATCTTTTTCCGAGTCTGTTGGAACACGATCAAGGTGGACCTGCTTGCTGCGCTTCAGCAGCTTTTCAACATGGATCGCTGCGGCCTTCGGCGCATCAACACTGCCCTGATTGTCCTAATTCCGAAACGGCAGGGTGCTGACGCCCTGGGAGACTTCCGCCCCATCTCACTGCTCCACAGTGTCATCAAAATCTTCACTAAGATCCTTGCCTCCCGCCTTGCGCCCAAGCTAGAGGACATGGTTGACTCCTGCCAGAGTGCGTTTGTTCGGAAAAGATGCATTCAAGAAAATTATATTCATGTACAGAACACAGCCCGTTTTTTCCACAAGACAAAGAAGCCTGCCATACTTCTAAAAGTTGACATTGCGAAGGCGTTCGATTCGGTTTCCTGGCCATACCTGATGGACATGCTTCGTGCGAGAGGTTTCAGCGGAAGGTGGAGGGAATGGATTGCTATGCTCCTGGCCTCTTCATCCTCGCAGGTCATCTTAAATGGCATGATGACGGATTTTGTTCTTCACCGCCGCGGCCTCCGGCAGGGAGACCCCCTGTCCCCTTTCCTATTCATCCTAGCCATGGACCCTTTACACCGCATTTTGGAGCTTGCTACCAGGGAAGGTGTCCTCTCAAAGCTCCCTGGCAGGAAACCGTCGATTCGGGTTTCCCTCTATGTTGATGACGTCGCGCTCTTCATCAACCCATCTGTTCGTGACACCACGATGATCAAATACGTGCTCATCGCCTTTGCGGACATCACCGTCCTTGTCACAAACCTCTCCAAAAGTTCGGCCATGCCTATCCGTTGCGAGGGTTTGAATTTGGATGAAATCTTGGGTCCCCTGAACATCTCTCTGAAAAACTTTCCGTGCAAGTACCTTGGGATGCCCCTGTCGCTGCACCAACTGAAGAAAGGGGATTATCAAGAGCTCCTGGACAAGATTAACTCCCTCCTTGCTGCTTGGAAAGGGGCGATGATCTCTCGAGAAGGACGTCTTGTGCTTCTCAAGAGTGTGCTCTCTTCGGTTGTGATCTACATGCTGACTACGCACAAGATTCTGGCGTCGGTCCTTGTTTTGATTGAGAAGAAGTGTAGGGCGTGGTTCTGGCGTGGAGAGGGATCCTGCAACGGCGGACACTGCCGAGTTAGTTGGGCAACGGTCTGTCAGCCGAAGTCATTGGGTGGACTAGGAGTCCACGACCTGGTGAAGTTTGGCAGGGCCTTAAGGTTGCGCTGGCTGTGGGCTGCTTGGAAAACACCAAATCGTCCATGGGTGGGCTCTCCTATTCTCTGTGATGCAACTGATCGGCAACTCTTTGCTATGGCTACTGAAATCACCTTATGTGACGGATCAATTGCACAATTCTGGAGTGACCATTGGCTGCAAGGAATGGCCCCAAAGATGATTGCCCCAAGGCTTTTTGTCATCGCCACTAGAAAAAATCGGACTGTAAAGCAGGCTTTAACTCACAACAAATGGCTTCTGGACCTGCGGCATGGCCTGTCATCCGATATGCTACCTGAATTACTGAATTTGGCGAGGCTTGTGGACGACGTGCAGTTGGATGACCAGACGAGGGATGCTATCCGCTGGCGTTTTGAACCTTCTGGGGTTTATTCTGCCAGATCAGCGTACCGTCTACAGTTTGAGGGCGCCGTGGCCTCAGAATTCAAATCCTTGATCTGGAAATGTTGGGCGCCCGGGAAATGCAAGTTCTTCATTTGGACCGCTGCACTCGAGCGCATTCTCACGGCGGATGTCCTACAACGTCGTGGTTGGGAGAACGATTATTTATGTCCCCTTTGTCATCGTAGTCTTGAGACCCCTATTCACCTGCTTGTTGACTGCCCTTGGTCTCGACAAGTTTGGTCCAGCCTCGCTAATGGCCTGAAGACTCAAGCTCTGATGCCCGACACTTGGGTTGGTCTTGACTCTATCCCTTTGTGGCTTCAGCACTGCATACGTAGCTGCCCCCAGGACATTAGGAAAGGAGCGCAATCTCTTCTACTCCTCACTGCTTGGGAAATCTGGCGTGAGCGAAATAGAAGAATTTTTTAGAAGAAACAAATGTCATTCGATGCCCTTGTTATTCGCATCAGGGAAGAGGCGATCCTCTGGAATGCGGCTGGAGCTTCTATCCCTTTTGATCCCGGTTGAGTGTCTAGGTGTTTTTTCTTAGCGAGTGACCGAGGGATTTCTCTCTCTTGGTTTTTCTCACTCGCCTTTTGTAAAACATTTTCCCCTCTAATCTTTGAATTTAGCAGCTCTCCTGCTAACATTCAAAAAAAAATGTCATCCCGGCCGCGGGGTAGTACTCTCGGTGCGACAAACAGGTTTAAGGAGGACTTTGGGGGTTAAAGTTCTGAGTTTAATTTATTTTCCGTTCAATTGTTGTTTAAAACTTTTTACTTGCCGAATCAAATGAAATCGAACTTTGCTTAGCTTCCCGTGTCGTGTTCGGAACGCGCGTGGCTCTCCTTGGCTCCGAGGTAACCCACACCCACCGCGTGTCCCCTCCCTCTTCCTCCTTTTCCCACCACGGGACTTCCTCCTCCCCTCGCCGGCGACCACAGCGTCTCCTCCTCCTCGTCCGCCGCCTCCCCTCCGCCCGAGCGCCAGGAAGGAGCGCCTCCCGCAGGGAACCCTCCTCTCGCATCTCCTCCGCCGCCGTCCCCGGTCCAACAGTGAGTCCCCTCCTCCTTTCCTCCTCGGTTCTTGCCGTGGACGAACCGGATCCAGAATACTTCCTCTCCCCATAGGATTATTATTGAATCTTATATATGGACGGACGATAGCCCCGTTAGGCGATCCAGGCAGAGATTTCGTGCGTGCAGTCCCTGTTACCGGTTACCTTCTCGATCATCCGGCTGTCCCTGCAGGCAGGACGAGCGAGCAATCGGGTGGGTGTTTCTTGATTCCCTGCCCGCTCTGTTGTTCTCTCGTTAACGATTCGGTATTATCTTTGGTCCGATCGAATCCTTTGCCTTCCGATGGTTTACTAGTTGCGCGAGTCCTGGGTGGTCTGACAATCGCCCCCCATGTTGTAGGTGATTCCCCCCTGTGGTAGAGATGCAGAGTACAGAATATATGTTTCGCAAGTTAGCCACATCAAGTCTTTATTATCATCTGCCCGTTGTTGTTGGCAAATTCGGACCTAGGTGTTACGGATATACGACGATTTCGGTAGCCCTGGACATGGCACGGGATATTCGTAGTAGCGTCGAAAGATGTCGATGTAACACCATTGGCAGGGTGATGTTAGGCTCCCTGATCTTGTTATGTTGCCATAATCTTCGTGCCATCTTAATAGTAAGGCTGATCTTGCAATATGATAAATTATTCTTGTCGATACAACACTGATGAAACCTTTGAAGCCTGTCTTAGTTTGTTTGATGCAGTTGATGTCTTTGGGAAGTCGAAAGGGGCGGTAGATTTATATTGTTTACACTATTGAATAATTATTAATTAAGATGACGAATCGGTTGAATTCGGTCCAGGAAATCGGTTGGATTGTGTGCCCAGTGATTAAGAAAATTAAAGTTGCCCACCATAGTAGTACGCAATATAACCTCTGTGCCCCCGTCGTTCATATGTTGTTTGCACCTTATGTCCTCATTTCTCTTATGATGGGTCATTATTGTATAGCAGCATGGCTAGAATTTGTCTTGTTCAAACCGCACCATAAAATGAGTAAGGTTCCAAGTTGAGATATTTTGTGTTATATACTGTTGAAAATAGTCTCAATTGGTATATTATGTTTCACAAATTTACCACATCAAGTCTTTAGCTTGATGCAAAGCACCATATCGCACCAATGGATTTATCTTCTTTATTAAGACACAGTGTTGAATGATGAAGACGCCAATATAAAAGGCAAAGCTTTTGCCCCTTTCAAAAAAAGAATTTGATTAAGACGCCAAGCTATTCTGTGATATATGCTGTTCAAAATAGTCTCCAGGAATGATTAACCTGGTTCTCATGTACAAATACTGTTTTGTACCCTATTTTTTCTTCACAGTTAGTTTTAGTTAATTTTCTGTGACCACCATGCACGTTAATTTTCTGTCTCCAGGAGTATTTATCATTTCGCATACCATTTTATTTTAACTCTGCTTCTTCTTTGCAGCCATGTATGATAACTACAGAAATCCCCATCCTCCTGGGATGCAGATGCCCCCAACAAATCCTCAGCCTGGCCAGTTTGACAATTCATTTTACAACCCAAGCTCAGATGTGCTTAAAACAGGTTTAGGAGTATATGGGGGGAAGATCATCGGCTCAAGTTCAGAATTCATGCAAAGCAATGTAAGGAGACTCCTAAGAACCTTGTATCCCGGGTGTTCGAATCGCTCACGCACTATCTCTAAATTATTGACTGTGCTCTTTGCAGATCAGTAGATACTTGTCCAACCCACAGTATTACTTCCATGTGAATGATCAGTATGTCAGGAACAAGCTGAAAGTCATACTGTTTCCGTTTCTTCACAGGGTATATCTTCTCCCACAGCTGCACTGGATATGTACCTGGTTCTTGTATCTGGTGTACTGAAATAAAAGTATTTTTGATTATTTTTCAGGGGCACTGGACTCGGATAAGTGAGCCTGTGGGTGGCCGGTTGTCGTACAAACCTCCAATGTACGACATAAATGCGCCAGATCTCTACATCCCTTTCATGGCATTTGGTACCTTCATTATTCTCGCAGGCTTCACATTAGGCTTCATGGGAAAGTGAGTTTTCCTTCTTTTATACCAACAAGTGACACTTCAAACCAAACCGGGTGTTCCTAAAGCACTCTGATTGATACCCGTGCAGGTTCACTCCAGAAGCTATAAATCTTCAGTTTTCTAGAGGACTAATCGGATGGGGCTTACAGATCGTGTTCCTGAAAGGGCTGCTCTACTCGATGGGCGGAGGTGAGGTGCCGCTGCTTGACCTAGTGGCCTACGGCGGGTACCTGTTTGCGGGGCTCTCCCTTGCCATCGCTGGAAGGCTCCTGTGGGCCTACTCGTACTACGTGATGATGCCATGGATGAGCCTGTGCATGGGGGTGTTCCTGGTGAGGACGATGAAGCGTGTGCTCTTCGCGGAGATGAGGGGCAGTGAGAGGCACTCGACACGGCAGCACTACTTCCTGCTCTTCATGGCCATCGTGCAATTCCCCTTGTTCTTCTGGCTTGGCAGCATAGGTGCATAGAGAGAGTTACTTGTGAAGATTTAGGTGCTTCAGTAGCATCACATGTGTTTATTGACAGGGTTTGACATCGGTTATACAGTTTTTTGGTGCTAGTAAATCTTGTAATATATTTGTTGGAATAGTCTGAAGTATATATGCATACTTTTTTTTTGTTCTTTACAGAGAATATATGTATATGTTTATCTTACAACGATAAGTATTCATTAACTGAGTTTTTGGAATGATTTATGAATTTAAAGCACATGAAAACTGTCTATTTTAGTGGGTGTCTCTGAGATGCATATCAACAGTAATTGCCTAACAAATTATTTTGGTTTGCAGATTATATATATGTTGATTTTAAAATGATAAGTCTATATTAATTGATTTTTTGTAACGATACATGGATTTTATGCACAGAAAAACTCTGTATTGAGTGGGTGTCTACAAAATGCATAGCAACAGTAAGTTCTTAACAAATTAGTTTGGTTTGCAGATTATCTATATGTTTATTTTATAATGATAAGTCTATATTAATTGAGTTTCTGTAACGACACATGGATTTTATGCACAGAAAAACTCTGTATTGAGTGGGTGTCTCCGAAATGCATAGCAACAGTAAGTTCTTAACAAATTATTTTGGTTATGGACCAATTCTCACACTTAAACAATACTCCATAAATCATTTCTCAAAGCACAAAGGTTAAACAATACTCCATAAGTACCACTGAGTAACACAGTAAACCGCTGCTTTTGGAAGGAACACAATACCGGATAGATTCCCAGATATCATTTCTCAAAGCACAAAGGTTATCATGGATTTCACAGCACATTCAGACAGCCGTTTGTCAAAATGTAGCAACTTAAAAGTGCACACTGTATCAAAAAGGTATGATGGCGCAACATAGCAAGGAACTTTGGCATCCGGGAAGCAAATCCACGTCAAACATTATATTATTACACTATACATATATCCTCTTCGTCATTGTCACAATCATGTTTTCCACAGCTTCGTTTCAAAAAAAAATGTTTTCCACAGCTGCCTTCTTTTTTCTTTTTTGATACCCAACAGTCCAGGGGGCATCATCTGCCAGAACAAAGCATTGATTAGCTAACAGAACATATGATTAGTGCTTTAATGTTTTTCGTGAGAATTTCGAGCATATACTTCTTTTATGCTCTTGCATTATGTGTTTATCATATGCTTATATTTAAAATTATTAAGATGTATGGTTGTGATAATTAATAAGTATGACCCATCTATTGAAACTTTGTGTATGTTATTGGTGCTTTTGGTCATTTATTATTGTGATATTACGTATCCGTGGACTTAATAGTACTCCCTCTGATCCTAATTAATGGTCGCTGGTCCTACTATCAGTTTGTACGTTACTAGTTCATTTGCTGCGACGTTTAAAACGGATCGGAGGGAGTACTAAAATTATGTAGTTTCTTTCTGCTAGTTGGTCATATGCACTATGTTAATATTACAACATTACATGATAGGGACGGGGCCAAAATAATGAGTACTGAGCTGAGCACGGTCCAAAACAGTATGATTAAGTTGTGTACTGATGGACAATATGATTAGAGAAAAAAACCGGAGTGTAACGGTTTTTTGTGGTAGGACTGAGTTGAAACAAACTAGCCGAGCATAATGAGATACTGGGTTTATATATATAGAAAAGCGTGTCACACAAAATAAGCATGGCTAGTGCGTACATATCTATATATATTCTGGAACCTTCAAACTGGAAAGAAATACATGTATGGATGTACCTCGCAGGTTCTTCACTCCTCATCATCGGGTAAAAATTCGTCATCAGGAGCGCCTTCCAAAGTAGTAGTAGGAACGTCAGTCAAACATGCGTAACAGCTTCAGCTGAAAGAAAATTAATTAGAAGCATGGTTGTTAGTTATTACGTACCTTCTTGTATGTCCGGATATATGTCGATTTCAAGGGTGGGCTTGTTAGGATGGGCGCGCAGCGCCTTCTCCAGTGCAGCCTTCGCTTGCTTGGCCTCCCCGACCGTCAGTCCATGACGGAAGATCCTGACATCAGCTTCCCCAAGGGACGACAGGTTCCTCATGCCCAGGTTATAGCAATCCAAGTCCCAATCTGCTTCCTGTTTTATGTCCCGCAATCGTACTGCGAGATGAATACTTTCAGCCCTGGGCATAGCTCCCGGCTGGAACACGATTCCGCCCAGTGAGATGAAATACAACTCGAGTGCTATCAGACAACGGAACCCATCAGCGCCGACGAGTAGCACCTTGCTTCGGCCATAGATAGACAAGGCAAGGCTACCAAGAGACGGTAACTTTCCAAGATTGTCTAGATCCTCCTGTCGCAATTCGAACGAGCCAAAAGCTAACTTTGAGAGTTGGGACAGATAAGAGGGATCCCTCCTTATCCATGCTGGCATAATTGTCATACTTCCGTCTATAAAAATTTCTTGGAGACTTCGGGGTGGCATCCAATGTTCCCCCAAAAGGACCAATGACACATCGTGACAGAAGAAATGAATTGTTAACCTTTGCACGTTGGACATCTTACACAGGGATGCCACAAGAGCCTCCTCCAAGCTCAAACTATAAAAGTAAATTTCCAGCTCCCTCAATATTTCCATACCGCCAAGCTCTTTCATGATACTTAGGGAGTCGCAATAGATCGTCTTCAGAACTTCCATGGATGCCAGTTTTCCCAACCCATCTGGAAGCCTCATCTCTCTGGAACAATCAAGAAGTAGGCACATCAATTTTCTCAGATTAATAATGTTTGATGGCAGCTTCACATCACCATTGCCCTTCACATCAAGAACCTGCAAGAACCGCAATTTTCCAACTTCTTCTGGGACACTGGAAATTCCTGTATATGCTAGACCTAGGTACCTCAGGTGCAACATGCTCCCCACGTCCCCAAGGTTCACAAGACTACCATTACCAAGATCACATCCAGTCAAATCCAATACACGTAAAAAAACAAATCTCGAGAAAGACGGCATTATATCAATACTATCTTCAAATGCAGCAACGGACCTCACTTTAAACAGACTTACAGAGTGGAGCGGCCTGGTTTGAAGTTTTCCTTTTCCAGGGCACCCTGACCATTTGGATGAACTGTCCTTTCATTGGTCCAAGAGAAATTATGAGAAGCCATACTCTCAATTAATTCAGTACCTTCATCTAGTGTCTTGTTCATAATTCCTCCACCAGAAGCTGAATCAACGAAAGCTCTAGTCTGTTCTGTCAAACCTTTATAGAATGTTTGCAGAATTAGCCACTGTTCATGCCCATGATTAGGACACATTCTTTTAAGTCCCTGATATCTCTGTCATGTATCATAAAAACTCTCACCATTGTACTGCACAAATCTGGTGATTTTGTCTCTGCACTCAGCTGCTATGGTGGGTGGAAAATATCTCTCAAAGAAGGCCTGCACCAAATGTTCCCAGGTGTTTCTGCAATGAACTGGTAAAGCATGATACCATATCTTAGCTGTGCCTGACAGAGAAAATGGGAACAGCTGCATCCTTATTGCTTCAGGAGGTACACCATTGTGCTTGAGTGTATTACAATACTCCAGAAAATTCCTGATATGCTCATGTGGACTTTCCAAAGCACTGCCTTTGAATGGATTATGCTGCACCATGTTGATCAAGGCAGGCTTGATCTCCCAGTTATTTGCCTGAATGGCAGGCATAATAACATCTGCATTTGATATCTGATCCTTGGGGATCCACAAATCTCTCAGTTTCTTGTCACCCATGTTGAATACTGCCTGTCTTTCCTTTGTTTCTTCAACTGAGGACACTGAACTGAGAAAAGTTCTTTCAGGTTCTGGATCAAATGGAGCTAGAGGAGAGTCTTCAGACGACTGCATCAATAGGATCCAAACACTGCATAAAGGAGATCATTTTTCCTCTACACACAATCACAGACAAGAACTTTTATCAAGGGTTAGTGAAGTAAAACCCCTAATAACAATTCTAGTTCTCAGATTACAGTACTAAAAGCATCACAAGCATCAAAATCATGCAAATTTGCTAACAGTTTTACTGAAATCACACGGTCTAGTCTACTGCTCTTTCAAAGAAACAATCATAAGTCAATCCCCGGCAACGGCGCCAATTTTGATCAGTTGCAGAATATAGGGGGGTTTGTGTTATCGTCTCCATAGGGATCAACAAGGTTATGATGGTTCTAAGGGTTGGCAGAAGCTAGACCAAAACTTCAGGTTTTTAGGTTTCCAACAAGAAAGTAAAGGTTTTTACTGAAAAGGGTTTAAGAACTAGGGTTCAGAATTTAACTTGCAGGTTCTTGGTTGTCAATCAAGTCCACTGCAAGGATCCAAGCAAGGTTTAGACAGGGAACAAGATTTACTCGAACAGCTTGCAGAGACTAGTTATGCAAGCAAGGGTTTTTAGCAGGTTTTAGACATAAGAAAAATACATAACACAAAGATCACTGCTTTCTGGGTTGTCAGGCCAAATCACGAGTGAGTTAACAAGCAAAGGGAGGCTAGGGAAAGAATTACAACACTCAGTGTGCAGGGACTAGCCTTACACACAGATCAAGACACACAGCAGGCAAAACATGCAAATCTTCAGATAAAGCAGGGAACTGTGTCACTCAATTCACTGCAGTAGCCAAATATCACAAGCCCTACTTGCAGATGGATGATCTACTAGTTTCACACAGAATTACACAAGAAAGTGGAGAGAAATCTTTGGCTTTAGCTCACATAAGCCTAGTCGAAGCAGAGGAAGCAGAAGGGTGGAAGAAGAGTTGCAGATCATGAGGTTCTGGTCACCAAGGCCTTGTGCTTCTTCTCTTGATCTCCTTGCTCATCATGTTCTTCTTGTTCTTGCTCTGGTTCTTGGAGTTCTTGGTCTCGAGTTGGTGGTGAAAAGGTGTAGTGGAGACTGAGGGAAAAGTGGAGTGGATGGCGAGCTGGTGTGTGAGAGGGGCGAGTATGAGGCTCTGTGGTGGTGGTGGTGGCTTTATACACCTTTTTCCATTTGTGGTGGAGGTGTGGTACGAGTTGATGGAGAGAGAAGCTTCCTCTTTCTTGCAACAGCCCATAGTGCACATGGCATGTTTCTCCCTTTTTCACCTTTTTGTCTTTACGCCTTTTGTGGTTTCCTTGATCTCCAAGTTGATCTTCTTTTCCTCTTTTTGATTCAAACTCATTTGAATTGCATCTTATCTTCTTGTCTTCGGTATTGCTTCTATTAGTGAAGAAGGACTCGAGTTAAATGACAGAACTTCTGTCAGTTACTGTTCACTTTCTGGCACAGTTGTGTTCTTTCAGTTTCTGGCTTAAATTGGATTTGTTGATCATGGCCATCTTGCCTGCTGCATTGACATGAGTTGAATGTTGCTTCTTGCCTCACTTTTTCATTGGGTCTTCTGAGGATTATGTGTCTTTGCGCACTGAACTGCAAAATGAGTGAGAGGCAATGTAAAATGCAGATATTTGCAGTTCTGAATATAGAAGTAGTGAGGTTTTTGAGGTGTTAGGTCTGTGAACTATGCATATAAATGATAGTGATCAGGTCACATGGACAACTTTTTTTTTTGTGAAATGATCGTCTCAATTTTGATATTTTGTTATTTGTTTTTGCGGTTAAATGGGAACTTTATTACTTATTAAATGAGGTTACAGGGCGATCAAGTTCAAGGAACTGAAAATTCTCATCAGGCCCAAACCATAACCAAGTGACAGTGAGGCGATTTGTCCTTCCCATATTAACAAGGCAGTGACTAACCATAATCTGAGAACGTTCCACCTTTCCAAATTTACAAACTTTCTCTTGAGATAAGAAGGATCGTAATTCACTAATCAAATGGAAATAAGGCGGCATTTCTAGTGCATCGCCATCACTGCTCCATGTTGAGTTTTATGCACAGAAAAATTATCTGATTGAGTGGCTATTTCTTAAAAGCATAGCAACAGTAAGTGCTTCACAAAATTATTTTGGTTATGTGTAAATTCTCACTTGGACCAGTAACACAAGTAAACCCATTTGCTGGGGAAGGATTGTAAAACCAAATAGATTCCCAGGTTTCATTTCTCAAGCACGAGAGCATGAAGGTTATCATGGATTTCACAGCACATTCAGACAGCCGTTTGTCAAAATGTAGGAACTTAAAAGTGTGCACCGTATCAAAAAAGGTATGATGGCGCAATAGAGCAAGAAACTTTGGCATCTCAGAAGCAAATACACGTCAAACTTCATATTATTACACTATAGATATATCCTTTTCGTCACTGTCACAATCATATTGCCACGGCCACCTTGTTGGTTATAACTCCAGCGTGGTCTCTGAAGACTTATCAGATGTTGCGTCGACGAAGACGGCCACAAACAAACCCAACAGTCCAGGGGGCATCATCTGCCAGAATAAAACATTGATTAGCTAACAGAACATAAGAAACTGACAAGTGTGGAGCGGACTGCTACAACAAAAGCATAAGAAATGAGGTAAGTTGTTGCTTGTAACTAGATAACATCAAAGCAAGCATTCTAACAATCACTGTTACACGTCAAGACCTCGTTGAAATGTATCATTCTAGGGTAGACAGAAAAATTAAACAATGAGATGTAAAAATGTTAGAGACGAGAAGGTTCTCATATAGGAAGACCAATCTAGTGACTGCATATAAATTCTGCAAATATGAATGCAACATGTCCAGTTTATCTGACAGATAAATATTGGATATTAACTTCATATTTTTATGGTCGATATTAACTATTTTCGTTATAAATAATTATCACTATTTAGTATTCCCTCCATCCCATAATATAAGGTGTTACTGCAAGCAATATATATACTCTTATATTGTTTGTAGTAATACCTTATATTATGGGACATAGGAAGTAGTTCATATTGAATCCAAAGTGAAATCTTTCATAGGTACTGAGCTATATCAAAAGTTCTTCTACTACACATTTTAACCAAGCCCCACTAAATCTCTAAAAGGAACTTCAATAAAAACAAGGCCACACTAACTTCTTATATAACAAAAAGATACCGACACATAATGAACATTCTACTGTAGGTGCATGTGCTATTGTGCATGCATATGCAAGGCCATGATAAAGGATTAAACTGCTAAGGAGATGTATCAGCAAGTTCAATCAGTCTTGAAGCCCATAATAAAGCAAGGAATAATAAAGAGTGGCTTAGTGCACAAAAAAGGATGTTGCTAATAGTACGTACTGCTCAAAGCAGCACTATGCTACATCGCAAAGAAAATCCCAGGCCAAGCTGCACACATTAGGATGAGAGAGTAGGTGCTGGTGCGAACGAAATAAGCCACTAACATGCAAATTACTAAAACACTACCAGAGAGGGAAATAGCTAGACTCTGAACATTCTTTCCAAAACATGTGACAGCATACTAACTCAAGACTAGTATAAGGCATGCACTGCATTCGAAAAGAAACAAGAGCCCTACCTCACTGCTGAGCTGGAACGCCATTTAAGGCAGCTTATGTGCAGCTTGTCCTTGCGCCACAAGATAACAAGGCCGACGAAGGCAGCCGCAACCACCACGGACCAGAGAGCATTTGTTTCCTTGGCTTGGTCATACAGGCATGACATATGCTTCTTCAGCCAGCACTCGCAAGGGGCACCACCAGAGCCACGCTTCTTGCTGTCCGGAGGCGCATCGGACTTATCCTGCGAACCGTCAGCATCGGAACCACCCTGGTCATCTTTAGTCTGGAATGAACCACGCTCAGCCACGTCACCCAACATCTCCGCCTCATCAGCCGTCACGTTCTCCCCCTCGTCGTAGTACTGGACCCTCTCAGACCCAGCACTCACAGCACTCCTGAAACTGTTGTCCTCCACGCTGGTACTCTCCTCCTCCTGCACGTCCTTCTCGGGCTCCTCGGGGGCGGTCTCCACCGGCAGATTCTCGTGCTCGCTCGGAGGGAACACAAAGTGGTCAGACATGAGCAACGCGTTCGACGAACGCTGCCCATCCTCCTTGCTGGCGTCGTCCTCAGGTGCAGGACCCCCACCGGGCGCCGCAGCGTAGGCGGAGGCCGTGAGAGTCACCACCTCCCAGTCCGTGCCCCGGGAGGCTCCGCCCTCCGTTGGCACCGCCTCCTCCTTCTCGTTGTCAGACATGCCCAGGGACCTGGCCAATGTGGAGAAGAGATCGGTTCAAGCGTGTCAGAGCTGCGTTGCCATTGTATAAATATCAGGTGATTAGTTACATTACACAGCAAGTAATAGTATGATCAAAGCCATGCGCTAGGAATGAAGCACATGACTAGATAGAATTCATTCGTCCGCGTACGAAGGATGGTACGGTTACGGGTGAAAGAGATGCACAATTACGCACTAACTGCACTGGTCAAAGTAATTAATTAGCCAATTATGAGGAACGACGGCCCAAGGCTAAGCATAACTAAACTGCATATAGTGAGCACTGAGCAGGGCACAACGACGTAGGCTAGCTAGACCCATGGCACAAATCTTCAAATCTAGGCAACATAACCAAAGAGCACGGCGCGTTGCTCTCTGAGAAACCAGAGGCGGAGGCGGCGGCTGGGCTAGGGCTAAGGGGCATGGAAACCAGATCGGAACGGGCTGAATCGGGCTCGCAGCTAGGGATTCACGGCGCGGCGCGGCGCGGAACAGGAGGGTCGGCGTAAGGGGGTGAGATGGGGGGAATCGATCGATCCGTGGAGGGTACCGGGGGCTTACCACCGAGAAGGACGACGGGAGCTCCGGCCGGTAGACGGGCGGGGGTGGCGTGCGCTGCTGCTGCGGCGGCGGCGGTGAGAGAGGATGAGATCAAACCACCATCGGTAGAAGAGAGGAGAGATGGATGGGCAAGGAAGCCAACCGCGGACAGAGTCACTGACGGAGCGAGCCCGCGGTCCACCATGGACTCGGTCCAGCAGATCGACTCACGCGACGCACTACCTGCGCTGCCCGACTACCCTGTCCCACATGCCATGCCACCTACTTCCACGATCTCCTCTACGTTCGTGAATCGTGGCGCTCAAAGTTGGCGGACAGTAACATTCGGACCGAATGTGCGCATGTGGTAGTCATTGGTTGTTTCTTTATTCTTTAACTTGTCCCTTAGACTAGACATAATGGGAGTATCATAAGGAATATCATGCATGTCATGTTGGCAAAAAGATGATGTGACACTGCAATTAATGAGGTGAGAGATGATAGTGGTATCATAGGTAGATACCGTAACATAACGGATTCCAAGACAAGATGAGTATAGAACCTAATAAATGTACTAGTATATGATACCACACATATGTTACTCCCCACTATGAAAGTAATAACATAGACTAGTATCATATGCATGATACTAGTATGTGATACTCCCCACTATGGCTAGTCTTAGCCCCACCGTCCGCACCGCACTGTTTGATGGATGGAACGGACTTCTAAAATGTCTCGCAGACTCCAAATTTTCTGAGTGAGAGAGGGGCAAATATGGAGATAGCTCAAAAAGTTATGGTGATGGATTTAGTGGTTAGGGTCTGCCTACGTTCGGAGTCCCGCCACCTCCCACTGACGGGGTTGAAGGAGGGTTGCCAGCGACCAGTAAAAGCGGGGAGACAAGGGCCACAACTCCTTCTAGAATCTTCTCCAAAATCTGGCTAGTGAGAAGTTGTCAACTGGCAGTAAGGCCGCTGGCATGCACTATGGCAAGATAACTATGCGTGCACTCAGTTGAAAATGTACTCACTCTGTCCACAAACGGATGTCTCAACTTTGGCCTAAGCTAATACAAAATTGAGACATCTTTTGTGAACGGAGGGAGTAGTATTTTAGATACAACAATGTGGCGCACATGTCTCGTGCCCTTTATTAAGGTAGTCGCTCGAAATTTAGTTATTGAGATGAAAATACCGAGATCGGTCTGGGGTTGGACCGCGTAGTGCATAGAACTTTTCTTGAAGATTTTGTCAAGATGTTCACTTTTCTCTATTTGTTCACTTGTCGTAAGGTTTTCTCTATTTGTTCACTTGTCGTAAGGTTTTGAGCGGCGCGCAACCTGGCGTCATCGTTCTGGCGGAGTTGGGAGGAGGCGGAAGGGAACGGCGCTGCCCATGGCAGCGTGGCGGCGCGCCGCATCGATGGCTGAGGCAACCGTGTGGCCGGTTGCTCCCACCAGTCTTTGCGGCCGACGGTGTTGTACCGCGTGGTGCGCGAGTTGGGGCCGTCATTCGTGGCGATGACCGCCGCTCGCTCGCGCTCGAAGCGATCTAGCCAGCGGCCCCAGTTGGCCTGGCTGTCATCGTTCTCGGGGAGGCGCCGCTCCGCCGGCGTCATCCAGCTGCGCCGGCGAGTGATGAACCTCCACATTTGAGGTGGCACGGGGAGGCCACCGGCCGAGATGGACCAGCCTTTGGGCAGCCGGCAGTCGTGAGGCGCGAGGAACCCGTAGCGGTGCAGCTCCCAGGCGTCCTCGCTTAGGATGGTGCGGCCGCTGGATGCCATGACGGCTCGCCGGAGGTGGAGAGGAGAACGAGAAGGTGGAGAGGAGGGCGAGGTGGATAAGCACGGCCACGAGCGCCGGCTTTTACATGGCCAGGGGCGGTGCGGCCGGCGTTAATGCGACGCATATGGAATCGGCAACGCCGGCCGCGTGGCCTGGCCGCCTGTGGAGCCGTCGCGTCGCCTGGCCGGCGTAAATGGTTTGCGTGCGTACAGGCGCACCGACGTCCAGTCGCGTCGCGTTGGAAACCGTCGACGACTGCGCCATTAACGCGGCCAGACCGGCCTCCTGCACGGCGCGATAAATGACGCCTGGGCAGGGCTGTGTGTATGACGGGCGGGCCATCGCTGTCAGAGCCATGGCCGAGGCGATTTCCGGCACCCCCAGGAGGAACTTGGAGGCCCTCCTGGGGGTGCCGGACACAAAATCGCTCGGTACGAGGCTTTGGGGGTGCCGCTGGTGGGCGTTTTTTGTGTCCGGCCCCCCAAAGGGCCTTTGGGGGGGGTCCTTTAGAGGCCCCCGATGGAGATGCTCCTCCAAATGTGTGTCCGACACACCCCAATTGGGCCTCCTTTGGGGGTGTCGGACATGTGTTCGGGCAACATTTGGAGGCAGTCCACAGCGGCACTCCCCAAAGGCCCACCCCCCAAATGCGCGCAAATGATCGAACACCTTGCGAGCGACATGAAATTTAAGTGATTCAAAGTTAAACGATTCAAATTAAACTAAACGATTGAAATTTAAACCATAATCTAAATCCTAAGCTAAACCCTAATCTAAACTCCGCCGCCCTGGCCTGCCTCATCGTCGTAGCGGGGCGCCTGTCCTGGCAGGGAGGCCTTCTGGCTCTCCTGGGCTAGGCGTGAGCGGACACGCCTCTCCTGCCGGAGCGCGCTCGCCGCCCGGCGCATGTCATCCCTGGCAGCCCTTGCAATTGCGGCATCCCTCTCACCGCTGCCTGACTCGTCTCGCGTGCCCTCGCCTTGCGCGCCCGGTTCAGCTCGTCGTGAACCGCTCGCTGGGCGGCCTCCATCGAGGCCGGATTCTCCCGCTCCGCGGCCACGGCGTTGAGGTCCGCGTACGCCGCGCGCTCGGCGGCCATGAAGGCGCGGCAGCGAACGTCTCGCTCCACGGTCGCGATGGAGGCCTTCTTGATGGCGGCCTCGACGACGTCGCCAACCGCCTCGTAGCCGAGCCTGAACTGGTCGGAGGCCATGTCCGGTCAATGTCCGGCACCCCCAGGAGGGCCTCCAAACTTGGAGGCCCGATTTTGGAGGCCCGAAAGGGCCTTTGGGGGTCCTTTTAGAGGCCCCCGGTGGAGATGCTCTAAGTGTAGACGGTTGAACACAAATGAAAAGCTATTTGCGCAACTCCCTACCCTCCCCACATGTCGGTGCTAAGAATCAGTCACACGTATCAATTCCTTTATAACATTGGTGGCGGTATGACGATGATGCCTATAGAGCAAATAAACACAATCATGGTAAAGAAATTACGGTCTTGAGTCTTGGCCATGTTTGATTATTGCAAACAGTGCTACTAATTGTGGGATTTTTTATTGTCATGCCCTACTTCCTTAGTTTTTCTCAGTTGTGTCCTACTCGCTTACCTTTTCGTCGGTTTTGCCCCACTTGGCTCATTCGAAACTCGCAGACCGCCAAACGGGCCGTTTTATCCTTGTCAACCTCGTTGACCGCTAATGCGACTCTCATTTCCAAGTCACACTCTGTGGGACTGTCACTACGCTGACAGATGGGACCTGGCATTGCTATCTCTCACCCATCGCCCTGAAATAAAATGGGGCCTGCCCTGCAATCAAAGGATACGACCAATTCTTTCATTCTTCTCTCTCGAAAATGTGGTGGAGCCCACGCATGTCAGAGAGCCTATTCTCGCCGATGTCAGACTCGAAGGAGGAGTACTCGCCTTCTACGATGCACACCATTAGCGAGCAGGAGCGGGAGGAGTGGGAGGAGGATCAAGAGGCAAATAAGTTGATGCGCGAGAAACACGGGAACCTTTTACGTGAGAAGCACGGGTTCTTCCATCACCGCAGTCCCTCACGAGCAGTAGCGGGAGGATCGAGAGGTGAGAAGTTGTTCCGCAAGAAAGACAAAGAGGTGTGTAGAGATCCTCCATCGCAGTTCTCCGGTCTACGAGTATGGGGCATCGCGTCCTCCAACGATCCCTACTCAGACGAGGAGCGGGCGCCTTCTGTCATCGATCCACCGCGTGCGGCTGTCGACATCAAGCCCATGGCTGAGGCCAATGTTGTCAACGAGGACGTCTTTGGCGACGATGACTCTAAGGACAACGACACTAAGGTAACAATAAAGTGTCCTGAGTAGTGTGACACTAAATTTCCATGTTTCATATATTGTCAAAATGCAGCTTTCCAAAATCTGATCAAATTACCATGTCTACATATCCAGTAGGGGTACAAATTAAACAGACGAGGCAAAGATTTGGCCTCTGCTTAGAAAAAAACTCAATCGGGAAATAACTTTATATTCATTCTCCTTCACATGAGTGGTTATTTGTATATGGTGCAAGTATGATGGTGGCATGACATCAGTTTAGGTGAGCAAAACCGGGGACGCTCGCGCGGGCAGCTCCCCGCAATATCCGAACTGCCGTCCCATCCGCGCCGCCTCGCCTCGCTACAAGATCACCCCATCGCCCCACTGCCATTCGGGCGCGGACCCACACTTACCCCACCTGTCAGTGAAAGGGTTCCCCGACAAAGCAGGTGAGAATAGCTGCGCCGTGGCCTTTCGGACGGACCTGTGACCCTGCCGCGCCTCACGGACTTGAGCACCGATCCATAAAACCCTTCCCTCCCGCGAAAACTTCACGTACCGCGCCGCCACTGACGACGGGCCCCAGTAGCAGGTAGGCCCACCCGTCATTGATACTGATGTAAATAGGACAAGAGTGGGCGTGGGTTGCCGACAGCTGGAGCGGGACGCGTGTCGCTGCGCCTGGCCCACGCGTACGGAGCGTGCCGCTTTTAATTAGCGCTACCGGGTATGGTACTGTAGTAACATCCCCTTGTTCCGCTCGGCTCGGCTCAGGATCGGCTCGGCTCGCGTGGAGGAAGATGACGCGCACGCGATCGGCATGTGGGGCGGGCCCCACGCTAGATATACTTATATCCGTCCGATTAATATCTCCCCGATCTGACCACCTGGCCCGAGTAATGCTAACAAAGTGGGCCGATTATAAATAAACTTGGTAGTAGTTAAAAATGAACACTTTTTAAGTTTGACCAGATTCAGGGATATAAATATAAATATACAGTATCACGTACTCCCTCCGTCCGTATAAAAGTGGACGTATAGGTTCTGACGTTTTTTCGAAAATAAGTGTACGTTTACGTTTCCCAGCTGTAATTTTGCATCTACCCCCTCAGCCTACGCCTCGAGGTTGGCCCAGCGTAATGATTCAATCACGGGAACCGTGCAAGCTGAAGGTAAATTAGATGGCGGGAAGTGATTCTACTGCTTGGATTGTATTTTGCTAGTGATTAATGACGCATGCACATTAAACACGTACGTGAATCGAAGCAGCAGCACTCCTGACTAGTAGCTTGAATGAGAGGAGGAAGGGGTTTTCTACAAAATTGCAAATTTGTGTTGGAAAACCCAGACGTCCACTCTTCAGCGGACGGAGGGAGTACGACATTACGAATGAAAATAACTCTTATGATGGGTCCGCTCAATGCTTTGTATGGGTTTGATACTGTAGATCTTTTTATTTTTGTATGTATGCCCAGTTAAACATAGAAAGAAATTGACTTTGAATGTGAGTTTATACGCAGCCATCTGCGGATAGGGATTGTACCCACGACAATAAGAACAAGGACACCCTGGATTTAAAAGAGAGGTTTGACGCTTCCGAATTCATTGTATTAATTCCACTTCCTACTCGCAGTATGATCTTGATGATCCCGGCTCATGATCTAATTGGCATGTATTTAGCTATTGAGCTTCAAAGTTTATGCTTTTATGTGACCACGGAATAAAAAAGAATGTCTTGATTTCCCATGGAAGCCGGCTCAAAATATTTGTTCTTAGGTGCATTTCCCTCTTGAATATTATTGTTCGGGTGCGACCGGACTACTACCGATTTTTTCCCTTGTAAATTAAACAACTTATGCACTCGTCGGAATGTCTACAGTAAGTATGGTCGGAGGTTCCTTGAAGATCATGATGCTCAAGGATTTTCCAGAGTCGGCATGTCAGCGTGGAACGACTCATATACCGTGTAAAGTAAAAAATCAACCCTATTCGAGGCATTATCTCGATTTGTTATTCTTTTTAACACACTCAGTAATGAACTATGCGAGTAGGTTTTGAGGAAATTACTGCTTAATTTTTTCTTAGACTGGTTCAAAACAATGATATTTTGTTGTGGAGTTCCATACAAATACAAAATGAAGTATTATTTTCAGACTTTTTGAATTTATGACATTAACAAAAAATAACCAACCATGTTTAACATAATAAACACGTGAGAGAAATATTTCGTCTTATCTAATTTTGTTCTCGGATGCACAGTTGCAAAAAAAGGATTTATTAAAGGCTTGGTTCATTATATACAAAATAAAAACTTATAAAATGACGTTTGGGCAGGAAACAACTATTTCTAGCCCCATTTTACTTATTTTGACTTGTTTAGTTTTCCCTTCCAGCTTTATAAAATCTTTTGTCATTAAATGGCTGAATGGATCAGACATCACTTGTGTCCTCCCTACGGATCATCATTTTGGCGAGAAATCCTCCTCCACCATAGATATGATCGGTTCCCCCCTACTACAGTCGGTGTCGCCGGTGTCGGAGGGGTGGTTAAACCCAATTTTGAGTGCACATCTTAATAAAATAGTGTTCTCGATAAATTGGATTAAAAATCTGGTATTCGTCTTCTTCATCAATGGCCTCACAATAAAGTAATGTTTAATCCTATGTGGAAGATCCCAATCCCGACATCAATGCTAGTGTTATAAGATTAAATTTGTCTAAGTACGTTCCTTGGGATCTCGTGATTGTCGCGAGAATTGTTCTCGCAATAACATGGACCCCCTCCCACAGGCACAGACAAAAAGATTTCCCATTTTTTTCCTGAGGAATTGCCTAGGAACAAATTTGAACGCTGACCCCGGGAAGGAAGCAAGCACGAAATCCCACGGCAGCGATAGCGAGTCACGTGAGAGCAGGTGAGAGTGTGGCTTTCGGACCTGTGCTGTGCCCCCACGGACTTGAGCCCCGATCAATAAACCCGACCCGCCCACCCTAAAACTTCACGTACGGAGAAGTTCTCCACACTCACACTGACAGTACGCACCAAGGACTATGGGTCCCACCCGTCATTGGCTCAGAGTAGTAACTCATGAGTGGACGGGGCGTTGCCGACAGCTGGAACGGGACGCGTGTAGCCAGGCCCGGGCCCGCTGCGTACGGAGCGGGGCTGCTATATTTTTTTCTTTAATTAGCGGGAGAGCACTGACGAGCCTCCATTTGCAGGCTCGGCTCGGCGAGCGTAGCACGTGAGCTCGGCTTGGCTCGCGCGCGCGCATGTGACGTGGGTCCCACACTCCGATGATTTTGTAATTGTCGTAGTACGTGTCAGCATCTGCTTTCGTTGGCGTGTGTTTTAAATTTAGAACTGACGAAGAATACAGTTTCGCATACGATGATTTATTACTACAAATCAGCTTTGCACAGAGTATTTAGAATTTTTTTTTAAATAATATTTTTTTTAAACAGAAATTCGGAAAATAGCGCGCGTTTTCCAGAAATTCGGAAAATAGCGCGACGTCGGCACGGCCCGTGCCGAAACAAACCGAAACAGCCAGCTGCATGTCGGCCAGCGCACCGGAGGCGTGGCCCACCTCTTTTGGCGTGGCTAGTGCCGAAAACAAGCCTTTCGGCACGGGCCGTGCCGAAAGCAGGCAGACCAAAAGAGGTGGCATGTCCTCCTTCGACGCCCATCTTCTTCTTTCTCTCACTCGACCAGTCCTTCTCCTCTCCTTCTTCCGTTTCCAGGAAAACAGCAGCGATTCTTACCCCAAAAAAATTGTCACAAACCCATAATCAAGAAATAGAGTAGAGGAGGGTTAGGGCATCATCGATCTACTGATGGGATAGTTGTTCGTAGAGGCGTTTGGGGGAGTGGAGGTGGAGCAATGGTGGTCAACAATGGTGCATAGTGGTGGTGTGTGCCGGTGTTGGGGAAGCTAGAGGCGTGGTGCGGCGGTGGTGGTGCTAGATTGAAGCCGGGCAGCGAGAGATACGCACGCGTCAAGGGTAAACCCTAATCTCTAGATTTTGTGGGATTAGTGTATGTTGTCAGTTAGATGTATCGTAATATTTAGATATATCCGCTGTGGAGTATTTAATGATTGAATAAATTTGTTTAGGTAATGGAAGTGGTCAATGTTGTTGTGTACTACGGTGCCGGTACAGTCCGTACATCTGAGTCGGGGGTTGATCTTAGTGAATTTGAAAATGTGGAGATTCAGTTGACAGAGCCAGAGAAGTGAAAATCGGCGGTGTCCAGTGGTATTTTACGGTGAATTTTGGGTATGATCCTAATTACTGGACTGTTAGGATGCAGTCGGTATGGACCAAATGCCGGTCAAATATTCGCTGGGAGTTGTTGCCGCTTGATCGGACAAATCAGTGGGTTTCTTGGCTAGCATCATGCAAACGCCGAGGGACAAAACCAGAAGTCCTAGTGTCGTTTGTTCTGAAGCAGAATAATTTTGAAATAGGTGGCGGTGCTGTTCAGACTGGAGAGACTAGTGAGCAACTAGTTCGCATTGTGCACAAATGCCTGGTCATTATGAACCATCACCGTCTTCAGGACATGCTCAAATTCCTGTTGGCTATCTACCATCACTGTCAGAAATTTCTCTTCATTATGAACCAGCACTGTCAGCAGGACCTGCCCAAATTGGGGAGGCTGATGCGGATGAGCATGAAGGTACAGCACAGGCTGAGATATTGGCGGAAGACGGAGGATGGCGTCGCAGAAGATATTGATTCTGATGATTCTGATGAAAACAAGGATGAAGATGTGCCTATTCCTAGTTACTGGAATCAGGATAACTCTGCCATCACGGCCGTGCCTGATATCCATGAATCGTCCTGGGAGTACCACATGAATAACATTCAAATCGGGGCTCAGTACAGCACGAAGCAACAGTTAAGGGAAGCCGTGATTCAGTGGACATTGTCCACGCAAAGGGTTTTCCGCACTGACGTGTCAAATATGCAATATTTGACAATGAGCTGTGCTGACATTGGTTGTCCGTCACGGGTGCATGGTCACTTGCCGAAGTATGACGTGGTGTGGGTGGTGACAGACGTCTTCTCAGCGCATACACCAGCACCATGGACTGACATGCAGAGCCGCTGGTGTATGCGTCATCTCGGCGCTAACTTTACTCATGCTTTAAGAGTAAAAGGCTGATGAATCTGTTTAAAAGACTGTGCAATCAGAATCAAGAGAGGAAAAGGCTGACGAGGTACGCTTACCAACCTCAAGATTTGGTGTGGGTGAGCTGAAAACCCATGAGGTCATAATTAGTGCTGCTGCACCCCCAACGTGCGAGTGCACGTGCAACAAACCCAGACTGCTTCACCTCTCATGTTCTCATGTCCTTGCTGTTTCTGGCCAGTTGGGGATGAACCCAATCAGTTTTGTCTCTCCGTATTTCATGAAAGAGGCTGTGGTTGAAACTTGGACCGGGGAGATGACAGGATTTAGAGTAGTTGGCAACTTCAACAAGGTGAATGAGATGGAACGAGAATATATTCCGGATCCTGCTCTTATGAGAACTGGCAGAGGAAGACGGAACTCGCGTCGAATCCGGAATGATATGGACGAGTCTGAAGCTGGTGGATGTACTAGACAGTGCTTACTTTGCAATCTTTTTGGGCATAGAGAAGTCATCTACCATCGACACAGCCTCCCGCGTCACTCTTCCCCTTCGACGATGCTGTACCCTTGCCCTTCGACGACGCCGCACCCTTGCCCTTCGACGATGCTTCAGCCTTGCGTTTCGACGACGCTGCACCCTTTGCCCTTCGACGCCGCCGCCGCCGCTTTTGCAGCTCTCTTGCTCGCTTCAGTGGGCATGAAGATATCATCTTCGTCCTCGCTCTCCTCGACCCATAACATCGGGTGACTAAAAGCATCCAACATATATGCTTCAGTGGGATATGTTAGCTTCTTCTTCTGCCACCTAGCATGCAGCCTCACGAGTTCTTTTTCTATTTCGTTGTAATTCCTCCATGGCCACCCATGCCTAGCTAGCTTCGCTGATAGCTCACGGAGATGAGGTGGATGACTAACAATATCTTCGAATGGGATCTCCTTATTGTCTACCTTAAACTCGGCCGTAAACTTCAAAGGAGTGCCGACATTCCTGCCGGGAAACTACCATCTGAATTGTATCTCGACATGTTCGAGTGAGTGGACTATGCTTACCAACTCGACATCTCCTCCCGGGGTTTTTATAGGACGAGCACAGACCAATTGGCGGGAGAAATAGGCGGGAGCAAGGCTGGCGGGAAAATACAAGGCGGGAGCAAGTTTGGCGGGAAAATTAGGCACGGCAGAAAAATGGCGGGAGAAGAAGAGCCGGAGGAAAATGGTGGGAACAAAATGGCGGGAAGAAAATGGTGGGAGAAAAAAAGCGGGAACAATTGACCGCGAAACAAATTTACTCGAGAAAACCAAAATATGCGCGGTGCCGGGAAATATGAGCGGGAAAATAATGAAATGGTACTTTCGGCACGGCCAGAGCCGAAACTGGCCTGTCGGTCCCGCCGTTACGCGAAAGGCAGGCGTGCATGCAGTTCAGCAGCCTTTCGGCTTTGGCCGTGCCGAAACCTTTGTTTCGGTCCGGCCGCTGCCGACGCCGCGCTATTTTCCAAATTTCTGGAAAACGCGCGCTATTTCCGAATTTCTATTCAAAAAAATATTATTTAAAAAAAAATCGAGTATTTATTTGCCAACTTTGGTTGAATGCTTATTCATGTTTGCTCCGCCCAATTTATAAAATATACTCATTGAAAAATGCCAACCTAAATGTGGCCAACGTTTTAGCGACTACCGTCAAAGTTTTGTGCTCACAACAATTGCCGCACTATCCGGTCGGGATCGAGTCCTAACTGGAGTTACCGGTACCCGATAGGATTTAATGGGTAGTAAAATTGACAAAGTTATTTTCGTCTTCATTTTTGACACAAAATTATAAATAAGCCAAAATAAAATTGCAAATTTTTCGGTCATGACCGAACGCCCAACCCTAGTCCGAACGGGCGGTCTTCGTTAGTCTGAACATAATGTCCGAACGAGAGGCTATCTAATATCTAGTGCCACCACACTTTATATGCTACCATATTTCATATAAAAAATCAATTTAAATATTTCATAAAAAAGTGTATGTTTATAAGAATTTTTTTCGACAACCACCATAATTTCAGGTCTGAATTCTAATAGCGGTTTAGAAATAAAAAAGTATCCATACGTGAATAGTGTCAATTCCAGTTTTGTCCTGAAATTGACAAAACTGGAATTGACACTATTCATATCATTAATAAACAAGTGTGAGAGCTGATAGCGCTAGATATCTCCTCACCCGCGGATGGGAGAAACGGCTAAATTTGGATGGCTCTAGAGACATGCTTATTTTTCTTATAATCTCGCTATACCAACACAAATTGCACACACACCACCGAAGAGAGAATTGTCGTCGGGTTGACTGCTGATGTCATCGCTTCTCGAGTCGGCGACGACGACTTCATTGAATAACGACAACTGAACAAACATCGCCGCAACATACTCGTGAAGTTGACACTAGTCCATGCGAAACAGTTGACTCATCGCGTAGAACACTAGCAGCTCCGATTCTCATGGCGCGATTCGATACAAAGAGGATATGCAAGACCCGTGTCGATGAAGATCTTTACGACCGGACCGCCCCGCACAGGTCACTGTCACGTTACCGCTCGACACACGCATCCTCACTTCCAGCTTCAGAGCAGGAAAATAGTGACGAAGAGCAATTCGAAACAAAATCGACTACAAGTGTTAGTTCTTTGGGGGCTTACAAAATCATAGAGAAAATACCTCAAGCACGGATGATACATTGCGTGGCAGTTGGCACTGCTACGAGGTACGAAAAGCGGAGCACCTTAGAGCATCTCCACCGGCGCACCCAATAGAGCGTCCGGCAAAGTTGCCGGACCGGCTCTTTTGGGCGTGCTGGCAGCAGTTGCCGCCTATTGGGACGGCGCGCCCCACCGGTCGCTCCCAATAGGTTTTGTAGAAAAAAATTGAGACGTATTTCATTCAAACTTAACGCATTTCATTCAAATTCGAACCTTTTTAGAAAATACGACGAAATTTAAACTAAACTAGTCTAATGGCCGGTGAAGTAGTCGTAGAACTCGTCCCAGTTGTGGTTGGCCACCGCGTCCTCGATGTTCCACTCTGCCGGCTCCTTCACATCCTCCTTCACCGGCGCGGCGGGAACAACATCATGCGACTCGAGGTCGATGATGTTGTTGTCGACGAGGGACCAGCTCTGGGCGAACACGAGCGGTGTCGGCTGGACCGTGTTGTACGACAGTTTCGGTGCGATCTCCATTTCACGCTGGTACCAGGCCTCGACCTCATCCTCCGTCATCTGCGTCGCGGTGGTGTCGAGGCGCGCTTCTTGCCGCGGGAGGAGGACGCCCCGACTCGAGCTTCACCGTGGCGCGGGGCTGGCCGCGGGATAGGACACCCCCGGCTCTAGCTTGACGCGGGGAGCTGATACGTCTCCAACGTATCCATAATTTCTGCTGTTCCATGCTTATATTATACCATTTGCTACATGTTTTATATACACTTCATATCACTTTTATGCATTTTCTGGGACTAACCTATTAACAAGATGCCACAGTGCCAGTTCCCTGTTTTCTGCTGTTTTTGGTTTCAGAAAGTTACTTCTGGAAATATTCTCGGAATTGCACGAAACAAAAGGCCAAGTCCCTATTTTTCCAACACGTACACGGAGTCCGAAGGAGAGACGAAGAGCCACGAGGTGGCCAAACCACCTGGCGGCGCGGCCCACCGCCGCGCCGCCTGTGGTTTGGGCCCCTCGGGGGTCCGCCGACATCGCCCCTTCGCCTATTTATTCCCCGAGACGTGAAAACCCTAAAACACCGAGCCTTTCATCCAGAACATATTCGCTGCCGCCGCCGTCGTCAACCCTAACTCGGGGGGTTCTGAAGCTCTTCCCGGCACCCTGCCGGAGAGGGGAATCATCACCGGAGGGCTCTACATCGCCATGCCCGCCTCCGGAGTGATGCGTGAGTAGTTCATCCTTGGACTATGGGTCCATAGCAGTAGCTAGATGGTTGTCTTCTCCACTTGTGCCATCATGTTTAGATCTTGTGAGCTGCCTATCATGATCAAGATCATCTTATTGTAATGCTACATGTTGTGTTTGCTGGGATCTGACTTATATTGATACCTATGTGGAGCTGAATATTATATTATCATGTCTATGTCATTTGTGATCTTGCATGCTCTCCGTTACTTGTTGAAGCCTTGGCCAAGTGAATACTTGTGACTCCAAGAGGGGGTATTTATGCATGATAGTTGGGTTCAACCTCTATTTAACCTGGGATAGTGACAGCAAGTTCTAAGGTTGTAGATGTGTTGTTGCCACTAGGGGTAAAACAGCAATGCTTTATTCAAGGATGAATGTATTGTTTACATTACGCACATTACTTAATGCAATTGTCTGTTGCTTGCAACTTAATACTGGAAGGGGTACGGATGTTAACCGGAAAGTGGACTATTTAGGCATAGATGCATGCTGGATAGCGGTCTATGTACTTTGTCGTAATGCCCAAATGAATCTCATAGTAGACACCACAACTCACACATGCATGTTATATGCACTTATCAATTGTCAATTGCCCAGCTGTAATTTGTTTACCCAGCATGTTAGTTATCTTATTGGAGAGACACCACTAGTGAACTGTGGACCCCGGTCCATTCTTTTACATCTGAAATACAATCTACTGCAATCATTGTTCTCTACTGTTTTATGCAAACAAACATCATCTTCCATTCGATACGTTTAACCCTTTGTTTTCAGCAAGCCGGTGAGATTGACAACCTCACTGTTAAGTTGGGGCAAAGTAATTTGATTGTGTTGTGCAGGTTCCACGTTGGCACCGGAATCCCTGGTGTTGCGCCGCACTACACTCCTTCACCAACACCTTCGAAGCAACCTCGTTTTCCTACTGGTTCGATTAAACCTTGGTTTCATACTGAGGGAAAACTTGCTGCTGCACTCATCATACCTTCCTCTTGGGGTTCCCAACTGACGTGTGACGTACAAGCATTGTTTCTGGCACTGTTGCCGGGGAGATATTCCCTCGTCAACTTAGCGCTAGCAACACGTTTTCTGGCGCCGTTGCCGGGGAAAACCGAATTGCTTCTGCAAGGGGAGTCTCTCACACCCAATCTCTTTACTTTGTTATTTGTCTTGCTTAGTTTATTTTTATTTAGTCTTGTTTGCTCTCTTTATCAAAAACACAAAAAAATTAGTTACTTGTTTAATTCAGTTTGATTTTGTTTTTCAAAATGAGTACTCCTGAGAACACTAAGTTGTGTGACTTCACTAGCACAAACAACAATGATTTCATATGCACTCCTATTGCTCCACCTGCTTCTAAGCAGAATTTTATGAAATTAAACCTGCTCTATTAAATCTTGTTATGAAAGAGCAATTTTCTGGTGTTAGTACTGATGATGCTGCTGCCCATCTTAATAACTTTGTTGAACTTTGTGAAATGCAAAAGTATAAGGATATGGATGGGGATATTATAAAACTGAAACTTTTTCCTTTCTCCTTGAGAGGAAGAGCTAAAGAATGGTTGCTTTCTTTGCCTAGAAATAGTATTGATTCTTGGACAAAATGCAAAGATGCTTTCATAGGGAAATATTATCCTCCTGCTAAGATTATATCCTTGAGAAGTAGCATTATGAATTTTAAACAACTTGATAATGAACATGTTGCTCAAGCTTGGGAAAGAATGAAATCTTTGGTGAAGAATTGTCCCACTCATGGACTGACTACTTGGATGATCATCCAAACCTTTTATGCAGGATTAAATTTTTCCTCAAGGAACTTATTGGATTCAGCCTCTGGAGGAACCTTTATGTCCATCACTTTAGGTGCAGCAACAAAGCTACTTGATGATATGATGATCAACTATTCCGAATGGCACACCGAAAGAGCTCCTCAAGGTAAGAAGGTAAATTCTGTTGAAGAAACCTCCTCTTTGAGTGATAAGATTGATGCTATTATGTCTATGCTTGTGAATGGTAGATCTCATGTTGATCCTAATAATGTTCCTTTAGCTTCATTGGTTGCTCAAGAAGAGCATGTTGATGTAAACTTCATTAAAAACAACAACTTCAACAACAATGCTTATAGGAATAATTTTGGTAGCAACAACTATAAGCCTTATCCTTCAAATGGTTATGGCAATTCTTATGGTAATTCCTACAGCAACAATAGAAGTGTGTCCTCTGATCTTGAAGCTATGCTTAAAGAATTTATTAGCACACAAAAAGCTTTCAATAAAACTGTTGAGGAAAAGTTTGAAAAAATTGATGTTCTTGCTTCTAAAGTTGATAGTCTTGCTCATGATGTTGAAATTCTAAAACTGAAAGTTATGCCTAATGAAGTTAAAGATACTAAGTCATTTGCTACAGCAAATGCCATCCAAGTTCGAATTGATAATAATATTAGGATGTTGGCTGAATTGCATGCTAGGTGGGAAAAAGAGGAAGAACTTGAAAAAGAGAATAGTATAGTTAGAGTTTGTACTATCACCACCACTAGTAATGCTAATGTTTACATGCTAGTAAGCCTCCTACTATTGATGGTAATGTTATTGGTGTTGGTAATGTCTCTACTACTTCTGCAAAGCGTTTGAAATTGCCTAAAACTGCTGAAACTTTTTCTGATAAAAGTGCTGAAATTTTTCAAACTATTGGAGACAATGGTTCCACCACCATTGACAATAATGATTTTGATTTTGATGATTGTAACATCTCTGAAGTTATTATGTTCTTGCAAAAATTAGCTAGAAGTCCCAATGCTAGCACTATTAATTTGGCTTTTACAAAGCATATTACAAATGCTCTTTTGCAAGCTAGGGAGGAGAAGTTGAAACTTAAAGCTTCTATTCCTAGGAAATTAGAAGATGGTTGGGAACCCATCATTAAGGTAAAGGTGAATGATTTTGATTGCAATGCCTTGTGTGATCTTGGTGCAAGTATTTCGGTTTTGCCCAAGAAGCTTTATGATATTCTTGATTTGCCACCTTTGGAACATTGTTATTTGGATGTTTTTCTCGCTGATAATGCTATGAAGAAACCTTTGGGGCGAGTTAATGATGTTTTTATTACAGTAAACAATAACCTTGTCCCGTTGATTTTATTGTTATGGATATTGAATGCAATGCATCTTGTCCTATTGTTTTGGGAAGACCTTTTCTTCGAACTGTTGGTGCCATCATTGATATGAAAGAAGGTAATATAAGGTACCAATTTCCTCTCAAGAAAGGTATGGAACACTTCCCTAGGAAGAGAATGAAGTTACCTTTTGACTCTATTGTTAGAGCAAGTTATGATGTTGATGCTTCTTCTCTTGACAACACTTGATTTTCACTTTCTGCGCCTAGCTGAAAGGCGTTAAAGAAAAGCGCTTATGGGAGACAACCCATCGTTTTTATTTGCTGTTATTTTTGTTTTCTTTGAGTCAAGGAGTTTTGTTACTTCTGTAGCAACTCCTTTGTATCTTTATTTTATCGCAATGTTGTGCCAAGTAAAGTTCTATATTGAAAGTTGATGCAAGATTTGGATTTCTGCGCAGTGACAGATTTTTAGCTGTCACGGATTTGAGCTTATCTCCCTGTAGAAAATTCAAAAAATTCTGAAAAAATCACGCATATTCCTGAGATATGTACGCAACTTTCATTATTTTAGGCCAGATCCATCTGAGCAACTTAAGTGCCTCGAAAAAATTCGTCATTCCAGACTGTTCTGTTTTTGACAGATTCTGCCTTTTGTTTTGCATTCGCTCTTTTACTGTGTTTGTGTGGATTTCTTTGCTCCACAAAGCATTGGTGGCTGTAGCTAATGTCCAGAAGCTTTGGGATTGATTGTATCATTACAGAATATGAGAATTTTTGATTATGCACTAACCCTCTAATGAGAACTGTCTTGAGTTTGGTGTGAAGGAAGTTTTCAAGGATCAAGCGAGAAGGGTGATATTATGTGATCAAGAAGAGTGAAAAGCCTAAGCTTGGGGATGCCCCCGTGGTTCATCCCAACCATATTCAGAGAGACTCAAGCGTCTAAGCTTGGGGATGCCCAAGGCATCCCCTTCTTCATCAACAAACTTATCAGGTCATCTCTAGTGAAACTATATTTTAATTCTTTCACATCTTATGCGCTTTACTTGGAGCGTCTGTGTGTTTTTATTTTTGTTTTTGTTTGAATAAATTCGGATCCTAGCAATCCTTGTGTGGGAGAGAGACACGCTCCGCTTTTTCATGTGAATACTCATGTTCTTCACTTATATTTGTTGAGTATTCTTAACTAGCTACTGCAGTGCTTTTAGCTCCTGTTTTTCATGCATCTCTTCGAGCTGTTAGCACTTGTTTATAAATACTCTCTTGCTGCATTATATTATCATTTGGAGAGTTTATGTTTAAATAAATTGATTGGTGTTTGTTTGGAAGAAAGAAAATGCTACATGTAGTAGTTGGTATTGGAAAAGACATATGCATTCTTGTAGATCATTGTCTTGTTTCGATTTGATGCTTTGCAATTGTTTTGAGCTCTCAAGTAGATCATGTTTAAGCTCTTGCATCATGTAGTTAAAGCCTAGTAGTGGAGAACTACCGTAGAGCTTGTTGAGACTTGGGATGCATATTTGTTCTCTCTAAGGTCTAGATATTTTCTGGTAAAATGTTTGAGCAACAAGGAAGACAGTGTAGAGTCTTATAATACTTGCAATATGTTTTTATGTGATTCTTGCTGTACCGGTTTATACTTGTGTTTGCTTCAAACAACCTTGCTAGCCTAAACTCTGTACTGAGAGGGAATGCTTCTCGTGCATCCAAAACTTGAGCCAAAACCCATGCCATTTGTGTCCACCATACCTACCTACTATGTGGTATTTCCTGCCATTCCAAGTAAATATTTCATGTGCTACCTTTAAACTATTCAAAACTTTATTACTCCTTATTTGTGTCAATGTTTTATAGCTCATGAGGAAGTATGTGGTGTTTTATCTTTCAATCTTGTCATTTACTTCTGACAGACTTTCACCAATGGACTAGTGGCATATACATCCGCTTATCCAATAATTTGCAAAAAGAGCTGGCAACGGGGTGCCCAGCCCCAATTAATTACAACTTTCATTAATAATTCTCTTCACATGTTTTGCCCTGATTTATCAGTAAGCAACTTAATTTGCAAATAGACACTCCTCCATGGTATGTGAATGTTGGAAGGCACCCGAGGATTCGGTTAGCCATGGCTTGTGTAAGCAAAAGGTTGGGAGGAGTGTCATCTATAAAGAAACTAAAATACATGTGTAAACAAAAGAGAAGAGGGATGATCTACCTTGCTGGTAGAGATAACGTCCTTCATGGGAGCCGCTCTTGAAAGTCTGGTTGACAAGGGGGTTAGAGTGCCCACTACCATTCGTTGACAACAACAAACACCTCTCAAATACTTATTTTGTGCTCTCTATATGCTTTCGAAAACTTAAAAAGCTCTAGCACATGATTTAATCCCTGCTTCCCTCTGCGAAGGGCCTATCTTTTACTTTATGTTGAGTCAGTTTACCTACTCCTTTCTATCTTAGAAGCAAACACTTGTGTCAACTTTGTGTGCATTGATTCTTACATGTTTACTTATTGCACTTGTTATATTGCTTTATGTTGACAACTATCCATGAGATATACATGTTACAAGTTGAAAGCAATGCTGAAACTTAATCATCCTTTGTGTTGCTTCAATGCCTTTTACTTTGAATCTATTGCTTTATGAGTTACCTCTTATGCAAAACTTTTTGATGCTTGTCTTGAAAGTACTATTCATGAAAAGTTTTTGCTTATATGATTCATTGTTTACTCTTTATCTATTTGTTAGCAAACTATAGATCATTGCTTTGAGTCACTTCATTCATGACATGAGCCTTGCAATATATTGATCAAGATTGTGTGAAAGCATGTCTCCTCAGAAATTATTTGTTGTTATCGTTTTACCTACTCGAGGACGAGTAGAACTAAGCTTGGGGATGCTTGATACGTCTCCAACGTATCCATAATTTCTGCTGTTCCATGCTTATATTATACCATTTGCTACATGTTTTATATACACTTCATATCACTTTTATGCATTTTCTGGGACTAACCTATTAACAAGATGCCACAGTGCCAGTTCCCTGTTTTCTGCTGTTTTTGGTTTCAGAAAGTTACTTCTGGAAATATTCTCGGAATTGCACGAAACAAAAGGCCAAGTCCCTATTTTTCCACACGTACACGGAGTCCGAAGGAGAGACGAAGAGCCACGAGGTGGCCAAACCACCTGGCGGCGCGGCCCACCGCCGCCGCCTGTGGTTTGGGCCCCTCGGGGGTCCGCCGACATCGCCCCTTCGCCTATTTATTCCCCGAGACGTGAAAACCCTAAAACACCGAGCCTTTCATCCAGAACATATTCGCTGCCGCCGCCGTCGTCAACCCTAACTCGGGGGGTTCTGAAGCTCTTCCCGGCACCCTGCCGGAGAGGGGAATCATCACCGGAGGGCTCTACATCGCCATGCCCGCCTCCGGAGTGATGCGTGAGTAGTTCATCCTTGGACTATGGGTCCATAGCAGTAGCTAGATGGTTGTCTTCTCCACTTGTGCCATCATGTTTAGATCTTGTGAGCTGCCTATCATGATCAAGATCATCTTATTGTAATGCTACATGTTGTGTTTGCTGGGATCTGACTTATATTGATACCTATGTGGAGCTGAATATTATATTATCATGTCTATGTCATTTGTGATCTTGCATGCTCTCCGTTACTTGTTGAAGCCTTGGCCAAGTGAATACTTGTGACTCCAAGAGGGGGTATTTATGCATGATAGTTGGGTTCAACCTCTATTTAACCTGGGATAGTGACAGCAAGTTCTAAGGTTGTAGATGTGTTGTTGCCACTAGGGGTAAAACAGCAATGCTTTATTCAAGGATGAATGTATTGTTTACATTACGCACATTACTTAATGCAATTGTCTGTTGCTTGCAACTTAATACTGGAAGGGGTACGGATGTTAACCGGAAAGTGGACTATTTAGGCATAGATGCATGCTGGATAGCGGTCTATGTACTTTGTCGTAATGCCCAAATGAATCTCATAGTAGACACAACTCACACATGCATGTTATATGCACTTATCAATTGTCAATTGCCCAGCTGTAATTTGTTTACCCAGCATGTTAGTTATCTTATTGGAGAGACACCACTAGTGAACTGTGGACCCCGGTCCATTCTTTTACATCTGAAATACAATCTACTGCAATCATTGTTCTCTACTGTTTTATGCAAACAAACATCATCTTCCATTCGATACGTTTAACCCTTTGTTTTCAGCAAGCCGGTGAGATTGACAACCTCACTGTTAAGTTGGGGCAAAGTAATTTGATTGTGTTGTGCAGGTTCCACGTTGGCACCGGAATCCCTGGTGTTGCGCCGCACTACACTCCTTCACCAACACCTTCGAAGCAACCTCGTTTTCCTACTGGTTCGATTAAACCTTGGTTTCATACTGAGGGAAAACTTGCTGCTGCACTCATCATACCTTCCTCTTGGGGTTCCCAACTGACGTGTGACGTTACACGCATCAAGCATAGTTTCTGGCGCTGTTGCCGGGGAGATATTCCCTCGTCAACTTAGCGCTAGCAGGAGCGGGCGGCGGCGGCGGCCCGAAGTCACGGATGGTGACGCCGCTGTTCCTGGAAGGCGGCGCCTGATACCCATAGAAGTGATAGCCTTCAGTAGCTACCTGCAGTGAAAAGTATACGGGGTTAGGTTGAGCCTCCAAGTGCAGAGTATGTAGTAGTGGAAGACGTGTTTTCCCCACGAGTGTGACTCGAGGGTTTAATATCAAACTCTCGGGGAATCAGTAGTGATAAATTTATCTTCCTTATCCTTCTTTTGGTTACCTGCAAAACAAAGTTAAGTGTTTTGGTCCTCAACCTCACCTGTGGTTGTCAAGCACAAGGTGTAGAATGATATCAAGATAAATATGCAATGATGGGTGATGTATATGCTAGGATGATGATGGCAATGATATATGATATATTTTTGGGTTTTTATGATGTATGCAAGATGGAAAAGTCTTCTTGTATTTTCGGATTTATAAATGGCAGAAAATGGCAAGGTGACAAAAGTGGTTGGAAAGGTGTTTCTTATGATTAAAAATGGACCGGGGTTCATGGTTTCACTTATGCACTCTCTCTTTAAATGGTGTGGCAGACAAGTGGACATAGAGTTGACATATGAGATTGCAAGCACAAAGTTTGATATCAAGTTAACAATTATATGGGCATCACGTCCTAACATAGAGACCTTTTTATTATTAGTCTCACTTATACTCCACCAAGATGCGAACTAAATCATAACACCTCGGTATTTAAGATGACTCAGAGTATAGCAATAAGTTTCATGACATGAAGTGAAAATAAGAACATGCTGGATCTAGTCACAGGAAGAAGCTTGGTCACCCTCAACCCTTGCAGCATGGTATTTTTGTTTATCCCTAGTGAGGTAATAAAGTAAGGTAAACACCCAAGTGGATCGCGATATTAAGTTGTCAGCTTACCGCACTCACCACTCCCCGTTACTCCAACTAATGCACACATCACCCCCACACACGCTCTCGTAAACATGCTTGATCATAACAAGTAGACAAGAACGGGGTACATAATATGCATCTATACTCATAACTAAAACAAACATTTGCAATCTCAACATATATTAACTCACAAAAAGATCCACCACATAGGTAATACAAATATGACCGTAATCATGTTCAGCAGCTCATACGGTACTCATTAGTGAAGCTCAAGAGAGAGGAGAGATACATAAGTTACTCCCACAAACCCATAGTCCAGAGGTGGGCTACTCCCTCTTCATGGTGGAGACGGTGGAGATGTCGATGGAGATGAAGGAGACCACGCCGGCAGCTCCCCGCCGGAGTTTTTCCCCTCCAATCTGTAGCTCCAGGTCTTCGTTTTCGTGTTTCTGTGATATGGCGGCGCTCCTTTCGCGAAACGCTATGGGACCTTTTTTATAGGCGTTTTAGGTCAAGACGAAGGCGGTGGATAAAGGATCGACGGCTGCGGAGCCCCGAGGGCCAATTGGGTGGGTCCCACGCAGCCAGGTACAGTGGCCGTGTGGGCCACCCTCTTTCGGCCTTCTGGCCTCCGTTTGCTTGCTTCCTTCGCTCCGAGGTCTTCCTCCTTCCAAAATAATGATGCCTATATTTTTCCATAATTTTTGGACGTCGTTTGGGTCCCTGAAACAAAAAAGGAAAGAAATAGGGTTTTCTGTCTGCGCAAAGTTAATTCCATAAAAATAGGAAACAATTATTTATTTCCTAAAATCATTAAATAACAGTGATATAACCCTTATATGATGCAAATATGATTGAATATAAGTGATATAGTGCAAAATTCATGTATGCATTTTACATGCATCAACATCCCAAGCTTAACCAATACTCGTCCTCGAGTATGAAGGTGATAAAACTAACATGGGCTTTGCAATATAGCACTAACAATGGATATCAATGATGATTGCTACTGCTACATATAGTCAAATGATTCATTCTTCAAAGGAGTAGCAATATGCAAAACAGTTTATAAAGTGATATCAAGTATTCATTGTAAGGATGTTCCAAGATAGTTCACAAAGTGTAACATAACAGATAGTAATATGGACCACATGTATGCATAATGATAAGCATGAACATCCTACATAGGTCATAGAGTGATGATGAAAATCTGAATATGTTTGGTGGACACTTTTGGAAAGATGTATAAGTGAGTAGAGGTAAAGCATGCATAAGTTTCATCTAACCTCCAAACTCTTCTACTTAAGTTAATGATTGCAATGTGGTAATACTTGGTGTCAAGCTCTCATTACCCTATCATAACATCTTGAATGATTATAGTTTAATGTGAGAGCAAATATGAGTAGTGTGCTTGACAAAGTAAAGGTTGGATGTCTCATGCCCCTTGAATACAAGTACCTACGCCATGAGTTACTCAACTTGGGAAAAGCAAGTTCAAGTTATCTATCATTGTAAGTAATAATAGTATCATCAAGAGCGTCAACTGGGGTACCTCTTGTCCCATGATATGGAACAAGCCCATATCAAAATGACAAGACAAACAAACAAGATGAAAAACCTCAACACCCTTTTTATTTACCATTGGAATAGCTTTTTATTGTAAGGTGTGTCATAGATAGTTCACCATAGCATGTAAGTAAATTTCCACCATGAATGATGCATGGCTTAGATTAGCGGCCCAGGCGTCTCTCTAACCATTTATACAAACTCATTCAAACTACATCATTTCCCCCTTATTTCACCATGATAGGCATCCATAGACAAAAACACATGATATCAACTAAAAGAGCATGTTGAAAGCTTTGCATGTGACATCACATATGGGCTAATTCCCAACCTCAGACATTTATCAAGCCACTAGCATCATAATATTAATCACAATGGGTCATGTTTTATTTATTGCAATGATAGTAAAAATGTGCATCAAGTTCATGAGAGCTATATAACCAACTTTTTCCATGGCAATCAATAACATAATCATTTTCATTCAGAGGTATAGATAACACAAATATCATGATGAACATACTCGGAATATCATATAGCTAGTAGGTAGATATGGTGGACTCACTGGAATAATTTTGGTTGAAGGTGTTGGAAACAAGTTTTTACTTGTTGGAATGTTTGGGCTAGCAAAAGGGAGAAAGTTGACCATCTAGATGCATGCATGAGTGTCCATAGAACCAACTTATCATGTTAAACAAAGTGAAATAACTTTCAGCATCAAAACATGAATAAGTGATAACTCTTGATAAAACATTTACATATTATTACTCATTAACAAGCTCATGAATCATGCAACTATATGTATCATTAAAAATCAAATCAAACATCCCTTTTCCCAACATGATAATAGCATCCAACATATTTCAATCCAAATTTTCAGAAACTTTCCATATACAATTATTATGTGGCGGTCTCACAAGACTCAACAAACAAACAAAAAGACGCTCCAAGTTTATGCGATAAAGTGTTTCGATCGAAAAACAGAAGTTAGACGTGTGCAAACCGAGAGTGTGTAGGTCCAGTGGGGTTGTCTTCACATCCCCAAGCTTATGGTCTTCACCATCCTTGGATAACTCTTGGTGCATCTCTTCCAATCCCTGTGAAAAAAACTTCAAAACACCGTTTCTCCCATTTCTTTTCTGTGGGTGCATTAGTGGCGATAAACAAATAGGTTCTTGCTGCATATAATCCTTGGACAAAAATACATATGAATGTCCAGAAAGTGTATAATGTTGTATGCCTACTCATATACTCATTTGAATAAAAAAGATTCAAGATAAAAGTTCAAAACATGCATAAAACAAAATGGGACAGAATCTGTCCAGAAAAACAGCAGCAGCAAAACGAATTTTTCTACCTACTGAACTTTGTCGAAAAATTCTGAAAAAATTCATTCATACAGAGGATGAAAAGTTGCAACTACAGTTCAAATATGAGCTCATTCGGAGTTACAGAATAAGAAGTAAAAATCATACCGTGCACAGATTCGTGCAGCAATAAAATCTCCGATCTCAATAAGCAACTTTTCAAGACCAACATGGGTAAAACTTGACACTTTATTAAAAACTCCAGAAACTAACTAGACACAAAATCTCTTGTTACAGCAAGAGGACACAAAGAAAAATCACACACAAAAATAACCGGGTTGCCTCGCTCAAAGCGCTTTCTTTATAGTCATATAGCTAGGCTTCTTACTTGTTGTTTATCGAAGATGAAGCTCGTGAGGGAGCTTGAATGATGTGCCCCTCTTCCTTGGGAAGTGTTCCATGCATTATACCAGGGTCCCATGGTGCTCTCAAACCGATCAAAATAATAGTTAAGTTGAAACCTATTTGAGAGAAACACAAGACACAAAAGTAATAACAACGAAGTCTAACTTTCTTCCTATGCATTGGTATTTTGTATATGAATGAATCACAATGATAGAAGTTTTCCAATGCATAGTTACTTGCAGCTCATAATTATTAGTAGCATACAGAGGGTTCTTATCACCCCCTCTTTCATAATAGTTGCAAGTAGTAAAAGTGTATTCAACCATATAACCAATAGAATCTTCCAACTTAGATAATTTGGGAACATAATGAGGATCATTAAATTTATTTTGGAATTCATTAGCATGCTTCCCTCTTTCAAAATAGTTGTTAAGATCAATATCAAGTTTAATATCATGGTTGCAACAAAGATTTGGAACTAGAGATAATTGCAAACCACATAAGTATTTCTCCACATAAGCAATTTTCTCCTCTATGGTGTTATTAGGAGAATTCAGGAACAAAGTAGGACTCTCATTAGTAAGAGTATTTTCACAAACACTACTACAGGACCCCCCCTACAGCAACGCATTCATCTGTATCTAAATGTTCATATAAGCGTTGCTAGCAAATTTACCAACGGATAGGAATGCGTTGCCTTATGGGGCGTTGCAAAGACATAAGGCAACGTATATACGTGCGTTGGTAACCAATGGAATAACCGTGCAAAAATAGCTACAGATTTGAGGCAACAACTGTATGCGTTGTTAGAGATATCCTATACGGATTGAAAATTATATTTAAAATATTGTTTTCTGTATGGGATGGTTTGATCAATTTGGAAGATTGTAGAAGTTTTTCACAGCGAGTGCACATAATTCATAGGTGACATACCACGACACACAAATTATAGAATATGACTGCATTTTGACAAAAAGATCCATATTTTATTAAAATCACCGCATTTCGTACATGAAAATTATATGAAGAGTACACTGTTTACAATCTTACATCAAAATATGATATTCTACCTAGTCCTAGAATATATCCACTGTAATATTTCGCCAACAAGTACAAAGCCAATATCTGAATACGGCAGGTCTTCTGATGTATGCGACCTGCATATACAAAATGTTTATATTCAGTATCAAAGTGGAAAAACAGTGAAGCATGTAGTGAATTAACTTGCTAAAAAAATTGTACGTATACTCACCTTGGTGGCATGCCAAGCTAACTCAGCATGCAAGGCATGTTTGCTATCCTATGCTTTTGAAATGGCACATCAGACCCACAAGTAATATTTGCTACCACACAGAAGAAAACAAAAAAAAAGGAATCTATATAAGAAATAAATATGACGGGTCCTCCATCTAAAAGAACACCAGAATCCTTAATTAACTAACCGACTGAAGAAAATGGGCATAAGTAGAAGTTCACACACCAGGAATTAAATATGATGGTTCCATTCATCTACCGTGAGAAGGGAAGCCATGCAAGTATATGAAAGGGTGAATAAATAAATCAAGTTAGTCCCTCCTTAAAATAAATAGAAAGGGAACACTCAAACTGCATATATGACAAGGCATTTAGCACTTATGGTGTGCTTATTAGAGACGATGAACTGGCAAATCATTTTTTCTCATGAACATAAGATGTTTGCACGAGCCAAAAGAAGGGACAACCATGCATTTGTAAGTCTATTTTGCCAACTAAGTCATGCTTACCTATAGAGTGAGGAAGGGACCACACACCATCATTATAGCCGACCAAGAAACCTGCAGGCTGCACACATGAGGCAGTAATTTTCTTCAACTATGTTCAGCTGAATCGATATGAGATAGTAAAAAACCTCTAGTCCTTCCACATGATCCCTGATTACTTACAAATCCCTTCTTTATGGCTTCAGTTATGCAGTTCAAGAACAAGGTACCTGAGAGGAAATGTTTAATACAAAAGATTAGCTAAGAGTGGCAAGGAATTGGTAACTTGAACAACATCACATAGGCACAAAATCTGCAAGGTAAACGAAATCACATAATTCCATGTCTACCCGTAATTAGCGCCAGATCCGATCTCGAATGCACGATGTCTAGTTCGTCTGTTTTTTTTTTAAAGTAGTTCGTCTGTTAACACACAGGGAGTTGACCGAAAATTTTCTTTTAGCTGCAGGGCACAGAACTGAATCAATTCATTAGCGATTAGAATAGGAAGAGAAAGACATCTGCCCCTGTAGGCTGTAGTTTCGCAGGCCAAAACCTGTAGCAAACATACCAGTAATGTTTTGCTCTATATATTCTAAAATGATGGACAGATCGGGTCCTGCTTAAGACAAACAGAATCACTTGTGCTACTTAGAAGTTCGAACTAGACATCACTACTAATCAGAGCTGATAAGAAAAACTCATGTATCAATTTCAGTCCAAACATCAGCTAGCAGCACTATCGATTCAGCACGCCCGGACTAGTACCTGTTCCATCTTGTACTACAGATTAGAAACGCCACAGCAGGACTAACCTGGTCATTGGAAACAGCTAAGAAACACCGTAGCGGCAAATCTTGATGGCGGCAAGTCTCCTATGACGGATCCCTTCGTGGTGAGCGCGGTGGGGCGCAGCAACGCCTGGTGACGGCGACCGGCAGTGTAGAAACCATATGCTGCGGTGGCGGATGGATGCATCAGGTTCGCTCGAGCCCCCAATGTCAGCGTCGAGTCGAACGGGCGCTGGTGCCGACATACCTGCATCGAGAACAACCGGCAGAGCGCTGGGCAGGTCGATCCGCCGCCCATAAGTCCTGCGACGAGGACCATCTCCCCCGCAACCGTGGTGGTGAGGGCGGCCAGGATGCAGATGCGTACGGGTGGGGAACATAGGGGAGGATGCAAAGGGAGGAGGAGGGGGAGGTGCGCGGCGGCGGAAGGCGGAGGACGAGGTTCACAGATCCGACTTGCACAGGATCAGGATTGTAGTTGCTACTTGCTATACTTGATACGTGGTGGGGTAGATATCCTACCGCCCTCGGCCCAATTGCGTACGGAGTACAAGTAAAATTTCATTGTACGCGCCAATAGCTCCCGCCGCGGGGTCAAAATTTTCCCCCATGTACGCGCAATAGACGGACAGGAGAACGGATGAGTCAGCTACGGATACATGTGTATCTAGACTAAATTTTGGCAACGCATATCAGAATGGTTGTAAAATCATGTGTTGCTACAGGGTGGTTATCCTTGTAGTGAAACAACATGTATATCATTTTTATCCTCACATAATTTAGTAACAAATTCTAAACATGGAGGATTATTGATAAGCATAGGACCATCATCTAAAGCATTATCATATAGCTTGTTTAAGCAACATTCCTCATTATCACCAATGAGTTCACTAGTAGCATTCTTAGTTTCATCATAATATCACGGGTTATCATATAGGACCATAGAATTTTCAGTTTCACACTCATCATAACATGGGTTCTCATAAATAACAAAAGAGTTTTGAGTGTTACTATCATTTGTTGAAGGTGATGTTGGGAGATCCAACTCTTCCCAAGCTTATGTTTGACCATATCCATTTCAATCTCCTCTTCACATACTTCCTCTTCCAAGCTCATGTTTTCATCATCCTCTTCCATGCAAAATATTAGTGCTTTCCATGGCAGCAAGAGTCCTTTCTTTAACATAAACATTATCACCAAATTCCTTTTTGCAAATTTGGAGAATAATAGAAATGTGTCCTTTCATTACACGAGCTTCATGACTAGTTGCAAAAAAATTATCAATGAGAAAGTCTATCTCATGGGCTGCAACATAAGCAATATATTTCTCAACTTGTTCTATATCATGGCATGCAAATTTACACTCTTGATAAGAAGCAATAATAGGATCACTATTATACTTACATTGATAGGGAGAGTGTTTATAGTCTTTTCTAAAGCATCAAGTTACATCATGTGATTCACAAAACTCAACAGCCATATTATTGAGATGTTCAAGTAATTCAAGCATTCTATTTCCTTCTTTGGTTGATCGATATTCATAGTAAGCTCCCATAGTTTTGACATATTCATCCTCCACTTTTGCAAGTTTTATGTGTTTTTTTAATTTTTATGATGCAAAAATGAAATAAATATGACTCACAAATGCAAACCGAATTACAAATGCAAGAAACAATGCAATGACAAAACAAATGAATTTGCTTTGAATGTAAAGATGGATAAGATGATGCTCACGTAGGTGCAACCTCCCCAAGCTTAGGTGTTAGCACAAGTTGGTGATGAAGTTGACTTTGTTGTGATATCCTTGAATCAATCCGGCTCCAGAAAACAACTGTTGATGTGGAGTCAGAGTTTTCAGGCTGCACCCTTGGATAAATCTCTTCAGCTATGATTCCCCGGCAACGGCGCCGGAAAACACTTTGCTGCACGCTAAGTTGACGAGGGAATATATTGTGGTGTTGCTTCTATCTCCCCGGCAACGGGGCCAGAAAATAGTCTTGATACCCGTAGAAGTGATAGCCTTCAGTAGCTACCTGCAGTGAAAAGTATACGGGGTTAGGTTGAGCCTCCAAGTGCAGAGTATGTAGTAGTGGAAGACGTGTTTTCCCCACGAGTGTGACTCGAGGGTTTAATATCGAACTCTCGGGGAATCAGTAGTGATAAATTTATCTTCCTTATCCTTCTTTTGGTTACCTGCAAAACAAAGTTAAGTGTTTTGGTCCTCAACCTCACCTGTGGTTGTCAAGCACAAGGTGTAGAATGATATCAAGATAAATATGCAATGATGGGTGATGAATATGCTAGGATGATGATGGCAATGATATATGATATATTTTTGGGTTTTTATGATGTATGCAAAATGGAAAAGTCTTTTTGTATTTTCGGATTTATAAATGGCAGAAAATGGCAAGGTGGCAAAAGAGGTTGGAAAGGTGTTTCTTATGATTAAAAATGGACCGGGGTTCATGGTTTCACTTATGCACTCTCTCTTTAAATGGTGTGGCAGACAAGTGGACATAGAGTTGACATATGAGATTGCAAGCACAAAGTTTGATATCAAGTTAACAATTATATGGGCATCACGTCCTAACATAGAGACCTTTTTATTATTAGTCTCACTTATACTCCACCAAGATGCGAACTAAATCATAACACCTCGGTATTTAAGATGACTCAGAGTATAGCAATAAGTTTCATGACATTAAGTGAAAATAAGAACATGCTGGATCTAGTCACAGGAAGAAGCTTGGTCACCCTCAACCCTTGCAACATGATATTTTTGTTTATCCCTAGTGAGGTAATAAAGTAAGGTAAACACCCAAGTGGATCGCGATATTAAGTTGCCAGCTTACCGCACTCACCACTCCCCGTTACTCCAACTAATGCACACATCACCCCACACACGCTCTCATAAACATGCTTGATCATAACAAGTAGATAAGAACAAGGTACATAATATACATCTATACTCATAACTGAAACAAACATTTGCAATCTCAACATATATTAACTCACAAAAAGATCCACCACATAGGTAATACAAATATGACCGTAATCATGTTCAGCAGCTCATACGGTACTCATTAGTGAAACTCAAGAGAGAGGAGAGATACATAAGTTACTTCCACAAACCCATAGTCCAGAGGTGGGCTACTCCCTCTTCATGGTGGAGACGGTGGAGATGTCGATGGAGATGAAGGAGACCACGCCGGCAGCGCCCCGCCGGAGTTTTCCCCCTCCAATCTGCAGCTCCAGGTCTTCGTTTTCGTGTTTCTGTGATATGGCGACACTCCTTTCGCGAAACGCTATGAGACCTTTTTTATAGGTGTTTTTAGGTCAAGACGAAGGCGGTGGAGAAAGGATCGACGGCTGCGGAGCCCCGATGGCCAATTGGGTAGGCCCCACGCGGCCAGGTACAGTGGCCACATGGGACACCCTCTTTCGGCCTTCTGGCCTCCGTTTGCTTGCTTCCTTCACTCCGAGGTCTTCCTCATTCCAAAATAATGATGCTTGTATTTTTCCATAATTTTTGGTCGTCCTTTGGGTCCCTGAAACAAAAAAGGAAAGAAATCGGGTTTTCTGCCTGCGCAGTTAATTCCATAAAAATATGAAACAATTATTTATTTCCTAAAATCATTAAATAACAGTGATATAACCCTTATATCATGCAAATATGATTGGAATATAAGTGATATAGTGCAAAGTTCATGTATGCATTTTACATGCATCAGCGCCGACCATCCGTGCTCCTGCTTGATCTTGATCCTGCGGCCGCTGTTGTTGATCGGCGGCGGTGACTCGATCTTGACGAAGCGCGGGGTCTAGGGCATTGCGGACCGCGCGCTAGAGGACGACGACGAGCTGGAGGGCATCTGCCAGCCGTCACTGCGGCCGCTGGATGGGCCGGTCTAGCCGTACTCACGCATTGTCGCGTAGAAGTCGCGGCCCTACCACCAGCGCCGCCTCCACGCCGCGTTGTTCTGTCGGGGAGCCTCCGTCCCCTCGTGGTCGTCGACGGCGGCGGCGCGCTCCGCCTCCATCAGTGGGCGCCAGTTAGGATTGTTGAGCGCGAAATCCGGATCCGCCCGCTGCTCCGCCGTCATCTGGCGGTGGCGGACGAGCTCGATGAACCGCTCCTCCGTCGGCAGCGGGAGCACGGCGTAGCCCAACGAGCTGACGTTCGAGCCGATGCCGCTGGGGAGGCGCATCCCCGTCGGCACGGGGATGCGGTGGCGGGCGAAGAATGCCGCCTCCTCCTTGCGGAGGCAGGTCTTCACCCCGCTGCTTCCCGTCGCCTGCGAGTTGTTCATCATGGTCGCTGGGGAGAGGAGAAGACGGGGAGAGGAGAAGACGGGGAGAGGAGAAGACGGGGAGTGCGACAGTGGAGGTGAGCGACGGGGTCTTTATAGACAGGGGAAGCGGCGCGGGAAAATGCACGAACACGGCACGGGAAGACGCAGGAAGTGCCATTAACGCCGGCGTCGGTTCCCGAGGAGACGTCGGCGACGCGCGTCAGGGGAGGCGACGCGCCACCGCCTGACCTTCTTCGCTCGAAGCGTCGCGTCGTCTGCGCCCGCCAGGGGAACCGCTGCGTCATTAAGACGCCGCAATAAATCAACCGTCGACCGTTGCGTCGCTGACGCGCCGGGCCCGCTCGTCAGGTTTGGACGAGGCGCGCGTTGCCGCGGTTGCCGGCGCGCCCGGTTGCGTCCCTAGAAGCTGGGCACGAACAGGGTTGCCGGATGTTTTATTGGGACGTGCCGGCAATTTTTTTGTATTAGACGTGCCGATGGAGGATTTTTCCGTACCGACGGGTCCAAAACGTCTATTGAAAACGGAGTTGGGCGTGCCCGTGGAGATGCTCTTATCCCTAGCGCTGGCAGGAACGTTCGCTCGCTCGCAGGCAGGCTTCTAGACTTCCAGTAAGCCGGCAGGCCCCACCTCACAGTCCCTGCGCGTACAGTGTCCTCTGGTACGCCTAGCACAGCTCGCCGTCATCACATAGCCCGATCACATCGAGCCGAGCCGAGCCGAGCCCCTTATCTGAGCCGATGACGCGAGCAGGGGCGTTAAATCCGGCTTCAGTCATCGGCAGTGCAGTTGGAAAGGCATTCACTCACTCCGCACACTCCCCCTCCCCCTCCCCTGCATTCATCCATCCATCCACAGACAGCAGATCGATCCGGCCGCGCGATCGGAGCGCCGCCCGGTCGGCCATTGCCGGCCAGTTTGTCGGATCCGTCCGCGCGCAGGTGAGCCAGCCAGCTAGCTACCCATTCCCTTGATCCGTATTCCGTCTCTCCCTTTTTGATTGCGTCCTTTTCCTGATCGCCAATGGATGGCCCGAATTTCTCAATTTCGATCCGCTGGGGGTCTCTTGGATTGCGAATTGCGGGCTGGGGTTCCCGCAATGCGCAATTGAGCTCGGTTCTTCGTGGTTTACCGACGCGCAATTTCGATCTGGATTCGCTTCTTTGATCTGCTGCTCCCGCTGCTACTGTCACAAGTCGCCAGCATTTAATTAATTCCTAGATCGAATCTGTCTTTTACTCTACGGCAATTTACGCTCCGGGTGATTGGAGATCGTGCGTGTTGTGCATTGTGGGAATTTCGCGTCTCCCGCTCCCCCGTTTCAAAACCACGATTTGAGATCTGCACGGCACGTGTAGCTCAACTCGCATTCTGCTAGGATGCTTTATTTTACCATTCAGCTGTCATCTTCGGTCCACTAAAGTTCAGCGAGAATTCAACCCTTCACAGCAATTCAACAAGATTCTCGTAATTCTGTCTCTGTAGAAACCCCAATTTTCAATTCTTTGCAGTATAAGATCATGATCCGGAAATTAATCAATTAACTAGTCCAAGTTTGTTACTTGATCCAGTTAGATCCTCAATGCATTGCGTCTTCGTCTTGGCCGAAAATCCTAAGCTAGATCCTCAATGCATTTCTACCGGCAATTGCGGCATGCTACACTGTAGCTTCAGACAACGCATCACTAGCTTTAAATGCGAATTTACTGAAAAGCCTCAACGCCATCGAAGCAGAGCACTTTTTTTGGGGGTGTCTCTTCCTCTATATATAATCGCCGGAGGATTGGAAATTGTGTGTCTTGTGCATTGGAATTTTGCATCTCCAGTTCGTCCATTTCAAAATCACGATTGGAATCTGCACGGTGGCTAACGTACCTAAATTTGCATCCTGCTCGTGCTAGGATGCTTTATCCTGTGCGAGTTGTGATCTTGTCTCCACTGAAGTTCAACAGGATTTCATCCCTTTCACATAATTCTAGCTTCTTTCTTCCATATCGCAAATTTCCATCTCTGTAGAAATCCCTGCAGTAAGATCTTGATGTGGAGATATTTATTTACTTACTCCAACTTTATTTGATCGGCTACCAAATTTATCTCGGGACTTTGCACCAAAATCTAGCTCCATAACTCAGATCCTCGATGCATTTCTGACAGAAATTGCATTCCCAATTGCAATTCTTTTGGAGGGATGCAATTCGACATGCTACTGTAGCTTCACTATGCACACGCCAAAAAGCTTCAACTTGCAAAAAAGCTACTCCTGCATTTCACATGCTTGATTCTTGCACTCTCCTATAATTCTTGAATGCAATTGCTAATTTTGTGGACATTTCTCCGGCACTGAGTTGATGGTGCTGTTTACTATTTTTGCTGTTGAGAGTTAATCACACCCTATTCCTTGTATCCAGTTGGTTGTGTATTGATTGGATTCTGGCGCCACACCTTTCACCAGGGAGAGATCTGGCCAGCGAAACAGCATGATGATGGGGACTGACGTGTGCTCTTCGCGGATGCTGTCTCTGCCCCGGTACGAGAGTGGCGATGAGGAGCTCACCGTGCTTCCCCGACACACCAAGGTCATCGTCACCGGTAACAACCGGACAAAATCCGTGTTGGTCGGCCTACATGGTGTTGTCAAGAAGGCTGTTGGTCTTGGAGGCTGGCACTGGCTGGTGAGGCTCTCCCTCTATTATTTAGGCTTCTCACTGAAACTTTGCGTCTTTCCCTAGTGGTTGCTTCTGTATCTTGAAAATTGGAATAATATCTCTTGACTTTTCTTCTCGGAAAGTGTCTAGGCAAGCATTTTTAGTATCATTAGCATAAAAGTTGAAGATATATGGAAGCATAGTGTAAAACAGCATCCACATATTGTAGTTTTCCACATATTGTAGTTTCCTGAGATATTATTGTAAAACCAGGTTCTGAAGAATGGTGTAGAGGTGAAGCTGCAGAGGAATGCTTTGAGTGTCTTGGAGGCTCCAACTGGCAACGAAGACGACGACGAAATCGATGGCAACAATTCATTCTGCAGCAGCTTCGACATGGGAGAGAAAGACATGAACTACTGTAAGACTGATTTGCAATGCAGCCAACTGCTTAAAACTGTTGTTAGCACAACTGACTAATCATTTTTTCTGTTACTCGAGCAGCGAGCATAGAGTACCAGAAACCAACAAAGCCAAGGGTTCGACGCACACGACCATCGTCCTCCTGTACAATGTCCAGCAGCCGAGGCAACTTCCACTCGAGTTCGAAGCTGCGAGCGGTAATCACTGTCACTATCTCACAGCAACTAAGCATGACAGCTAATTTACGTTTGAGGAATCAGATTGGGCCATATTATAGTATCAGAATCCAGTGTGACCCCTGGGATCACATGGCATGGGCCATGGTTAAGTAGGATCTGTCCTTGTCTTCATTGTCAACAGCTTCTCCTGGTTCTGCTAGATAATGCCTAATTGTCGATAAAAAACAATTTTCATTGTTCATCTAGTCAGTCTCTTGTATCCTGGCATCCTAATCTCAGTCTGTATCATGACATTATGCTGACTCAAGGTTTATTCTTCCTTTTTTTTTTTGGCTTGCAGAGAGTAAATCTCACAAAGCTTGGAACACCCACCCTATGGAGATACTGGAATCTCTTCAATCTTGTAAGCTGGCTGAATCTTTTTTGTCAAGCAAATAAACAATCTATGCCAAAAGCACTACCTTTTGATTAATTGCTGACATATATATTACTAACTTGCAGGTAAGCATGAACCCCAGCCCATCTGAAGAACAGCTCATCCATGGAGTCCAGCAGCATTTCCAGTCTCAGGTAAAAATTCATTTGAAATAATGCATTGTCCCCACTGGAAAGTTATGGAAAAAGACTAATATCTATGTTTGCCTGTGCCCTCCTCCAAATGAAATGCGTCAGCAACTGGATGAGTTGCAGGTGATCCTGGGGTTCATCCAGGCAGCAAAGAGGCTCAAGACCCTGTACAACTCGTAGCCCTCAGATGAATGCTTCACTTCACCTCACCCTGTAGATGCATGTGCTTAAGTTAATCTTAGTCTTGAGAGGTGAACAGAGAGGAATTTTTCTGCTGGTACAATTGAACTGATCAGTACAAATTCCCTAATTTGTCTTCTTACCCCTGTAATGAGAGCACTGATGTTGCTGTAACCCCCATGTTGTGAACTGACCACCAGTCTCAGCTATTTGGACATAATATAATGTGAAGCTATGGATGAATGAATTATTGGTCGACACTGTGTCTTTATTCCAATCCACAATTTTTTCCTATATTTCCAATTCAACAAAATAATCTACAGAAAGTTACGCAAAACCAGAACATGTTTGCAGCGACACTCGCTTGGGGGCACGCTCCACCGCTGGTGGCGGCACACCTGTCCGGAGACTCCATAGCACCCTGACTGCAGCCTCAGTGCCTCACTGACTGGGAAGGGGTTAGTGTTCTTGTGTGTCTGAACCAAGTCTGCAGGCTGGAGAGCACATAAAAGGAAAATGAGCTGCAAATGGAAGATATTCAACCACAAACTGGAGACTATTGTGTATGAGATAGCAAACGTATTCTAATTGTGCGAATTTCAGTGTTTCATGATTGTAACTTGATGTCATAAAGTGTCCTTGAGCTGGGGCTGGGAGTTAACCTCTTTTTCAAAAAAAAAAAAAGTTCTCATGTTATGCAGAGGCTGGGGATTAACGTCCTTTTTTTTCGCATGTATGTCAGCGACCAGCGTGTCCATCACATATCCACACAGCGCTTCTTATGGGCCAGCAGGACCAGAGCATGTGAATAGGCCCAAAAGAACTACGTGGCCTCCATGATAGCTTGCAAGCCAGGAACGGGCTAAGCGAAGCCTTGTAACCGTTTTGAGCGATCAGAATGGCTTGCAGGCCAGGAACAGAGTATTTAGGAGATTGTTTTTTTTTGGGGAAAACATCACTTTGTTGATCATCATAAATCATTACACAGAGACAGAGTTCCTCGGATGCAGTAAGGTGCAAAGTTCCTAAAAACAGAAGATGCACATTGTTCCGCAGAACGAGCTAAAGTGTGTGCTCATTCGCTAAATTGACGACGAACATGAGTGAAAGATATATCGGTGAACTTGTTAGACAAAGATTGGATGTCTTACTCGCCACGCCAGCTGCAGCTGGCCAAAGAGTTTTATTCAGGAGAGAGTTGTGTGTCTTGTGAATTTGGTTAAGAAATAAGAACAAGAACGGCAGCGTCGTGGCGAAAGCAGTTAGGATGGATCTTGGTGAGGTCGGCATGATCTCCGCCGTGATTTACCTTGAATTCCAGCAGTATAGTCCATATGTAAGTGAAACCTTACAATGTAACATGGAGTGATCCATTGAAAATTTATATTTGCTGCCCAACAAGATATATAATAGTCTTTTTTTACGAGAACAACAGGCACTTTTCTTTTGCATTTATAGAAGAGGGAAAAAGAACAGGTTACAATATCATGTCGAGGAGCTCGACAGCACTCTACGAACTCAACACTCGTGTTGTAAATTAAGCTTTTACAATCTTCATTAAAGTATATATGATATCGACAGTTTCACGGGCCAAGCACGAATGTTCATCACGCCAGCTTCGGCCGGAGGATGACCCTGTGCTTGAGGTGCTGCCGGAGCCTGTACCAGTCGTGCACGCCGTCCGGCACGAGCGCAGCGAGGAACCACTGCAGCTGCTGCGACGCGTCGGGGACGCAGATCGTGCCGCCGATGCCAACCCACCGCGCCGCGTCGCGCGCGTAGGCCTCGGCGGTGGCCACGAACGCGGGGAAGGTCAGGGTCGCCTTCACCGCCGGCGAGAGCATGCCGGTGTGCACGTAGAACGGGATCTGGCACTGCACGTCGATGCCTCTGCTCTTGTACTCCACGTCCAGGCACCGAGACAGGTGAGCCACGTACCTGCATGCGCACGGCGTGCTCGGTCTATGATTAAACATAATACTGTGCCAGCTGAAATATACAGTAGAAAACAAGTGGAGTCGGTGTGCATGCATATGTCATCTTGCTGCTGACACTTTGGGACAAGTGTTCAATCTATTTTTTTGACACATTCAATCAAATTTGTTAGTTGCATGCACCGCCTTCAGTCTCATAACTCCACTGTCGCCATCACGAATGGAGGGAAAACTATATATTTTACTTATATGCTTAGCAACCAAAAATTTGATATACAATATATGTATTTTTTTCAGGCAAAGTAACATTCAAATATGCCCAAAATTTACCGGCTTTGTACTATTTTTGTCAATATTCGGACGGAACACAAGAATAGAAAAATTGAATTGGGGACGAAACTGGGTTAAACATGAAATTTGGGGCAAAATTTAACCAATTTTTGTTATGTGTTGTGAGGAGTTATCGTTAAGCTCTTGCTATTCGAAAGCATGCATGAATTTGATTGAGTATGAGATCCTGGGCATGCATGCATGCAGTCATGCACCCACCGTTTCGTGGAGCTGTAGACGGTGTAGAGCGGGAAGGACGGGACGGCGACGGTAGACCCTGACCCGACGTTGACGACGGCGCCCCGCCCCCGCTCGAGCATCCCGGGCAGCACGGCGGCCGTCACCTCCGTGAGCCCCATCACGTTCACCTGGATCATCCTCGCCAGCCGCTCCACGTCCGCCTCGTGCACGTACAGCGCCCCCGGCCTGTTGACCGCAGCGTTGTTCACCAGCACGCCCACGTCCAGCCCCTCCACGGCCCTCTTAAGCTCCCGCGCCGCCAAGTCGCCGGCGGCCGTGCCGACGAGGGACAGGTCGAACACCACCGTCTTGGTCTGGATGTCGGGGTGGGCCTCACGGATGGCGTCGGACACGGATCGGAGGTTGGCGGCGTCGAGGTCGAGGAGGACGAGGCTGATGCCCCGGCGCGCGAGCTCCATGGCCGTGGCTTTCCCGAGCCCAGTGGTCGGGCCGGTGGCCACCGCCCACGTGCCGTAGCGGCGGCGGAGGTCTAGGGGACGGTGCAGGAAGAGGACGAGGTGGCCGAGGACGGGGAGGCAGGCGGCAGATAAGTACACCGCGCCGAGAACGGCCAGGGAGATGAACCAGGCCGGAGCTACCACCGCAGCCATGTCGCAGCTAGCTCAAGACCTTGAGCCAGCTAGCTCGGTAGCTGGTTAATTTGCTACTGTATGGTGTGTACACTTGGACTATAGTTCCCTATATATACACGTCGTCCATTGGCATCCTAAGCAAGATCAAGAGCGAGACGAAGTTGTGGTCATTGCGGGGGCAAAACGGCTTGGAGAATTAATGCCGGGAGAGTAATCCTTTTGTGTAATATGCTTTCGATGTTGTTGTTGTCGGAACTTTGTGTGCGCACTCTCTCTTAATAAAGAAAATGGGGCAAATCTTTTGCCCCTTGTTTCGAAAAAAAAAGATTTTTTTTTTCCAGAATTAATCATAGTTTTTTTCCTAGCTGGATTTAGTTCAGAATTAATCGCAGTATAGCTGGACTCGTGCCATTTCTAGGAGATGGGCCATGCAGAAATGAAAAGATATTATTCAACCATGCAAATGTTAGATAAATCATAAGCAATTCTACAAAAAATAAAAGCTATGGAACTTGTCAATGTCAGGAGCGTTGAAATGTATGAGTTCTTAGGCTGGATAGATCACAACTTTATTTTGGATAAAGAAATAAGTTGGCTGCTCTCGGCTTCTGCATCCTTATATACACTTGACCACATTATTATCGCACATGTTATGTGAGAATATCCCCAAAACTAGGCTAATGAACACAAGAACATCGAAAAAAAACTGAAAAAATCTAGCTAGTCGCAAGGGCTTTGCCCTGGTAGTCTTAGGCTCGCTTCGGCTGGTATATGTTGTCTATCTAGCCTGCGTACTAGGGGTGTGCATGTGTGTGGTGTGCGTGGGGTGTGAGTTTAGTACGTAAGTTCAGATACTACAGCTGTACCTAGCCTAGGGGACTCTAAAAAAAAATACTGATCACGCTAGAACGAGCGAAGGTTGTGCAAGCATGATGACCGGTTGCTCTAAGGAAAAAATGTCGTACAAACAATAGTCACTGGTTGTTGGTCTCCAAAACATGGTAAAGTAAACAAAATTGATCGCGAAAGTTATAAAATTACGATTTAGCTTATTCGTAGACAGTTTTTCCGAACAATTCAAAAGAAAAATTCATGGATGGAGATAACTTCAAATTAAACAACATGTCCTTAGTAATCGCCCTTTTGACTACTTAATTGGTTGATTATGGCTCCTGTGAATAGACATCTCCCATAGCTACCACAAAGTTGATGGGAGCTCAATTAATCAGGCAAAGTGTTGGCCAAATTGGTCTATCTATATGGACCACACAGTTATGCCAACTAAATGGAGACTATGTATGCAGGCTTGTCAGGCTATAAATACATATATGTACATACACAAAATAGATAGGAACTTTATGTCCGAAACACGTGAGATCAAGTGCGTGCACGTGTTTGAAGGGCACAAAAATGCAGTGTCAAGATATTTCAATTCGAAAGTTGTTCGAATTTACTCGGTTGGTAAAACACCAAAATTTTCACTACAACGGCGGTGACCCAGTAAAATTACTGATCGAGAAAAAAAGCCTCATTTATGGACAGCTTTGGCCAACCGTTCAAATTATTCAAGGATTGAGATGGAGAGAGAACTTCACATTAACCAACGTTTTCTTATTTTTGGCATTTTGGCCACTAAATATGTTGATTACGGCTCCTATGCATCGATATCTCTCGTTGCTACCGCCGAGTTGATTACAACTCAATTAAACCAATTTGTCGGCCAAGTTGGTCTACATATGGACCGCAGCATCATTCTCAAAATGGCTGGCCAGCTGCAGACTAGTGCCGCATGTATGCAGGCTTGTCAGGACATAAATAAGGATTGCTTCATATAAAGAGATAAAATAACCTTAGATTGCATTGTGTGAGATCGATTGCTTACGTGTTTGTATGTATGAGTTCATGTGGATCAGTATCAACATGGCAACCGATAAATAACCTAGTTGCTGCATTGAACTTATTGAAGACAGCGTATATCTACCAACTATCCAACCAGTACTAGTAGTTTCTATTTCTCAGACTAAACTGCAGAAGCTGCAGGGCTCGTCAGACTATTTTGCTACTAGTTTTTTTCCATTGGAACTTAAATCAGCGTTACATGAACCACTTGGCAAAAAATAGATCACATTATAACAAAGAAACAATACCAAAATACCATGGCCGAGGCTGGTGCAGAGTGAATTAGGTGAAGAGGCGCTACTAGGCGTACCACCTACTGACCTACACCTACATCCGGCTCTAGTCACTCTGTCCTCCATCGCCCGTGGACAAGACAGAATGTCAGTGATATTAATACATGTGAGCAAGATCTTTTGACTAAAGTTACCAAAATTAGGCAAGCTAAAGAATACACGATCTTCCAATTAGGCTTGGGAATGGTTTGCTCTGTAGTTGTTTTTTACTTCTGTTTTTTTCCATTTGGTTTGTGTTTGATGGGCAACTGGCAAGCAGTGGGCTGAGATGGGAGATAAGTTCGATTAAGTTTGGGCTGTAGCTATTTATGTGGACCGGGCCGGTTTGTTTGGGCTCAAGGATTTGGTTCTAAGAGGCTTAACTTATCCATTGCTTTGAGACTGCTCACGCTGAACCGTGCAGACCAGAAGAAGACGCAGAGTGGCTTTTTTTAAAGATAAATAGTATATATTAATATCGCGGAGATATCAATTATAACCAGCCTCTGCAACAACGTAATAACAAACTATTACGGATGCACACAGCCGAAAAATAATAAGAAGAAGAAATAAAAAGAAAAGTCCCGCTACAGAGTTACAATCCTTGCGGCAGCAGCACAACCACCACCAGTCAACACCTAAAGTCCAAATCTTCAAAAGCAATGCCTTCAAGAAGGAAACAGTGCCAGGCACAACCAATTAAGGCCAGACCTTGGGTTTTCACCCTGAAGATAGTCTCCGCTCTCAAAACAATGTTTTTAGAAAGACCATTGCCAGGCACAACCAATTAAGGCCAGACCTTGGATTTTCACCGTGAAAGTTAGGACTTTGAACTTCATATGTGTTGTCGCCCCCGCTTACATACTGCTGCCACGATTCCTGAAACTCCAAGCCAATTCCTCATCAACGCAAAAGCTCCGAACACCATTGCCAGTCCTTCGATCACAGCTTCCATGACATTCTCCCTCTGACTTCATCATGGATTTGCCCATGATGGCAACAGAGCAGAGCTTCGCGACGACTCCTTGCGTTGCGACCGAATACCACCCGATCCAGCAATCTCTACGCATTAGTGATCATGCGAGATCGCCGGCGGAGCCTTCCGGAACCCGACACCCGACCAGATCGAAGAGGACCGACGTCAAGAAGATCTTCAACTTCGCGCAAGAGCAACCATAGGACCTCCGCCATTATTCTTTAGGCTCGCAGCCCCCACGCCACGAAGCCACTCCCAGCAGCAGGAAGCAGCAACGGAGGGTAGACCAATGCCCAGCACTAGGTCGGCGGCGTGTAGCTAGACCAACACAGCCGGCTCTGGCTGGATCTGATGCCCAGATCGAAGCATCAAATCCCAACGCCCCCAAGCAGATCCACCAGATCGGCGTCCGCCGGCGGCGCCCCACCCCGCCGTACCACCCCACCGTCGGGAAACTCAGGCGCCGGCCCGAGGCCGCGCCGCCCTATGCCCGCCGTCGGCTTCCCACCGCCCCCATGGGACGCCGGGGCGGAACACCTCCCCTGCCCATCGTCGGTGACGGAATGGGTGCCGCCACCACCGCCGGCGACGGCGGTAGCGGCGACAGTGGTTGGGGGGCAGGAGAGGCCTTGGGCTTGGAGGCTGCCGGCGCCTCCGGAGCCGCCGGGAGGGAGCGACTCGGGAGGAGAGAGTCCACGCAGAGTGGCCTGCAGCATTGACAGAATGAAGCTGGAACACACGGAAATATCAGATGTAAATAAACAAGTAATGCTATATATAACGGAAAATTATGGAAACACAGTAATGCCGATGAAATGCAGTCATTTCTCGACAGAAGCGTCGCCACCAGGCCATAGACGTCGTGGGCTCATCGATTAAGGCAGAGAGTGAAGTAGGCGAGGAGGCCCTGGTATAGGTGTATGTGACTGTGGCAGACAGTCGGAGAGTGAAGTAGGAGAGGAGGCGTATGCAGAGGTTGATGTGCCAACACAAGCATGAGTGAGTATGACGGAAGATGCGGGTACACGTCATCCACTAGTCACTGGGCCTCCATCGCCGTGGACGGCAAACCAGCATGGCTATATATTTCATCACAACAAGATCTTGAGGATGAACTTTGGAACAACCAAAGACAGATAAAACATACTTCTATTTGCTATTTGGCATAATGGTTGGTCTGTAGTATTATTGGTTTGTGTTTTAGGTTGGTGTCTGCTTGTCTGGTCACATATGGGCTCAGATTGTTTTTTGAGCAAAAAATGGGCTCATATAGGGGGAGATAAAAATTGGCCGTCAGTTTGTTTTGGGTTCGTCTAAAACCATTGAATTATCCATTGTTCTGAGACTAGTCTCTCTGGGCCTGCAGAAGATGAATATGCTATTTGCCGCTAAAAAAAGCAGTCCTGACATGCCCACGCTGGCAATGGTCCGGTTCGTTAGGTAGTTTTTTTCTTCTTTTTTATCTTTTTCTCTTAAATTTTTATTCTTCCTTTTCTTTTAGTATAAGTTTTATATTTTTTCTCTTTTCTGTTTTCGTTGTTATTTTCTTCTCCTGTTTTAATGTTTTATATAAAAAAATCCATGTCTTAATTTTTTTCGTAGTTAAAAATGTTTTATGTTCAAAGAAAATATTCATGGGGTTTCAAACAAATTCACGCGACGTTTGAAATTGTTCACAGGTTCAAAACTAAATAAATTGATATCATTCTTTCATTATTTACAGAAGAAAAATCAGTCAACGAGCGAAGCTACAGAGGCCAAATCACACCAAAATATAGCTACAACACACAAATTATTTGAAAAGCATGCCGCTGAAATACAGTTCTTCCGTGGATGGCGGCACGGCCAAGTGCAGCTCCATCTTCCTCGGCTTCCACAACCTGCCAATTCCCTCAATATAGCCTGGATGTACTTCAGGTAGATAGAGGTAGGGACTTGTGTGGATGTACGGAAACTAAGATAGCAGTAGCTATGATGAGGACAATCTACATGTGCATGTGTTTCTGGTTGATAACGTGGGGATGAACTGATAAGAAAAGAGTGGATGAGCTCACGCTGCCGGCTCGCAAAATCTTGGAATCTCTCGGTGGTTGATTGCCTGACGGTACCGGTTTGGAATCCCAAAGCTATTCTTGTCAAATAACCACACATAGTCTTAATGTATAGTAGTTAGATTTTTTGTTGGTGAGAGTAGTAGAAGTATTTAAAGACCATGCATTGATCTGTCTCGCTCGCCAATCACGCTCTAGCCCGCATACATTTTTTTGCATGGCGCCTTCCGGCATTGCTGCCACTCCTGAGAAGCAGCTCGGCTTTGAGCCCTCGCCATGGGGCGACTTCTTCATCGAGTACGAGCCCAAGCCACTACAGGTACACAAAAAAAAACCTAGCTTCTTGATCCAATACGTTGCGTGCACTAGCTTTTTGATCTACCATGTCGATCCATGCTGCATGGCAGAGGTCGGAGGAATGGATGGTGAAGAGAGCCGACAAGCTGAAGCAGGACGTCCACATGATGTTCAGCACTTGCAATAGCACCACCGCCAGGATTCTCTTGCTCGATGCCCTCCAACATCTCGGAATAGACCACCTCTTTGAAGAGCAGATCCACGACGCGTTAGGCGAAATCCTAGAGAATGAACTCACTGGCTCTGCCAGCCTCTACGAAGAGACTTCGGTTTCGGCTACTTAGAGAGCATGGACACTGGGTATCTCCTGGTACATAACTACATATACATCTCACTACCTTTTTACATCACATAAAAAATCCACTTAATTGGAGTTATCAACCTTACAGATTAACTAATTCTAGCCCTCCGAGTTCGTAAATATATGTTTTCAATTTGTGAAAAGAACCAAAATGTCAACTTGTTTGACTTTAACATCTTCTATTTAATTTTTTTTGTCTCATTGGTAGATAAAAATATACTTCCATAAGAGCATGACCAGAACCTATACGCATATATACAACATTGTATATTATTTTAAAGTAACGATCAATAAAGGCATATGCCAGAACCAGTCAATGTCCAAAACAAGATTTATTTACGAGAGAAGGAGCATTTCTGTCAACAATTTCATAAACTAAGAAGAGGGAGATCCCACTGTTGAAATGAAGACAATTGACAACATGGTCACTAGATTACTAAATACATTAACCTATGGATCTTGCAGATGTTTTCAACAAATTCAAGTGTGAAGACAGAACCTTCAACAAGGATTTAACTAGTCAACCAAGTGCACTACTAAGTTTATACAACGCAGCTCATCTTCTTATTCATGGTGAATCAGCATTTGAAGAAGCCATAATTTTTGCAAGACATCATCTTGAATTAGCGAGTGGTAGTCTCAAGTCTCCGCTAGCTCAGTAAGTCAAACGAGCCCTCCACAGACCATTGTCAAGGGCATGTAAGAGGGTGGAAACGTTGCATTATATCTCAGAGTATGAAGAAGAGGAAGGGCATAACCCAATTCTACTCGAGCTCGCAAAACTAGATTTCAATCTTTTGCAGCATGTCCACTTGAAGGAGCTAAAAGCTATCTCAGAGTATGTTTTTGTTCTCTTTTATAGTCACTAACATATTATAGAATCTTAAATTAACAAATAAATAATTGGTGTGAACATGCTTTCACATGCACTCCCGTAGTTTTTATAATTGTGATGTTACTATTTAACTTGAGAGGATTTATATGTCAATTTAGAGTTTAGTTATTAGTAGTAAACTAAATGAATTGAAACATGAAAGAGGACCGGTGGTCATTTTTTTACTACATGTACTTTTGGACTGTGCATGCATGTTGGGCTGAAGACATCTATAGTGAAACTAACACTAGGACAAAACATAGCTTTACAGTTGGTTTTGTAAGACTACCCCTGAGCCTACAGTAACAAGAGTTAATATTCCATTTATTAAGCAAGTTTTCGACTCCTTTCATAGGAAAACTCGTCTGTAAGATTATACAGTCAGGGTATGTTATAAAACTGGTTGTGAAATTTAGTACTACTATTTTCTTTCTTTCTGTTTAGCAGCCAACCTTTCAAATTCATAGCATTTTCACAACAATGTCATAGCAAGCATGGTTATCACCAGATTCACATCACATAAAATTAACAGCACGACCTTCATATGATAGTTACCAAAAATTACTATCTAATAAAGATCACAAATTAGGAATGATGCAAAACATAGGAGGTACGATCACTAGTAGGAATGAGAACCACTTGACAATCTCATCATGGGTGTTGGAGTTATCTTTTGCAAGGTTTCTGATCAACACTCCTATACACCTTGCCAAAAATATCTTATATTTGTCCTCCAAGAATTTGCCAATCCCAATTCCTTCCGTACAAATTTCTTTCTATTCATGTCAATGCAACCAGAGAGGGAGAGAGGTCAAACCACTTGCATGTTTTTTTTGGGGTCGGGTTGGGGAGGGCACATATAGGAGATATGGTTCATTAGGTTTATCCGGTGCAACATTCTCGCAGACCATTTTTCAACGTAAACTGACTCCAATATCTGAATTATCTCAGCTGTTCAACATATGAACCGACCGAGGCCTCTATTACCGTCAGGTTTCATGTTGGAACCTCCGTAGCAAGGAATACGGGTGTCAGTTGTGGAATTTAGTGCAGGAAAAACTACACAAGTTGACACTAATGTTGTGTTTTGAACTAGTGAAAGGATGTGCTATGCTTCTTAATACTATGGTGAATCAGTTAATATGGATAGTTTAGGTATTTTAATAAACTATTTCTCAAGTTACTAGTTCAAATGACTCTTCTTGAAATTACAGGTGGTGGAAAGATATTTATGAATGCATCGAACTAAGCTATATCCGCAACCGTGTGGTGGAGAGCTACACTTGGGCCTATGTGATATACTATGAGGGATGTTTTGAGCTCCCCCGCATTCTCATCGCCAAGATGATGTTGCTAATTACGATTTTAGATGACACTTATGACACACATGCTACCATAGAGGAATGTCGGATGGTACATGAAGCAGTACAGAGGTTTTGTCTCATTTTTTCATTATTAATTTTGATCAATTGTTTAAAAACAAAGAAGTCGGGTGCAGCTACCTTTAGTAATTAGAGGGAAGCAACACACTACATATGGTCAATCTAACGTATTTTCGTTGCCATATTTTGTGCAACAATATTAATCGTGTAGATGGGATGAGAGTGCCATTTCTCTTCTGCCCGAATATTTGAAGAAGTTCTATATCGAATTGTTGAGGAGCTTCAAGAATATTGATGGTGAAATGCCAAGTGATATTAACTATGATATTGCCCACCTCAAGAAGGCGGTAACAATTTATTATTCCCTTTTATGAACAAGTGTTCTTCATTTTCTATAAATAGAAAAAATAATCTAGAATTTCTCACGATAGGCTATTTGACGAGATTGATTTTGTTTTCACATGGCCTATCATATCCATTTAGCTATTCTTCTATGCCTACAGATTCAAAATAATGTTATTGGATATCTCCAAGAAGCGGAATGGTCTCACCAGAATCACAAGCCAAGATTTATAGACCACGTGAATTTGACTGGCCGTACCGTAGGTGCGCCAGCGGTATGTGTGAGTATGATGGCGGGGATGAGTGACGCGATAATGAAGCAAGCACTCGAGTGGACAGCAGGTGTCCCTGATGTGGTCGTAGTAGCTGGAAAGATTGTACGTTTTATGAATGACATTGCTGCATTTGAGGTACAAAGTCTTTGAATGTTATTTTACCCATGCTTATACTATCTAGTTAATAAAATGTATCCTAAATTTTTAGTGTTGCGAACTATTAAGTGTATAAGATGTGTATTGCATCACAAAAAAGTGATAATGCATTGTTCACATCCCCTAATGATGTCATATTTGCATCACTAACCTTTATTAATGAAGTAGTATAATTGTCGGTCCATTCAAATTTCAGCAAGTGGGCACACAACTTACACTTTAAAACGTAGGGGACAAACCCATACGTACATTTTAGAAGAAAAAACTAGCGTCGGACTTTCATTCACTTAGCATGTATGCATGCCATTTCATCAATATAGTACATAAACTTACCTTCTAATATACAGAATGGAAAGTGCAACCATGATGTGGCAAGCTCCGTGGAGTGTTACATCAACGAGTATAGTGTCACGAGCGACGTGGCAATTGCAGGGATCAATGCACTGATAGAAGATGAATGGAGGACTCTGAACCAAGCGCGGTTTCAAAATGGTGCCCTGCTCCCAGCCCTGCAACGTATTATCGGCTTAGCCCTTAGCGCGTCGTTGATCTACGATAACAGGAAGGATGTGTATACGGACAGCAGACATCTTCAGAAAACTATTGAGGGACTCTTCCTCAAGCCCATATAAATTTGTACCTTCAGCAAATGGGGTTAAGCAACAAAATTGTCATGTATGATAGAAAACTCGAAATTGTATAATGTATGTGGAGTTGTGGACTCGTACGAATTATCCATTTGCTGCTATATATAAAACTAGCGTGGTGGCCCTCGCAAATGCGAGGGCAACATCTTTATTGTTCATTACATAAAGAGAGGAGTATCGTGTTTAGTATGTGAAGAGTTATTCATTTTCTTTACGTATTCATAGATGTATCTTCATTTTGCAACATTAGTTTTTCTTAAAACCTTAGGAAAATCATTGACCATGAATATTTTTATGATTGGTTTCAATCAAAGAAAAACTTTCTTTTCCTCTAAGGGTGATACATGGAAAAAATTCACAGATTTATGCTCCTCAGATTCGAACAATATCTAGAGGAAGTTCATAAAATTTAAAACTTAGAATAGTTCTTAGAGAATTTTATATGAGAAGTATCACAATTCGTCGTGGATTCCAAGATACATATTCTTTGGCACTTCTGCTGGCAACTACCCAGTTTGTATTGATATTTTATAGTGGTGTGACTATCGCCATTATCTCTTGTGGAAACAAATAAATGATCCTCCACATTGAGCCAATCTTTCCCCGACGTGTTCGTTTTAATCGAACTGGGCCAATCTAGTTCACCTAATGCCACTGAATTGAAAAGGATAGAGAGAGCATCAATCCCCCTATTGATCATAAGCAACATTGACACGTCTAGTTGCATCGATGTAGACTATAAAGAAGCATGTAAGAATTGGACCGATCAATTGATTCTTTAGCTCTAATGCTTCAATTTTAGCAAGTGCCATGTCTTGCATACTCCCCCTCTGACTGTCATGTGGGTGCCGTGTCAGTCAACGTTATTCTATTCGTGTCGAGTGCATCAAGTTTCTATTAGTCTGTCTACATTTAAGTATAACATGCTTACACAAGTGGAACATCTAAATTGGTTGTAGTCCTAGTGTCCTACAACTAATTAGGATCTAGTGTACTATTGTTAATTTGATAGTTTACACTTACGCAATCTTGCATTTGTGTTGTGCTTATGTTTTATTATTAGCATGTGCTTGAATTAACGTGATACGCTACATGCATATCTATTGGTTTATGTTTAATTATATTTAAGATAATCAATGAATTTTAATTGATTAACCACCATTCCCAACTCAACTTGGTGTAATATATTTGTATACAATAATCTTGCTACATTAGGGTTACATGTAGCTCAGACTCCATTTTAATTTCTCGGTATCTAAAACATCTAATATTATAGCATGGAGGGTGTATGTCACGTGTAAAATACACATTGCTCGATCAGTTTTTGCGTTAGCTCTCCGTATGTTCATATTTGCCATAAGTTTAAAAAAATGCAAATCTGAAATAGAATTCTGGGCTTATACGGTTTTTTATTTTCGTTTAAGTCACAAATTGGTCCACGTAGCATTAAGAGAATCAGTTTAAAACAGATTGAAACAACGGATAGTCTACCAATCATGGTTTTTTCCTCTGTTTTTTGAGAAAAAATACCGATCAGGGTAGCATGGAGGGCGTATGCCCGACGATACAGACTGAAACAACGGAGAGTCTACTGATCAGGGTTTTTTTTCCTCTGTTTTCCTTTTAGAAAATCTACCGATCAGTTTTTGAATCCAAGTAAATCACAGGCTTATACGGCTTTTGATTTTCATTTAAGTCACAAATTGGTCCACGTAGCATTAAGAGAATCAGTTTAAAACAGATTGAAACAACGGATAGTCTACCGATCATGGTTTTTTTCCACTGTTTTTTGAGAAAAAATACCGATCAGGGTAGCATGGAGGGCGTATGCCCAACGATACAGACTGAAACAACGGAGAGTCTACCGATCAGGGTTTTTTTCCTCTGTTTTTTTTAGAAAAACTACCGATCAGTTTTTGAATCCAAGTAAATCACACGGCCTTGTTTTGTTCCGGCCGGCCGGCTGAATATTCTATTCGTATACAGGAGGGATTCTACTTTTAGCGTGTCATGTTCTCGTTTGAAAAAAAATACGTGTTCTGTTCACATCCTTATGACACTGAATTGAAAAGGATAGAGAGAGCATCAATCCCCCTATTGATCATAAGCCACATTGACACGTCCAGTTGCATCGATGTAGACTATAAAGAAGCATGTAAGAATTGGACCGATCAATTGATTCTTTAGCTCTAATGCTTCAATTTTAGTAAGTGCCATGTCTTGCATACTCCTCCTCTGACTGTCATGTGGGTGCCGTGTCAGTCAACGTTATTCTATTCGTGTCGAGTGCATCAAGTTTCTATTAGTCTGTCTACATTTAAGTATAACATGCTTACACAGTGTAACAGCCCCACTCTTGGTACTGTAAAATTTGAACCAAATTTTCACTTTTGCTTCTCATACTTGCATCATGGCATAATTTGTTTTATTGCTCAAGTTGAAATCAAGTGAGGAAAAACAAATTAAAACAAATGGGAGCAATGTCACAAATTAAATTCAATCCTTGCAAGTCCAAATGTGCTTGCTTTGGCAAACCCAAATACAAATGCAAATCATATTTGTCAAGGAAGTTCCAAGGGTTAAAGATTTAACACTTTGCACTGGTTCAAAAATTCAAAAGTAATTTCATCTTAGTTTTACCTAAAATGCCATACACAAACCCTATGAACAAAAGGGTGGCAAAACTTTTTATTTTGCCAAACCAAATTTTGTGGTGCTTCTGCATGATGTTGGGAGGCACCCTGAATTTTCCCAAATTTTTATAAATTGTTTAAGTGCCCCATTTAAATGGAGGAAAAGCTACTGGTTATTTGGAAGAAATAGCCAAGGGCTTCGTTGTAATGGAAAAGTGCAGCCGAGGGGGGTTTTCGCAAAGTTACCGTCTCCCTCTGTAGCGACGCACGCCACGCGGCCGAGCCGCACCGCCTAGCCGCCATGGCGGCACGGCGATGCCAGGCCCCCCCTCCCCGCGCCTAGTGGCGCTTAAAGGAGCCACCAGGCCCCCCGTGCTCCTCCGCTCGACACCGCTCCTCTGCCCCCTCTCTCCCTCTGTTCTCCCGAAGCCGAACCCTAGCCGTCGATGGCCGCCGTGCTCGCCGCCGGCGATTGAGAGCTCGCGGAGCAGATCGAACAGGCCCCCGAGCTCCGCCTCTTCCTCCTCTACTTCCTCGTCGACTCACGCTTGCTGGGAGGCCGTGTACAGGGCGAATCGAGATCTTCTTCCCCGTCAACGACCGGAGCTCCGCCGCAACATCGCCGCCGTCTCCGACCTCCTCCGACCTCTCCGTCTCCTCCTACGTGCTCAGGGTGAGCTTGCGGTCCAAATGGACATCCCCATTCTTCTCCTCTCGCTCTGGTTCGCCGTTTCGATGCAAGGCCGTAGCACGCCGCCGCCGTTGCTTGACGCCGGCGTTGCTCCGGTGGGTTTCCGGCGAAACCCTGCACACCCACGAGTAGCCCTCGACGAGTAGGTTCATTTAGTCCAGACGTCCAGCTCTGGCGAGCCGTAGATCGACGCGTCCATCGCCGCCGTTGCCGCCGGCCAGCACCGCCGCGTCGCCGCGCGGGAGGTGACCGTGGTCAAACCAGCCGCTGGGCCCGCGCGCTTGCGTGGCTGCCAGCGTGGCCGCTGGCCCACCAGTCAGTGGCTGTGGCTAGCCCGCCACGCGGTGAAAAACGTTTCGGCGTAATTCTTCTGAGAAATAAAAACTAAAAACAGAATTGCAGATTCAAATCTTTACTTCTAAAATCCATAACAAATTGAAAAATGCTCCAATTGGATGATTCAAATTCCCACATGTTCAGGAAAGTGTGCTCGACATGTTTCTGTCATTTTGACACATGTTAGCTCAAAATAAATTGCCTCTTTAAATGAATTACAGAAAATGCAGAATAAATGGCAAACTTTGAAAATTCATAACTTTAGCTCTGAAACTCCAAATTGAGCAAATAAGGTGTCTAAAATTTGTCTTGACACCCTTTACACATCCATATTTTATTTGGACATAATTGACCAATTTAAATCTTCTGTGTAAAAATACTAAAAATGGCAGTACCGAAATGCCACTTTGGAAATTCATGGTTAATTCAAAAGTATTCCAAAATGATGTTGAAAGGCTCTAAATGTTCAGCAAATCAATACCTAATCAGTAGCATCATTTACATGCATGTTTACATGAATTCATAGCACAGGAAAGCATTAAAACCAAATATGGGACTTTCTTCTCCCTTGTCAATTAATTATTTTGCACCCCATTTAAATTGATACATTGGGATAATAATTTCAGTGCATCAAACCTGTCATGTCATCATGTGTATGTGCATTGCATTTGTTTGCTTGAGTGATATTTGATTGTGTTCTTTTCGGTGTTCTTATGCATCGATAGATCAAGCAGTCGGGGTTTCTCCACAATACCCTGACGACCCGTATTACCAGTCCGTCGAACAAGGCAAGCGTAATCCCCCTCTGAGCATGTCTCCTATGTTTTCCGCAGATATTTTCCCACTATAATATTGCATGCGATTCCAAATGTCAATTTGGTTGGATTAGAGTATCCTATTAGATGCATTATGTTTTCCGATGCCATTACCTGTTCCCTCCTAATATCCATAGGATTGTTGTGTTGGCCTGAGTTAATTATATCCGCTATGTTTATGCTTAGCCATGCTTAGTGAAATGCTTAGTCGTCCGGTGGATATGTTATTGTTGGAACTGTGGTGGAATGTTCGGATGATGGTGGAAAGTTGTGGTGACATATAATAACATGTTAAAGGCGGGATGAGGGCCACATGGAATGTGGTGGGTTGTCTCGTTCTCGCCGCCTAAGTGCGAGTTCTCCCCTTCGAACCAAGACTGAGCGTGCTACCATGCGTGGGCCTATGCATTCGCAGTGCAGGAAGCCTCATAGACTAAATAACTCGGGCGGGGCTAGCCAGGGTCCTCTAGTTCGGGCTTCCATTTGCGCGTGCGTGATGATGGTGGTATGAACTGAGATGAGGGTTGTGGTATTAGGAAAATAAGTGGCTGTGGGGCGGGGTGATGTGATCCTGGCAGTCCTACCGCCACTGATGATCCTGGAAAGTCCTTAACGAGGGAGAAGTCGACGCCGCTCCCACCCAGCCGGCTTTCCATGGAAGAGAGCTAATACGTAGGCAATGGGCCGGACGGTACGCGTGGCAAACATTGTACACCCCTGCAGGGTAAATCTTTTCGAAAAGCCGTGTCCACGGTTAAGGACGACTTGGTGCGGATTCAGGGACCATAGAATAACTTGAACGGAATGATTAAAACCTGAGTACTAAAGGTACTAACAAGATGCAAGGTTGACTTCCTCGAGGGTGATTCGGGGAGGTGCCTTTGTAGACAGGTGAGGTGATTGATGGTGGTTGCTGTTGAAGATGATCAGAAGAAAAGAGTTTACTTCTTACCTCTTTAAAAATATTCTGATTAGTCGATGCCATTGAGTTGTGTTTTATAAATAAAATCAGCTTTATGCAAAACAGCCATAAACCTTGAAAGCCAATCATCGAGCATATATTAGCTCTTAATCTTGCGAGTTCGTCGAACTCAACGTCGTTTGCTTATTTCAGGAGAGGACTTCACCGACCTCGAAGGTGGGTTCTTTGTGGACGTCGACGAGTAGTCTGGGGTTCCCAGGTGGCAGCTTGGGACATCCCGGAACAGCTGGCGCTGGATGTTTATCTATAGGCCTCTTAGGCCATATTGGATCTTGTTGTTTAGAACAACTATTTGCTTCCGCATGATGTACTGTTGGGTCTGTGACCTCTGGTTGTAATATTTGCTATCTTTCTCTATTATAAGAGTTGAACTATAATGCTTTGTGTCGTAGAGTCTGTGATGTGCCAGTTGTTCCACAAGTCTTGATCTCTCTATTATGCATTGAGGGTTGTGCCCGTGTTAAGGCATCACTCGGGGTGTTGCGTTGTTGGTGTGTGGTGTACCCAGCAACGCCTGCCAAAGGTTTTGGCCGGGGATTGGTAAACCCGTAACCTCCGTTTGTATCGCTTAACCGGTGACACACAGCATCACTGTATAGTAGTCGGGTCAGGGCGCCACAAGTTGGTATCAGAGCAGTACTGCCTGTAGGAAACCCTTCTACTGGTCGATGTTGAGTCTAGTGTTTGTGAAAATATTTTTAACCTAAAAATGAGTTGTGAAAACCATCTTAGGATTCTTTTTACTCCTTATCTGGTTACCCTCTAATCTCGGAGCAATCTTACCTCGATTTGAGTTTAAAGTTTTACTTCTCATCTGTTACTTCAAAATGATTAGAACACTGGGTCGTTGGTTGTGCACCTTTAGTGTTATGTGTCACGTTGCTCCCGCTGCGTTGCAATCCCAAATCAACTCAGATGTTTCTACCGAATCAATCATTTGATCCTTTCTTCGGGTTTAACCCAAGGACTTGAACATAAGGTCCCGGATTGTGCCAACTAGAGGTGTTGAATCAATGGTTCTTAACTTAACCTCACTAGTAGCACATGATGCTGATCTTTGACCCAAGTTCTATCTTGTTGATTCCTTGTTATTGTTACACAATGTATTATCGTCCCTAGTCTGTGTACTTGAGTAGACGCTAATGCTATTGTTCGACCATTCGGAGAAAGATACTAACGTGTCATTGTCAAATCTCCAGAATGGCTCGAGGAGGCCGTGGAGGCCGTGGTGGTCGCGGTAACCACGATGATGATGAGGATGATCTGCCGCCACCACCCTCGATGGCTCAGGTCTTGATGGCCATTGAGGAGAACCGTGGGCGCAATGAGCGCTTGCTTGAGCAGTTGGTGCAGCAGAATGCACTGAGGAATGGCTGCAACACTCTCACTGAGTTCCTGCGCTCGCAGCCACCCACCTTCTGATGCTAAGGAACCACTGGACGCTGATGACTGGCTTCGCGCTCTGGAGCGCCAGTTCGGCGCGCTGCATGTCCCAGTGGCCGAGCAAGTCAACTTCGCCACCTACCTCCTGACTGGTGCTGCTGGCTGTTGGTGGGAGAGTCATGTGGCGCTGTTCGCGCCAGGCCATGCTTTCACTTGGGCGGAGTTCCGCACCGCCTTCGTGCGGAGTACATACCTCAGTCAATAATGGATTTGAAGAGGAGGGAGTTCCTGGATCTGCACCAGGGAAATATGGATCTTCGAGCTTATGGGTGCAAATTCAACCATCTCTCTCGTTACGCCCCACGGGACGTGACCAATGATGCTGACAAGCAAGAGTTGTTCCGCAAGGGGCTTGCGCCGAGGCTCCGCTATGAGTTGCTGCCCTTCAAGTTTCAGAACTACCAGGAGCTGTTCAACCAGGCTCTTACTCTTGAGCAAGGAAGGAAGGAATTTGAGTCTTCCAAGAGGCCAGCCCAAGGGGACCGCCAGAGTTCCTCGGGTTCTGAGAACAAGAAGCGCAGGGTTTTCGTTCCCTACAGCGCTGTGCCGCGTGCTCCATTCATGCCGAGGGCCGCGGGATACAGGCCACCACCGCCGCGCCCCACTACTTCGACACCTGGGGCGAACGGAAGTGGATATCGCCCTCAACTATCTGTCCCTCCTGGAAACACTTGCTACAGCTGTGGCCAGGCTGGCCACTACTCCAGGGAGTGCCCCCAAAAGGCACCTGTTTCGGTGACACCTGCACGAGCCCCGCCACTCCAGCTGGCAAGGCTGGACCTACTGTGCGTGGTCGCCTGAACCACGTCTCTGCTGAAGAAGCTGAAGAGGACCCCGGCGTACTCATGGGTGAGTTACGAATCAATGGCAATTCAGCTACAGTTTTGTTTGACTCTGGAGCATCGCATTCATTCATATCTATAGCTTTGCAAAAGACCACAAAATACCGTTCGAGAAAATGAGCCATCCCTTGGTGATCTCTACTCCTGGTTCCAAATGGCAAACCGATGGGGTTACTCCTGAGGTCCAGATTAATATAGGTTCCTTGTCCTTTCCTTATGCCTTGGTAGCTTTGAAGTCCAAGGCATTGATGTCATACTGGGCATGAACTGGCTAGCTAAATACCGGGCAAATCTCGACTGTGCCGCCAAGACCATTACTGTGACCGCTCCTTCCGGTGACATTGTGAAGTATTGGCCTGCAACATCAATACCTCCGTCCGCCATAGTACCCAACTCACCAGAGATTCTCCTTTGCTTCATGGAAGGCGAATCTCCTCCTGAAATCCAGGACATACACGTGGTGTGTGACTTCCCGGATGTGTTCCCGGAAGAATTGCCTGGCATGCCTCCTGACCGAAGTGTGGAGTTTGTCATAGATCTACTTCCCGGTACCGCTCCAATTTCCAAGAAGCCCTACCGTATGCCGGTGGAAGAGTTGGCTCTGTTGAAGAGCAAATTGATCAACTGTTAGCGAAGGATTTCATCCAGCCTAGCAGTTCACCTTGGGGTTGTCCGGTACTCTTTGTCAAGAAGAGGATTCTACCGTGCCTCGTCTAGTCTCTGACTATAGACCGTTGAATGCGGTGACAATCAAGAACAAGTATCCTATTCCTCGCATCAATGATCTGTTGGATCAGTTAGCTGGTGCAACCGTATTCTCCAAGATGGATCTGAGGTCAGGATACCATCAGATCAAGATCAGAAAGGAGGATATCCAAAGACGGCATTTGTTACTCGTATGGTCATATGAGTATACCGTCATGTCTTTGGCCTCACAATGCTCCAGCTACTTTCATGAGGCTCATGAACTCTGTCTTCATGGATTATCTTGACAAGTTTGTCGTCATTTACATCGATGACATCCTCGTTTATTCCAAAACCGATGAAGAGCATGCCGAACATCTTCGTTTGGTTCTGACACGACTTCGAGAACACCGCCTCTATGCCAAGTTCTCCAAGTGTGAGTTTTGGTTGGATAACCTTGTCTTCCTTGGTCATGTGATATCCGCTAATGGTGTGGCTGTCGTTCCGGACAAGATTCAAGCTATTCTGGATTGGCTGACCCCAATGTCAGTCAAGGACATCCGTAGTTTTCTCGGATTAGCGGGTTACTACCGCCGATTCATCGAAGGATTCTCCAAGATAGCCAAGGCTCTGACTGACCTTCTCAAGAAGGATAAAAAGTTTGTATGGTCGGCCGAAGCTGAAGAGAGTTTCCAAACACTGAAAGCCAAACTCACCTCCGCTCCTGTGCTCGTCCTGCCGGACACAAGCAAGGATTTCGTCGTCTTCTGTGACGCCTCTCTACAAGGTTTGGGCTGTGTGCTAATGCAAGATGGCCATGTGGTGGCCTATGCCTCTCGCCAATTGAAGCCGCATGAGCACAACTACCCAACTCATGATCTAGAACTTGCCGCGGTGGTTATGCTTTGAAGCAATGGAGACCATACCTTTTGGTAACCGTTGCGAGATCTTCTCGGATCACAAGAGTCTGAAATACCTTTTCACCCAGCCAGATTTAAATCTCAGGCAAAGGCGTTGGTTGGAGTTAATCACGGACTATAATGTGAGTCTGAACTATCAACCCGGCAAAGCAAACGTCGTGGCTGACGCGCTAAGTCGGAAGTCCTATTGCAACAATCTGATGATTGAAAATGCCCAACCTGCCCTCCATGAAGAGTTCTCCGTTTGAACTTAGAAATTGTTCCCCTGGCTATCTGCTAATCTGGAGATCAAGTCTACTCTTGAGACCAGATAAGGAAGCTCAAAAGTATGATAAGGGTATCCTGAAAATCAAGGAGAATGTTGCTAGCGGAAAGGCCAAATGTTCTCTGTCAATGACTCCGGTGTGTTATTTTGGTGACCGTCTAGTGGTGCCAAAGAAGCGAAAATTGAGAGCTGATCCTCCAAGAAGCTCATGAATCTCCTCTCTCTATTCATCCCGGCAGTACAAAATGTACCAAGACCTTCGACACAATTCTGGTGGACTCGAATGAAACGAGAAATCGCCAAGTATGTTGCTGAATGCGACACCTGTCGACGGGTAAAGGCTGAACATCAAAGGCCTGCCGGCACTCTTCGCCCTATTGCAGTCCCGAGTGGAAATGGGATGAAATTGGTATGGACTTCATCACTGGCCTGCCGAAGTCTCCAAAGGGAAACGATGCCATCTGGGTCATCATTGATCGCCTATCAAAAGTGCTCACTTCCTCCCCGTTCGTGTTGACATTACAGCCGCCAAGTTGGCAGATCTGTATGCTTCTAGGATCGTCGTACTCCACGGCGTTCCCAAGAAGATAATCTCTGATCGTGGAAGTTTGTTCACCTCCAGGTTCTGGACTAGTTTCCAACAAGCCATGGGAACCCGTGTCAACTTTAGCACCGCTTTCCACCCTCAAACTGACGGTCAGACTGAAAGGGTGAACCAAGTTCTGGAAGACATGCTCAGGGCATGTGTAATCTCCTTTGGCAAAGATTGGGAGAAGTATCTTCCCTTCGCGGAGTTCTCTACAACAACAGCTATCAAGCCAGTCTGGGTATGGCCCCATTCGAGGTTCTGTATGGAAGAAAATGCCGCACTCCTCTGAATTGGTCCGAGACCGGAGAGAGGGCACTCTTTGGTCCGGATATTATCAATGAAGCTGAGGAGAAAGTTAGAATCATACGAGAGAATTTGAAGATTGCCCAGTCTAGGCAGAAGAGTTATTATGACAAGCATCATCAGGAAGTTCACTATGAAATTGGTGATAAAGCTTACCTCCGTGTCTCTCCCCTCCGAGGCGTTCGCCGCTTCGGAATTAAGGGAAAATTGGCCCCTCGCTACGTTGGCCCTTTCACTGTCCTGGCCAAGCGGGGAGATCTTTCTTATCAATTAGAGTTACCAGCTAACTTCCCCGATGTGCATGATGTGTTTCATGTATCCCAACTTCGCCGTTGTTTCAAGGATCCTATCCATGGAGTCAATCATGAGGAGCTGGATATCCAGGCAGACCTCACTTACCGCGAGCATCCTGTCCGTATCCTGGATGAAGCAGAAAGGAAGACTCGAAACAAGACCACCAAGTTCCTCAAAATTCAGTGGTCTCATCATTCCGAAGATGAAGCAACCTGGGAAAGGGAGTCTAGTCTTCGTGAGGAGTATCCCGACTTCCTTCCGCAACCTTAGAATCTCGGGACTTCCTTAGGTAACAGCCCCACTCTTGGTACTGTAAAATTTGAACCAAATTTTCACTTTTGCTTCTCATACTTGCATCATGGCATATTTGTTTTATTGCTCAAGTTGAAATCAAGTGAGGAAAACAAATTAAAACAAATGGGAGCAATGTCACAAATTAAATTCAATCCTTGCAAGTCCAAATGTGCTTGCTTTGGCAAACCCAAATACAAATGCAAATCATATTTGTCAAGGAAGTTCCAAGGGTTAAAGATTTAATACTTTGCACTGGTTCAAAAATTCAAAAGTAAATTCATTTTGTTTTACCTAAAATGCCATACACAAACCCTATGAACAAAAGTGGCAAAACTTTTTATTTTGCCAAACCAAATTTTGTGGTGCTTCTGCATGATGTTGGGAGGCACCCTGAATTTTCCCAAATTTTTATAAATTGTTTAAGTGCCCCATTTAAATGGAGGAAAAGCTACTGGTTATTTGGAAGAAATAGCCAAGGGCTTCGTTGTAATGGAAAAGTGTAGCCGAGGGGGTTTTCGCGAAGTTACCGTCTCCCTCTGTAGCGACGCACGCCGCGCGGCCGAGCCGCACCGCCTAGCCGCCATGGCGACACGGCGATGCCAGGCCCCCCCTCCCCGCGCCTCGTCGCGCTTAAAGGAGCCACCAGGCCCCCCGTGCTCCTCCGCTCGACACCGCTCCTCTGCCCCCTCTCTCCCTCTGTTCTCCCGAAGCCGAACCCTAGCCGTCGATGGCCGCCGTGCTCGCCGCCGGTGATTGAGAGCTCGCGGAGCAGATCGAACAGGCCCCCGAGCTCCGCCTCTTCCTCCTCTACTTCCTCGTCGACTCACGCTTGCTGGGAGGCCGTGTACCGGGCGAATCGAGATCTTCTTCCCCGTCAACGACCGGAGCTCCGCCGCAACATCGCCGCCGTCTCCGACCTCCTCCGACCTCGCCGTCTCCTCCTACGTGCTCAGGGTGAGCTTGCGGTCCAAATGGACATCCACTACAAGAAATATGCTGATATATGACCCTCTATTTTCGTCACTAAATCGTCACTATTCTTCATTTGTGACGATTTTATGACGAAAAACAAATCGTCGTCAATCTACCGTCAGTAATAAAAAATTATGACCTTTTTTCTGAAATCGTCATAGTCGTCTATGACGAATTTGGACCGTCACAAAATTATGACGATCTAATTTCGTCACTAGCAGTCCGGCCACGCCACATCAGATCCAACGTGGCCTGTCCTACGTGGCCTGTCCAACGTGGCATGTCCTACGTGGCCTGTCCTACGTGGCAAGATTATGACGAAACCAAATCATCGTAAATCAAAATCAGCCCAGTCCACTTCGTTGGTTTGTGTGGGCCGAGCCCAACAATTTCAGCCTTATTCTTAGTTGGGCCTCGGCCTTTTGGGCCCAATTATTTATGAGGCTTTAGCCTGTTTAGGATCTTTTTTCGCAAGATAATTTGAAATCAATATTTTTTCCTCAGAATTTCGATTTGGGCCGTGGCCTTTTAAGAACCAATATAAATTTTGAATCCAGTCAAATATTCGTTAATTTAATTTTTTTACAGAATTTGCAGTTGCATTACTGGTATTATTTGGGCCAGGCCATGGCCCTTTTTCAATCCAACAAGTACTGGGCCGCAGCCACTTTAGGCACCGAATAACAACAGCCATATGAATAGATTTCAAACAAATAGACAAGTATTTAAATAAACAGCAGAATACATCCACAATTCACCAACTTCCCAGCATTTGAACATTACATTCATATGTTCCAAAAATCTTAGCAAAATCACCAAAATGCACATTTCACCAAGTTCACAGTATTTGGCAATACAGTCACAGGTTCCATGTTACCAGCAAAATCACCAAAATGGCCAAGTTCACCAAAACATCCAACATATCGATTCCAGCAACTTCACCAAGACAAGTGCATAGATGACAGCACTAATTCCCACTGGTTTTACCTCCAAACAAGGCCAGCATGTGAGCAAACCTTGCATCATTTTCTTCTGTTCTCTTCAGCAGCAACTCATAGGCCTTGTCACGGTCAGCTTGGGCAGCTTCTTGCTCTTGTGCTTTCTTCTTCATTGCAGCAATTTCCTGAAGCATTGCTTCACTTTGCTGCTGGGACCTCTCCAGCTTCCCCTCCAGATCAAGCACTTGAGCAGATACAGCAGCATTGGACTTACTGTACTTGTTGCCAGAGCTCGACTTCAGGCCCACATTCTTCAGGAATGTGTTTGATGGGCACTTGTCAGTCAGAACTTTAGCAACAATCTCAGCAGCGGACCTTGGCGCCTCACCTTCTTGTTCAGGCGCAGCCATCTTTTCCTCCATTGCAGCCTGGAAATAATCAAAGCAGTGAACTATATTAGCTCCATGTCACCTAATAAACAAGTAGAACATAGAAAAATCCATCTAGACAGATTAGTTTCATTAGAGATATCCCAACATTGGCTAATGGGGAACAGCAATAGAAAAATCCATCAAGTGGAACAGCAAGACAGATTAGTTTCATTATTACTCAGTAGGCACAAATTGGCTAATGGGGACATAGAACAAGAATCTATCTTTCTTGCTAGTCCAAGCATTAACAGTTTCAAAGCATCACAGGAATCCATCACAAGACATGCTGGTCCAAGTAAAAATACCTACAGACTGAAAGTGTGACTTACTATAGCAACTTGAACATCCTGCGAAAATCCATCTTTCTTGCTATAGTGGGTGGCCTGGAACATTTCAAATGCAGACAACTCTTCAACCTTACGTTCCTCCTTCTGCAATGTTGTTCAACAAGAAAACAAGCATAAGTTATTGTGACAATAGTAACTTATGTATAAAGGAATTACTTGTGTCTAATGCAAAAATGAAAGTGTCCGATCTTACAATAGCATGCACATGGGCAACATAGCAGCGGGAACCAGTTTTCTGGCCAAATTTAACCTTTTTTCGATTCTTCTGGTTTGATAAACAGGTTGCCTACATATGGGCACATTTCATCATCAATGTATGCAGGGGAAATAATAACAACAAATATCTTGACAGTTTACAGTAGAGGCTGTGACAAAGTTACCTTGTGTTTTTCACTTGACCACAGCTTGACCAGGCTTTGCCATTCAGCATCTGTTACGTTTGCAACAGGGGATTTGATGCTGACCTGATTTGCCTGTACCTTATCAAAATACTCCTTCTTGAGATAATGACACCTGTTCTTGGCCACATTTTTGAGGATATCAATGCATGCCTCCTGATTGACTCTCAGTTCAGTGTTCATCTCAAAACTCGCCTACAAAGGCAGCAAACAAGCATGGAATAACATCAGTGATCATATGAGATTAAGAACAGTGAAGAACACATTCAGCAACAAAATAGATATGAGCTTACGCCAACTTTGCCGATGAAGTCCTTGACAAGAGTCTTGTCCTTTTTGTACTCTTTGAAATGCGGAAGAATGGGCGTGTGCTTTCTTGCAAGGAAGCCACCCTCTGATGCAAACTTGGCAGCTTGTGCAGCCTTCTCTGGACGCTTCATTCCATCAGCAATCTCAATCCTCACCTTAGTTCCCAGAGATTGTGTCAGTCTGTTTAACCCTGAGCCAGTTCTGTAGTTCCTGGCCACAACAACAGTACCTGAAAAGGATGCATACAACAATCAATTAAGCTGAAAAGGCAAACACAGATGCATTGACACAGAAGCTGAAAAGAATAGTACTAGATTAAAAACTTGCCTTCAGCAGGTGTTGACGGCTCAGGTTCTTCAGAAATGACAGCAGACTCCAATGGCTGCTTCCTTGTGACAGTAGGTGCAGTTGGACAGAGATGCATCTGCACAGTACTCTCTTCATCCACTGAAGGAGAACCATCATCCTTGTGCAGCGAGCTAACCATGTCCTGGTGCAGCTGGCTTTCTCCACTGTTGTTTTCTTCATGGGTGACTACAGCAGCTGCATTCTTTTTCTGTCTTGTGACTCTGATTGGGGCAGCCTCATCAGGTTCCAACATCCTCTTTGTTGCCTCTAGATTTGGGGCTAGCACCCTAACTGGAGCCATTGGAGTAGATGTTTGTGAGCTCTTCCTCCTACTGCTTGTCCTCTTAACAGCAACACTCTTCTTCTTAGAAACCTTCAGATCCTCATACAAACAGTAAGTACAGCAGCATTAGATCACAAGTAAGAAAACTATGTTAGCACAGAATGCAGGAAAAACAAGAAAATACATCCTATGGCATACAACTACTACCCCCTCCAAAAAGGAAAGAGTTGGCACCTTGACAGTCTTGACCACTAAACTGTCAGCAACATCCTCCCCTTCCGTATCTTCATCATATCTAGGATTATAGTCTGATGATCCCTCTCTTCCGTTTGTTATTGCAGATGCTGCGTCATCATTGGTAACGCCACTAACTTCAATGTCATTGCGTCTCCTAATCATTGAAGCTATTGTGCCAATGCCAAGTGATCGGAATATTTGGTTATTCCTCAGCATGTTTCTAGCCCTAACCTTCTCGTACTCGGTCATTGGAGCTTCTTTACAAACATGAATACAAAAATTACCACCATTAGATAAATTGTTGAGGTGTGCTATCAGGTTTCGTTTGCATTTAATCCTAGTAGAGGAATCCAGTTATCTAGACTAAAATGATACATTTGAACTGCCAGATTACAAGCATAAGCTAGACACAATTCTATACTTAGCATATTTGGTTGAGGTGTGCTATCAGGTTTCATTTGCATTTAATCCTAGTATAATAATATACTTGGCATATTTAAAGACATACATTGAAAAACAAGCAGCATAAGCACATGACAATGTAGCAGCAACAACACACATCAAATACAAGCTAGCAGAGCATGCAAAAGGAGCAACTTCCATACCAGGCAACTGCTTCTGCCCTGTCTTCCTTGCCATGGCTGATCTTGCAAAACAGAATGAACATGAATTAGATACTTGAGCTCAAGAGAGTAATGCATGTCAATCAAATTTGCTGGAATTACAATCAAACAGGACCAACATTTCAGGAGATTCAGTTATAATATAGGCAGATACAGCTAGGCAAAGGCAAGTAAACAGCCAACATTACTCTAGTTAACAAGCATAAACAGGACTAACAGCTCAGGATATTTAGTTAATATGTGTCGTGTACTATGCATATGCTTCGAAGTGCTACTTGAGGACAATGTCCAAACATGGAGCTAGTTATGGCAACACGCGATAAAATAAACTACTACGACAAAGTGGAAAAGGAGCAAAATTCACCATGACCAGATCTGCTCTAGTGGAAAGATAAAATAAACTACTATGACACACTGAAAAGATACTCGCACAACAGAAGAAGAAAAAGAAAATCACCTCCCCATTCACTCAACGATAGGCATGGAAATCCATGATCAACACTCGCATCATAAACATCTACTAATCTACGTTCACATTCAACCAATCAAAGCAGCGTCCACATTGGGGAGGCGTCAGGTAACCAACTGTATTTCAGCAGATTCGAGCTCAAATCTAGTACAGTAGTACTGAAAGAATCCGAGGAAGCAGGGGAGGGAGGGGAGTGGAGTATGGTGGGAAGTGCGTACTCTTGGCGTGGATGGCCTCCTGCAGATCCGCGACCTTGGCCTGCGAGAGAAATCAAACCGAGTCAAGCCCCCGACGAGCAGCAGAGTAGCAAGGAGCAAATCTCGCAAGAAAGCCTAGGTTGGGAGGGGACCTGTGGTTGTAGGAGGGGACGCAGAACTCGGCGTCGAGGAGGAGGCGAAGATGGCGAACTAGGCGTTGAGGTTGTGTTCTTCCGGCACACGCAGTTCTCTGTAAAATCACAGACAGTGGCCTTCCTCGTAAGCATGCGACTTATTAGCTACAAAAAAATTATTTTGAATGTTATTATGAACTGAGAATCTTCAGCTGTCAAATCTGAACAAAGATATTTTTAGCATGGTCAAGCAAACTGACATTTTAAAGCTTACTGAGCCTATCGACATGTAAAAGCTAGGAAAAAAATGCATGATTTTCACTACAAATAAAGGCTTATAGGGATGATAGTGTCCACTGTGAACTTTATATACCACATTAAATCGGTAGATTTTCACTACAAACTCTGAATTGAAAGTGACAAGCTCTGAATTTGAACAGTGACAAACTCTGAATTGAAAGTGACAAACTCTGAATTTGAACAGTGACAAACTCTGAATAAGTTACCTTCATGTACATCCGCTAGTCATCGTCGCCAATCCTATTTTCCTCATTGCCACTACAATATTGGAGCATGGTATCATCATCATCACCATCATCGCTTTCATGTCCATCCACAAGCACCTTTCTTTTCTTTTTAATGCCTTCTACAACAGCAGCAGCAACACGTACACAGTCTTGTCCATCCCTTCTCAATCTGGTTTGCACAGTTGCTTCATGTGTTTGGACAGGAACTTCCGAAGAGTTTTCATCTTGATATGATAGTCCACCACCACCGGGACCTTTTTCCACTTCAGTTTTAGTCTCGGTCACACGCCACAGGTGCCTATGTTGGAATCTTTGCACAACTTGCCAATTTCCACCGAAACGTGTGTCTGGCAGATAGAAAACCTTTGTTGCTTGTGTGGTTAGAATAAATGGATCACTCTTATACCAGCACCTTCCAGTGTTGACACTTTTGAAGTGTCCATCATCTCTCAAGCCAGTCTTCTTCTTCCCACCAAGATCAAATCAATCACAACATAAGAGGACAACCGAACGGTCGATGCCTCCGCTAGAGTTGTATTGCAGCTCGATGACGCTTCTAAGCTGACCATAGAAGTCCATGGCCTCACCATCATGATCTCCCTCGGTGACGATTCCACTGTTCTGTGTCTTTCTATTCTTCTCACGGTCAATGGTATGGTACCGAACACCGTCAACAATACAAGCTGAATACAATCTCACTCGCGTATCCGGTTGGCATGCCAAAGCAAAGAGATCATCACTAACCTTCTTCTCCTCATGCAATTTTCCAATCTGCACATGTAAGCCAGGGTGAGTAACACACAAAAACAAAAATGATGTGGCAATGGATGACATGGCTAAAGATCTCACCTTTTTCTTAAACCAACCAGCAAATTCCTTGGCAAGCCTCTTATCAACAGGGACGCGGCTTCCTTCCACATTCAGCTCTTGTTTGCACATCCTGCCATGCGAAGAAAAATCGTGAGTGCAAACATCAGTCATGTGCTAAAAAAATAGGTTCCTCCCAACCCAAGATAATAAAATAGCTTACAACATATGACGTACTCTATGTATGGTAAAACCTCACTACAGTTGCTGAGGACAAACCAGACCATCTTGTCATAGTCATCACTAGCGGCGGCCAAGTAATGTAAGCCTCCGAGGAACTTCACACCATGCTTGAAAACAGACACAACACCACGGCGCTAGTCAGCCTCGAGAAATTTCTGCCTCGCCGATTCCATCTCGTGTCCATATCGTCAAAGTACCTCGAGCAAAAAGTGAGGCACTCATCGACAACATACGCCTCAGCAATTGATCCTTCAGGCCTGGCTGTGTTCCGCACGTAGCGCTTACATGTAAGCAGCCTTCTTTCGACCGGGTACATCCAACCGTATTGCACAGGGCCTCTAAGCATTGCCTCTTTTGGTAAATGGACACACAAATGGACCATCACGGTGAAGAAAGATGGAGGAAAGATCTTCTCGAGCTTGCACAGAATTATTGGGATTTCTTTTTCAAGTCTTTGTAGAACCGATAACTTGAGTGTTTGGCAGCACAGTTCTCTAAAGAAATTTCCCATCTCGGCAACCGCTTCGTATATATCCTTATGCATAATTCCTCGGAGCCCCACCGGTAAAATTCTTTGAAGGAGAATGTGGCAATCATGTGTTTTCAGTCCTTGAAGCTTTTGTCCATCTGGAGAGATACACTTCTCTAGGTCAGCGGCGTAACCATCTGGGAACCTCACCGCCCTTATGAACTCGCAGAAGGCAATCTTTTCATCTTTACTCATTGTGTACCAAGCAGGTGGCATGTCATAAGAGCCATCTTCTTCATTAACCTCTAGGTGCAACTCTTCTCTTATTCCCATATCTTCCAAATCAAGCCTTGCATTCAACGTGTCCTTCGACTTCCCGGCAATGGTCATGAATGTCCCAAGAAGATTTTCGGTGACATTTTTCTCGATGTGCATTACATCAAGATTGTGCCTCAGCTTTAGACCAGGCCAGTATGGCAGGTCCCACAACTTGGATCTTCGGTCCCAACATTGACCATGCTCACGCTTTCTATTCCTTTCCAGCTTTCCTGGTCTCACATCTTTGACATTTTCAAGTTGTTGCTCGAGCTCTTCTTTACTGAATTCTGGTGGCTACTTGCGGGTTTCAGTCTTACCATCAAACTCTCTACTTCTTCGCCACTTATGGTTCTCGAGAAGGAAACGGCGGTGCCCAATAAAGCAGATCTTGCCCCTTATCCTCCTAGAGCAGGGATCTTTGTCACACCACACACAAGCCTGATAACCCGCTGTAATCCTCCCCGACAAAGTGTGCAACGCCGGAAAATCATGGATACACCATATGACTGCAGCACGTAGATTGAACTTCTGGTTGGGAGTCAAGGCATCATACGTAAGCACACCAGTCCAGAGCTCGAGCAACTCTTCCACGAGAGGCTCCATGAAGATGTCAAAATCTTTTCCTGGAGAGTCTGGACCCGGGATAAGCAAGGACATCATAAAGTTAGATTGATCCATGCATGCCCATGGTGGCATGTTGTAGGGCACCACAAAGACGGGCCACATGCTATATGACCCGGACTGGACCCCAAATGGATTAAAGCCATCTGTGGCAAGGCCCAGTCTTATATTTCTTGGATCTGCCGCAAATTCTTTGTGCTCCTTGTCAAAGTCTTTCCATGCCATTCCATCTGCTGGATGGCTCAGCTCATCATCCACAGGCTGCCGCTTGAGCTTGTGCCACTGTACCTCCTCTGATGATTTCTTCGAGAGAAACATCCGCTGCAGCCTCGGCTTCAACGGAAAATGCCTCAACACCTTCTCCGGTATAGACTTCTTCCCATCAGCATCTTTCCACTGAGACAAATTGCATTTCGGGCAGTTGTCATACTTGGCATAGGCCTTTCGATACAACACACAGTTATTTGGGCAGACATGTATAGAGACATATCCAAGCCCCAGCCTGCGGATTACGCGCAATGCGTCCTCGTAATCCTTGGGAACACTACTACCTGGGAACTGCAAGGTCAACAGACGGAATATTGCATTGAATGCAGTATTGCTAATCCGGTAGAAGGACTTGACGTGAAGTAGCTTCACGGTGAAGGTAAATCTTGAAAATTTACCCCCATCAACAGCTGCGCGCTTCGCCTCCTCCAACACCTCGGCAAACATTGACCTTTCTCCATCAACATGGTCTTCAGAGTTATACAGATCCTTCAAAAAGTCAGGTATCCTGTCATCCTCAAACCCATCCTCTTCCTCCAGACCAACATGATCTTGCAAAACATTTTCCATAAAATCAATGCCTTCATCACCACCATTGTGTGGCTCTGCTTCATCAGCTTCAGCATGTTGAGGTTCTTCTTGCTCTGTTTCTCCATGATGGATCCATCTGTCATAGGTGCTGCTCATACCATAAATAAGCAAATGGTCTTCCACTCTACCTTGGGTATGTTCATTACGGTTGTTGCATTGGCAGCATGGGCAAAGAATGGAATCATTCTTAGCAAATCTTGTGCGGACAAGTTGCATGAAGCCTTCCACTCCCTGTATATGCTCATTGGAAAGCTTTCTAACCCCTTTTCTGATCCAGCTTCTGTCCATCTGCAGAAGACAACAACACGTTGCAACAAATCAAAAGAAACCAGAGGTAGTAAATGAAACAAGGGATTTTGAAACCCATACAGCAGGTGACAATTTCTTCAGTTAACTCATACAACAGCACTACACACTATAACATAATTCCTCAATCCAAACAAAAAAAATGGAATTCAATCTATTCTACATAGCATCTAACAAGAGAGATTTTTTTCATCTGAAACAATGGATTCTGAAACCAAAATGAAAGATAAAGTTGCTGTCTTGACTTGTTTTATTCTTCAGTTAAGCGCACCTAGTGCTATCACCATGGACGGCCAGACGAGAGGAGAGAGGCGAGGGGTTCATACCGTGCACGGCGAGGCACTCCTCCTCCGCTAGGCGGCGGACTGGGCGCGAAGTTGAAGATGGCGAGGCGCCTGCTCCTCCGTTCACCGCAACGCGCCCCCGCCGAAGTCCATGTCGCCGCCACCGGCCCCTTCGCCGGTCACTTCCGCAAAATCCCCTCCTCCGGTGACCGCCGCGTCAGCACCCTCCGCCGGTCACCGTCGCCCCAGCTCCCTTTGCCGTTCACCGCGAGGCGCCACGGCCGAAGTCGATGTCGCCGTCACCGGCACCTCTGCCTCTCACCGACGCGGCAGCCTCCTCCGCCCCAGACCCCTCCGCCGGTCACCGCCGCCCCAGATCCCTCCGCCGGTCAACGCCTCCCCCAGCCCGAGCTGTTCGAGCTCTGTTGTTTTCTGCTAAGTCCGAGCTCTGTTGTGAGGCTGAGTGCGTCTTCTACCTAGAAAATAGTAACGGTATAGATAAGTTTACTTTCATTTCTTAACAACATCACTTACGCAGCCTAGCGGTAGAGAGCAGTTCAGTTCAGCGCGAGGTCGTGGGTTCGAGCCCCCGCTAGCGCATATTTTTGCAAATATTTCGGGCCACGGATCCATGCTCGCCGCGTATGGGCCACGGATCCATGCTCGCCGCGCATGGGCTCGAGCAGGCCGCGCATGGGGCCATGCTCGCGAGGGCCACGGAGCCCATTAGTGTGGGGTTCGCATGGGGCCCGCATGTCAGATTAGTCTATAAAGTCAAAGCTAAGTCACTCGCCGTAGGTCCCACCTGCAAGTCTGCTGACATGGGCACAATGGATGACATGGCAGCTGACACATGGGCACAATGGTCTGCTGACATGGCACAGGGGATGATATTGCAGCTGACACATGGGCACAATAGATGACATGGCAACCATAATTATAATTGTGAACGTCTACGACGATTCTAAATGGTCGTAGCTGGTCAAAGTTGACTAAAAAAACATCCAAAGACTGCCTGGAGGAGATTATGACGATTTCATATATGACCTTCCTGACTAAAACGTCATAATTTTACAAGGATTTGCCCCCTCCAACTGGGGTATGACCATCTCATATAAAATCGTCATAATTTTATGACCAATTTGTCCACCGTCATTATGAAAAGGTCATGTATCAACACATTTCTTGTAGTGATCCCCATTCTTCTCCTCTCGCTCTGGTTCGCCGTTTCGATGCAAGGCCGTAGCACGCCGCCGCCGTTGCTTGACGCCGACGTTGCTCCGGTGGGTTTCCGGTGAAACCCTGCACACCCACGAGTAGCCCTCGACGAGTAGGTTCGTTTAGTCCAGACGCCCAGCTCTGGCGAGCCGTAGATCGACGCGTCCATCGCCGCCGTTGCCGCCGGCCAGCACCGCCGCGTCGCCGCGCTTGAGGTGACCGTGGTCAAACCAGCCGCTGGGCCCGCGCGCTTGCGTGGCTGCCAGCGTGGCCGCTGGCCCACCAGTCAGTGGCTGTGGCTAGCCCACCACGCGGTGAAAAAACGTTTCGGCGTAATTCTTCTGAGAAATAAAAACTAAAAACAGAATTGCAGATTCAAATCTTTACTTCTAAAATCCATAACAAATTGAAAAATGCTCCAACTTGGATGATTCAAATTCCCACATGTTCAGGAAAGTGTGCTCGACATGTTTCTGTCATTTTGACACATGTTAGCTCAAAATAAATTGCCTCTTTAAATGAATTACAGAAAATGCAGAATAAATGGCAAACTTTGAAAATTCATAACTTTAGCTCTGAAACTCCAAATTGAGCAAATAAGGTGTCTAAAAATTTGTCTTGACACCCTTTACACATCCATATTTTATTTGGACATAATTGACCAATTTATATCTTCTGTGTGTCAAAAATACTAAAAATGGCAGTACCGGAATGCCACTTTGGAAATTCATGGTTAATTCAAAAGTATTCCAAAATTGATGTTGAAAGGCTCTAAATGTTCAGCAAATCAATACCTAATCAGTAGCATCATTTACATGCATGTTTGCATGAATTCATAGCACAGGAAAGCATTAAAACCAAATATGGGACTTTCTTGTCCCTTGTCAATTTAATTATTTTGCACCCCATTTAAAGTGATACATTGGGGATAATAATTTCAGTGCATCAAACCTGTCATGTCATCATGTGTATGTGCATTGCATTTGTTTTGCTTGAGTGATATTTGATTGTGTTCTTTTCGGTGTTCTTATGCATCGATAGGTCAAGCAGTCGGGGTTTCTCCACAATACCCTGACGACCCATATTACCAGTCCGTCGAACAAGGCAAGCGTAATCCCCCCTCTGAGCATGTCTCCTATGTTTTCCGCAGATATTTTCCCCACTATAATATTGCATGCGATTCCAAATGTCAATTTGGTTGGATTAGAGTATCCTATTAGATGCATTGTGTTTTCCGATGCCATTACCTGTTCCCCTCCTAATATCCATAGGATTGTTGTGTTGGCCTGAGTTAATTATATCCGCTATGTTTATGCTTAGCCATGCTTAGGGAAATGCTTAGGCGTCCGGTGGATATGTTATTGTTGGAACTGTGGTGGAATATTCGGATGATGGTGGAAAGTTGTGGTGACATATAATAACTTGTCTAAAGGCGGAGATGAGGGGCCACATGGAATGTGGTGGGTTGTCTCGTTCTCGCCGCCTAAGTGCGAGTTCTCCCCTTCGAACCAAGACTGAGCGTGCTACCATGCGTGGGGCCTATGCATTCGCAGTGCAGGAAGCCTCATAGACTAAATAACTCGGGCGGGGCTAGCCAGGGTCCTCTAGTTCGGGCTTCCATTTGCGCGTGCGTGATGATGGTGGTATGAACTGAGATGAGGGTTGTGGTATTAGGAAAATAAGTGGCTGTGGGGCGGGGTGATGTGATCCTGGCAGTCCTACCGCCACTGATGATCCTGGAAAGTCCTTAACGAGGGAGAAGTCGACGCCGTTCCCACCCAGCCGGCTTTCCATGGAAGAGAGCTAAAACGTAGGCAATGGGCCGGACGGTACGCGTGGCAAACATTGTACACTCCTGCAGGGTAAATCTTTTCGAAAAGCCGTGTCCACGGTTAAGGACGACTTGGTGCCGGATTCAGGGATCATAGAATGACTTGAACGGAATGATTAAAACCTGAGTACTAAAGGTACTAACAAGGATGCAAGGTTGACTTCCTCGAGGGTGATTCGGGGAGGTGCCTTTGTAGACAGGTGAGGTGATTGATGGTGGTTGCTGTTGAAGATGATCAGAAGAAAAGAGTTTACTTCTTACCTCTTTAAAAATATTCTGATTAGTCGATGCCATTGAGTTGTGTTTTATAAATAAAATCAGCTTTATGCAAAACAGCCATAAAACCTTGAAAGCCAATCATCGAGCATATATTAGCTCTTAATCTTGCGAGTTCGTCGAACTCAACGTCGTTTGCTTATTTCAGGAGAGGACTTCACCGACCTCGAAGGTGGGTTCTTTGTGGACGTCGACGAGTAGTCTGGGGTTCCCAGGTGGCAGCTTGGGACATCCCGGAACAGCTGGCGCTGGAATGTTTATCTATAGGCCTCTTAGGCCATATCTGGATCTTGTTGTTTAGAACAACATAATTTGCTTCCGCATGATGTACTGTTGGGTCTGTGACCTCTGGTTGTAATATTTGCTATCTTTCTCTATTATAAGAGTTGAACTATAATGTTTTGTGTCGTAGAGTCTGTGATGTGCCAGTTGTTCCACAAGTCTTGATCTCTCTATTATGCATTGAGGGTTGTGCCCGTGTTAAGGCATCACTCGGGGTGTTGCGTTGTTGGTGTGTGGTGTACCCAGCAACGCCTGCCAAAGGTTTTGGCCGGGGATTGGTAAACCCGTAACCTCCGTTTGTATCGCTTAACCGGTGACACACAGCATCACTGTATAGTAGTCGGGTCAGGGCGCCACACACAGGTGGAACATCTAAATTGTTTGTAGTCCTAGTGTCCTACAACTAATTAGGATCTAGTGTACTATTGTTAATTTGATAGTTTACACTTACGCAATCTTGCATTTGTGTTGTGCTTATGTTTTATTATTAGATGTGTTTGAATTAACGTGATACGCTACATGCATATCTATTGGGTTATGTTTAATTATATTTAAGATAATCAATGAATTTTAATTGATTAACCACCATTCCCAACTCAACTTGGTGTAATATATTTGTATACAATAATCTTGCTACATTAGGGTTACATGTAGCTCGGACTCCATTTTAATTTCTCGGTATTTAAAACATCTAATATTATAGCATGGAGGGTGTATGTCACGTGTAAAATACACATTGATCGATCAGCTTTTGCGTTAGCTCTCCGTATGTTCATATTTGCCATAAGTTTTAAAAAATGCAAATCTGAAATAGAATTCTGGGCTTATACAGCTTTTGATTTTCGTTTATGTCACAAATTCGTCCACCTAGCATTAAGAGAATCAGTTTAAAACAGATTGAAACAACGGATAGTCTACCAATCATGGTTTTTTCCTCTGTTTTTTGAGAAAAAATACCGATCAGGGTAGCATCGAGGGCGTATGCCCAACGATACAGACTGAAACAACGGAGAGTCTACCGATCAGGGTTTTTTCCTCTGTTTTTTTAGAAAAACTACCGATCAGTTTTTGAATCCAAGTAAATCACGGGCTTATACGGCTTTTGATTTTCGTTTAAGTCACAAATTGGTCTACGTAGCATTAAGATAATCAGTTTAAAACAGATTGAAACAACAGATAGTCTACCGATCATGGTTTTTTTTCCTCTGTTTTTTGAGAAAAAATACCGATCAGGGTAGCATGGAGGGCGTATGCCCAACGATACAGATTGAAACAACGGAGAGTCTACCGATCAGAGTTTTTTCCTTTGTTTTTTTTATAGAAAAACTACCGATCAGTTTTTGAATCCAAGTAAATCACGGCCTTGTTTTGTTCCGGCTGGCCGGCCAAATATTCTATTCGTATACAGGAGGGATTCTACATTTAGCGTGTCGTGTTCTCGTTTGAAAAAATACGTGTTCTGTTCACATGTTACAACGTGATTTTGTTGGACGGAAAGTTTTTTTTCTCGAACTGTTGGGCGGAAGGTGACTTGGTTGTGGAAAACAACTTGTTTGTACCGATTAAAGTTGTACGTAACTTTTCCTTCTTTTAATCTCAGCCATTGCAATCAAAATCAACGGATTATATATTTGTAACATATGTGGCTTAATGTGGTGTCTCGAAAAACTAACTCATTTTGCTTTTAGTATATAACTAGCGTGGCGGCCCTCGCAAATGCGAGGGCATCATGTGTAGTAGATTGAAAGTGTTCATAAAAAAGGTTCATTAATTAAATCACATTATTTCTAATTATGTCACAATAAATAAAATTATTCAACAACTACCTCAAGTGTTAGTGACATTCCCATTGATAATCTGTCGACTAATGTTGTATCTTCATCAATTTTGAATGGTTGACGCTTCGGATCTCATCAAGTCAAAATGTTCATTCAGTGGAAGGATATTCTCATCCTTGTGATAATATGTGTTGACTCAGTACCATGTATCATTAAGTCGGACAACTCCTGTCGAAGTTCCGTAGGCTTTTTGTGAGAGTGTTGGTCTGACTGCAGTCGAATAAAGTTGTCAGTTATGTGTACTCAATAACTGAGAGAATGTACGTTGTGCGACTAATGGCGTGACTTCATCAGTTTTAAAATTCCACGGCTGTAAACTGTCGGTGATGATGTTTGTGAGTACTTTGTATGATGGTAATCGAATAACTTTGTCATTTATGTGTACTCAATCATATAAACAATGTGTTCCCTCCATTATCTATTACCCTCGTTTTGAATTTTGTCCAAATTAGTCTTTATATACTTTGACCAAATATACATGAAAGGAGATGCCGCAAGCAAAGATCATATAGCCTAATTGACTGCAAGTTGAATAAGCTATGACCCTCTTTAGATCGTTATATAATATTCCAGTGGTTGCCGCCTATAAAACGGAGGTAATTTATTGGCATGCTCAATAGTTGTTAGAAAGTTATCATGAATAGTGTATATAGTATATGTACTCTTGTTCGAATCTAAGAGAAATTCAAGATAATGTTTTATACCCGGGAGATCAATTTCCTAAATGAAACATGCCTTCAGATTATTCTTCCGAATAATAACTCTGACATGGAAGAGAGGTCTTGTCGATTATCCGGTTTTTCGTAAGCTTGCCCATGTTTTATTTCCTTTTTGCGAGATCTTAAAATGTTGAATAGATTGTTCGAGAAACAAATATATATCAACACCTAAAATATACAATCCTTATTATTAGAATCACCATAAAACGTATTTTCGTATTATATGAATCTAGTTATTAATATTAATATATATTGGTACATCTTTGGTGAAATTGTTCAAAACATGACTTTGAGTAGACCTATAGTACGGGTAACTGAAACATAGCAAGTACAAATTGCAAAAATACATGGGGAGTACTTAATGACACGTTTAATTATTTTTCTAAACTGTATGTATCCTAGCAGCTCCAAAACATAGGAAGTACTCTCACCGTTTCAAAATATAAGATGTTGTAGTTCTTGTCCATATTCACATGCACATTAGTGTATCTAGATATATTTAATGTGTAGATTCAGTCATTTTATTAAGCATGTAGACAACATGTGTAATACCTAAACATCTTACATTTAAAAATGGAGGGAGTAGTTTTTTTGTTGTGCAATCAAGTATCAGGTAGGTGGGCAATCTCATACACTGATTTTTAAATGTACGCTGTCATTGCACTCTTTTGTGTAGAGCCGCCTTTTGTGTAAGTTGGTGTCTTTTTCGTCCAGCTATAATGTTCGTAGCAGCTCCAACCTTTGCCACCACGTCCAAGTAAAAAACAATCTCCTCTCTGTCACGTTCCAGGAAGCTACCTAGTCTCCTATACTTGTTTTTTGAACGGATGAAATCTTCTGGAGGACGTGTCTTTTTTTTTTCATCTCTCGTTCCAGGCTTCCAGCCATAGGGGTAGTCCGGCTTGTTTTCTAAACGGATTATCCGTTCCCTTTTTTAAACGGATTATGTGTTTTTTTCTAAACGGATTATCCGTTCCCTTTTTTAAACGGATTATGTGTACACGTCCGTCACATATATCGTGTCAAATATGTTACGTGACTACTAATTGTTTATTAAATCGTAACCACACATTTTAGATCTAACAACTAAATTTAATTTAAGTGATGTGGCTTAACGTGATGGCTCTATTAGACAAACTCATTTTACTTTTAGTATATAATAGATAGATAGATTAGGAGATATGCTCGTTGATCGACTGGATAAGGGATATTTCATTTTTGTTTTGTTTACAGAACATGCCCATTTTGGTGTTTTTATTGGTAATCATCATAGACTGAAGACTAGTGCCGTGGTACATATGCATGTATGCAGGCTTTGTCAGGCTATAAACATAGAGATAGGTACGTGCAGTAAGAAAAAAGCCCTAGGTTACAAACGTGGGAGATGGAGTGTGTGTATTTGAGGAGAACGTAAATGAACCACATAAGATGGATCAGTAATCAGTGGCAACTGACAACGAACCAAGCTGCTGCACTGAACTTACTGAAGACAGCGTATAACAACCAACTTATCAGTACTGCTTTCTATTTTGTAATTTGGAGAGTAAACTGGGGCAGCTGCATGCTCGGCAGACTGCCATCGCATCACCAAACATTTTTTTAAACCTCATGAAGACTCTATGAACAAAGAAATTAACAGTAATAAAATTTGGAGGGGGATCGGTGTGTCACAAGTATTGGTTTCTGGTGGAAAATGTAAAAATAACACTAGAAAGTTCAAAATTCAAAAAAAAAAAAAAAACACTAGAAAGTTCTAGGCAGTTTTTTATTTGAGTGTTAGTTCTGCAGCCAGCTACTTTTTGTGAGTGTTAGTTACGCAGTCAGTTTTTTCCTTCCGGTTGTTAGTTCGGCCGGGACAGCTTGTTTTTCTGAGGGGAAGTTCCCAGACATATTCATGATTCCACCATACATGTATTTCACCCTATATGATTCATGATGTATTTAATTTCCAGAGAAATCAGGTTCATTTGAAACTGTACCATCTTCAAGTTTTGGCATAAGTGCAACCAAGAAATCACTTATTATCGATTAAGGACGTCCTAAAAATCAGTGTTAAGTGGAAGCTGAGTTAAGGCGCTGGCAATGGCAACATCTTTTCGTTGCACAATATTATATAGCTTGGGTGCTATACAGCGAGTGGCGAAATTTATAGCCAAATATAATCCCAAATCTTGAACCATCTTCAGTTTTGAAAAGGCCTCTCTCAAGTAACTCTGATTTAACTCACATAAAGCCTTTCTAAAATGAATGCTTTGTAGGCCTTTTCTGGACTTGAGACAAAGTTTTATTGCTAAAGTATGCAACAACTCTGGCCACACCCCCCCCCCCCCCCCCCCCCCTCTTCATCACCAAGTAATTAAGTACTGGGCTGTTGTAAATGACAGATACTTACATGGCCCGATTGTTATTATGATATTGGTAGTAAGGGGGCTCCGATTCTAGTTTTGGTCCCTATAAATCTCAGGACCGGCCCTGTCTAGAGATCGACAGGTCCATGTTTCTCGCAGCTACCTGCTGGAGGAATCATGTCAAATCTTGTACACTGCTTCATCAGCAAGACACGCACTGCAGTCTAAGATCAGCTCCTCATTGCTAGCGTGTATGCTTGGATTTTTCTCATCGTTAGCAGCCGGGTTGAATTATCAGATACAGGCGAAGACGAAAACGTCACACAGTCGTCGGTCAATAATTGTAGTATCTCACTGGTAGCAGCCGGATTTGTCTGGACGTATATACAATTATTTTATGTTGTATATACATTATTGCATATACATATGAAGATATTTCCGAATGAAGTTTCAATAAAAAATCAACAATTCAAAAATTCCAACAAAACTTGGAGGCCGTTATATATATATATATATATATATATATATATATATATATATATATATATACAAGTTTTAGAGTACTTGGTAATTTTAACAACCGTTCATCCGCTCTAATCTGACGGTGGTAAAATAGGAGCTACCAAAAACTACCAGAATGAAACTACCCGAAACTACCTGAAACTACCAAAATTATATTATTTTTATTTGATATTAAAGGGTATTTAGATAATTTCGTCTCAATGTCCCCACGTGTCAGAACCTTTCCTCTTTCTATCTCAATTCTCCCCTACTTCTCTGTTCTGCCGCCTTCCGGTACATCACTGCGGCAACGAGGTCATCCCGGGCGACCTTGGCGTGCACGTCCTCCCGGCCATTCAGAACCTTGAGGCCGCGATCAGGGCGGTTGGTATCACCAGAGTGTCCGTCACCACGGCCGTGGCGAAGTCCGTGCTTGGTGCCTCGTACCCGCCGTCGCAGGACGCGTTCTCATAGGCCTCGAAGGCGCTGATAGCGACGCTCGTGTCGTACTTGCTGTCAAAGAATGTGCCGCTGCTGTTGAACATGTACCCGTACTTCGCATACGTGGCGTAGCTGAAGACAGTGCAGCTTGGTTACGCGCTGCTGGCCGGGTAAAGCACGACGTCCAACTCCAAGGTGGTGTCGGTGACGGACGGCGGACAGTAAGATGCCTGCCATGGATGGGTGGTTAAGCATGTTTTTCATAGCCGTCTCCACGGTGCTAGCCCTTTGGTTTCTGAAGCTGTCCGGTGGCAGGAGCGACGCCAAGAAGAGGCAGCTGCCTCCTGGGCCATGGACTCTCCCGACCATCGGCAGCCTCCACCACGTCGTCGGCGTCCTCCCACACCGCACCATCACTGAGCTTGGCGGCGCTGGTGATGAAGGCCAACGATCCTGTCTTTGCAGACCGGCCGCACAGCAGGACCCACGACATCGTCGGGTGCGGCGGCAAAGGCATTGCTTATGCTCCCTATGGCGACCACTGGCGTGAGATGCGCAAGGTGTGCATCGTGGAGCTCCTCAGCCCGAAGCAGGTTAAAATATTTTAAATTTCAGTTTTGGAAAAAAAATGGGCCACTACTGAAATGAAATACGGTATCAATAGTAGCAAGTTAAAATATTTTTTTAATTCATGTGTACTACTAAATGTGCTGAAATATTTGACCGAAATATAATTATTTCAGTGTCTGCCGAAATTATTTAAATTCAATGAATTTCTTGAAAAACTGACTGACATTTAAAACCATGAGCAGGTGAGGCGGATGGAGTGCATCAGGGCCGAGGAGATGGGCAACCTCGTCGCTGCCATCACGGCCTCGCCGGGCGCTATGGTCAACATCAGCCAGAAGGTGGTGGCTCTCAGCAACCACGTCGCGACGCGTGCGGTGTTCGGCGGCAAGTTCCGACAGCAGGGGAAGTACCTCCATGAGCTACACCAGGCGTTTATACTGCTCGACGGCTTCTGCCTCGTCGATCTCTTCCCGTCTTCACGGCTGGCACGGTGGCTGGGCACTGGCGAGCGTCGTGTGAAGAGGTGCTACGGCCGCATCCAGCCCATGATCGCCGACGTCATCCAGGAGCGCAAGGATGCACGAGGGAATGAGGCATGTTGCACTGAGGACGAGGACCTGCTGGACGTGCTGCTCAGACTGCAGAAGGAGGACTCACTGCCGTTCCCGCTATCCACCGAGATTATAGGCGCCGTCTTGTTTGTGAGTATATAATTTTGTTTTCGTCCTGTAACTGAAGTTACCGTACTACTCACTTGAGGTTTCAGCCACAATGATTGTTAGGAATGAAGCTAACCTTATTTCATCATCTTCATTGTTTCTTGAAGAATAAATTTTGTTTCGACGATTTCTAAATTTCATATATACTACACATAATGATCGATGCCACAATCTTCGTTTTCAGGACATATTTGCAGGTGCCACGGAAGCAACAGGAACCGTTTTGGAGTGGACTATGTCAGAACTTATGTGTCATCCTAAAGTTATGGCCAATGCTCAACTTGAAATCAGAGGGGTCTTAGGTAAAGGTCGAGCTGTCATTACCAATAGCGACCTTGCTGAACTTCACTACATGAGGATGATAATTAAGGAGGTTCTTCGGTTGCATCCTCCCGGTCCGCTAATTCCACGTGTGACTAGAGAGGACTGTAAACTTATGGGTTATGACATGCTCAAAGGAACCAATGTATACATTAATGTTTTCGCAGTCTCAAGGGATCCGCAATACTGGAAAACTCCTGAGGAGTTCATGCCCGAGAGGTTCGAGAATAGTAACATGAATTACGGTGGGACATCCTTTGAATTCACCCCCTTTGGGGCTGGGCGGCGGCAGTGTCCCGGAATTCAGTTCAGCTCGTCAGTTCTCTGAGATCGCATTGGCAAACATTCTGTATTACTTCGACTGGATGCTTCCGGAAGGGGCTAGCATGGCTTCGTTTGACATGTGCGAAAATTTTGGGTTGACGGTACGCAAAAAGTATGCCCTGAAACTTAGAGCTATTCCACATGTACCCTACGAACCAATGACGTCCAAGTAATATAGAATGCTCATATGTCAACGTTCGCATGTATGCCTTTGGTTTGTCCTAAATTGAACGTTTAGAATATAAAATAAGCTGCTTGTAGGCATTATGGTATTGTACTACAATTTCTATCACAGTGTGCTATTGTAATATACGCTGCTCTACATGAGAATTTACATGACTATACTGAGCAAAGTCTTATAAGTTCTATTATATATGGTTATGAACTTATGAATATTGCATCGCACATCATTTAGGTATGTCGTTTGCAGCTATCGTGGATTTTATATTGGAGAGGCACGCTCTCGAAGTTATCAGTGATGTACATAGTTATGTTCATTGCAACATTATCATTCAGAATATTACAAATCAAGGATCATATAGAGTGTATAGCTGTATATAGAGATAATAAGTACAATATAATTAATTATGGATTTGCATAGACATTTTACGTTGGTGATTTCCCCCCATTTTAGTCCAATCTTTATTAATCATTTAAACAATGGTCAGAAAATAAAAATAATCCGTAAAACTTTTAATTTCCTTGAGAAAATAATCTAACGACAGGGAATAAATCAACATGGTAAGAATACTATAATTTGATTTCCAATATGGAAAATTTGAAAAGTGACACCAATGCCTACAGAACATTGAGTAGGTATTGATGAAAAAATGTGTTCTCTTGGGGCAAATTTATTACTACAAATCGCTTACCCTTCTTCAGATAAAAGATACCAAAGTAGCATCCACAACCATTTCGTTGTGCATTTGGTACCTTCCGTTTTTTCAGTACCTTTCATCTCGTGGAGTATGATTTGAGACAAAATTGAGTAGCAAAAGTTGACACAAAAAAGTCTCCTCTTTGGGTAATTTAGTTATTGCAAAATCATTCCTCATGTTACCATTTGAAAAGGCATCTTATAAAAATAGAAAGCTTACACAAAGAAGTTTGTGACTCGTTACATAGAAAATATTAGTATATTTTATTCGAGGGACAAGATCCATAGTTTGTCCGAGACATATTAGCTTCAACAATCAAAGAATTTGTGATGACATGAGTGGATCACCCCCTCCAGCATAGCACGATACTCGGTAGCTAAAGCCGCATACATCTTGTTTTTCAATAGTTGTATTACATTCTCTATGTTCCATGGGGTGAGGAGGTCCATTGTGAAGTTCATAACCATCTGTCGCACGACAAGATCATGGGTTGCTAGTGCAGGGAGAACATGCATGGCGACATCGTCCACGCACGAGCAATCCATGATGAAGGGTCTGAGTTGCCGCAGGCGATCAAATACTAGTAGCATGTTCTCGGTACGCAGAGGTGTAGGTTTCTTTGCAATCAAATTGCAATAGGATTTTACAACAACATATGCAAGTCCCGACACCACAAATGACAATGACAATATTGCATCGATGCAGGCACACACCATAGAGGTATGCGGCGATGATAGAAGTGACACGATGCCAATGATGCATCTCACATCTTTGACAAGCGCAGGTAAACGAGGGAGACATGTTTGGATGATCTCCAACGCACCACGTTGTGCCGGTAGCGTCAAATTTCTCAGATTCACATGGTCACGTAAAATGTACCCAAAGGCCTCATCTAGCCAACAACAGTTAATGGCATGGAGGGCGCTGTTGCGGGCCAAGAGATCCATTATTGTGCTTGTAGTGATGGATGATGCTATTGCCCTCAAAGTGTCACGTGCTGCACGGTTGATTGAGATCTCACTATGGGACTGACACAAAATTGATGAGAGGCTTACAATGAGGCGATGCAGTTGTATGTCATGCAGGAATGCTTCACCCTTATTAAAGAGAACACTGGTTCTTCTCATCTCAGACATCATAGCGACAATGTTGCCAGAATCAAGGATGGTTGTGATCATAGAGAAATCCGCACATGACGACTTATACTCCATGACACAAATATTTTTTCAAGTAGTGTTTATGCAAAGGTGGGATTTGGTAGGATTAGTGGAGCAATACTGTGGAGACTATGGTTACAATGGACTTCAAGCTTGAGCTTGTATGGTCGTATTGCAAAGGTGGGGATGACAATGAATCTATTTGTTGGTCGATAACGAAGATCAAAGGGTCGATTTTATATACAGCAGTATAAATATGCATGGGAATAACATAACTCGAAGTAAATGAATAATTAGAAATGGCCAATATTGGATTCTGTATCCAAAAAATATATTTGGCAGAAATATCTAATGAATTAAATACGGGTCTACCTAATTGCGAATTTGGTTGGTTGTAGATGTGAATTAAATTTGATCAAAGGGTCGATTTTATATACATCAGTAAAAATATGCATGGGAATAACATAACTCGAAGTAAATGAATAATTATAAATGGCCAATATTGGATTCTGTATCCAAAAAATATATATGGCAGAAATATCCAATAAATTAAATACGGGTCTACCTAATTGCGAATTTGGTTGGTTGTAGATGTGAATTAAATTTATTTTATGAATTATTCTTAGAATCAAATGATCAAAATCTTTGTGGGCTTCAATACAAATGGAATGTTCAACAACCGAAACGTAAACGGGCTGGCCCAAATAATTCATTAAGAGTTGTTTTTGTGAGTTGGGTTCGTAGCTGAGATATTTTTCAATTTTAAGTAGGATTATAAGTGAGATATTTTTTAGTTTCAAGTGAGTTACAATTGAGATTTTCTCCAATTTCAAGTGGGTCACAACTATTTTTTTTTCTAGTTGCATGGGTCGCCACTGAGATTTTCAAACTCATTGGGGCAACAAATAGTGAGCTCAGCAAACTCCAACCTTCATAAGTAGGAAACGTTAGACCAAGTATATTATCTTCCACTAAAATCAAACACTTCCATTCCATTACATCATTTCTAGCTAGACTGTTATTTAATCATTTTAATCATATACAACCATCTCGAACAAGCATACAAACCATCAGCGCATAGTGAATACCATGAAAATATCTAAGTGGCTTTCCATGATGATAGTGGAGGGGTCTCGGAGTCCTTCCAGGTATTGAGAAATTTGTTGTTGTAACGATCACCTTGCACAGCATCAATGGCGGCAAATGACTCGAGCTCAGCCATCTCCTCAGGCGTGAGTTTGACAGACAAGGCTCTTATATTCTGGTTGAAATTCTCAACTTTTGTTGTGCCAGGTATGGGGCACATCGCTTCCCTGGTGGTGAACCCAGGCCAACGCGAGCTGCGACGGCGTGCATCCTTTCCTGGCAGCCATCTCAGTCACACGCTCGAAAATGGCAGCGTTCTTCTCCATGTTCTCGGGTTGAAATCTTGGGAGGGTCTGGAAATGCAATTGGATGTTTGTTAGAAAATGCTATTGAGCTAGTCGTATATATGTAGGATCACTTCTGCTTCATTTCTTTCACCTTGCGGAAATCATCGTCAGGTAATGTGTCCACCAGTTTAGGTCCAGTGGATAGAAAACCTCTGCCTAAAGGGCTGTATGCCACAATTCAAATCCCAAGTTCTCTAATGCAGAAACAGTATATTTGTAAGTTCTTTGGTAAAAAAGAATTTGATTTTGCAGAGAAATTATGGTAAAAAAGCAGCCTTTTAATGTTTGCAAATACTTACCTGCAAGTGGGGATTACATCTTCTTCAATGTCTCTTGACCAGAGAGACCACTCCAGCTGGATAGCCGTAATGGGATGAACTGCGTGCGCCCTTCTGATTGTCGACGCCGAGGCTTCAGATAACCCGACGTATTTTACCTTTCCTTCTTCGACTAGCTTCTTCATTTCACCCATCTTTCTTGTCGACGCAGAGCCAAGAAAGCAGAGGAACGTCAGCATCCAACACCAAAGTTCTTAATGTTTAAAAATGCATTGAACAAGCACGCACTAACCGTGATCTCAACGGGGACATTGTTGTCGATGCGGTGCTGATAGTAGAGGTCGATGCAGTCGATGCCAAGCTGGGCGAGGCTGCCCTCACATGCCGCCCGCACGTACGCCGGGTCCCCGCGGATCTCCTTCCTGGCATTGGCGATCCCGAACTTGGTGGCCAGCTCCACCTTCTCCCTCACGCCGCCTTGCAGCGCCTGCAGTCACGTACAACGAGTATTACATCGAACACCGTCAGTCAGCGCACAGCCATAAATCGAAAAAGCACAGTCGAGTCCAGAAGAAGCGACCTTGCCGAGAAGGATCTCGTTGGTGTGGGGCCCGTAAATGTCGGAGGTGTCTAGCAAGGTGACGCCGGCGGCGACAGCGTGATGAAGCAGCGCGGTCATATCTTGCTCGGGTTTGTGCTCGCTCTAGGACATGGACATGCCCATGCAGCCGAGGCCCTGCGCCGAGACCAGCAGCCCCTGCGACCCCAGCTTCATGCGCGGCACAGCCAGCGGAGAAGAAGCAGCAGCAGCCATGACGTCCCGGCGTGTGTCAGTGTGTGTGATGACTGATCGATAACTGAGTAGGTGGAGATCTTTCAGTGAAACGCCCAAGTGTTAGTTTTGTAATGCGCCGGAGGCATCATGGAGTAGGTCACCCGGCGGACAGAGCGTCACCGCTTACGCATGTTACGCTAGAGGAAACAACTTTCTTCGCTAGTGGCTAGCAAAATAATCGCGTCCAGTCAAGAAATATATAATCATAGGTGAGTGTACTTTTTTTCCAAAAGGGGAGAATCTTGTCGACAGAGTTTATTTTTTCCCTTTTGTGAAGTTTACTGCTTACTTACTCGTCCGATCGTGTTTAGTTACATTTCCTGTCATTTACTGTAATCTAGCTCTCAGTTCTGTAAACGTAATGTGTTCCCGAGTACACGAAAATACATTTTCGGAACCCAGCCGAGGTCCCTATATAGCAGCAAACTCTCTGCTCTGCAAGTTCCTAATGGCCGCCGTCATGTTGAGGACTGAGTTGCATATTTTGAGTTTGCGGCGGCTAACAGCGCTGCACCAATGCCCGAACCATCTTTCGTGTGCTCGACGACGACGTGCTCTGAGTCCCGGGGGCCGAGGAGCTCCACCATAGCCTCAGTCATATACGACCTGTACTGAGGGTAATTCTCGTAAAGCCCACCATCCATCGCAACCACCGTCCGCCTCCCTAAAACCAGCCCATTGGAGTCGCTCTCCATCTTCTGAAGAATGCCAGCAATGCCAGCACCGGCCAACCGTCCGCCTCTCTTGACGATGCAGTCAGAAACATCTACGACAGCCCTTCGTGCCGCTAGAGAAGATTGGTTGAACTGCAACGATGGTTATGGGAGAACATTGCAGGTTCAGGTACTGTTCGGCTGGATGCCCACAATTGCATGATCGGACGAAGCGTAGACACTTACACCGATCACGTCGCGCAAAATTAATTCAACTTCTCCAAGATCGTTGGAGCTATCTTGTTGCATAGCACACAGATGCGGTGTTCTGTAATTATGTTATGTTTGTGCTTCAGCTTAGACCGGCATGAAATTTTGAAAGGGAGAGGATAATTTTGATGTTGGAAGCTGGAACAAGAACTTACCTTAGAACAAATGGCTCGGATAGTTTGTCAGCGAAAGAATGGCCAAATAGATCAGATTCTTGAGCCATTTTGGACAGCACCCTCCGAACAATTTCTCCAAGGTACATACCGGATATCGTCTTCTCAAATATCTGCCGGCATTGAGAGCACAATACGACATCAAAGATCAAACTAATAACATTAGCAGATATTGGAGGAAAACCAAGGTATTTCACCTGTTCACCAGGGTTTATGCTCTCAGCATCCATGTCCCTGTCAAATTCAGTTAGTGGAAGACCATCTGAAAAAGCTCCCCACTCAGTGTTGATAATCTGCAGTCAACTCAGTCTCAGTGCGATGATAGTTTTCCTATTTGAAACAACGAGCCTTTTGTACTAACTAGCAAGATAGCCCTCGCAAATGCGAGGGCATCAGTCTTTAGCATTCTTAATGTGTTAACAAAATAACTTGCTGATTTTTAAGATTCTAAAAACATGGAATTTTAAATGTAAGATTCTTTTATCGAATGTATGTACTGCTCAATTAGACATGACATTTATTTTGAATCACTTTATATTTTGGATAGATAAAACTTTCAAAGATACCATGTCACCTATTATATCTTTAAATGTAAGTATTGCTATTTTTGTATTTTTATTCTCTTCTTACTGTCCTTGCGCTTAAGTATAGGTGTTCTACAAGTAATTTTATTGCCATGAACAATGAACATCGACTTGGATGGTCCATAATTTCAACCTCTTAATCAATAATCAATTTATTGGTCTTTTTAATCCCATTGGACAACCAAATAATTCTCAGCCGGTTATTAACAATCCTTTTAGCATTTTCACACTAGCCAATACTTTAGATCAGTTTCTGATTTCAAGATAAAACATAGAAAAATATAAATATTGATTGCAATAAAAATATATACTAATATATATAATAAACGATGGGAAACACAATTTTTTATTTTTATTACAATTATGGAAACTACAGATGAACTCATGAAATCAGCAGCAAAGATCTGACAACAGCCAACATCACAAGATGCATGCATTAGAATCTATATTTCAAATAACAATTAAGTAATATAAATAGGTAGGAAATAATATTTTACAAAAATCTGATATTATCCAAAAAATAATTCTTATGTTCTAAAAAACATGTATACAAAATCAGACGTGAAGTTGTGAGAACATACCAACCAAACGAACCCATGGTCTGCATGCACATTAGTCCAATTGTTTATTGTTAATTCGAAGCATAAATATTAATCTATACAAACCTTTATTTTCATAAATAATAATCCAATTTTCCTCACAACAAAAAACATGCTAGTGCAATAATCCTCAATTGCTTAGAATATGATCTCTAACTTTGTAAAGTAGTAAGCACAAACTTATAGGATTCGGTTTTAGAAATCAATCGTCCACCATGTACTCGTGTTACAATGCTCGCCATGCGGGTCCCATTTTTTCTCATGCATGGCCCCATAAAAACTTTGTCAATAGTAAGATAAACATCAGAAAAAAAAGTCTACCTTCAAGGCGAGATAAATGGTGATCAACTTTTTGAAACACAGCCAAATAGCCTTATTACAGTCAATGCCAATATATAATGGGGTGTATGCCTTTTAGTCCTCTCAAACATAACAGATTTTTTGATACACGGTAGAAACATCGGATGAGAATTCATTTATGTTGTATTGAAAATTATACCACTCAACATAATATCTCTCTCTATCGATCTAAAGTATTGACCACGTCATATAAATTTTGTTGTTATACTTTAATGCAACCATGCACAAATAAATTTTATGAATCAATAAATCTTATTTATATCTTAGCAGATAAATTATCCAAGTGTATTGTTATATGCACCCAACACCACATCATCATTATTATCCGATCAATACCAACATATTGTTTTGCTGTCAGAATTGAAGTCCGTCAAGTTCTCCAAATTTGTGACTTTAGATGTGAACGTCATCTAATTAAGATCACTATATGAAAATGAAGTTGTAAGATATTTATTATTCTTCCCAATTATCTATGGTTTTACAGTCTCCATGATGTGGATACTATGTCAAATTAAGTTTGAAGTTCAACCACAAATTTCAAATTCGATTTTTTATTAGTTGCAAAACATAGCAATAACTAAATTTTCTTGTCATATATTACAATAGCAATGAAAATTTACACCTCTTGAATTGTTGCAAAAAAAGCCAAGTGTAGCTTGGGCTCTGTTTTTTGAACATTTTGAAAATCATATTTTAAGGTTTTAGAAAACTTTGAAGAAAAATTCTAGATGTTCATAATGATGTGTTCTACCTACAATAAATTCTCCGTTCACAACGCATTGCCTTTTGAGCCACACGAAGAAGACAAATCTGACAAATTTTGCAAGGATCAAATTTTGTCACTCTTCAGTACTTCAGCATCTTTTTTATCATTTCTACACAGCATGGAAAATAATGTATTCCGTGTGAAAAATTGCACAATGACATAATATAGCATTGCCTACATCTAGAATATTCAGTTTTTTCTCAAACTTTAAAATACTGTTTTCAGTTTCTTTTCAAAATAAAGTGATACATGAGCTAAGCCTACAAAAGGCTACACTCAGATAAATAGGTCTTATATACGTTGTACTATTTAAATTAATCGAAGAGAGATATTTATACGTTTACTTTGGTGATGGATGAGGTCACAGGGGATATACAAGGAGATATCCCATGGTGTATACTCTTTGCGGATGATGTGGTGCTAATTGACGATAGTCGGGCGGCGTTAATAGAAAGTTAGAGCTGTGGAGGCGGACTCTAGAATCGAAAGGTTTTAGACTTAGTAGAACCAAAACTGAGTACATGCGGTGCAGTTTCAGTTCCAGTAGGCACAAGGAGGAAGATGTTAGGCTTGATGGACAGGTGGTACCTGAGAAAGACACCTTCCGATATTTGGGGTCTATGCTCCAAAAGGATGGTGATATCGATGAAGATGTGACTCATCGAATCAAAACTGGTTGGATGAAGTGGCACCAAGCTTCTGGCGTCCTCTGTGATAGGAGAGTGCCACAGAAGCTAAAAGGAAAATTCTATAGGACGGCGATTCGACCTGCGATGTTGTATGGCGCAGAATGTTAGCCGACCAAGAGACGACATATCCAACAGTTAGGTGTAGCGGAGATGCGGATGTTGAGATGAATGTGTGGCCACACAAGAAAGGACCAGGTTATGAATGATGATATACGTGAGAGAGTTGGGATAGCACCGATTGAAGAGAAGGTTGTCCAACACCGTTTAAGATGGTTTGGTCATACAGAACGTAGTCCTCCGGAAGCGCCTTTGCATACCGGACGGATAAAGCGGGATGATAATGTTAAGAGGGGTCGTGGTAGACCAAACTTGACACGAGAGGAGTCGGTTAAAAGAGACCTGAAGGATTGTAATATCACCAAAGAATTAGCCATGGATAGGGCTGCGTGGAAGTTAGCTATCCATGTGCCAGAACCATGACTTGGTTTCGAGATCTTATGGGTTTCAACTCTAGCCTACCCCAACTTATTTGGGAATAAAAAGCTTTGTTGTTGTTGTTGTTGTTGTTGTTGAAGAGAGATATTTATAGATCAGATGATGGATCAGTCAATATAATACACACGTACCATTGTCCTAGTTCCAATCTCTTTGTGATGTGTATGCACGTGCTACCATTTACATGTGGGGAGTGTAGGTCCAATCGTGGTGGTATGTTGCGTCTCACCAGCGGCTGATGGTTAGTTTGCATCGTGCTATCACGGCAATTTGAACGCTAAATACTAATCGAGTAAAACAATAATAGAGTCCCATAGAGACGTCCTCATACGGTCATTTGGCCAATGAACATCAACTTTATTCATCATTTTTTCCTGCACGTCTTATCTCGTACGTTTTTTCTTTAATATTAGGTGCGTACCTTTTTGTGTACCTTCTATAAAATGGACCGTGACAAACAGGTGTTACACAACTATATTGATATTGAGAACTTACCTGTGGCAAGATGGTTAGGAGGGTGGTTGTACCCCCAGCCCACCAGAGTTCAAACCTCAGGTTTGACGTTGATGCTTCTCATTTAGACGGAAGATTCTTTCAGTGGGAGGCGACGTTCCCGTCGACAGTGAGGCGCCCGAGGTGACTTCGGCAATCTCAAGACCCAACCGTCGGCTCAGTCTTTCGGATGTGCTCATAGGGGTAGGGTGTGCGTGTGTGCGTTCATAGGGGTGAGTGTATGCGCGTGCATATGGGTGTCTGCGTTGTACTGTGTTTCTCAAAAAAAACACAACTATATTGATATCATGTTAAATTTTCACCATAGATTTATCCAACTACTAAAATTAATTGGGAGGATGTGGCTTAACGTGGTGCCTCTAAAAACTAACTCATTTTGCTTTTAGTATATAACTAGCATGGTGGCCCTCGCAAATGCGAGGGCAACTCTTTAGTATTGAGCCGACCGGATAAAAAGTATACTTCTATGGGAGGTGGTAGAAAACTATAGCCACAGAACTGTTATGCTAAATAATATATCACATTTATGAAATGCATTTTAAATTTATGGACGAATTGTTAGCAATAAAATCATCGATTTTGGTTGTTGCTTTACTATGATGTTGAATCAATTTGCATAATAAAAGTAAAGACCGTGAGCTGGTTGTTAATTTCGTTGTAATCTTGAATCATTATGATAGGATTTCAGTCATTAGCATTAACTATAATGTTACACAATTTTGTATTTTAGTCCAATGAATAATTGTAGGAAGTGGAAAGGTTACACTAACAACACAAACTAATTTAACCAATGGCAGCAATTTATCCTTGTAAACAGTTAGACCAACTAAACATTAAGAAATGTATTTAATCTATGTAGATCTGTCTATCATCACCGACTTATAGCAACCATGTTTGTTGATACTCATATTTATGTAGTGATATTCTCTTTTTTCCATGCATACTCCTAATTAACAGTCATTCAGTCTTCACTCAAGAACATCTCGACTCTCTTTATGTCTCTTCTGCCCTCCCCAGTCTTTGTATCTCTTACACACATAGCTAAGTGTTACCATGTAACAACGACTTAACAATCTTTGTACAAACTCAAATCCTTCCAAAAAAAAATTGAAAAGTAATATTATAATTATCAAATTCTCATTAGTAATTCTCTAGTTTCACTTCAAGAATTATCTTTAAATAAGTCGCAAGATATACATGTTTTTGTGTCGATTGGGTCCTCAGATGGGCGATTAGGATCCATTATACAACAATTTGCTGTTGATTCTACGCTCTAGTATGCTTGTAAAATCTATTAGTTGTGATCTATTTAATTTTCAATTCGGTGAATATGTACGTTATACTCGTAAGTACAACTATTACGATCTATCGGTTGTGACAAATGTAGACACAATTCTAAAGTTATATATGTGGTGCGATGTTTGTAAGTAAAAAATATGATGTTCTACCTGATGTGCTATGTTAGTTACGATTTTAATTATTTGTATTTGGTAGTGATCTTATGGAAATGAAGATCTATCGATTATGTTCTTTAAAAATAAAGAGGATTTTGCTATATTCGAGGTCAAATGTTTTATTTTTTATTAAGATATCAGAGATGTGGGTATCTTTTTGGGTATTATTGTGCGTGTGAATACACTTTTATGGAGCTATTGGTTTCTAGAGATTTCCATCTTTAAGGAATAAATGTTATACTATAGAGTATGTGCCTAAGTGTTTATTTGAAGCCACAAACCGGGGTAGAGATATCACTTTTAACCAAGTTCACATGGATTATTTGTAATAAAGGCTAAAATCAGGTCTAGAGATAACCATAAACAATTTCATTGGATCTTGTAAGAAAATAGGTCTAAGATGGACCACACTGGATAGCTTGTGTGTTTTCTTATTTGTGTGATGCATCATGGTGGGTTATTATTTCATGGATAGAGGCAAAAAAATGTTAATCGAAATTCTCCGCCTCTATTCATTCGTCAATTGTTGTGAGTGCATGTATATTTAGGTATTACCTCATGTTTTCCAAACAAAATAAATGTATAATATGCTGTAAAATTTTGGTTGATGTAGAGTGCATGTATATTTATAATTTTACTTGAATTTCATCTCAAATTTTGGTTGATGTAATTGTGCCTGCAAGGCTAGAGACTATGGATCGTGTTATTCTTCAAGACATGTATAGTTAATAACTAAAAATTTCAAATATAAGATGAAATCTATGTATGAGCATGGTAAATAGGCTGAGGCCCCTCCTTCAGGATATTATCTCCCCCACCCAGAGTGCCTTTATTCCAGGTCGTCTAATCACGGAAAACACTTTAATGGCTTTTGAGTGTTTACATTCTATTCAGACAGGGTCAACTGACCGTAAGAAATTCTGTGCTTATAAGTTGGATATGGCTAAGGCCTATGATCGTGTTGATTGGAGATTTCTAGAAGGTTTTTTGACAAAGCTGGGCTTTAATGGTCGATGGATTCAGTGGGTGATGGCTTGTGTGACCACTGTTCGTTACTCTGTTCGCTTTAATGGGCATTTACTAGACCCCTTTATTCCGTCGCGTGGCATTCGCCAAGGTGATCCGCTCTCCCTTTACTTGTTCCTATTTGTTGCTGACGGTTTGTCCTGTTTAATTCGTAAAGCAATTGAGGACAATTCGTTTCGGGAGCTCCATATCTGTCGACGGGCTCCAAGCATCTCACACTTATTATTTGCGGATGATAGTCTCCTGTTTTTTGAAGCTTCTGTTAACCAGGCAACCGTGGTGAAATCTATTCTGAATAAGTATGAGCAAGGTACGGGTCAGCTTGTCAGTCTCGGCAAATGCTCTATTATGTATGGCCCTGATGGCCTGATTGCTCATCGGAGGTGCAAGGTGAAATCAAGAATATCCTTAATTATGATACAAATTGTTTCGAGGAGAAATATCTAGGGCTGCCTGTTCCAGATGGTCGGATGACATAAGGGAAATTTAAATCCACTAAAGGGAAATTCTCAAAACATGCTAGTGATTGGTCTGAGAAGTACATGTCCTCCGGTGCGAAGGACATCTTAATCAAGTCTGTACTGCAGTCAATCTCGACGTATGCCATGGGTGTTTTCCGATTTCCGGTTGGATTAATTGAAGAATTGGAGCTGATCATCCGTAAATTCTGGTGGAGCGATGAAACAAATAAACGTAAAATGCATTGGTTGTCCTGGGATAAAATAACAAGGCCGAAGGCACATGGTGGTGTTGGTTTTCGCGACCTGAGTATGTTCAATCAGGCTCTCCTGGCTAGGCAGGCTTGGCGTCTGGTTCACCATCCGGATAGCTTGTGTGCGAGACTTCTGAAAGCCAGGTACTATCCTTCTGGTCATCTCCTTGATACGGCATTTATTCAAAACCAGTCCCAAACCTGGAAGGGCATTGTCCATGGCCTAGAGTTGTTGAAAAAGGGCATAATTTGGAGGATCGGTTCCGGATCCAGTGTGAGAATATTTCGGGATAACAGGTTGCCGCGAGAGGGGGCACTACAAGTCGATGGTAAGATTGGAACCTCTCGCCTGAAGTGGGTGTCCGAGCTCATTAATCACGAGACAAGGACTTGGAACGAAGAGGTGGTGCGGAGCTGCTGTTTTCCACACGATGTGGCTGTTATTCTGAATATCAAATTAGCTCCTCGCGCCTCGGATGATTTTATTGCATGGAGTGGTGAGAACAATGGAATTTTCAGCGTTCGTTCAGGTTACCGTATTGGCATGCAGCCCAAGTTTCAGGAATTAAGCAATGGGCAATCAAGCGCTAGTCCCTCTGGAGAGAGAAGTATCCTAGACCTTGTCTGGAAAGCAGATGTTCCGCCAAAGCTACGCGTCTTCGCGTGGCGAGTGGTGACAGATTCGTTGGGCTCTCGACTGAATCTCAGTCGTCGCATATCACATGTAGACCCTAGGTGTGCTATCTGCGGGCGGGAGTCTGAGGATGCTCATCATGCCTTAGTCTCATGCACGCTGGCTAGAGCCCTCCGCAAGGAGCTTCGTGAGCATTGGTCTCTACCTAGCGAGGAAGCATTCAGAGGTAATGACAAGGAATGGATCCTTCGGCTGCTTAGTAATTCGCCCAAGAACCAACGGCAGAAAATTATCTTCCTGCTTTGGCGATCATGGCATCATCGTAACAACATTGTCCATGGGGATGGTAAGGCTTTGGTCTCAGCATCTGTTCCATATTTAGTAAGTTATCATCAATCCTTCTCTGGTATTGACAAAGATAATGCCGTGTCTGCTGGCTGGACTCCACCAAGTGAAGGAACAATTAAAGCCAATGTTGATGCTGGATGGGATCCTATATCAAAGAATGCAGGACTAGGAGTAATCATCCGTGATCATCTTGGGGTTACTATTTTCTCCGAATGGAAACACGTGCCATTCTGCAATAGTGCTAAAGAAGCTGAAATACTTGCATGCCTTGAGGGTCTTCGGCGCCTCATCTTTCTTCGACGTTGGCCTGCGGTAATTGAGTCAGATTGTGCTCGAGCTGTACATGTGATATCATCTCACACTGTTGAGCAGTCTGCTAGCTGGAGTCTAATCCTTGAGGGTAGGGAGTGCCTAAATATCTTTCGTGATATCTCAGTCTCAAAGGTTGATCGAGTTAGTAATGGTGTAGCTCATGTTTTAGCTCAGCTAGGGAAATCAGGTTTGTCTGATATGCTTTGTGATTCAGCTCCTGACTGCATTCAGGATTTGGTCACACTTGAATGTAAAACTTAAGTGTAATCGTCAAAGGACAGCAAGTTTCAGACGTGCTCTTTTCCTTACCAGGGTACCTAAGGGGACTGGAAGGTTTTTAATGAGGCGGCTTGCTGTCCAATTTATCCATATATGTGAAAATTTAAAAAAAAAAGAAATCTATGTATGAGCGAGCTGATCCTAAGAGAGCCCGTGGTATTTACTGTTAGATGATAGCTAGTTATACGTCTGATCCATCAACTTACGTCCAATCAGGTTGTACAGGTTCGAATTTATATTGACCGATCCACCAGCTAGCTGTAGGTACGATGGATCGGCTAATTAGTTACACGTCCGTCCGGAAAGCACCGAGCGGCTAATTATACGCGTCCGGCCGGAAGCGGACCTATGCCCTGTCAAACGTTCCCTAACTGGCTAAGTGCGGTGCATGAACGCAAAATAAAAATAAAAATTGGTGAGGTACGCATATTGCTTAATCAAAGGAGGTCACGTTTTTTAACATGAGTCGTGTCACGCAGGTTACGTAACTCTAATCTATTAAAAAATCTCAGCCATATGTTCTAGATCTAACCACTGTAATTAATTTAGAGGATGTGGATTAACGTGGTGGCTTGAAAAACCAACTCATTTTGCTTTTAGTATATAATAAATAGAAGACTAGCAAGGTGGCCCTCGCAAATGCGAGGGCATCAGTCTTTAACATTTTAAATATGTTCAAAAAGCTGATCCTTTTAACGAATCTATTTAAATCTACGATTCTTTAGCCTATAATGTTATATAAAACTTATCATTTATTTTGAATCACTTTAGATTGTGGATTTATGAAACTTTCAGAGATGTCATGCCGCATATTCTATCTTGGAACATAAATAGTGTTATATTGATTATGTTACTATCTTCCTGGTATCCCCAGGCTTCGATAGAGGTGTTCTAAACATATTTCTGTGTTATGTTACAATGATCATGAATTGGCTGGCACATAATTTCAACTTCTTAATGAATGGTCAGTTTTGCATGTCCTCTCACCGGCAGTGTTTAAAGTTCCATTGCACCACTAAATTATCCTTAGCTGGTCATTAACAATATTCGTAACATTGTCAGGCCATCGAATACTATATATCAGTTGTTGATTTCAAGATAAAAACATAGAAAACTAAAATTTTGATTGGAGTGATGCATTCACTAAAATCTTAAAAAGCATGACAGTCATAAAAGTTTATTCAATTACATTATGGAAACTATATGAACTCATAAAGTCACAGCAAAGATACTCATGTAGCTATTGACATAGTCCGACAATCTCCATTATGGGGAACGTGTCTCTAAAAATGTGTGACCAACAAACTCAGCATCATATACCATTTAAAGTATGGGCTCTATGATTTTTGAAACCTGCGTGGTTATTTTAATTTTTAAATGAAGTTTGATTTTTTTACCTATGATTTTTTTAAAAGAATAGGAACTCTCGTTCTATTCATGTACCTTGTATAACAAATTATTTTATGTAATATATTTTGTGTATTTGAGTACGGATAATATACAAATGTATATGGATACAGTTTAGTGTGTAGATTGGATGATTTTGCTCCGTCTGAGGCGGTATTGGTGTTTTGTCGCCGACCTACATGTAGCTCTTTATGTTAAAATATATATCATATTTTGGAGTTTCAATAAATAACTGAAAAAGATATATGATTTAGGTTATGTTGTCTTCTACCAACTCGTAAAGTCTCATATATAAATATGCTCCATTTTAGGTCATACAAAAATGACAAAATCTCAATAAGAAAGCAGTGAATAGTGCAAATTTTGAACTTTCAAAAATAATTAGACTATTTTTTTTGTGTGGCACAGCATATGAATTATTTTGAGGTGAAATTTTGCGCATTGGTAAAAATGCACTGTTGTCTACGCCAGTGATTTTTTTGGGATTTCGAAAAACATTTTCTATTTTTTCACAATAAATAGTTACATGTATCTCGGTCTCTATTTTAACTCTCTGGTATTGGAGTTTTATTATGGTCGAGAAGGAATATATTTAGACCCCTTCCTGCATTTGCTACCACGTTCTACCTTCTATATCAGTGAGCAGCATGGTTAATTAGCTTTAGAGTTTTGTTTTTCAAATTTAATTAGCTTTAGAACTGGTTTCACTACGTCACATGTAAAGTAAATACCTTTTTGGGTTATACGGCTTTTAATTTTCGGTTAAGCCATAGATTGATGCACCTAGATTAACGTGGTGTCTCGAAAACTAACTCATTTCGCTTTTAGTATATAATAGATAGACTAGGTTTCTACTACTCGGACATCGATCTGCAGAGACCATGGTTACCACCTAGATTTGCTACAACAAACTTTATTCTACTTCACTGCACCCATTTATTTGGACAAAGCATCAATGAAAATGGCATGCATCAAATTTGGGTTCAGTAAGAAGTACATGTGTTGTCTTGTTCAGCTTACCGTATTTCCTGTTACAGGCCCAAGGTGTCGTAGCTTTGGGATACAATCAGTTCTCTCTATGTAGCAAGCATTTGTGCCGGTACCCAAAATGACCGCAACCATCACGTCCTCATCCCAGTAATGTGCTCCAGCTAAGGTTCCAACGGTATCGTTTACCTGTTAAGTGTGATTCAATTACTTGAAACATCATGATATAGCTTCTGAGTGGAAACAATGTCATTCTGAAGTATCAACACAAATCAGCCCATCAGAAAGCAGAGCACAGTAAAAAACAAGAACTCAGTATCGACTATGGATGTCCCAGTTCTCTCAATGTAGTTGCTACCATTTGTTTATAAAAATGTAGTTGCCACTATAAGGTGTCTTGCAGCTATGTGCATTCTTCTGATGTAGACGCCTGAAGGCAATAGATCTCTTCCCTTATTGAAAAAACTATGAGTTTAGATGCTAGCTTACCAGAGCAGATACACGCATGTCAAGCCCCTGTCTCTCCATTGCAGCATTTAGACAGGCAACTACATCCTTCCCAGCCTGTGAAGACCAACACAATGCTTCATTGTTAGCATGATCTTTGCTTCAAAAGTAAACTAACATGCTGGTCCATGTACTTTATCTTGTGACTAGAAAGCACATAATGATTCGAGCTTGGAATTTTTGTTGCTGCGACTATGTTGGTACTAAAAATGAACAAGCGATACAAAAACATGAGAAAATGTCATGGAAAAAAGGAAATCTTACAGTTCCAGAGACAGCAAAGCCCTTTGTCCACTTGATCAGAATGCCCGAATCAATGGAAGTTTGTTTTACCGGAAAGGAGAACGTAAATCCAATCTCCCGCTTCCTACCATTCTGAAGACGGAAGTTACAACCCTCCTTGGCTACAAAACTCGAAAGGCGGGCTGCAATGAAATCGAACAGTTCCTGTTCAGCAACAAATATTTAGTGTCCAATATCAAATTCTAACAAGTGTAGAACCCAATTTTATTTCTGCAAGGAGCATAAGAAATCCGTTACCTCAGTTGTACCATGCATGATTTCTTTCGGGATGGAAACTTGCTCGGACTCGCTGTCGACGACACGCCTGTCTTTACCTCCCAGCTGCACCCTCAACACTCTGAAGTTGGTGCCTCCAAGATCCAGGGCATAGAACAGCCCTGTCTCATTCCTGCAGCGTAACAATCACGACCATTCGTCTATTAACTGAACCGATAGCCATCTTAACCGGCAGATAAATTCATGAATTCCGACATGCTCTCTCACTAGGCAAATTTATCGCGATCCCGATTTCGACATGCTAAAAGCAGAGCAAGTTTAGCTGTAGTAGTAATCACAATGTCTGAATGACTAGCGAGTCGGAGGCCGAGCTGGTTGGTCAGTTACCCGGTGGGGAGCGAGTAGACGTAGCTGGGGATCATCTTGAGCTCGCTGGCGCCGTCCGCTGCGAGTCCGTCGCGCATGCCGGCGGCCATGGCGTCCGCCACGTGCCGCAGCAGGGGGAGAGGCGTCGCGCACCGCAGCCTCAGGTCGTCCAGGATGGTCGGCTTGGCCGCCGAGGCCGAGCACCGGGTCACAGCCCGCCGGCTGCGGTGCTGCACGACGACGGCCGCGGGCGGGAACGGCGAACCCACGGCGGCGGACATGCCGAGGCTGCTTGGAGCGATCTACTATGCGGTGAGTGACGGAATCGAGGAAGGTGGCAGGAGATGCTCTGTTCTGTATTTTAAGCAGGAAAAAGAAAGAAATTGCTTCTTCGCGCGCTCCGCTGGCTTCCTATTTGTCATCGAACGAGTAGAGCATTATTCTGTAGACACGTCAGCTGTTTTCGCGGTTTTTTTTTTTTTTTTTGCGGGGAGCTGTTTTCGCGGTTTTGCCGAGTCAGCACTTGGCATTTTGCAGCCATACTGCACAACCATGATAAATTGCTTTGTTAATTTCCTGGCTGCAGGTAATAATTTCATAGTTATATTGTGGGGGTAAAATGGAATGCCATGTTTATACTCCCTCTTTCGGGAATCACCCTGCGCTTTTGGAATTGGTCAAGGTATTTTTTTCTTCAATTATGACCAGCTATATATAGAAAAAAAATCAACATTACAATACAAAACACGCAGAATACAAAAATATATTCTATAATTATTTTAATAATATTTATTTTATTATAAATATTGATATTTGTGAGAGTATCAGCGTGTAATCAAATCAACGTTCTCTACGAACCGCTCCGGAGGAATAGATCGCACAGGCGATCTAGGGGCGAACGTGGTTCCCTTGCGTGCCGCCGGCGCCGCCACCGGTTCCCTCTCTCTCCGTCTGCCGCTCCAGCGGCGGGAGGGAGGGGGAACCTCGGATCTGTGCGTGCGGTGGGTGCACGGTAGGGTTAGAGTTGAGGGAGACGCCGCCGAGGCTGCCGCGGTGGTTTCGCGTCGGAATAAGGTTCCCCGGACTCCGGTCGCAGTCAGGCGCGGCTCCGGCCTTCGTCTAGGAGCCAGCGGGGTTGGGGATCCCCGGATCTCGTGGAGGTCGCGGGCTATGGTGTCTGGAGGTCCATCGGCACTGGCCGATTGGGTCCTCAGATGGGCGATGGATGCATGGAGACGAAGACCCTTCTTCCTCCTTGTCGGTATGATGTGCTGCTGCTGTTCTTCTCCTTCCTCTGCGCTGATGCTGGAGGGATATCCTGCTTTGCCCGGGCGGATGGCCCGGCCGCGGTGCTGGACCGGTCGGTTGACTCGATTTCTCTTCCTTCCGGAAGGGACACTTTTCGCGGTACTCAAAGCCAAAGATGGCGACGGCTGTTGCAGGAGGACGCAGCGTGGCGGCAATTGTACCTTGGTCGAAGATGATGACCTGCTTGCGCCTGGTTGCAGATCTTTCTGCTACAGGGGTCTTCTCTCAAGTTTCAGGGATGATGACACAGGGCTCTGGAGATCTTCATGTGTTATGGTTTTCTTAGGGTACTCTAGATGTTCGTGGTCCTTTGTGTTTGCGTTTCAGTGTGCTTATAAGGGTCAATTAATTTGTAATGTTTCGTGATTTGAACGGGAAAATTCTCAAAAAAAAAAAAAATCAACGTTCTCTAGTGAGACTTGTGATATCATTGCAGATTTTGTCGGATAGTGATAAAATTGCATTATATTTCATTAATGTCGGGCGTAGACTTTATACCAATATTTTTGGATCTAAACTTGGTGCAGTAATAATGAACGGACAATCACAAGTTCAAAATAGGCCATCACCCAATTATTGAATTGTCACCATGCATGAGTGGGCGATATATTGTCAATTGCATACGGTTCTTAAAATTGTGTGCGATAGGGTTCACAAACGAGATGGTGTCGTTGCTTCTCATGTGGATACAGGTTGGGACATGGGATGCAACTTCCCGAGGGGATTCAATGCAAAATGGTATAAGATGATAAGAAATGCGGGTTTGATTTAGCATATTTTTAGGGGCTAAAATGCCAAAATGATGACCTAGCTCCGGTCGTTGAACCTTTACTAGCTTTGTTCCAAATTGTACGATGTCTTCAAGATGGATAGATAGATAGAGCTAGTACTAGATAGAAGATAGATAGATTGAGATACATTTGATATAGATAAAATAATTGAATGTAGTGAACATATATAACTGAAATAATCCTTACAAAATGTTTGTGTCACGTGTAATTCTTCATATTGTCACCGAGTGCAAGTCAGGCAAAGGCAACAGACACAACAAGCAGAACATAGATAAGCCACACCACGACCACCATTTCAGATCACAGTTCATGCACACTTCACTCGACACGACAGGACACTGCTTGAAGCATCCATTGTTCCCTGGCGTGGCAACCAAGCCAATCAAGCTCGAATCCCGTGGCCATGGCCGCCGGGCTCCCGTCGTTCTACCTTCTACTCCTAGTCGTGGTACCGCTCTTCTACCTTGTAGTCGCTCGTCGGAGATCCAGCTCCAGCCAGCGGCTACCCCCGTCGCCGTGGGCGCTTCCGGTGATTGGACACCTGCACCACATCGCAGGCGCACTCCCGCACCGCGCCCTGCGCGACCTGGCGCGGCGCCACGGCCCGCTCATGCTGCTCCGCCTCGGCGAGCTCCCCGTGATCGTCGCCTCGTCGCCGGACGCCGCACGGGAGATCATGAAGACCCACGACGTGGCCTTCGCGACCCGTCCCGTCGGGCCCATGCTGCGCCGTGTGTTCCAGGGCGCCGACGGCCTCGTCTTCACGCCCTATGACGACGCGTGGCGCCAGCTCCGCAAGATCTGTACCGTCGAGCTCCTTAGCTCCCGCCGCGTCCACTCCTTCCGCCCGGTCCGCGAGGACGAGCTCGGCATACTCCTCCGCTCCGTCGCGTCGGAGGCATCTGTGGCAAGGCCGGTGAACCTGTCCAAGATGATCGCGGCGTTCGTCGCGGACTCCTCGGTGCGCGCCATCATCGGCTGCCGCAGGGCGGAACGAGACACGTTCCTGAGGCTGCTGGAGGAGGCGTTCAAGGTCATGCCGGGGATGAGCCTGCCGGACGTCTTCCCTTCGTCCCGTCTCGCGATGTGTCTCAGCCGCGTCCCAGTCGAGTTCGCACGCCGCCGCAGCGCCATGTTCGGCTTCATCCACACTATCATACAGGAACGCCGGGAGAGCAGAGCCGCCGCCGCCGCCGCTGAGGAACACGAGGACTTGCTTGACGTGCTCCTGAAGCTCCAGAAGGAGATGGACTTCCAGTACCCCCTCACCACGCCGAACATCAAAGCCGTCATCATCGTGAGATCTCGTTATGATCAAGCCCCAAAATGCATACTCGATCATTACTTACTATGCTTCTCTTCCAGGACTTGTTTGCCGCGGGCAGCGAGACATCGTCGACGATGCTGCAGTGGGCGATGGCCGAGCTGATGCGTAACCCAACGGTGATGCGGAAGGCACAAGAGGAGGTACGTAGAGAGCTCGTCGGCCACGACAAGGTGACGGAGGACCGCCTGACGAACCTGCACTACCTGCGGTTCGTCATCAAGGAGACGCTGCGGCTGCATCCCGCGGGGGCGCTGGTGCCGCGGGAGTGCCGCAGCCCGTGCGAGGTGCTCGGGTTCGACGTGCCCCAAGGCGCGATGGTGCTGGTTAACGCGTGGGCGATCGGCAGGGACCCAGCACACTGGGACGCGCCGGAGGAGTTCGTCCCGGAGAGGTTCGGGGAGCAAGGTGGCAGCGCCGGTAGGGACTTCAAGGGCGCGGACTTTGAGTTCACGCCCTTCGGTGCCGGCAGGAGACGGTGCCCTGGCATGTCGTTCGGCCTGGCGCACATTGAGCTCGCGCTCGCCGCGCTGCTGTTCCACTTCGACTGGGAGCTTCCGGACGGGATGGTCCCCGAGGAGATGGACATGACCGAGGTGGCCGGGCTCGCCACGCGACGGTGCTCTGACTTGGTTGTGATCGCCGTCCCCCGTGCCCTGCTGCCGATAGATCAGTAAAGTATGGCATCGTGTGTATGTGCCGGGTGTAGTCGTTTTCTTCAGAGGGTGTCTGTCGTGTGTACCATGGTTTGTTGTCTTGTGAATTGTGTTCGTATTTCTTCATTGCCAATGTATACCAGAAATATATTTTAATTAGACTATGGTGTGGAACACACATGACAAGTAATCTATCTCTGTATCTAATAATAATATAGCTACACCTATATCTTATCTATTTCTATGTCTATCCCTATGTCTATACCTAATAATAATCTAGCTATATCTATATCTAATACTAAAGACAACAAATATTCGGTGGTTTGGTATGATACGTCAACTAAATTATCCCTAAAGTCGTACATATACAATAGTTCCACCCGTAAGTAAAAAGGTTCCACTGGTTACAAACGAGAATTTCTCCTCTCACTACAAGAAAAGTGTAACACCCCAAATTTTAGAACTAAAAAAACTTTGTTTTACAAGGCCCAAAATTTAGAACCAACAAAAACTTTTTGAAAAGCTGCACTAATGTTTGTGTTTCCCTTGTTATTGCTCTGTTTGACCTTGTGTGACTCGTTGATTAAGTTGTTTGACCAAAATTATTAACCTAAATATATCAAGCCTTGGTGGTCATGTCATGACAAGAAAAATAATCCATATATCCTTTCCACTCTTATTTTTGCCAAATTCTATTTCAATAATACCTTGTTTTAGCAACAACCAAAAATACCTATTAATTGGGAAAGCAAAAGTATTTATAAAAATAAGTCTTTCTAAAACTATGGAGATCTATATATTATCTCCCACCTATATTTCAACATTGATATTTTCTAGTATTTAGCACTTATTTTCAAAACCTCTATTTTGACATCCTTTGAAAATAACACTAGTGGGAAACATATCATCCCATATATTTTCTCTAGCATAAGCTTTGACATATAAAATTATTAGCTGAGCATCCTTAACATCATCTTGTCATGGTTAAAGTGTGATCACCCAAACACATAAATATGTTGAGAGTTCTGAAAATTGTTGACTACCTTATGCCTGTGATTTGACTTGTGCTGACTTATGTGTGTGTTGATCATTTTATGTTTGTGCCTTGCTTATCTTGATTTCTTGATTTCTTGAGTGGATTGTTTCCTTGTTGATCTTGTTACTTGTTTGCATTAATTAAAATTTGAACTCAAGAATAAATTGGAGACCATGACACTACTTGTCATGTGATCTAAATTCTTAAAAATTTACAAATCAATATTTCCTTTTACAAAAATCCAGAGGAGAGATGATATGAACTCTCACCTCTTATTCTTATATCTTCCCTCTCAAAAACATATATTCAAAAGCTTATATTTCAAATTCTATTCTTTCTTTGATTCTTTAAATTATCAAATACACCAATTTATACTTCAACAATAAATTCAAAGAAGAACCACAATCCTTGATAAATGAATAAAGATCAAATCATAAACACATTCATCCAAATTCAAATTTAAATCTCACACAGGAGTTCTGTCGAACTCCTAGTGTGCAGAGAATTGAATTCACTCGAATTCGAGATGAACCTGAGCCAAATTCACTTGTTTTTCACTCAAACCTCTCACACTCACTCACTCTCACTCGCCCTCACTCACCAGTGCACTTGTGCACGAGGTTCGGCCACGTTAGCCAGCTGAACGCCGGCCATGCCGTCGTCTCTCATCCCGGTCGTCCCCACCTGCAAAAGAGAAAGAAAAGGAGGTGTGGCACTGGCCAGCACCGCGCCACCCCACTGCCCTGCTCCCCACTCCCGTTGGGCAAGGCCATGCACGCGAGAGCTCGCCTCTGCCGACCAAAATCGTCCACGTCCTCCCCCGCTCGCCATGCCCATGGACACCACGGTGTCCACGACCACCACTGAACCCCAGCAAGCACCACTCGACGTGGCCTCGCCTGCTCCTGGCCTCGGCCCCGTGGACATGCCCACGCCACGTCCTCCACCCCGCACTGCCTCAGCATTCCGTCGAGCACCGTTCGTGCGTCCACAGACACCTACCACCCCAAGCTCGCCATGGCCGCACCTCTGCACACGACGCACACCCTTGACCCCTAACGCCGTCCGTAGACGTTGCAGAACTGCCCAGACCACCAATGGCGCACCTCCGCGTCGCCCAGCTCGCTCGCAAGCCGTACCTACCATGCCGGACCTCCGGCTATAAAATCCCCCGCCCTGGACTCACAACTCGTCACTCCTGCTCTCTGCTCTCTCCCCCTTGCTCCACCCTCTCCAGTGCATCTCCAGTAGGCGAGCACGCCGCTGCGGCTCACTGCTGCCGTAGCCAAGCACGGCCAGGCACTGCCGGAGCCGAGGTCGATGTCGACCACGGCCATGTCGTGCCCTCTCCCCTTTCTTCTCCCTCTCCCTCGCATTAGCACCTCCATTAAAACCGCCCTCACACGCCGCGGTTTCCCCCTTTTCCATGCACAGGAGCGCCGCCAGGACGTCGCCGGAGTTCGGACAAGCCCGAGAACGCCGTCGAGATCGTCGCCGGCAACTAGGCCATCCTCGACACGCACGAGTCCTACCCCGAGCTTCCCCAGGCCGCCTCAGCCGATTCCGACCGTCTCCGATGCCTCCCAAGCCCTCTAGATGAGCCTCCGGCCCGCCTCCGTCGTCTCTGGCCACGGCGGCGCCGCCGATTTAAGGTCGCCGCCGGCGCGCCCCTCTCCCAGCGTTGGATCACGATCCAACGTCAGCTTACCTGTTCAGTTTAGTTAAGCCGCTGACGGGACGGTCCCACCCGTCAGGGTTTTAACCTTTTTTCACGCGGGGAAAATATAAAGCTGGGCCAAGCCCAGTGGGCTGGTAGCCTTCTCGGCCCAGTTATTTTTTCTCTCCACTTTAGAATTTAGGATTTAACAGAGAACTTTTTAATCTGTATGCATGTTTAAAATTCAATATCTCGAGATTTATAAGTCCAAATAATATGAATCAAAACTCTCTGGAATGCTTGTGAAATTTTCTGTGCATCTAAGCTAGTTTCACCTTGTTTTGATTAATATTAAATGCATGCTAATTAAAACCATACACAAATGTAATTAGCTTAACATGGGTGTTTATATTCTCTGTTAGTCCAAATTTAGTAAATCCAATTTTTTTAGCTTAGTATTACAGTAACTTAGCTACCTTAATTTTTGTAGAATTTATTATGCAACTATAATTGTTTAGCAATTGATTGAAGATTGTTAGCTCTTCTTCACTAGAACATTTTTAGTGGTTAAATGGTTAATCCAATTGAGTTGAAACCAATTGTGTTAGCTTCTAGTACTAAAAGAGAACCCACGTCTAGCCTTGAATAATTGTTTGGTTAACAGAACATTTTATGTGCAAGATTTAGTAAAGATGTTGTATTCTGCCTTTAATAAAAAGAAGTGATTTAAGTGCCTTCACTAGAATATTGTTGTTGTGTTATGTGATGCATGTTTAGGTGTTGTTTCATGCTTGTTTATGTTGCTCGACTTGCAAGTGTATGTTAGTACTGTTAGTAGGTTTGATTTGAGTTAGTCTTGTGTTGTTAAGTGGTGATTAAAAACCTTAATAATTGTTTAGTTATGCTTGAGTTGTTTGATAACTTACATGAGCTTAATAACCACTTTCAACTAGAAATGTTAGCTACTGGTTGTTTAAGTTTATTAATAATGCTTAGCCTTGCAAGTTAGTAGTAATGCCTTAAAATTGCCTAATCACTACTTTAACCCTTTTTGTAGAAAATAAATGTTGTTGTAGTTGGCAACCTTGTTTGGTAAATATTGGTCTTGCACCATGCTTGTTGATTGTTAGTTGCTTCCTGTCAAACCCTATCTTAGTAAAGGGTTTTGACCTAAAGAGTTTACTTGATGACTTAACTTTTGTCTGAAGTATTTCCTGTTTAGGAAAGGTGCTTGGTGTTTACTTTAGCTAAAGTAGTTTTGTGCTCTATGTTTATAGCATGTTTGTGGTGTCATATTTCCGTTAGTATGATGCCCATGAGTCTATGACTTGATAAAAGGGCTTGTTAGGAAGCACTGCTTTGTTAGCAGAGGATGAAACTTGTATTAAGTGTCCTCCAATTAAGTTTAACTAGTGTCTTTGGTTGTTTAGAAAATGTGCTTAGTTGGTTGCTTGAATGATTAATTTTATGCTTGTGATTTGTTACTTGTTGTGTATCATTTGTGGTTTTGTTTGGTGTATTGAGTGTTGTTTATTTCCCTGTTTGCGACGCTAGATATTGACGCTACCGGAGTCGCCGATGAAGAGGATTTATTTGAGAAGTGTGGGAATTCATTTATATTGATCAACAAGGAGAAGTCCAGGGATATTATGTTGAAACCAGGCAAGCTACTTTCTGAGCTTTGCACCCCATTTATATGATGCATCGATATTTTGAGAATGCGTGATTTATTCAAAGCAACTTGTTTTCGAAATTATATGAAAAACTATTTTGCCACATAGCTATATAAGCACACTATAGTGCTCATCAAATTATAGGATGGGAAAATGTTTCTTTCAAAAAATCCTTTGTGGTATCCTTGGTTGGATATCGGTATGCCGAAGGGTCGGCAAGATGAGAAAGTGGACAGTGTTGGTTTTATTTAAAAGCTCATTGTGTCTGGGTACTTACGTCGACCAACCTAACTTGTGCGACACTCCTACCCCAAATATGGGACAGGGCTTAGTCATATAGTTTGCTCATTTTAGTATGGGATGCCTCAACAACGGAGGTGACTCCGTTCCATGAGGGGGATGGTTCGGTGACCTAACCCTGACCTGGGTCCTCGCTCACAAATGGATGAGGAGGATAGAAGTTGCCACCATACAACGCCAGACAGAACTACGAGTCCTCACATTTAGGTTCCGAAGGGCTGGACTAAGTGTCGATGGAATGTGTCGTAGCGGCAGGGTCCTGTACTAACGTGAGCAAAGGAAAGGCTAGGGTCGGTAACTCAACTTCGCATACACCTTGTATGGCGGGACGTGGCTGACACGATGGGTTACCGAATGGGTGTGGGTAAAGCGTACTACCTCTGCAGAGTGTAAAACTATTCGAATAGCCGAGTCCTCGGTCATGGACAGTTGGGAGGCCTACCGAGATCATGAGCAAAGTGTTGAGTTTTGAAAACCAAATGGTTTATACGACAGCTATACTAAAGGACATGTATGAGCTTGTCGGTGTTGTTTGACCATGAAGGGCTATGGTCGGGAAAAAAGAGGAGTTTTTGGAAAAATGATCATGATGGATATTTCTAGAAAAGTTCTAAAATTCTTCTTACCCTTTTTCAACAAAGAACACAGAGATTTCAAAGCAAAGTTTTCCTAAACAAAAGTCTATTGTTTTCAATAAAGGTATAGGGATTTCAAAACAAAGTTTTATTAAACAAAAATCTATCCATTTGTTTTCAACAAAGGTATAAAGATGTTTTCAAAAATAAAAGATTTTTATTAAAATAAAAATGATGCTAGTGCATGCTCATGTGGGGTAGTTTGCGAAGTACATCCAATGTACTCATAATGGTTTCGTCCCTGGCATTCGTGCGATGCCAGATCTCAAGGAGCACTATGAAGAGGAAGACTATGACGACGTCTCTGCGAACTAGGGCGCTTCCCAGTCAGCTACCTGTAGGGTTGTGGCAAATGACTTGGGCTCCACGTTGTTTGATGATTTCCGCTGCAAGTACCAGTTGAAGTTTAGGACTTCACTCAAGTAAGTAAATTCATTCGGTATTTATGGATGTTCTTTTGATACCAGTTTGATTGTACTCAGCGACACACTGATCATGGGATCGCTGATGTTGTAGGCACAAGGGTATTTCGGACAGCTAGTCCGAGGTCCCCGCAGACTTGGTATCAGAGCCATCCTGACTGTAGGAGACCTTAGTTAGCATGGATGTTAGTTAGGAAAGGAAATATTTTGTTGAAAACCTATTACTACCAAAAATATATTTTATCTAGGGAAGTCCAAAAATGACTTCCATTCTTCTCACCTCTTCAAATATTTCTAAGTCTTACCTCTCCATTTGAAAATTTTCAAAGATTTTTCAATTATCTCTTCCCGTTCAAACCAAGGTATATACATGACAATGAATCCAAGTGAGACCTACTTAGCTAGAACCTAGAAGAAGAGGTTCCCGCTCAAGACCTCAACTACGATACTCTGGTTTCTACACCGAGGTGATGAAATGAAGACATCAGCAACCATGTTTAACCAAGACCCATAGGAAAAACATATGATAGGAACCTTTGGTTGTACTACCCGACTACCACGAGTATTAGGCTCCTTTGGTTCTAAATATACCTGGTGTGTTGTTTGTTTGTGTGTACTCTGCTTGTGTGTTGTTTCATGTGTGTTTCACCATCATGCCTTGTCGGCAACACAAAGTAACCCTATAGTGCACCTTTTTATAAACATCCTTTTTTGTTTTCAAACAAAGGCTTTTGGCCTCTTGGCCATAGATGCACCTTGCTACTGATATAAACCCGTCTAGGAAACCTTTCTAAAATGTTTTCCCTCATCGACCAACATTGAAGATTATCTAAGCGAAATTAAAGCAAGAATCAAGCACCATCAATGTCACCTGCTGGACAATCTCCTTATTCAGCTGCCTCGACCCATCAAACCAAGGGAGGATGCAAGAACACAAATGAAGACTACTGACATGAAGCTTTCTTTTCTAACTTTTTAAGACTAACTGTGAATGTGACCTTTGGACATTCGTCGAGCCGCAAACTAAACCACCTATCTCTAGGCCCTCTGGAAGTTGTGCATCCTATACTCTACCTCTTAAGACTCTTACCAAAGCTTCGTGAAGCTCAAGAACGAAGAAAGTCATCAATGAAGTTCCTCCTTTACTCAGCTGAAGAAGGACAAGAATGAAGACAACCAACCAACCAGCGGGATACTCGGAAGAATCAAACGACGGAAGCACTTGCAGCTGACTTCATCAACACCAAGCAAGATGAGACGCAACCAGAAGTTTCTAACATCCTCCTACTAACTAGAAACCGGAAATAGTGAAGTACACAGACTTGACACATCCTGAACACAACGCGTCCTTATCCGCGATCCTCGCAAGGCGACAATATCAGAATGTGATATCTCACCAAGGAGCGACAACCAAGATGAAGATGGTCAAGCTACCTAAGAAGAACGATGCCTCCAAGTCAACTCCAGCTGCAGCTTTCAGCATGACCGTGCAAAATCCCTTCTTAAGGGGGAAGACATGCACTACGTATACCAGAACGTGTTAGTTCCTTGCGCCTTAACCTTCTAGTATCTAGAAAAAAACCAACTGAGCTCTCCAACAGCGTCGATCGTGAAGTCAACCCCATCATCAAGGTTCTGAACTCAGCACAGAAGATTATCAACAAAGGAAGCCCTCACAACCTCAAGTCGTCAAGATCCAGAAGGCCACCTCATTGAAGAAGCAACGACCTCAGAAGTATAGCCAGACCAAAACCCTTGCCCTCGAACTCACCTAGTACACCGCCTAGCCAATCTTGAGGACGAGATTTATTTTAAGGGGGGAAGGATCTGTAACACCCCAAATTTTGGAACTAAGAAAAACTTTGTTTACAGGCCCAAAATTCAGAACCAACAAAAACTTTTTGAAAAGCTGCACTAATGTTTGTGTTTCCCTTGTTATTGCTCTGTTTGACCTTGTGTGACTCGTTGATTAAGTTATTTGACCAATAATTATTAAACTAAATATATCAAGCCTTGGTGATCATGTCATGACAAGAAAAATAATCCATATATCCTTTCCACTCTTATTTTTGCCAAATTCTATTTCAATAATACCTTGTTTTAGCAACAACCAAAAATACCTATTAATTGGGAAAGCAAAAGTATTTATAAAAATAAGTCTTTCTAAAACTATGGAGATCTATATATTATCTCCCACCTATATTTCAACATTGATATTTTCTAGTATTTAGCACTTATTTTCAAAACCTCTATTTTGACATCCTTTGAAAATAACACTAGTGGGAAACATATCATCCCATATATTTTCTCTAGCATAACCTTTGACATATAAAATTATTAGCTGAGCATCCTTAACATCATCTTGTCATGGTTAAAGTGTGATCACCCAAACACATAAATATGTTGAGAGTTCTGAAAATTGTTGACTACCTTATGCCTGTGATTTGACTTGTGCTGACTTATGTGTGTGTTGATCATTTTATGTTTGTGCCTTGCTTATCTTGATTTCTTGATTTCTTGAGTGGATTGTTTCCTTGTTGATCTTGTTACTTGTTTGCATTAATTAAAATTTGAACTCAAGAATAAATTGGAGACCATGACACTACTTGTCATGTGATCTAAATTCTTAAAAATTTACAAATCAATATTTCCTTTTACAAAAATCCAGAGGAGAGATGATATGAACTCTCACCTCTTATTCTTATATCTTCCCTCTCAAAAACATATATTCAAAAGCTTATATTTCAAATTCTATTCTTTCTTTGATTCTTTAAATTATCAAATACACCAATTTATACTTCAACAATAAATTCAAAGAAGAACCACAATCCTTGATAAATGAATAAAGATCAAATCATAAATACATTCATCCAAATTCAAATTTAAATCTCACACAGGAGTTCTGTCGAACACCTAGTGTGCAGAGAATTGAATTCACTCGAATTCGAGATGAACCGAGCCAAATTCACTTGTTTTTCACTCAAACCTCTCACAGCTCACTCACTCTCACTCGCCCTCACTCACCAGTGCACTTGTGCACGATGTTCGGCCACGTTGGCCAGCTGAACGCCGGCCACGCCATCGTCTCTCATCTCAGCCGTCCCCACCTACAAAAGAGAAAGAAAAGGAGGCGCGGCACAGGCCAGCACCGTGCCACCCCTGCTCCCCGCTCCCGTTGGGCAAGGCCATGCACGCGAGAGCTCGCCCTGCTGACCAAAATCATCCACGTCCTCCCCTGCTCGCCATGCCCATGGACACCACGGTGTCCACGACCACCACTGCACCCCAGCAAGCACACTCGACGTGGCCTCGCCTGCTCCTGGCCTCGACCACGTGGACATGCCCACGCCACGTCCTCTACCCCGCACTGCCTCCAGCATTCCGTCGAGCACCGTTCGTGCGTCCACGGACACCTACCACCCCAAGCTCGCCATGGCCGCACCTCTGCACACGACGCACGCCCTTGACCCCTAACACCGTCCGTAGACGTTGCAGAACTGCCCAGACCACCAATGGCGCACCTCCGCATCGCCCAACTCGCTCGCAAGCCGTACCTACCACGCCGGACCTCCGGCTATAAAATCCCTCGCCCTGGACTCACAACTCGTCACTCCTGCTCTCTGCTCTCTCCCCCTTGCTCCACCCTCTCCAGTGCATATCCAGTAGGCGAGCACGCCGCTGCGGCTCAGTGATGCCGTAGCCAGGCACGGCCAGGCGCTGCCGGAGCCAAGGTCGATGTCGACCACGGCCATGTCGTGCCCCTCACCCCTTTCTTCGCCCTCTCCCTCGCATTAGCACCTCCATTAAAACCGCCCTCACACGCCGCGGTTTCCCCCTTTTCCATGCACAGGAGCGCCGCCAGGACGTCGCCGGAGTTCGGACAAGGCCGAGAACGCCGTCGAGATCGTCGCCGGCAACAGGCCATCCTCGACACGCACGAGTCCTACCCCGAGCTTCCCCAGGCCGCCTCAGCCGATTCCGACCGTCTCCGACGCCTCGCAAGCCCTCTAGGTGAGCCTCCAGCCCGCCTCCGTCGTCTCTGGCCACGGCGGCGCCGCCGATTTAAGGTCGCCGCCGGCGCGCCCCTCTCCCAGCCGTTGGATCGCGATCCAACGTCAGCTTACCCGTTCAGCTTAGTTAAGCCGCTGACGGGCCGGTCCCACCCGTCAGGGTTTTAACCTTTTTTCACGCGCGGGAAAAATATAAAGCTGGTCCAAGCCCAGTGGGCTGGTAGCCTTCTCGGCCCAGTTATTTTTTCTCTCCTCTTTAGAATTTAGGATTTAACAGAGAACTTTTTAATCTGTATGCATGTTTAAAATTCAATATCTCGAGATTTATAAGTCCAAATAATATGAATCAAAACTCTCTGGAATGCTTGCGAAATTTTCTGTGCATCTAAGCTAGTTTAACCTTGTTTTGATTAATATTAATTGCATGCTAATTAAAACCATACAGAAATGTAATTAGCTTAACTTGGGTGTTTCTGATTCTCTGTTAGTCCAAATTTAGTAAATCCAATTTTTTGGCTTAATATTACAGTAACTTAGCTACCTTAATTTTGGTAGAATTAATTATGCAACTATAATTGTTTAGCAATTGATTGAAGATTGTTAGCTCTTCTTCACTAGAATATTTTTAGTGGTTAAATGGTTAATCCAATTGAGTTGAAACCAATTGTGTTAGCTTCTAGTACTAAAAGAGAACCCAAGTCTAGCCTTGAATAATTGTTTGGTTAACAGAACATTTTATGTGCAAGATTTAGTAAAGATGTTGTATTCGCCTTTAATAAAAAGAAGTGATTTAAGTGCCTTCCTAGAATATTGTTGTTGTGTTATGTGATGCATGTTTAGGTGTTGTTTCATGCTTGTTGATGTTGCTCGACTTGCAAGTGTATGTTAGTACTGTTAGTAGGTTTGATTTGAGTTAGTCTTGTGTTGTTAAGTGGTGATTGAAAACCTTAATAATTGTTTAGTTATGCTTGAGTTGTTTGATAACTTACATGAGCTTAATAACCACTTTCAACTAGAAATGTTAGCTACTGGTTGTTTAAGTTTATTAATAATGCGTAGCCTTGCAAGTTAGTAGTAATGCCTTAAAATTGCCTAATCACTACTTTAACCCTTTTTGTAGAAAATAAATGTTGTTGTAGTTGGCAACCTTGTTTGGTAAATATTGGTCTTGCACCATGCTTGTTGCTTCCTGTCAAACCCTATCTTAGTAAAGGGTTTTGACCTAAAGAGTTCACTTGCTGACTTAACTTTTGTCTGAAGTATTTCCTGTGTAGGAAAGGTGCTTGGTGTTTACCTTTAGCTAAAGTAGTTTTGTGCTCTATGTTTATAGCATGTTTGTGGTGTCATATTTCCGTTAGTATGATGCCCATGAGTCTATGACTTGATAAAAGGGCTTGTTAGGAAGCACTGCTTTGTTAGCAGAGGATGAAACTTGTATTAAGTGTCCTCCAATTAAGTTTAACTAGTGTCTTTGGTTGTTTAGAAAATGTGCTTAGTTGGTTGCTTGAATGATTAATTTTTTGCTTGTGGTTTGTTACTTGTTGCTTCATTTGTGGTTTTGTTTGGTGTATTGAGTGTTGTTTATTTCCATGTTTGCGACGCTATGTATTGACGCTATCGGAGTCGCCGATGAAGAGGATTTATTTGAGAAGTGTGGGAATTCATTTATATTAATCAACAAGGAGAAGTCCAGGGATATTATGTTGAAACCAGGCAAGCTACTTTCTGAGCTTTGCACCCCATTTATATGATGCATCGATATTTTGAGAATGCGTGATTTATTCAAAGCAACTTGTTTTCGAAATTATATGAAAAACTATTTTGCCACATAGCTATATAAGTACACTATAGTGCTCATCAAATTATAGGATGGGAAAAATGTTTCTTTCAAAAACTCCTTTGTGGTATGCTTGGTTGGATATCGGTATGCCGAAGGGTCGGCAAGATGAGAAAGTGGACAGTGTTGGTTTTCTTTAAAAGCTCATTGTGTCTGGGTACTTACGTCGACCAACCTAACTTGTGCGACCACTCCGACAGGGCTTAGTTATATAGTTTGCTCATTTTAGTATGGGATGCCTCAACAACGGAGATGACTCCGTTCCATGAGGGGATGGTTCGGTGACCTAACCCTGACCTGGGTCCTCGCTCTCAAATGGATGAGGAGGATAGAAGTTGCCACCATACAAAGCCAGACAGAACTACGAGTCCTCACATTTAGGTTCCGAAGGGCTGGACTAAGTGTCGATGGAATGTGTCGTAGCGGCAGGGTCCTGTACTAACGTGAGCAAAGGAAAGGCTAGGGTCGGTAACTCAACTTCGCATACACCTTGTATGGCGGGACGTGGCTGACACGATGGGTTACCGAATGGGTGTGGGTAAAGCGTACTACCTCTGCAGAGTGTAAAACTATTCAAATAGCCGAGTCCTCGGTCATGGACAGTTGGGAGGCCCTACCGTGATCATGAGCAAAGTGTTGCGTTTTGAAAACCAAATGAGTTTATACGACAGCTATACTAAAGGACATGTATGAGCTTGTCGGTGTTGTTTGACCATGAAGGGCTATGGTCGGGAAAAAAGAGGAGTTTTGGAAAAATGATCATGATGGATATTTCTAGAAAAGTTCTAAAATTCTTCTTACCCTTTTTCAACAATGAACACAGATATTTCAAAGCAAAGTTTTGCTAAACAAAAGTCTATTGTTTTCAATAAAGGTATAGGGATTTCAAAACAAAGTTTTATTAAACAAAAATCTATCCATTTGTTTTCAACAAAGGTATAAAGATGTTTTAAAAAATAAAAGATTTTTATTAAAATAAAAATGATGCTAGTGCATGCTCATGTCGGGGGTAGTTTGCGAAGTACATTCCAATGTACTCATAATGGTTTTGTCCCTAGCATTCGTGCGATGCCAGATCTCAAGGAGCACTATGAAGAGGAAGACTATGACGACGTCTCTTCAAACTAGGGCGCTTCCCAGTCAGCTGCCTATAGGGTCGTGGCAAATGACTTGGGCTCCACGTTGTTTGATGATTTCCGCTGCAAGTACCAGTTGAAGTTTATGACTTCACTCAAGTAAGTAAATTCATTTGGTATTTATGGATGTTCTTTTGATAGCAGTTGATTGTGCTCAGCGACACACTGATCATGGAATCGATGATGTTGTAGGCACAACGGTATTTCGTACAGCTAGTCCGGGGTCCCCACAGACTTGGTATCAGAGCCATCCTGACTGTAGGAGACCTTAGTTAGCATGGATGTTAGTTAGGAAAGGAAATATTTTGTTGAAAACCTATTACTATCAAAAATATATTTTATCTAGGGAAGTCCAAAAAAATGACTTCCATTCTTCTCACCTCTTCAAATATTTCTAAGTCTTACCTCTCCATTTGAAATTTTTCAAAGATTTTTCAATTATCTCTTCCCGTTCAAACCAAGGTATATACATGACGATGAACCCAAGTGAGACCTACTTAGCTAGAACCCAGAAGAAGAGGTTCCCGCTCAAGACCTCAACTACGATACTCCAGTTTGTACACCGAGGTGATGAAATGAAGACATCAGCAACCATGTTTAACCAAGACCCATAGGCAAAACATATGATAGGAACCTTGGTTGTAATACCTGACTACCACGAGTATTAGGCGTCCTTTGGTTCTAAATATACCTGGTGTGTTGTTTGTTTGTTTGTGTGTACTCTGCTTGTGTGCTGTTTCATGTGTGTTTCACCATCACGCCTTGTCGGCAGCATAAAGTAACCCTATAATGCACCTTTTTATAAAATCCTTTTTGTTTTCAAACAAAGGCTTTTGGCCTCTTGGCCATAGATGCACCTTGCTACTGATATAAACCCGTCTAGGAAACCTTTCTAAAATGTTTTCCCTCATCGACCAACATTGAAGATTATCTAAGCGAAATTAAAGCAAGAATCAAGCACCATCAATGTCACCTGCTGGACAATCTCCTTATTTAGCTGCCGCGACCCATCAAACCAAGGGAGGATGCAAGAACACAAATGAAGACTACTGACATGAAGCTTTCTTTTCTAACTTTTTAAGACTAACTGTGAATGTGACCTTTGGACCTTTGTCAAGCCGCAAACTAAACCACCTATCTCTAGGCCCTCTGGAAGTTGTGCATCCTATACTCTACCTCTCAGGACTCTTACCAAAGCTTCGTGAAGCTCAAAAACCAAGAAAGTCATCAATGAAGTTCCTCCTTTACTCAGCTGAAGAAGGACAAGAATGAAGACAACCGACCAACCAACGGGATACTCGAAAAAATCAAACGACGGAAGCACTTGCAGCTGACTTCGTCAACCACCAAGCAAGATGAGATGCAACCAGAAGTTTCTAACATCCTCCTACTAACTAGAAACCGGAAATAGTGAAGTACACAGACTTGACTCATCCTGAACACAACGCGTCCTCATCCGCGACCCTCGCAAGGCGACAGTATCAGAACGTGATATCTGCCCCAAGGAGCAACAACCAAGATGAAGATGGTCATGCTACCTAAGAAGAACGATGCCTCCAAGTCGACTCCAGCTGCAGCTTTCAGCATGACCGTGCAAAATCCCTTCTTAAGGGGGGAAGACATGCACTACGTATACCAGAACGTGTTAGTTCCTTGCGCCTTAACCTCGTAGTATCTAGAAAACAACCAATTGAGCTATCCAACAGTGTCGATCGTGAAGTCAACCCATCATCAAGGTTCTGAACTCAGCACAGAAGATTATCAACAAAGGAAGCCCTCACAACCTCAAGTCGTCAAGATCCAGAAGGCCACCTCATTGAAGAAGCAACGACCTCAGAAGTATAGCCAGACCAAAACCCTTGCCCTCGAACTCCCCTAGTACACTGCCTAGCAAATCTCGAGGATGAGATTTATTTTAAGGGGGGAAGGATCTGTAACACCCCAAATTTAGAAACTAAGAAAAACTTTGTTTTACAAGGCCCAAAATTCAGAACCAACAAAAACTTTTAGAAAAGCTGCACTAATGTTTGTGTTTCCCTTGTTATTGCTCTGTTTGACCTTGTGTGACTCGTTGATTAAGTTGTTTGACCAATAATTATTAACCTAAATATATCAAGCCTTGGTGATCATGTCATGACAAGAAAAATAATCCATATATCCTTTCCACTCTTATTTTTGTCAAATTCTATTTCAATAATACCTTGTTTTAGCAACAACCAAAAATACCTATTAATTGGGAAAGCAAAAGTATTTATAAAAACAAGTCTTTCTAAAACTATGGAGATCTATATTATCTCCCACCTATATTTCAACATTGATATTCTCTAGTATTTAGCACTTATTTTCAAAACCTCTATTTTGACATCCTTTGAAAATAACACTAGTGGGAAACATATCATCCCATATATTTTCTCTAGCATAACCTTTGACATATAAAATTATTAGCTGAGCATGCTTAACATCATCTTGTCATGGTTAAAGTGTGATCACCCAAACACATAAATATGTTGAGAGTTCTGAAAATTGTTGACTACCTTATGCCTGTGATTTGACTTGTGCTGACTTATGTGTGTGTCGATCATTTTATGTTTGTGCCTTGCTTATCTTGATTTCTTGAGTGGATTGTTTCCTTGTTGATCTTGTTACATGTTTGCATTAATTAAAATTTGAACTCAAGAATAAATTGGAGACCATGACACTACTTGTCATGTGATCTAAACTCTTAAAAATTTACAAATCAATATTTCCTGTTACAAAAATCCGGAGGAGAGATGATATGAACTCTCACCTCTTATTCTTATATCTTCCCTCTGAAAAACATATATTCAAAAGCTTATATTTCAAATTTTATTCTTTCTTTGATTCTTTAAATTATCAAATACACCAATTTATCCTTCAACAATAAATTCAAAGAAGAACCATAATCCTTGATAAATGAATAAAGATCAAATCATAAACATCATTCATCCAAATTCAAATTTAAATCTCACACAGGAGTTCTGTCGAACACCTAGGGTTCAGTTCTGTCGAACACCTAGTGTTCAGAGAATTGAATTCACTCAAATTCGAGATGAACCCGAGCCAAATTCACTTGTTTTTCACTCAAACCACTCACAGCTCACTCACTCTCACTCGCCCTCACTCACCAGTGCACTTGTGCACGAGGTTCGGCCACGTTGGCCAGCTGAACGCCGGCCACGCCGTCGTCTCTGACCCCGGCCGTCCCCACCTGCAAGAGAGACAGAAAAGGAGGCGCGGCACTGGCCATCACCGCGCCACCCCACTGCCCCTGCTCCCCGCTCCCGTTGGGCATGGCCATGCACGCGAGAGCTCGCCTCTGCCGACCAAAATCGTCCACGTCCTCCCCTGCTCTCCATGCCCATGGACACCACGGTGTCCACGACCACCACTGCACCCCAGCAAGCACCACTCGACGTGGCCTCGCCTGCTCCTGGCCTCGGCCCCGTGGACATGCCCACGCCATGTCCTCTACCCCGCACTGCCTCTAGCATTCCGTCGAGCACTGTTCGTGCGTCCACGGACACCTACCACCCCAAGCTCGCCATGGCCGTACCTCTGCACACGACACACGCCCTTGACCCCTAACGCCGTCCGTAGATGTTGCAGAATCGCCCAGACCACCAAAGGCGCACCTCCGCGTCGCCCAGCTCGCTCGCAAGCCGTACCTACCACGCCGGACCTCTGGCTATAAAATCCCCCGCCCTGGACTCACAACTCGTCACTCCTGCTCTTTGCTCTCTCCCCCTTGCTCCACCCTCTCCAGTGCATCTCCAGTTGGCGAGCACACCGCTGCGGCTCAGTGATGCCGTAGCCAAGCACGGCCAGGCGCTGCCAGAGCCGAGGTCGATGTCGACCACGGCCATGTGATGCATATAAAATGCATACATGAACTTTGCACTATATCACTCATATTCCAATCATATTTGCATCATATAAGGGTTATAACACTGTTATTTAATGATTTTAGGAAATAAAATAATTGTTTCCTATTTTTATGGAATAAACACTATTTTTTCCTTTTATGTTTCCGGGACCCAAACGTCGTCAGAAAAATATGGAAAAATACGGAGGTCATTATTTTGGAAGGAAGAAGACGTAGGAGCGAAGGAATCAAGCAAACAGAGCCCGAAAGGCCAAAAGGGGGTGTCCCACGCGACCCTTGTACCTGGCCACGTGGGGCCCACCATTTTGGGCTTCGGAGCTCCACAGCCGTCGATATTTTCTCCACCGCCTTCGTCTTGACCTAAAAACGCATATAAAAGAAGTCCCACGGCGTTCTCGAAAACAAGCGTCGCCATATCACAGAAACACGAAAAAACGAAGATCTGGAGCTGCAGATTGGAGGGGGAAAACTCCGGCGGGGCGCTGCCGGCGTGGTCTCCATCTCTCCATCGACATCTCCACCATCTCCATCATGAAGAGGGAGTAGTCCACCTCTGGACTATGGGTTTGTGGATGTAACTTATGTATCTCTCCTCTCTCTTGAGCTTCACTAATGAGTACCGTATGAGCTGCTGAACATGATTACGGTCATATTTGTATTACCTATGTGGTGGATCTTTTTGTGAGTTAATATATGTTGAGATTGCAAATGTTTGTTTAAGTTATGAGTATAGAGGCATATTATGTACCCTGTTCTTATCTAGTTGTTATGATCAAGCATGTTTATGAGGGCGTGTGTGGGGTGATGTGTGCATTAGTTGGAGTAACGGGGGGTGGTGAGTGTGGTAAGCTGACAACTGAAATATCGCGATCCACTTGGGTGTTTACCTTACTTTGTTGCCTCACTAGGGATAAACAAAAATACCATGCTACCGTAGATGTGGGTGTGACCATTGCCACTACTCCATGACTAGATCTAGCATGTTCTTATTTTCACTTCATGTCATGATACTTAAAGCTATACTCTGATTTATCTTAATTGCTAATGTGTTATGATTTAGTTCGCATCTTGGTGGAGTATAAGAGAGATTAATAACCAAAAGATCTCTATTTAGGACGTGATGCCCATATAATTAGTAACTTGATATCAAACTTTGTGTTGCAATCTCATATGTCAACTCTATGTGTCCATTGTCTGCCAAACCATTAAAAGAGAGAGTGCATTTATGAAACCATGAACCCCGGTCCATTTTTTAATCATAAGAAACACCTTTCCAACCACTTTTACCACTTTTCCATTTTCTGCCATTATTACATCTGAAAATACAAAAACACTTTTCCATCTTGCATTCATCATAAAAAACCAAAAAATATCATTTACCATTGTTATCATCATCCTTGCACATTCATCCACCACCATTGCATATTTATTTCTTGTTTGCATTGCATATTTATCTTGATATCATTCATACACCTTGTGCTTGACAACCACAGGTGAGGTTGAGGACCAAAACAATTAACCTTGTTTTGTAGGTGACCAAAAGAAGGATAGGGAGATAGATCTTTCATTACTGATTCCCCGAGAGTTCGATATTAAACCCTCGAGTCACCCTCGTGGGGAAAACACGTCTTCCACTTACTACACACTCTGCACTTGGAGTCTCAACCTACCACATTTACTTTTGACGCAGGTCAACTACGCACCGGAGATCAAGACTGCATCTCTGCAACAGCTGTTTTCTGGCGCTGTAGATCAACCTCTTCAAGGGTCATCAAGACTGTTTTCTGGCGCCGTTGCTGGGGAATCATAGCTGAAAAGATTTGTCCAAGGAGCTCCTGCACTAGTCCTGTTTTCTAGTGCCGGATTCATCAGAACAAAGTCAACTTCATCACCAACTTGTGCTAACACCTAAGCCTGGGGAGGTTGCACCTACGTGAGCATCATCTTATCCATCTTTACCTTCAAAGCAAAATTATTTGTTTTGTCATTGTCTTGCATAATATGTGTGTTAAAGTATGGAGAAACTTTCTGGAATGGCTATGGGTAATGATTATTTTAAAAAGTATGACGCCTACTCTGAATATCAATCAACCAAAGAGGGGAATAGAGTGGGTAAATTGCTTAAAGCTCTTCACAAAATAGCTATTCAGTACATGGTATAACTTGTTGCAATAGAAGAGTTGTTAAACATTCCCATTATCAATGCAAGTATAATAGTGATCCTATAATTGCTTGTTATCGTAAAGATGAATGTTTATGCCCTGATATAGAACAAGTTGAGAAATATATTGCTTATGTTGGAGCCCATGAGATAGCCTCTCTGCTTGATAAATTTCTTACAACCAGTCATGTAGCTTGTGAAATGAAAGGGCAAGTTTCTATTATTCTCCAAATTTGCAAAAAAGAATTTAGTGACAATATTTATGTTAAAGAAAGAATTCTTGCTGCCACGGAAAGCACTAATATTTTGCAGGAAGAGGAGGATGATGAAAACATAAGCTTGGAAGAGGAAGTATGTGAAGAGGATATTGAAATGGATGTGTTACAACCTAAGCTTGGGGAAGAGTTGGATCTCCCAACTTCACCTTCAACAAATGATAGTAACACTCAAAACTCTTTTGTTATTTATGAGAACCCATGTTATGATGAGTGTGAAACTGAAAATTCTATGGTCCTATATGATAACCCATGCTATTATGATGAAACTAATAATGCTATTAGTGAACTTATGGATGACAATGAGGAGTGTTGCTTAAATGTGCTATATGATAATGCTTTAGATGATGATCCTATGCTTATTGATAATCCTCCGTGTTTAGAACTTGTTACTACTCTATGTGAGGACAAAAAGGATATACTTGCTGTTTGTGAAAATACTCTTACTAATGAGAGTCCTACTTTTTTCCTTAATTCTCCTAATAACACCATACAGGAGAAGTTTGCTTATGTTGAGAAATACTTATGTGGCTTGCAATTATCTCTAGTTCCAAATCTTTGTTGCAACCATGATATTAAGCTTGATATTGATCTTAATAACTATTTTGAAAGAGGGAAGCATGCTAATGAATTCCAAAATAAATTTAATGATCCTCATTATGTTCCCAAATTATCTAAGTTGGAAGATTCTATTGGTTATATGGTTGAGTACACTTCTACTACTTGCAACTATTATGAAAGAGGAGGTGATAAGAACCCTCTGTATGGTACTAATAATTATGGGCTGCAAGTAACTATTGTTAATATGCATTGGAAAACTTTTATTCATCGTGATTCATTCATATACAAAATGACAATGCATAGGAAGAAAGTTAGACTTCGTTGTTATTACTTTTGTGTTCTGTTTTTCTCTCAACCAGGTTTCAACTTGACTATTATTTTGATCGGTTTGAGAGCAACATGGGACCCTGGTATTATGCATGGAACACTTCCCAAGAAAGAGGGGAACATCAAAGTTCAAGCTCCCTCATGAGCTTCATCTTCAATAAACAACAAGTAAGAAGCCTAACTATATGGCTATAAAGAATGCGCTTTGCGGGAGGCAACCCGATTATTTTTATGTGTGATTTAATTTGTGTCCTCTTGCTGTATCAAGAGAGTTTGTTTTTAGCTTAGTTTATGGAGTTTTTAATAAAGTGCCAAGTTTTACCCATTTTGGTCTTGAAAAGTTGCTTATAGCTTCATCTTTAATTCTTATTCTGTAACTCCGAATGAGCTCATATTTGAACTGTAGTTGCCAAGTTTGCTAGGGTAGAAAAATACGTTTTGCTGCTGCTGTTTTTCTGGACAGATTCTGTCCCATTTTGTTTTATGCATGTTTTGAACTTGTATTTGAATCTTTTTGATTCGAATGAGTTTATGAGTAGGCATACAACATATATACTTTCTGGACATTCATATGATGTTTTGTTTAAGGATTATATGCAGCAAAAACCTATTTGTTTATCACTACTAATGCACCCCACAGAAAAGAAAATGGGAGAAACGGTGTTTTGAAGTTTTTTCACAGGGATTGGAGGAGATGCACCAAGAGTTATCCAAGGATGGTGAAGACCATAAGCTTGGGGATGTGAAGACAACCCCACTGGACCTACACACTCTCGGTTTGCACACGTCTAACTTCTGTTTTTCGATCGAAACACTTTATCGCATAAACTTGGAGCGTCTTTTTGTTTGTTTTATTTTGTGAGACCACCACATTATCATTTATATGAGAAAGAGCTACTGGAAATATGGGTTGAAATATGTTGGATGCTTTTATCATATTGGGAAAAGGGATGTTTGAGTTGATTTTTAATGATACATATAGTTGCATGATTCATGAGCTTGTTTATGAGTAATAATTTGCAAATGCTTTATCAAGAGCTATCACTTATTCATGTTTTGATGCTGAATGTTATTTTACTTGTTTAACATGGATTAGTTAGTTCTATGGACACTCATGCATGCATCTAGATGGTCAACTTTCTCCCTCTTGCTAGCCCAAACATTCCAACAAGCAAAAACTTGTTTCCAACACCTTCAACCAAAGTTATTCCAGTGAGTCCACCATATCTACCTATTAGCTTTATGCTATTCCGAGTATGTATATCATGATATTTGTGTTATCTATACCTCTGAATGAAAATGTTTATGTTATTGATTGTTATGGGAAAAGTTGGTTATATAGCTCTCACGAACTTGATGCACAACTTTATTTTATTGCATAAATAAAACATGACCCATTGTGATTAATAATATGATGCTAGTGGCTTGATAAATGTCCGAGGTTGGGAGTTAGCCCATATGTGCTGTCACATGCAAAGCTTTCAACATGCTCCTTCATCATTTAGTTGATATCATGTACTTTTGTTTATGGATGCCTATCATGGTGAAATGAGGTGGAAATGAAGTAGTTTAAATGAGTTTGTATAAATGGTTAGAGAGACGCCTGGGCCGCTAATCTAAGCCATGCATCATTCATGGTGGAAATTTACTTACATGCTATGGTGAACCGTCTGTGATGCACCTTATAAAAAAAGCTATTCCAATGGTAAATAAAAAGGGTGTTGAGGTTGTTCATCTTGTTTGTTTGTCTTGTCATTTTGATATGGGCTTGTTCCATATCCTGGGACAAGAGGTACCCCAGTTGACGCTCTTGATGATACTATTATTACTTACAATGATAGAACTTGAACTTGCTTTGTTTCCTAAGTTGAGTAATCATGGTGTAGGTACTTGTATTCAAGGGGCATGAGACACCTAACCTTTACTTTATCAAGCACACTACTCATATTTGCTTTCACATTAAACTTTAATCATTCAAGATGCTATGATAGGGGTAATGAGAGCTTGACACCAAGAATTCCACATTGCAATCATTAACTTAAGTAGAAGAGTTTGGAAGTTAGATGAAACTTATGCATGCTTTACCTCTACTCACATATACATCTTTCCAAAGTGTCCACCTTTATATTCAGATTTTCATCTACACTCTATGACCAATGTAGGATGTTCTTACTTATCATTATGCATACATGTGGTCCATATTACTATCTTCTATGTTACACTTTGTGAACTATCATTGAACATCCTTGCATTGAATACTTGATATCACTTCATAAACTATTTTGCATATTGCTACTCCTTTGAAGAATGAATCATTTGACTCTATGTAGCAGTAGCAATCATCTTTGATATCCATTGTTAGTGCTATATTGCAAAGCCCATGTTAGTTTTATCACCTTCATACTCGAGGACGAGTATTGGTTAAGCTTGGGGATGTTGATGCATGTAAAATGCATACATGAACTTTGCACTATATCACTCATATTCCAATCATATTTGCATCATATAAGGGTTATACCACTGTTATTTAATGATTTTAGGAAATAAAATAATTGTTTCCTATTTTTATGGAATTAACCCTGCGCAGGCAGAAAACCCTATTTTTTCCTTTTATGTTTCAGGGACCCAAACGTCGTCAAAAATATGGAAAAATACGAGGTCATTATTTTGGAAGGAGAAGACGTAGGAGCGAAGGAATCAAGCAAACGGAGCCCGAAGGCCAAAAGGGGGTGGCCCACGCGGCCCTGTACCTGGCCGCGTGGGGCCCACCATTTGGCCTCGGAGCTCCGCAGCCGTCGATCTTTTCTCCACCGCCTTCGTCTTGACCTAAAAACGCCTATAAAAGAAGTCCCACGGCGTTCTCGAAAACAAGCGCCGCCATAACACAGAAACACGAAAACGAAGATCTGGAGCTGCAGATTGGAGGGGGAAAACTCCGGCGGGGCGCTGCCGGCGTGGTCTCCATCTTCTCCATCGACATCTCCACCATCTCCATCATGAAGAGGGAGTAGTCCACCTCTGGACTATGGGTTTGTGGAAGTAACTTATGTATCTCTCCTCTCTCTTGAGCTTCACTAATTAGTACCGTATGAGCTGCTGAACATGATTACGGTCATATTGTAATTCCTATGTGGTGGATCTTTTTGTGAGTTAATATATGTTTGAGATTGCAATGTTTGTTTCAGTTATGAGATGCATATTATGTACCCCGTTCTTATCTACTTGTTATGATCAAGCATGTTTATGAGGCGTGTGTGGGGTGATGTGTGCATTAGTTGGAGTAACGGGGGGTGGTGAGTGCGGTAAGTTGACAACTGAAATATCGCGATCCACTTGGGTGTTTACCTTACTTTGTTGCCTCACTAGGGATAAACAAAAATACCATGCTACGGAGATGTGGTGTGACCATTGCCACTACCATGACTAGATCTAGCATGTTCTTATTTTCACTTCATGTCATGATACTTAAAGCTATACTCTGATTTATCTTAATTGCTAAGGTGTTATGATTTAGTTCGCATCTTGGTGGAGTATAAGAGATTAATAACCAAAAGATCTCTATGTTAGGACGTGATGCCCATATAATTAGTAACTTGATATCAAACTTTGTGTTGCAATCTCATATGTCAACTCTATGTGTCCATTGTCTGCACACCATTAAAGAGAGAGTGCATTTGTGAAACCATGAACCCCGGTCCATTTTTAATCATAAGAAACACCTTTCCAACCACTTTTACCACTTTTCCATTTTCTGCCATTATTAAATCCGAAAATACAAAAACACTTTTCCATCTTGCATTCATCATAAAAAACCCAAAAATATCATTTATCATTGTTATCATCATCCTTGCACATTCATCCACCACCATTGCATATTTATTTCTTGTTTGCATTGCATATTTATCTTGATATCATTCATACACCTTGTGCTTGACAACCACAGGTGAGGTTGAGGACCAAAACAATTAACTTGTTTTGTAGGTGACCAAAAGAAGGATAGGAGATAGATCTTTCACTACTGATTCCCCGAGAGTTCGATATTAAACCCTCGAGTCACCCTCGTGGGGAAAACACGTCTTCCACTTACTACACACTCTGCACTTGGAGTCTCAACCTAACCCATTTACTTTTGACGCAGGTGAACTACGCACCGGAGATCAAGACTGCATCTCTGCAACAGCTGTTTTCTTGCGCTGTAGATCAACCTCTTCAAGGGCCATCACCATGTCGTGCCCCTCTCCCCTTTCTTCTCCCTCTCCCTCGCATTAGCACCTCCATTAAAACCGCCCTCACACGCCGCGGTTTCCCCCTTTTCCATGCACAGGAGCGCCGCCAGGACGTCGCCGGAGTTTGGACAAGGCCAAGAACGCCGTCGAGATCGTCGCCGGCAACCAGGCCATCCTCGACACGCACGAGTCCTACCCCGAGCTTCCCCAGGCCGCCTCAGCCGATTCCGACCGTCTCCGACGCCTCCCAAGCCCTCTAGGTAAGCCTCCGGCCAGCCTCCGTCATCTCTGGCCACGGCAGCGCCGCCAATTTAAGGTCGCCGCCGGCGCGCCCCTCTCCCAGCCGTTGGATCGCGATCCAATGTCAGCTTACCCGTTCAGTTTAGTTAAGCCGCTGACGGGTGATGACTTGCGCGTAGTTGATGAGGAAATCTTGAGGTAGTGTTGTTTCTTCGCTCTTCAACAACGGCGCCAGCAATCAATCTTGATACCCCTGCAATGGAAAGTATATGGGGTTAAGTTGAGCCTCCAAGTGCAGAGTATATAGTAGTGGTAATAGTGTTTTCCCCACGAGGGTGACTCGAGGGTTTAATATCGAACTCTCGGGGAATCAGTAGTGGTAGATTTATCTTCTTTATCCTTCTTTTTGGTTACCTGCAAAACAAAGGTTAAATGTTTTGGTCCTCAACCTCACCTGTGGTTGTCAAGCACAAGTGTAGAATGATATCAAGATAAATATGCAATGATGGTGGATGAATATGCTAGGATGATGATGGCAATGATATATGATATATTTTTGGGTTTTTATGATGGATGCAAGGTGGAAAAGTGTTTTTGTATTTTGCGGATTTATAAATGGCAGAAAATGGCAAGGTGGCAAAAGTGGTTGGAAAGGTGTTTCTTATGATTAAAAATGGACCGGGGTTCATGGTTTCACTTATGCACTCTCTCTTTAAGTGGTGTGGCAGACAAGTGGACATAGAGTTGACATATGAGATTGCAAGCACAAAGTTTGATATCAAGTTGACAGTTATATGGGCATCACGTCCTAACATAGAGACATTTTGGTTATTAGTATCACTTATACTCCACCAAGATGCAAACTAAATCATAACACCTCAGTAATTAAGATGACTCAGAGTATAGCAATAAGTTTCATGACATGAAGTTAAAATAAGAACATGCTGGATCTAGTCATAGAGAAGAGGCTTGATCACCCTCAACCCCGGCAGCAAGGTATTTTTGTTTATCCCTAGTGAGGTAACAAAGTAAGGTAAACACCCAAGTGGATCGCGATATTTCAGTTGTCAACTTACCGCACTCACCACTCTCCGTTACTCCAACTAATGCACACATCACCCCACACACGCTCTCATAAACATGTTCGATCAAAACAAGTAGACGAGAACGGGGTACATAATATGCATCTATACTCATAACTGAAACAAACATTTGCAATCTCAACATATATTAACTCACAAAAAGATCCACCACATAGGTAATACAAATATGACCGTAATCATGTTCAGCAGCTCATACGGTACTCATTAGTGAAGCTCAAGAGAGAGGAGAGATACATAAGTTACTTCCACAAACCCATAGTCAAGAGGTGGACTACTCCCTCTTCATGGTGGAGACGGTGGAGATGTCGATGGAGATGAAGGAGACCACGCCGGCAGCGCCCCGCCGGAGTTTTTCCCCTCCAATCTGCAGCTCCAGGTCTTCGTTTTCGTGTTTCTGTGATACGGCGGCGCTTGGTTCGTGAAACGCCAGGGTACCTTTTTTATAGGCGTTTTTAGGTCAAGACGAAGGCAGTGGAGAAAGGATCGACGGCTGCGGAGCCCCGAGGTCTTCCTCCTTCCAAAATAATGATGCCTGTATTTTTCCATAATTTTTGGACGTCGTTTGGGTCTCTGAAACATAAAAGGAAAGAAATAGGGTTTTCTGCCTGCGTAGAGTTAATTCCATAAAATAGGAAACAATTGATTTATTTCCTAAAATCATTAAATAACAGTAATATAACCCTTAAAAGATGTATATATGATTGGAATATGTGTGATATAGTGCAAAGTTCATGTATGTATTTTACATGCATCAACGGGCCGGTCCCACCCGTCAGGGTTTTAACCTTTTTTCACGCGCGGGAAAAATATAAAGCTGGGCCAAGCCCAGTGGGCTGGTAGCCTTCTCGGCCCAGTTATTTTTTCTCTCCTATTTAGAATTTAGGATTTAACAGAGAACTTTTTAATCTGTATGCATGTTTAAAATTCAATATCTCGAGATTTATAAGTCCAAATAATATGAATCAAAACTCTCTGGAATGCTTGTGAAATTTTATGTGCATCTAAGCTAGTTTAACCTTGTTTTGATTAATATTAATTGCATGCTAATTAAAACCATACAGAAATGTAATTAGCTTAACATGGGTGTTTCTGATTCTCTGTTAGTCGAAATTTGGTAAATCCAATTTTTTAAGCTTTGTATTACAGTAACTTAGCTACCTTAATTTTTGTAGAATTAATTATGCAACTATAATTGTTTAGCAATTGATTGAAGATTGTTAGCTCTTCTTCACTAGAACATTTTTAGTGGTTAAATGGTTAATCCAATTGAGTTGAAACCAATTGTGTTAGCTTCTAGTACTAAAAGAGAACCCAAGTCTAGCCTTGAATAATTTTTTGGTTAACATAACATTTTATGTGCAAGATTTAGTAAAGATGTTGTATTCTGCCTTTAATAAAAAGAAGTGATTTAAGTGCCTTCACTAGAATATTGTTGTTGTGTTATGTGATGCATGTTTAGGTGTTGTTTCATGCTTGTTGATGTTGCTCGACTTGCAAGTGTATGTTAGTATTGTTAGTAGGTTTGATTTGAGTTAGTCTTGTGTTGTTAAGTAGTGATTAAAAACCTTACTAATTGTTTAGTTATGCTTGAGTTGTTTGATAACTTACATGAGCTTAATAACCACTTTCAACTAGACATGTTAGCTACTGGTTGTTTAAGTTTATTAATAATGCTTAGCCTTGCAAGTTATTAGTAATGCCTTAAAATTGCCTAATCACTACTTTAACCCTTTTTAGAAAATAAATGTTGTTGTAGTTGGCAACCTTGTTTAGTAAATATTGGTCTTGCACCATGCTTGTTGCTTGTTAGTTGCTTCCTGTCAAACCCTATCTTAGTAAAGGGTTTTGACCTAAAGAGTTTACTTTATGACTTAACTTTTGTCTGAAGTATTTCCTGTTTAGGAAAGGTGCTTGGTGTTTACCTTTAGCTAAAGTAGTTTTGTGCTCTATGTTTATAGCATGTTTGTGGTGTCATATTTCCGTTAGTATGATGCCCATGAGTCTATGACTTGATAAAAGGGCTTGTTAGGAAGCACTGCTTTGTTAGCAGAGGATGAAACTTGTATTAAGTGTCCTCCAATTAAGTTTAACTAGTGTCTTTGGTTGTTTAGAAAATGTGCTTAGTTGGTTGCTTGAATGATTAATTTTATGCTTGTGGTTTGTTACTTGTTGTGTATCATTTTTGGTTTTGTTTGGTGTATTAAGTGTTGTTTATTTCCCTGTTTGCGACGCTAGATATTGACACTACCGGAGTCGCCGATGAAGAGGATTTATTTGAGAAGTGTGGGAATTCATTTATATTGATCAACAAGGAGAAGTCCAGGGATATTATGTTGAAACCAGGCAAGTTACTTTCTGAGCTTTGCACCCCATTTATATGATGCATCGATATTTTGAGAATGCGTGATTTATTCAAAGCAACTTGTTTTCGAAATTATATGAAAAACTATTTTGCCACATAGCTATATAAGCACACTATAGTGCTCATCAAATTATAGGATGGGAAAAATGTTTCTTTCAAAAACTCCTTTGTGGTATCCTTGGTTGGATATCGGTTTGCCGAAGAGTCGGCAAGATGACAAAGTGGACAGTGTTGGTTTTATTTAAAAAGCTCATTGTGTCTGGGTACTTACGTCGACCAACCTAACTTGTGCGACCACTCCTATCCCAAATATGGGACAGGGCTTAGTCATATAGTTTACTCATTTTAGTATGGGATGCCTCAACAATGGAGATGACTCCGTTCCATGAGGGGGGGGGGGGGTGGTTCGGTGACCTAACCCTGACCTGGGTCCTCGCTCACAAATGAATGAGGGGGATAGAAGTTGCCACCATACAACGCCAGACAGAACTACGAGTCCTCAGATTTATGTTCCGAAGGGCTGGACTAAGTGTCGATGGAATGTGTCATAGCGGTAGGGTCCTGTACTAACATGAGCAAAGGAAAGGCTAGGGTCGGTAACCCAACTTCGCATACACCTTGTATGGCGGGACGTGGCTGACACGATGGGTTACCGAATGGGTGTGGGTAAAGCGTACTACCTCTGCAGAGTGTAAAACTATTCGAATAGCCGAGTCCTCGGTCATGGACAGTTGGGAGGCCTTACCGAGATCATGAGCAAAGTGTTGAGTTTTGAAAACCAAATGAGTTTATACGACAGCTATACTAAAGGACCTGTATGAGCTTGTCGGTGTTGTTTGACCATGAAGGGCTATGGTCGGGAATAAAAGAGGAGTTTTTGGAAAAATGATCATGATGGATATTTCTAGAAAAGTTCTAAAATTCTTCTTACCCTTTTTCAACAAAGAACACAGAGATTTCAAAGCAAAGTTTTCCTAAACAAAAGTCTATTCTTTTCAATAAAGGTATAGGGATTTCAAAACAAAGTTTTATTAAACAAAAATCTATCCATTTGTTTTCAACAAAGATATAAAGATGTTTTCTAAAATAAAAGATTTTTATTAAAATAAAAATGATGCTAGTGCATGCTCATGTCGGGGGTAGTTTGCGAAGTACATTCCAATGTACTCATAATGGTTTCGTCCCTGGCATTCGTGCGATGCCAGATCTCAAGGAGCACTATGAAGAGGAAGACTATGACGACGTCTCTGCGAACTAGGGCGCTTCCCAGTCAGCTGCCTGTAGGGTTGTGGCAAATGACTTGGTCTCAACGTTGTTTGATGATTTTCGCTGCAAGTACCAGTTGAAGTTTATGACTTCACTCAAGTAAGTAAATTCATTCGGTATTTATGGATGTTCTTTTGATACCAGTTTGATTGTGCTCAGCGACACACTGATCATGAGATCGCTGATGTTGTAGGCACAAGGGTATTTCGGACAGCTAGCCCGGGGTCCCCACAAAAAGGGGGCGTGTGTTTCCAAGTGCCTAGAACACATGGCAAAGGCTATAAAACACACATCAAAGACTTTGACGTATGCAACTCTTCGTCAAAGGACCGACCGGCAAAGGGTTCTTTGCTGATCGGCGAGACTTCGTCGTGTGTCAAACAAGCGTACTCGGCAAAGAAAGTAACTTGATGGTCCATGATGAAACGACATTGCTAAGTGCCTACTTCTTTGCTGAGTGTTCGAGGGGCAGCCTAAGTTTGATGGGCCGGAGTACTTGTTTACAACCCGGTTGGGGCCTAGCTGCCTAGGCAAAATATTAATAGGTTGGGCTTTGTAAATATAACGATTAGTTGGGCTACGAGAATCTATTCTTGCTTGGAACCAGTTTCTAGGAAGAAAAGAAAACACTATGTTGGGCACCGGGCAGTTTACTTTTGGTTCTTTTATCTTTGGGACTCAGAGTCACTGACAGCGACCTGAACCTATACTCTGTTTGAGCATCTATGTATTTCCGAATTCTTAAGTTAGTTGCAGTAGTGGACCTTGCGAGCTACTCCATGTTACACATCTGGAGGCTGTAGCTCGCAAGTAGATCGACACCCATGCATCTATGCGTGGCCACTTCGAGCCTCTAACTTAGCAAGCTGGCTAGCTACACCCTGGTTAGCTATATACAACGACCGACAAAGGGTGAAGTTGGCGTCCTGTCACTATGTCCTTGTCATGTCCAAGATATGTGCGTCGCCTCTGTATGCGTGTACATGTACATCACAAACTAGGTTAGGAAATCATAGAGTTGATATTTGAGAAATTTTGGATTTATAGCCCTGGATACATGTATATACGTACATGTGTGTAGCAACCAGAGAGTAGCGAGTGAGGGTCGGCAGGGCGGATCCTGACCGTTCACCAACGCGCAACATTTCAAAGGATGGCGGGCGGGAATATTACAGTGAAGTGGACGCGAAGCAACGAACCCACCTCCACTCCACTCCACTCCACCACCACATGCAATCCCTACACTACCATCATGCAGCCGCATCTTCGCGTATGAGCTTAGCTAGCACAAGCAAGCATACAACAACGTTGTAACCCTTCCTCTTCTCGCCTAACCACATCCCCACTCCCATCGATCGCGACACGCATCATCTTGCTTGTTGCCGTTTAATTTGTCTCATCTTGATTAGTTGCATCCGGCTACATACACATATATATAAATACATGTGCTTGCTTTTCCTGAGCTGATCGATCAATCGCTGGTTGCTTTTCCTTGGAGTTCGATCGTTTGGTCTGATCGAGCAGAGGCAGAGATCGTCGATCAATGGGTGGCGGCGGCGGAGGCGGCGGCGTGGTGGTGGTAGGGCGGGCGGAAATCGACACGAGGGCGCCGTTCAAGTCGGTGAAGGAGGCCGTCGCGCTCTTCGGCGAGAAGGTGCTTGCCGGGGAGCTTCTCCACGCCGGCCGGCGAATCAGCACCGAGGTACGTACATACCTCCACGGCCAGCCCGGCCAGACAGTTACGTTAAGTTGTCGATCATGCATCCTTAATTCTATCCTCCATACATGCATGCTGTTTGACTGCATGTGAATTTGCTCGATCGATGATTTTTTGTCAAAAGCAATGCCATGCCAACAACCGATCAAACCATAACATTGTTTTGATTCGAGAGAAATAGTATCCACGTATATACCCTATCTTTACACGTCGAAAGAAGGCACTTGGCCCGGTTTATGTAGAAAACATCAATACGTACGTATCATTTGTAACACATGAAACCGTTTACGAATACAATATTCGTGTTCTATTCGTTTCCGGTGTAATTAAGTGCTTTCTAGGGACAATCTATTTTTTTATTAATCCCTTTGTCCATTCTAACACGTGTTCTATTCGGTTCCGGTGTAATGAAGTGCTTTCTAGGCACAATCTATTTTTATTAATCCCTTTGTCCATTCTAACACGTATGCATGTCCAATATATATGTGCACACATAAATCTCAGTAAGAAATTACTTTGTAAACGGTGTAAATAGCATATCTTGTGTGCTCAAAAAATCATTTTTGACATCACTCTTTTTTTGTTTTTTCAATGGACACAACATAAACATAGTTTGTTTCATCACTAAGGATTGTATACATGTAAAATTCACAAATGTGTAGACTGTTAAAAAAACTAGAATTTTATTTTATCACAAAATCACTTTCTTTGACATGTTTGTTTACTATACATTCTTGAAACTAACTTTTGAGGCAGGTGTAGATGATGAAATGGTGGTTAATGTTGGTGTAAGATAAAGTTTTCTTGCTAGATAGCTTTGCTAGCTATTCCTTTCTTCCAACTCAAGAAAAATGTGTCAACAAAGCAGCCTTCCTTCTTTGCTAGCGCTGTCCATGCGTGTATGCAGTGGTTCTTCTTGTGCGCGCAAAAGGCATGTTGTCTTCTCCTACCTACAAACTCAGACACTAGAAAAGCTACAGCCATGTACAACAATATAATCCCTTTTCATTACACTAGTGAGCTAAAGTAGGACAGCGACCTAGATTGATGGGATCAGATTGGAAAGTGTGTTCATCAAGACTTTAAGGTAGGTTCCTTCCACCTGAATTAAGGCAGCAACAAAAGGTGTATCCGAAGATGCCCAGAGCCTCCATTTGATAATTTGTATATCATACAGTACTACCTCCATTTTAAAGTAGTGCTAATTTAGTGAGGTGCCCTAATGATCACCGTGAGAGAAAGGCATGCACTAGGCTTTAATTTTTTTCAATTTAGGAGTTGGTGACATAAATGTGAAAATAAGAACCAAAACTCCAAACTATATCATATACTACTTCCATTTCATCTCCTTATTGTGGAAATTGTAGAACCCTAATATTTTGTTGTTGTATTGATGTGACCCTCGTGGGGTATATAAGACAAGACTTGGGAGGCAAGATGCCTATAACATGGAGTACAAGATATCTCTAATCCTAGTCTAATACGTATCCTAACACTTATTAACTTAGACAGACGTTTAGTCAAACTACTTCCAACAACGAATACACATTTTCACATATTTATCGGTTAAATAAAATAATATGTGTAGATTTGAATGGCGAAAACATTAAATCATTTCCAGTTCAGCTGATTGGAGGACATGCTTAATTATGAAGGGGAAATAACATTTTTCTCTTTTGCCAGGTGTTTATAGTGCCTCTTTTCATGTATTTAAACAACCCACCTACAGTACCATGCAAAAACACACGGTACGAAGTGCTAACCATACATGCTAATGATGTACTATATTATCTCACCCATGATAAATGCAAACAAAACACATATGTAGAAGCAAATAGCATCAGATATGTCCTCGGAGATTAAACGATACAATCTGTACGAAACCTAAAATTCTACCACAATAAAGCGATTGATAAGATTATGTTTCTCTTGTTTTTATTCATGTTTCTTTTCTCCATCAATCGCGCGCAGAATCGAGTTACGGCGGCAAGACCAGCCGTTAACCACTACCAACCCGCCGGCGCTGCGGCTGTTAATGTGGCCGTGGTACCACCACCACCACCGCGTCACATAACGATGCCGGCGACGAGGGACTTGGACGACGCGAAGGACGAGCTGGAGAAGGAGCGGGAGGAGAAGCACAAGATGGCTGGCTGCATTCTGTCCCTCCAAGAAGAGCTGAGCAACGCCATGAGGGAGCTCAAGAAGCTCAAGGCACGCGACGAGGATGCGGCCGCCAAGATCATCGACTTGCAGGTGGAGGACCTCAAGTTCATGGAGATCAACAATCAGCAGAAGAGGATCCAGAGCACGCCAGCGAGCAGCGGCAACGTCGACATGGCCGCGAAACACACGGCCGCCGCCGCCGAATTCCAGAAGAAGAGGTACGTCACCTTTGCTGACCCGCCGACGGCAGCGTACGACCGTGCCCCATCGCCGCCGCGGCCGCTGCCGGACGTGGTGATGGAGCTGCATCCTCAGCAGCAGTACGTGCCGTCCGGCCGGCCGCAGTACCGCGAGGTGCGGTTCCAGAGGCAGGTGTCGGCCGGTCACCAGACGGTAAAGAAGGTAATGGCGGCGGCGGCGGAGGAGGAGGGGACGAAGAAGAAGAAGAAGCCGCTGATCCCGCTGGTGAGCGCGCTCTTCATGAGGAAGAAGAAGACCTCCTCCGGACACCACGACGACGGCTCTTCTGCTGTAAATCCGCGCCCGTCATTTTGATAGCATCCGTTGAGACGCATGCGGAAGTTCGTCAGTGGCCGTTGGATCTTGGGGGTTATATCGAGTACAGTGCACTTGTATACGACGATAGTGATCAATAAACGTGTATAACAGGCAACACATACATGTATATTTTTGTGCCTCAATGCAACAAAAGAAAAAAGGCATGGAATTTCTTTGGACAATATGTGTAAAATGTACTTCGCCATTTGTACTGAGGAAATCCTAATGGAGACTTGTTATCTTTCCAACTCTCACCGTCATGCTTCCTTCTCTCTGGTGGCTTATCTAGGATAAAATTGCTAAAAGTTGTTGGGGCATTAAGATTAGAACTTCCCTATTATATTTAGCATTTATCAACAGTTAAATGATTAAATCAAATATTAGTAACAATTAGTGCAAATATTAGTAGCTACATGAATTTCTACATATTTTTAGGTCCATTTCACCTCCACTGGTCTCGATACAACCCTGGCTCTATCATCCCTTTTTTATAATTGGATTTTCACGTGAAAGCTCGTTCTTCTGCATAACTCAATTACTTGGTGAAGGATTTGAGTGATATATTTTGTTGCTTAATTTCTACTTTTTTTTTGAAAAGCCCACGTATATTCAACAACATACCATGTACAGAGTACAAAGTACAGAAACGAAGAACAGAACATCATACGTCTCCACCGGCAAACCACAGCAAATCCACCGGCGTCGAGGACGAAGGCCGCCGTCCCCCTTCTCACCACGCCCCGAGAGCACCTCTCTTGCTGAAGAACGCCGCAAAGCTCGTCCGCCGCGCAGCGACGGAAACCTAGCCGATGAACGGGCACGGCGAGTGCCCTCACACACCATCTTCTCCACCTTGCCGCAGCCGTCTTCGTCGTCGAGGAGCCGAAGAACTCGAGCGCCACGCCGGGCCTCGAGTCCCCGCAAGTCGAGCGCGGCGACGGCGTGCCCCCAGGAGCACCACCGCCGGAGAAGGCCGCCTCGACACCAAACCGCCCGCCGCCAGCCCCACCTCCTCCAAGGCGCCGCCGGCGGGAACTCCACCCTACCCTACCATATGTACAGGCCGGAGACGGGGAACCCCACCCTCCCGCCGCCGAAGCGGCCGGCGGAGGAGGAGAATCCCACGCCTCGCGGCACGCACGCGGTGGATCGACGGAGTCGCCCAAAAAGTCGCCTCTCCTCCTGCACAGTGACGGGGAAGGATATGGTCGGGGGGAAAGTGCTTAATTTCTACTTGTTCATATTGTACATAGAAGCTACGGCTTCTTATCTCCAAGAAGGGTGGAGGGCTGGCCGGCCCACTGCAGAGAGGTGGTCTGAGCATGGATCTAGGCGTTTTCGAGGTTGTGTAGGCTCCGCCCCGTTGTGTTTGATGTTTGTTGTATGATTTCCGTCCAGTATGTTCCGCTAATAAACCTGACATCTTCATCTTAATTAATGGACAGGGCAAAGTTTTTACCTTCGTTTAACAAAAGATTCCTTAATGACGCTAGAAAAGTTTGACGACTGAAGTACACGTTGTGACCCTGCTTCACTTGCCAGCATCGCCAGCGCCGAAAACAGGCACACATGCAACGCACCAACATACAGCTGTTCATACAACTGGTCCCTCAAGTTAAGCCCACATACAAGAACATTGCCCCAAGAGGGAAATGAAGCCGAACGTCATCATCATTCGACCTGAGAGACTCATGTATGAGGTTTCCTATAGTGGAATAATATTTGACTGCGGTTGAATGATTGAGGCCTTAAAACGCTAATACAACCAGTGCTACCTAGAAACCTGCAAAATCATCACATATTCACATGCATAATTATTACATTTGATGTTCCATTGACGGTAGATACTGACATGACAAACTAGTACAAAAACATTGTAACATGACAGATAAATTAAACAAAGAAAAAGGAAATCTAGACATGACCAAATTCAAGTAAAACCTAAGCTCGTTTAGACACATGCACATATACACAGGACGTACAGACCCACGATACGCAACGCAGCTAGTAGAAGCGTGCGGTTGATCATCCCTTCGATGAGAATTCACAAGTGGGACCAGCCTTCTCACCTGACGTCCACCCTGGCCGACTTGTTGAAGAACTCTACGCAGTCGGCGATGGCCTCGTCGTAGTGCGCGTTATTCAACGGCTGCAGGTTCGAGCTGCACGACGACCTCTTTGGCACCGCCACATCGCCCCTCCTGCTCCTCTCGTCGACGGAGAAGGTCACCGTCGGAGGCCGGCGCGGGAAGGAGATGAGCCCCACCAGCATCTTCCTGAACCCGTCCATGAGCCTGGCAGGCCACCTCGCCGGCCTCCCATGGCCACCTCCGCCGTGATGCGCCTTGTTGCCGCCTTGGTGGTGAGAAGAAGACGCCGCCGCTTTCCTCTGGTAGCTTCTCGCCTGTGGCCTAGACATTATAGCTCCTTAATGGTACTTCCTAAGCGATCGATGCGATGGATGTTGATTGTTATCCATGTTGTAAGCTAAGATTGCTAGTGGGAGGTGTGTTTCACTAATGCGGATGCTGCTATATGTAGAAGTGCCTGCCTAATGGCGATCGATTAGTTAACTAATTGAATGAGTGACCAACTGACCATTGATGTGATGGGCCAGATGAAATTCTGATGATATGATGTATGGGTGAGCCTTTTGGAAATTTTAAGGCTTGAAGGTACAAGCTCCATGTGCAGTGATCATCGCTAGGGCGGATTAAGCTGAAGCCTTTGTATATCACATATGCGTCGCATTTTCCTATTAGGAAAGGGGATATTTGTTCTGAGGTTCGCAATTATGAACAGTAGTACTTTCGTTCTAGTACTTCAAAATTTGGTAGAATGGTCATCACAACACGAAACACTATTATTAGTAAATTGAGCCGATAGAAGATTTTAGTTTCAAGGAAAAGAACAATTAGAGTAATATGTGCACCTTTCGCTAGATCAGTAGGTGGGGTCACTGATAGGTGCTACCCATGAACATCAATGATAGATCTATGTTGCTTTTGTTGGCTATTTTGGAAACATCTGAATGTACATGAACTGAAGAAATTAACATGTACTGGATAAAAAAACATTGTGCAGGTGATGTTAGTTTAGTAAAAGGCCAATCCTTCAAAAGAAAATTCTATAAAGTTGGGCAACGTCCGGTTGGATGTAGCGAGGTGGCTTTAACTCCGGATAATGTTCAGTAATCTTAATTAGTACTCTAAGTTTAGTTGGATTACTTAGAAAATCTTACTAGTCACCTTAATTTGGAAAAAACTCAAGAAATGACAAACTATTATGCAAGGATGCATGTCTCGCTTTCGGCCGTGTGCGTTCTTGGTTAGTACCCACTTATAATGATGGCATATTAGGCTCTCCTTCGTGATGACATATCTTCTCGTTAATTATATTCCAGTTCTTAGCTGCTGACGCACTGTCTTAACTGCTAGCGAAGACACCCTAGCTTAATTAGTGCCTCATCTTTGGAAAGCAATTGGAGCCTACTCATAACGATGTACCATCCTAATGCATTAAGAAACAATAGTTACCAGAAAAATAATTCAGAAAAGAGCAATCTACATCGGTCGTTAGATTCTCTCTACATCTCTACACAAAATAGTTGTAAGATATTTCAGGAAAGGTTACCTGACCCAACTGAAGAATAAGTAATTTACAAGGCAAAATTAAAATACTTACATGCATGCAAAAGGACCATCTACTGATACACTAATATATGTGACTGGTCTCTGAAGTCCTCTGAGTCTGTAACTGTTTAGGTTAGAGTGAAATCAATCTGAAGATCGTTTCAAAATAGGTTCGAGGTGAAATAAATCAGACCATAGTGCTGGGCCCATTTTAGGCAAGATGACTACAAACGGCTTTCTATGGGTTCATTTAAGGCCCTTGGTCCATCCTGGCCCGGCCTTTATCTTGTTAAGTTGTTATAAGTCTTCAGGATGGTCCACCAGTGTAAGTACAATGAAAGGGATCCCCTATAGCGAGCAACATGATCCGACCCATCAGAAGCTACAGTTTTAGACATTTTAAATAGTATAATCATAAAACTTTAAGAGAAATATTATGAACGTGGAAAAGTGCATTCACTAGAAACTTTAAGAAAATCACTGGTAACAATAGAAGTGTTTGTGTATTACAATAAGAAGATTCTCATTTCTCAAGTACTAAAAAAATGAATATTAAAGGTTATTCATGTTTTGGAGAAAAAAAATCACTTGCCAAGAGAATTGTTAACTTATATACAAACAAAAAATTCATATATTTTAAGAAAAAAATTATATATGAAAATTCGTGGAAAATGTTTAAGTTTTGTAAAGAAAACGTTGATGTAGTTCAAAATTAATCCATTGTATCTAAAACAAACAGAGATCTCAAAACAAATGTTTAGAGCAAAACAAGATGTTCACGTCTACCAAAATAAGTGCTCGTATATCTCAGAAAAAATATCCATACGTTCATTGAAAAGAGTCAAATAAAAGCAAATTTAAAGACAGTGAAAAGAAGAAATTCACCGCCAATGAGCCGCACGTGGGTGACTTGTCGTAATTACTTACAATAAATGGCATATATTGATTGCATAGTAAAATGGAGAGTAGTATAGTTTAAATCTGGGTATTCCCTAGATAGGCTTTCTTGGGCCAGACTTGTAATACCACAAACTAAAATTCCAATCTAGAGCATAGTCTGGGCATTCTAAAATGTAAAAATGATTTTTTTCTCCATTACCCCGTATTTAGGCTAAAAATCCAACAGGAATTCTAAAGGATTTCGATCCTTACTAATTTTTCCCATCTGGGTCATTCTATTCTTAGGATGCTTAGGATTTATTCTATATGATTACATTGCAATATGTGTAAAAAAACATTCATTTCTCTCAAACGAGATATTACAATTTCTTTGTTTCTCCTGTGATTCAAATTGTGCTTCAGGAAAATTTCCATAGGTTCGGAAATCTTGCATCATTCAACTGTGAATCATAATCCTGTAATTTCATATTCCCGTGGTTCAAAAATCATGTGAATCCCCATGAGCACTTTTTTTTAATGTGAAGCCTATTTGAAAATAAAATGTGCATTTCAGGCTTTTTGATAATTCAGTTTGGGATTTTCATAGAAAATTGAAGTCTCTACCCAACCTGACCATTGTGATTACGAGACCAGGGCCATCAGACTAGGCTGCCAATGGCTAGTTTTTTTGTTTGTATACCATCGGTGTTGATGGAGGCATATATATGGTTCTTCCTTGAGACAAAATTAAGAAACTAGTTATCTCTAAAAAAAGGGCCAACTTTTGTAAAGGTCCGCCCGACACTCTCTCTAACTATTTGCCTGCCAAGTCTAGCCTTCTCCTTCCACGCAGTCGACCACGGGGTGTCTTGCTCGCCACTAGTCGCAAGGAGAACCAAAGTGGGGATGGAGAGAGAGGGACGCATGAGGGTGGAGTATGCTGTTTTCCCTTTTATTTTCCAAAATCAATCAAAATGAAATATCTTTTAGACAGTTCATCCGAATTACGAACGGTTTTCACCATTGAGTTACTCATGTCGAGACCTTCAAAATTTAATCCAACACTGGTAGGTTTTGATGAATTATCGTTTCATACTTACAAAACTATTATCCTTGTATATTTCGTACTTCGGTTAGATACAACAGCATCATCGACTATCATGATCACTTAACCGATCTGTCAGCTGTCATGTCATATCAAAAACTTCCGTCACAATTTCCTGGGGCCTGGGGGCGTCATGGAGTGACTGATGTGCACTCTTAGGGCAAGTTTGGCCCCTTCTTTTCTTTATTTTGGAAAAGTGTAACTTCCTACAAGTTCATAGACTGAATATGCGTTTTTCTCCAGAATAAAATTTGATCTAGCATCTTACTATTCCGCTTCATGTATACAAGAGTAAGCCGAATTGTATTCAGATTGATTATTAATTGGTTAAAATGCACATTTGATGGTTAGTTGGTTAATTAAATTTTGGTCGGCGTGAGGATTATATGTTGGGTCAAACCAGGATCAAGAATCAAATCCTCTAAATAGGGAGCAGTTGCTCTCACTAATTAATTTGGCCTCTCTCCCTACCTAGAATCATACCAATGCACGTGCACGTATGGATTATGCATGAGCTGTGCACAGGACAAACTTCATACACACATATCTCGCAGGATCTAGATATCTCTGCCCTGATTTTCTGAATCATATCTTCTAGAAAGGCATCAACTAACCATAATGTATAAGTAATCTTCGAACTTCTTTAGGGTTATACTGTTATTTTGTTCAGGAATATAAAATTATAGTGCTTCCCTACAGATTATTTGTAGTTTTGTAACACATGAAAGCTTCTTGGTTTTTGTTTGCCACTCCGTAGAAGTTAAGTAGTTTTCAGTTCCTAGCTTGGATCAACATTCCGTATAACTTCTAATTTGTAATCATGTATTGATTCCTTAGTATACATCTTCAGATATAATTCGTCGTGCATCTCAGAAATTGTGTAGCTATTGCCACAACCAATGAAAACTTGACAACAAGAGAATGTAGTAGAAAATTAGTATTCTCTAACGCCCGCAGAAAATATATAAAAATTGCCAGCCTATCCCTAAGAATAAGGGTCTGCGTGACTGCATGCAACATGTGAATCAACAAGTTGCATGGTCAGACAATCATTGTTAAATGAACTGTGAGAAGCAAACGGTGCTCATCTTTGTGTATATAAAGCCCTCATCTCATCTAAACATACAGGGAGACAATACAAGGCAACCACCGAGAGCTAGGCTATCTAACAGCAAAGTAGAGGAAGCACGAGCTCGCTCGCCGCGAAATGGAGGCCGGGATGTACCTCCACCCCGCCGAGCCCCTGAGGGCGAACACGGTCACATGCATCCCAAGGCTTCGTGGCGGTGGCGGCAGCGTCCGCCGGCGGACACGGCAGCACGGCGGCGCTCCTCCGGCACCCGCGTCGTCGGTGTCGGTGATAGATCGCGTCCGGGACGTCCTGCTGCGGCTCGCGATGCTGTCGGCGGCCGCGGCTCCCAAGGCCGGGCCGGCCGCCTCCCGCAGCACCAGCACACGACAACGGCGGGAGCGCCGACGAGAGCGGCGTCCGTGCGCATGAGCCCGTCGTACTCGGACTCGTACCCGAGCGACGCCGTGGACGACTGCATCGAGTTCCTCAAGCGGTCGGCGGCCGGAGCCGCCGTACCGGCCGCCCCGGAGTCAGCTGTGAGCTCGGCGCCGTCGTAGTTAGCTGCCGCTGCGCGTGCATGATCTGCATGCATGTGCCATGGAATCTTATTTCTGATCCAGTTCGGTGTGTGTTTGACTCTTCCGTACATGTGGACGTTTGTAAATGAGTTGTAGGTTTGTTGGGTGGTGGTTGCATGCATGTGTGATGTGTTTGATATATGTCGTACGTGTTGGATGTATATAAGCCAAATTTGTAGAAATTCACCTCAAGTTGTCAAGTGGATCGAGTTACATCTTGTATGTGGGTTTATATGTCGAATATGTTTTCGCTACATGAGCTAGCATTCGTTCTATTCGTTGGAGCCATGCATGCATTTGATCCAAGCTTGTTTCAATCAATGCTTGCACCTATAATTAAGGTTTAGTTGAAAATAGATAGTTTGAATATTCTAGAGATCTATAACCATATGATGTGCCTCCAGGTATGCCCTCTGGCCATGGCGGTTTCGTCCTCGTTTTTTCGAAACGGGGCAAAAGACTTGTCATTTTATTAGCTAAGGAGGAAACAATTGGTCGATTAATTACTGGAAAACTGGCAAAAAATGACACTGTTCATGACAGTGCACACGGCCACCTGTCTCCCAAATGCAAAATGCACACGGCTACGACACATGATGGTCATCGTCGAGGTTGACCACCCTCGTCATCACTCCTCCAAAAGGGTAGCTACTTTGACTTCATAGAAAAAACGATCACCTGTAGAAGACCTCACTGTACTAGCCTCGTGAAGCTCGTCGTCCTATGCCAAAACACATGACTCTTCGCGCTGGTGAATGGCAGCTCTGACTCTGAAGACTGGTTTCGAAGAAGAGATGAGTAGTACACACATCGACCAAGTCATCAAGGGGGGCTTTTTACGGTACAATTTACTTGTCCTATGGGGTAGAAGTATTGTCTGGGCTAATTTAGGCAACTTAATATTATAAGGGGGTAATTGAATTTGTTAAATCCATCTGAAGAAAACGGAGCAAACTGAGCCCTAGCGATTTTGCCCCAACCCTCACAGCGTGCTGCGGTTTTGAAACCAATTCACTGCCAAAACACAATACGGGTCCATCCAAAGTTTTACCAAGTGAGCCCGTACCTACACTTTGAAGCTCACAACTGAGTTAAGGAAATCCTGCGGAACTGTACTGCTACACAGCTTGAATGAGAGTATCATATATCACAACATTTTCAGGCATCACAGCGTTGGAGTGGTGTACACTGGGAAACCGCCTTGGAAGTTAGCAGTCTCAGGCGATACAAACGTTGGTAGCTTAGCCAAACAATAACACAATAGATCAGAAATATATATTGCCTTGAAAGTCAGCCACATCCAAATGAGTAATATAATAATAACACATCACCAAAATTTATACATTAAATAATCACCAAAATTTTCTAGGTAGCCACATCAACTGAAAGTAAATTCTTTCCTGCAAGAACATTGATACACGGGAAATTACAAGTTCAGGAGCTAGCCACATCAACTTGTACATACGCTGCTAGTACAAGTTGCTCAACACAATACAAAGCTGGCATCATCTTCCCCGTTGGTCCTCAGCCACGATAACTGTCGGGGGGGGCTGCCCCCGGGTAGGGCAAAGATGATGAGTTATGAGCAGTTAAGGTCTAACCGGATCAAGAGCCGGCTAAGTTATCCGGGTCGGATCTCAAGGCGATTCGGTCAGTCCTACTTCAAGCCAGTGAAAGAAAAGACCAAAGGGGATCCGGTGAGGTTTAACCGGATCCAGGAAAGAAGAGCCGGCTAAGTTATCCGGGTCGGTCAGGAAGGACCCGGGTAGGGCAACTCGGATGATGCACAGGGGCCAAGTAATGTCAGTAAAAGTCACGGGCACTGTAAGGTTACTGACCGGGGCTCAGAAGACAGCAAGGTGCTGCCACAGGTTTTCCGGGTCACAAGCCCCTAGGCGCTGACTCGGCCTATTCGGGAAAGGGGCAGTGGCTAGGCTACTGTGGTCTACACTGCCTTAAGCTCAAAGAGGAAAGATAAGCCTGTGGTGAACAGAGGGTGAGCTGGGCTGAGTGACAGTGGCCAGTGTTTGTCCTGTTCTCCTTGTCCATGCCATTGTCCTCTGCGGCCAGGGGCAAAAGGGTAATTCGGTTACTGTATATAGGCAACACCACCTCCTTCTGTGGGGAGGATCGACCATTGTGAGCATCATTTCCCCCCCAAGCTTCATCTTCTACCTAGAGCCCGTTCCTTTGTTCATCATACAGCTCAAGGAGCGCTCTGTACTTGTAAACACTTGAGATATAAGAGAGTAGGCTAGAGCTGCAGTAGGGGTGTTACCTCCACAAGAGGGCCCCGAAGCAGGGTACATCGTGGTGTTCTTCGCTGTTCTTGGTTTGCTTTGTTCTTGTTGATTCCTGCGAGGTTCTTGTTTGGTCTTCATGCGTGCTTCGTAGGCGCGCAAACCCTCCCCGGTTCCCCCAACGCCCAAGCGAGCCCACACTTAAGCCATACCCATGGCATCTGCCGTGACACCACCACGACAGTTGGCGCCCACCGTGGGGCAAGCATTGGCGTTGGCTGGGGTTTCCATCCGGACGGGCTCCGTCACTGGTGCCGGCGAGCGGGTCCTCTCCGGGCTCGTGTGCAAGCTCGGCGAGTTCAACTTCATCAGCGACAACGCGGGGTGCTTCTCCAACAAGCCCTTCCCCGCGGATGGCTTCCTCATGACGCTGGGCAGCTTCGTCACCTACGTCGCCACCGAGCCAGTTCGCGAGTACCCGGCGCAGGTGCTCGTGGCTGCGGATCCTCCTCTTTCCGCGCAGCTCGCGGAGGGCGTAGCGCTCGCCCTGGGAGCAGCGTGGAGGTCATGGTGGCTGCCGCAAACGCTGCTGCAGGCAAAGGAGGTGCCAGCACGAGCGTGCCAGAGGAGCTGGCCACGCCAGTCGATCCGGATGACATGCCGACTCGGACAGCTAAGTTCCCTAAGGAGAAACCCGATCCGGTTGGTCCCCTTGGCACGTCAAGCAGGGGTGCTTCCTTAGAGGGTATCTTGGAAAAGCTAGCTCGGCCAGTGGCTCCTGGAGCAAATGTTGATCTTACTGTAGCTCAGCTAGAGGCAGAGCGCCTGAGGTTGCAAAAAGAGGCTCGGTTAGTGATAGAGTCTAGGCAAGAGTTTGATAGAGACCTGAGAGAATACAATGCTGCCAATGGTATCACAGATGGCTTTACTCCTGTAGTGCACCGCTCGCGCAAGAAAGCCGAGCTACGTAACAGAGGCAAGGACCTCAACGACGAGTTGGCTAGAGCTGCAGGTTCGAGCTCAAGTAAAGCCACTAGTCATAGGTCCGGAACAGGCAAGCCGGTTTATAGCTCCCCGGCTAAGAATCTTAGGGCTGCAGCAGCAGCGCGAGCTGAATTAAGTAACCTGACCGGGGATGCTTGGCGCAAGCAGGCGGAGAGAGTGAATGAGCTAGTGGATGTGTGCAACAGGCAGAATGAGGCCTACAGGAAAGCTAATCCGGATGCTGGTGGTTCCCGGGTAGTTGTCTCGGTTAGGGCTGCTAGCCAGAAGTCTAAGGGGCAAGCGTCCTCTCCGCATGTTGGGATTGACCGAGCCCAAAGTGTGAACTCGGGTAAGAGCAAGCAGCTGCAAACTTATGATGCGGTATACGCAAGCAAGCAACTTGCAGCCCAAGGAAAAGGCGGACAAGGCAGAAACAGTGGTGGTCAAGGCAATCCGGGTACTGGAAGGGAGAATTCGGCTGGCCGAGGTCAACCGCCTCGCCACCCCGGACAGCAAATGATGGCACAGGTGCAGCAGCAGAGTGGTGGCCAGGTGGGCTACCGTTATGACGATGGCAATTCGGCTATGGCGCGAGCCGGATACCAGACGTATGACAATGCACTGGCGTCGAGACTGGGGCCTCGGATGTTGGATCCGGATGATCAGCGTCTCAAATTGGACAGAATCTACCAGTCCGAGAAGCTGGAAGAGCAGGGCCCACCGGGTCCACCATGCTTTGGACCTCGGATAATGAATGAGCCAAGTGTGCCTTTGTTTCAGCTCGGCCGCAACACGAAGCCGTATAATGGGCACCAAGCCACAGGATTGGCTGACGGACTATGTATCATCAGTGCACATTGCGGGGGGCAATCGCCGATGGGCGGTCCGGTATCTCCCGCATATGTTAGAAGGTCCAGCCCGGATCTGGTTGAATAACTTGCCGCCGGGTAGTATCAATTGTTGGATGGATTTGGAACAGGCGTTTAACAGCAACTTCTCCAGCACCTACAAGAGGCCAAACCGACCTCAGCTCCTGGCTGCGTGCAAGCAGGAAGAGAGGGAGACAGACCGAGAGTATTTGACTCGGTGGAGCAACATGCGCAATTCTTGCGAAGGTGTAGTGGAGGAGCAGGCCATTTCATGGTTTGCACAGGGATGCAGGCATGGTACACCACTTTGGCAGAAACTCCAAAGAGATATGCCGAAAACCCTGGCAGATATGATCCGGATAGCAGACACGTATGCGCTGGGTGATCCAACACAGCCCGCATTGGATGCAGTGGGAGCAAACAGGAGGCAACCAGTTAATAACCGAGTTGGACCATTAAGGCCTAGTGACCGACATGAATTCGGTTACAAGAGAAGAGATCCGGATTACAGATACGGTTCTGATCAAGTTGCTGCGGTAAACATGGATCAACCCGGTGGAGGAGATGCGCAGAGGCAGAAAACTGATGGTCCAGCTTGGAGGCCGAATCAAGGTGCTTGGCCGAAGAAAGTGTGGGAGGGACCAAGTCCACCTCTGACTTTTGAGTCCAGATTAGATGGGCCTTGCTGTTATCACACCACCGATCCGCGCAAACCGGCTAATCATTCGACCCGGAACTGTAGTTGGCATCACCGCATTCAGGCGGAAGGTCAAAGAGGACCACCTCAAAGAGGTGCTCCTAGACCGAATTTCAGGCCAAACATGCCGCTAACCGGAGCCAATGCGACCCCGGTCAACGCTGGAACTCCAAGGCCAGCAGCAACGAAGCCGGTTAACCTGGTGAACATGGGAGGCAGTGACAATGGTGATGGCCCAAGTAGGCAAGGTGGATACCCTGGGAATGATTACAAGGAAGCACATCAGAGTTATGTGGTTTTCGTGACCGAGCCAACTGACAAGAAAAGTCAGTTGAGACGAGCAAAGGAGGTGAATGCCGTGATGCCAGCAGTTCCAAAGTACTTGAACTGGTCTGAGCAGGAGATCACTTGGAGCAGGGCGGATAACCCAAGGATCATGCCAAGCCCAGGGAACTATGCACTGGTGGTGGATCCAACTTTGGTTGGACCCAAGCTGAACGTGAAATTTAGCCGAGTCTTGGTCGACAATGGCAGTGCCATAAACATCATGTATCGGGACACAATGATCAAGTTGGGTATTTCGCCGAATCAGTTGCAACAGAGCAGCTGTACTTTCCATGGCATAGTACCCGGGGTATCTTGTTCCCCCATGGGTAAGATCTGGGTAGATGTGTTGTTCGGTACCAGGGACAATCACAGGCTTGAGAGTCTCGAGTTCGAGGTGGTGGATTTGGAAAGCCCATACCATGCTCTGCTTGGCAGGCCAGCATTAGCCAAGTTCATGATATCTACTCATGTGGCCTACCTCAAGATGAAAATGCCTGGCCCGAATGGTGTTATCACCGTTGCGGGAGACTACAAGAAGGCCATACAGTGTGCTACAGTTGGTTCCAACTTAGCCGAATCACTGGTGATACAAGCTGAAAAGAGCAAGATGCACGAGGTGGTGGCAATGGCGAAGTCGGCTCAGTTAGGCGTGCTGGCCATGACCAACCGGATGGCGGCGCAACCTTTGAAGTGCCCAAGGAGACAAAGAAGATCCCCATTGACCCGGAGAACCCAGAGCGCATGGCCATCATTGGAGCCGGTTTGGGCGAGAAATAGGAAAGCGCGCTCTGCCATTTCCTCCGTGAGAATCGGGATATCTTTGCATGGTCGGCTAAGGACCTGCCTGGTGTTCCGAGGGAATTGGCAGAGCACTCTTTGTTTGTCAGGCCAGAAGTAAAACCGGTTAAGCAACCGACTAGGCGTCTCTCAGAAGATAGAAGAAAAGTGGTGCTCGATGAGCTGGCTAAGCTACTGGCAGCCGGATTCATTATGGAGGTGCTGCATCCAGACTGGATATCCAATCCGGTTCTGGTAGAGAAGAAGAAGGACGAACCAGCTGTGGTCAAGGTGTGGCGCATGTGTATAGACTTCACCAATCTGAACAAGGCGTGTCCGAAGGATCCATTTCCTTTACCTCGGATTGATCAAGTGATCGATTCCACTGCTGGGTGTGAGTTGTTGTCTTTTATTGATGCGTACTCTGGTTTTCACCAGATACCACTGAACCCTAAAGATCAAATAAAGACTGCTTTTATTACCCCGTATGGGGCGTATTGCTATCGTGTCATGTGTTTCGGTTTGAGAAATGCCGGTGCTACTTATCAGAGATGTATGCAGAAATGCCTACACTCCCAGATGGGCAAAAATGTGCAGGTCTATGTCGATGATATTGTTATCAAAACTAAAGAGAAACATACTCTCCTCGGGGATCTCGAGGAGACATTTGTGAACTTGAGAAAATATCGGTTGAAATTGAATCCGGATAAATGCACCTTTGGTGTCCCGGCTGGAAAGTTGCTTGGCTTCCTTGTATCAAGCCGAGGCATTGAAGTTAACCCGGCTAAGATCCGAGCCATAGAAAACATGAAATTGCCTAAGTGTCTAAAAGATGTGCAAAAATTCACCGGGTGCTTAGCCTCATTAAGCCGGTTTGTGAGTCGGTTAGGAGAGAAAGCTTTGCCCTTATATCAATTGATGAGAAAGAGCACCGGGTTCACATGGACCCCACAGGCAGATTCGGCTTTCAATGAGTTGAAAAAGATGTTGTCCACTGCTCCAGTTTTGGCATCACCTTTGCCGAGTGAACCGATGTTGCTTTACATTGCGGCCACTAACCGGGTCGTAAGTGTGGTTATTGTGGTAGAAAGAGAGGAAGAGGGCAAATCCGTGCAGAGGCCGGTGTACTATTTGAGTGAGGTGATCTCAACTTCGAAGCAAAATTATCCTCACTACCAGAAGATGACATATGGTGTGTACCTGGCGGTCAAGAAATTGAAACATTACTTCCAAGAGCACCCGATTACAGTGGTGTGTGAAGCTCCAATTGCGGAGATCATTGGGTGCAAAGATGCAACTGGCCGAGTTGCCAAATGGGCGATAGAAGTGTCTCCTTACACACCGCATTATGAGAGAAGAGACGCTATCAAGTCTCAGGCTTTGCCGGATTTCCTTTGTGACTGGGCTGAGATGCAATATGAGCCACCTAAACCGGATTACAATTACTGGAGGTTGCACTTTGACGGTTCCAAATGCAAAATCGGGCTAGGTGCTGGAGTGGTGCTCACATCACCAAAACAGGATCAATTGCGATATGTATTGCAGATTCATTTCTCAGCGTCAAACAATGTAGCCGAGTATGAGGCACTGATCCATGGGCTTAATGTGGCTCGGGACATCGGCGTTCGCCGAATTGAATGTTTCGGTGATTCGGATTTGGTCGTACAGCAATCTTCTGGAAATTGGGATGCTCTTGATGCCAATATGGCACTGTATCGGTTTCATGTTCAGAAAATTTCGGGATTTTTTGAAGGCTGTGAATACAAGCATATACCTCGGCTGGAAAACCAAGCTGCAGATGTTCTGTCAAAACTCGGGTCGTCTAGGGAGGCAATCCCACCCGGAATATCCTTGAATCATCTAAGGGTCCCTTCAATCAAACCGTCGCCTGATTCCGAGTCGATTTTTATTCCCAAGCAAGAATCCGAAGCTATTCCTATGAATGTTGACGTTGAGTATATCGAGGAAGACCCGGGGACTGCATGCCCGGACTCGGGGACTGCTCACGCAGATTCGGAAAATGCTAACCGAGTCTTGGGAAAGAGGAGTAGAGATGATGATGCTAACCGGATTGTGGGGAATGGACAGAAGCTGATAGAAGAGATAATGGCGGCCAAACCTGTGGAAGAAAATGAGCACTTGTTCCCTTTGCATCCAGTACCAGAGTGGGCTGAAGAGATCATGAAGTTCATCGAGGAAGGAAGCTTGCCAAGCGATGAGACCAAGGCTAGGCGTGTCCAGAGGAGATCCAAGGCTTATACCATCATCAACAAGGAGTTATACAAAAGAAGTGTAACCGAGGTGTTGCAGCGCTGCGTGGAGCCAGCAGAGGGCAAGGAGATGCTCCTAGAGATACACCAAGGTGAATGTGGACATCATTGCAGTACAAGAGCCCTGGTGGCTAAAGTGTTCCGGCATGGATTTTATTGGCCCACTGCTCATGCAGATGCGGAGGACATAGTCCGCAGGTGTGAAGGATGCCAGAGATTTGCTAAGCAAACACACTTACCCGCATCGGCACTGAAGACAATTCCTATTACTTGGCCATTTGCGGTGTGGTGTTTGGATATGGTGGGAGATTTCAAGCCGGCTAGGGGCAACATGACACATATGCTGGTGATGGTGGATAAGTTCACCAAGTGGATAGAGGTGAAACCAATACGGAAAGTGGATGGCCGTTCGGCTGTAATCTTCTTGAAAGAAATCATTTTGAGATACGGATACCCTCATAGCATCATCTCGGATAACGGCACAAACTTTGCTGTCGGAGAGTTTGCCCGATTCTGCATGAATAAGGGGATCCGGTTAGACATAGCCTCAGTGGCACATCCAGAGTCCAATGGGCAAGTGGAAAGATCAAATGCTCTAGTGTTAGCCGGCATCAAGGCTCGTCTCATTGAACCATTGTTGAAAACTCCAGGGTGCTGGATAGATGAAATCCCATCAGTTCTATGGGGTCTAAGGACTACACCGAATCGGTCGACAGGCTATACGCCATTCTTTCTGGTGTATGGGGCAGAAGCTGTCCTACCCACTGACATAGAATATGATGCACCAAGGGTGGCAATGTACACTGAAACCGAGGCAAAGGAGGCCCGGGAAGATGCAGTGGATCTGCTAGAGGAAGCAAGAGAGTTGGCCCTGTCTCGGACAGCAATATACCAGCAAAATCTCAGGCGTTATCATAGCCGGAAAATCAGTCCTCGAGTGTTTCATGAGGGTGATCTAGTGCTGAGGCTGGTGCAGCGCAGCAAAGGCCGACACAAATTGTCACCTCCATGGGAGGGACCATTCATTGTGAGCAGGGCTATGCACAATGACTCGTACTATCTTATAGATGTACAGGAACCAAGGGAGGATGGCTTGGACAGACCCGGACAGGAAACCAAGCGACCTTGGAATGTAGCTCTGCTTCGACCCTTCTACTCTTAAAGGGCGCAATGTATGTATTTCAATTTATCATGAATGAAATCGCAGTAATCCGAGTCTGGACTCGGGGACTGCTTCGTCCTTATGCGTGTGTTGTTTATTACGGCTTTGTTTGTTGCCGTTCATGTGCCGAATCGCTTTGAACCTTGTTCTGAGTTTCAGTAATGTATGTTGTGTTGTTGATCTCGTGACTCGACTGACAAACACCAAAATGGTAGTCAAGAGCAGAGATGAGGAATATGGGAAACATGAAAATGGACACGGGGACTCGGTCCAAAACCGATTCGGCACATGTCGTTTACTAACCCCTGTTATTTATTTTTTCGTTTATGTTGAATGATTCTAAACCACAACTCGCATGTTTCAAGTACTGTATGCTATGATTCCTATCTTGTGACTCGACTGTCAAAACACCCAAAGAGGTAGACAAGAGCAAAGATTTGGCAAAAGTAGTAAACAAGAAAACAGACTCGGGGACTCGGTTTAAGATGATCCAACATAAACCTTGTCCGGATCACGTTAAGCATGATAAGCATAGTCTCGAAAGAACTTAAAATAGTCTATTACATCTGCTCCCGGCATACCGGGGATTTAATGTTTTTGTTAAGTACTTCAGGGGGCAGCGGACTCGGTCGCGGCAGACTCGGTCATAGGAGTTTCAGTTGCGGGAACTTCTGTGGGAGGAGCTTCGGTTAGCGGAGCTTCGGGCGCGCGAACCTCGGTTACGGGTATTTCGGTGGAAGTGGACGCGGTTACGAGAGGTTCTGTTGCTGGAGCAGATTCGGAAGATGGTGGCGCTCCGGAAGTAATCTTGACTGGAGAGCTTGAAGGATGGGCGGATTCGGAAATTTCCGGATCGCGTGAAGCCTGTTTAGTAATCACAGTCAAGTTAGTGGCTGAAATCACAAAAGACTCGGTTGGAGTTTGTTCGGTGAGCTTGGCCGAGTCGGAGGCTGGTACCTTGCTGGATTTTTCTTCATCAGACTCGCCCTCTGAGTCGGCATATTCTTCAGCGGAGGCGTCGTCTGATTCCTCTTCTTCAGTGTCTTCTCCATCCGAGTAGACTGGAGCCTCCAGATCAAGATGCTTGGTGCGTGCAAATTCGGCCATGAAGTTGGCGGCTTCTTCACGGATCTTGATCCGGATAGGGTCTGTAGCCCATGAAGAACCCTCGCGAAAGGAGCGCACTTTGGCAAGGTCAATCAGCTCGTACCAGGACATGATGAATAACAAAGCTGCGTCAGCACCAGCGCGGGCAGACGAAGACCTCCACTGTTTTAACCGGGTCATTGCTTGATCCAGGTCTCTGATCAGCTCCTCCACGGGCACAACTTGCCGCGCTTCAGGAAACAAGATTCGGTGAGCCTTGAGACTTGCATTAAGCAGACCAATGTGGGAATCCTTCAGAGGAGCAATCCGAGCCTTAAGTGCTGTAATATGATCTTCGATGTCCCATGTCTCGGATAGGGGAGCCTCGGTTAATTTAGCTCTCTCAGCTCGGGCGTTTCGCACAGCCTTGGCGGCTTGAAGCCGAATGCTGGTAAACTCTCCTACAAACAAATAAGCTAATACTGAGTTCAGCAAGAAGGAACACAATCATATGTATCGGTTAAGAGCAGAAAGAAAAAAGGGGATTCGGTGAACTTACGATCCATGTCATCGTTAAGGCTAGCAAGTTGAGCCAGCCATTTCGCACTGGCCGCTTGGTGAGCAGCCAGTTCTTCTTTAGCAGCTTTCAGTTCAGCTTCAGACTCGGCCACTGTGGTTTGAATCTGCTTATCCATTTCGGCTCGCCTCTGTAGCCCGGCGTGCAAAGTGTCTCGCTCCTTCTGAATTGTATCTTTCTCCTTTTGGAGCGTGTCTCTCTCCCTCCGCAGTGCATCCCGCTCTCCTTTAACTTTGTTCTTCACTTTTTCAACCCGGTCAAGCTCCCGCTGGACTCGGGCTACCTCTGATTTTTCCTCGGATAAAGCACGCTTTTGCTCTTCCTCTTTGCTATTCATCTTGAGGACCAAGGCATCAAATGATTTTTGGAGCTTGTGGTACTGGTTGGCAAGCTGCTTAAAGAGGTCGCTGCGAGTGCCCGTGCTTTCCTGAAAGAAAGTAGATAGCGTCAAAAGAGACTCGGGGACTGATACCCGAGACAAGGTGGAGCCAAAACAAATCTCGGAGATTGGCCGAGACTGACCGAATCGGTTAAAAAGAAACCCGGGGACTGGGGGTCTCACAGTTTTTTCAGTTAAGAAAAAGATCATGATCAAATTTTTTAAAAGATTCAAGCCGAATGACTTTCTTACTCCAAAGAGTATCAGTCGTTCGACCCGAATCTCGGGGACTGGGTGTATACTATTTGATCATGACGAACTAAAAGCAAGATTCGGCAAACTTACCTCGAAGACTTGGTGCGATGCAGTAAACGCAACCTTCACTGAATGAAGAGATTGCATCATTCGGCTAGGACCAGCAGGGTGCGGCGTTGCAGCGGAAAAGCCTGGTGCAAGGTCCACGGCGTTCCAGGCCTCAATAAAGTCATTGGCAGTGCTGAGCTTAGGCTTGGCTTGGCCGGATTGAATGGCAGAGGAGGTAGCGGTGGTTTGCTTGACAGCAATCACTTGCTTATCCGGAGTGGAGGAAGTTGTGCCAAAGACAACTTGAGTCGGCTTGGGTGGAGGTGATGCACCCGGGGTCTGTCTCTGATGTTGCGGTTTCTGTGGTTTCTCGGAAGTTTGTTGCTGTTGTTGCTGCTGTTGCTGCTCTTCAGGGGTTACTTGTGGTTGTTGCTGCCTCGGTTTCTTCTTCTTCTGCTGCTGCTCTTGGCTCAGTGCAGATTGAGTTGCAGGAGCAGGACGGGAATCCGGCTTAGGTGTGGACTTAACCGATGTCTTAGCCTTTTCCTTCTCCAGCTCCTTCAAAGGACGTGGCCAGCTTGAATCTCGGATTGGAGCCGAGGTTTCCTCACTCTCCAAGTCGATAACCGGCTCTGAGATGGGAGTCGGCTGGGGAATATTGGTAGTTGGGACACGCGTGGGTGAGGTGGCAGTTCGGTCAGGAGACTGGGTTTCCATGGCCGTATCCAATGGAGGAATGGGAGAAGAGATGGATGAATGAGTCTGCGCGGTGATGAGGACATCACTGCATAAAGCAAAGCAAACAGTTAACTCGGATAGATATGACTCGGTTAATAGAGGAAGAAAGCAAATAAAGTTCGGTCAATGTTACCCCTTGGTGGTGGGCATCGGTTTGACACGGCTCGGCTTGTCGCCGGATTTCTTTCTTCGCTTGGTCTCTGGGGCATTTGTCTCGGGCGCCTCAGCGCGTTTCCGAGATGTCTCTTGGGTATCATCTTTGGCTGGAACATAAGGTGGTGGTAACCATGAAATCGGAATAGCATTGATGGGTTCTAAGATGCAGCAATCTTCATCTTCCTCGTCGGAAAGGTTGTGAGTGTTTGATTGCTTACCCTTGCGGACTGGCTTGGCACGGGGAATGGGCAAATAGTCATCCGTATCCGGATCTTCTTCGCCCTCGCGCGGCGGGCTGAGATCCGGTGTCCATGCCTTGGTGGAGAGATCTCCGTCTTCAGTAAGTTGGCGATCAAACAGCTACAAAGAAGGTAATGCGAATCCGGATCAGGCCGCGGTTATGCGGATGAAGTAGGTTGGGTTCGGAGAGTGGTGAGCTAACCTGTGGAGGAAGTTTTTCCCGGTAGAATGGCTTTACACCCCACCGCCATTTGTCCGACATCTCATTGACAGCAATGGCGTTTACCCGTCTGAAGACGGAAGCTTTGTTAAGCTCGTGCTTGCTGATCCGGGTAGGATCTAGTGCGCCACGCATGTGGCATATCTTGTGGTCACGCCTTTGAAGAGGGCTGACCCGGCGAGAGATGAAGGTCCGGAGGAGGTCGTCAGAGATCATGCCATTCTTCAAAAAATCCTCCAGAGCGGTGTGCACTGTCTGGAGTTCAGCAATCGTTTCAGCCGGATTGTAACCGAAGTTCAGCTCGGCTCTGGGCGGCTCCATCCTGAATTCGGGCAGATTAAGAGCGTCATGGCCCTCAGCGCTCTTTATGTAAAACCAGGTCCTTTGCCATTTCTTCACCGTGTCTAGGCCGGTGACTCGGGGAAAGGCGGATCCCTGCCGTGGCGTGATGCTAACCGAACCGCAAGCGGTCAGCTCTTTCGGCTTGGTACCGGGATGGTGTGCTTGCGAAGGTGGAAGTACTTTGCCCATATATCCACACTCGGCCAAAGACCGAGATAGCCTTCGCAGAAGGAAGAGAAAGCTGATAAAGAGACGAAGGCGTTCGCCGGGAGGTGGTGAAGCTGTAATCCGAAGAAGTCCAGAAAGGCCCGGAAGAAGTCACTGGCAGGTAACCCGAGCCCGCGCTCGAAGTGTGCTATGAATACCACGCGTTCACCGGGTTCGGGCGCCGGTGCGAGTTCTTTTCCGGGTCGGCGGCAGATGGCTTGGGGCGTTATGCGTCGGGTGGCTCGTAGCCATTCCAAGTCATTTTTGGTAACATCAGATCCTTCCCATCGGCCAGGGGGAAGTTTGGCCATAACCGAATCGGTCCTGCAGCAAAGAGTCGGATAACCGGGTCAGGAAATTCGGAATCCATGGGACCAAAGAAGAATCGGATAACATTAAAGCCGAATCGATCTATGGTGACTCGGCTAATCCTATCCCGGGTAGGGCTAACCGGGTCCGGTGGAGAAGGTGAAGCGGTTGGAAGTCGCAAACATCTTTCCGCAAGTTTCTAGGGTTGGGAAGATCTACAGCGGTGGTAAAAAAGAAAGAAAATCACGGGTAAAAACATGGTTGAACTGCTCCAACGGGGACAGGTGTATCTAGGCCAGTCTATTGCGGAACTTGGACAGAAAATTTGCGGAGTGTGCTACGGCAGGAACACGGGCTTAGATACGCATCAATCTACCAAGAACAGGTGTGTGTATTCCGAGAGTATGAACTCGTCACGGTGGCTATGGCGAGAGGAGGAAGAACTTACAGTGCGAGTCGCTCGAAGGAGGAGTTCGACGGAGAAACGTCGGAGATGGGCGCGAGGCGCGGCTCCGATGGTCTTGCTCTGGTACGCTGTGCGTCCCTGGCGCGGCAACCTTGAATGGCGAGGTTGCGGCGGCGTCGATGGAGCGGGTTAGTGGAGTTGAGAGGAAGAAGAAGGGGAAAAACCACCGCGCCCTCTTTATAGCCTCCAGCGGTAACTGCCCCCCACTACCGCGCGGTTACCGGAGCACGGTTAGATCCCTTGCGTCGCGGAACTCTGTGGCAGCTGCTGTGGCCGTGTATTTCAAGCACTCGTGGCCACGCCGCAGAATTGGAAGCGGTGGAGCGGATCCTATGTGCCGGTCAACGGAGAAAACGAGGAGACGTGGTCTTCTGGTCAAACACACTCGAGTACCCGGTGGATCCGGATAACGAGCTGACAACCCGGGTTATACGGCTTTGCACAGGCTTTTCCTGCCAAATGTCCCGGAAAATTCGGTGACAGCTAGAGGTGATCCGGTTAGTGATGTTGGTTTAGAATCTGGAACGGCCCTTCAGCCGATGCCGTAGGACCGCACCAGCTTCGGGGACTACTGTCGGGGGGCTGCCCCCGGGTAGGGCAAAGATGATGTGTTATGAGCAGTTAAGGTCTAACCGGATCAAGAGCCGGCTAAGTTATCCGGGTCGGATCTCAAGGCGATTCGGTCAGTCCTACTTCAAGCCAGTGAAAGAAAAGACCAAAGGGGATCCGGTGAGGTTTAACCGGATCCAGGAAAGAAGAGCCGGCTAAGTTATCCGGGTCGGTCAGGAAGGACCCGGGTAGGGCAACTCGGATGATGCACAGGGGCCAAGTAATGTCAGTAAAAGTCACGGGCACTGTAAGGTTACTGACCGGGGCTCAGAAGACAGCAAGGTGCTGCCACAGGTTTTCCGGGTCACAAGCCCCTAGGCGCTGACTCGGCCTATTCGGGAAAGGGGCAGTGGCTAGGCTACTGTGGTCTACACTGCCTTAAGCTCAAAGAGGAAAGATAAGCCTGTGGTGAACAGAGGGTGAGCTGGGCTGAGTGACAGTGGCCAGTGTTTGTCCTGTTCTCCTTGTCCATGCCATTGTCCTCTGCGGCCAGGGGCAAAAGGGTAATTCGGTTACTGTATATAGGCAACACCACCTCCTTCTGTGGGGAGGATCGACCATTGTGAGCATCATTTCCCCCCCAAGCTTCATCTTCTACCTAGAGCCCGTTCCTTTGTTCATCATACAGCTCAAGGAGCGCTCTGTACTTGTAAACACTTGAGATATAAGAGAGTAGGCTAGAGCTGCAGTAGGGGTGTTACCTCCACAAGAGGGCCCCGAAGCAGGGTACATCGTGGTGTTCTTCGCTGTTCTTGGTTTGCTTTGTTCTTGTTGATTCCTGCGAGGTTCTTGTTTGGTCTTCATGCGTGCTTCGTAGGCGCGCAAACCCTCCCCGGTTCCCCCAACGCCCAAGCGAGCCCACACTTAAGCCATACCCATGGCATCTGCCGTGACACCACCACGACAATAACCGAGAGCTAGTCGTGGATCCATAGGAAAACAGTACATTACTTCACTAGCCCATTGCTGCCTTTTTCTTTGGGATTCTAACCGAGAGCTAGCCCTGGCTTGCTGATTAAGGACAGCTTCTGTCGGCCCAATAGAAACCGGGGTATATGGCCGCCCTTTCTGGTCCAGACACCTGGACTCAGAGCACGGCTAGGGACTGGGTCGCGACGCCTGGCGAGCCCCGCGAGGTCTTGCCCCTCGCGGGGACTTCAACGTTGAAGCAAACGACTAAGTCTCCGCGAGTCGGGGACCGCCTCCGGAGACTTTTCCCTCTCGGGGTGGCGGAGCGCTCGAAGTGCCTGGCGAGGTTCTGCCATCCTGGCAGGACGCACATGGGCATGCGCTCCGCAGCAGGATGACGCGCACGCCTGCGCACGGTGACGAGCAGGCGGCAGTTGCCATTCCCGTGCTTAAAGGAGAGCAACAAAGTTGCCCCAAAGGAGGAGGATTACCCAGCATGCTACTTTGGTGCTAAGGGGACACGCTGCAGCTCCGCTCCAACGGCGACGTCACCGATATGACACCACGGACCTCTGGAGCGCCGGCCACCGCTCTGGACGGATGGTGGCATTGCCTGATGAAGACCAGCAAGACCGACGACGGTGGACCTCGTCCACAACCCCTGGACCAAGGGTGCGCCGCCCTCGTGGACCGGTGCCATGGAGGAACCCTAACTTCCATCCCCGCGCCTATATAAGGAGGGAGAGCACCACTGGAGAAGGGGATCGACCATTCACCCACCTAAGTCTCCCATTTCCACCCAGAGAAGAGAGTTTTCACATAGAGGGAGCTCTGCCATCATTGTAAGCTTTGCCCTCGGCAAGCACCCCTGTACTGTAACCTCACGAAGCATGCAATCCCACAAAGCAGGAAGTAGGGTCTTTACTCCTCCCGGACGGCCTGAACCTGGGTACGAGCTGGTGTCAATCTCTGTCGTGATGCATTCTATCGAGCTCGCCGTGCTTGGTCGCCGAGGTTGACGAGAGTGTTGTTAAGTGTCGTGTTCAGCCCCTTCGATTCCTGGTTCACGGGGACTATTCTCCGACATTTGCGCGCCAGGTAGGGGGCCTTTTTCCTTCAACCTCTCCGGCACCATGGCGCGAATCCGAGCTAGGCACCTGGTCCGCCGCCCAAGCACCGGAGGCGTCACCGTCGCAGCGCCTGCACCGGGCCGCAAACCACGAGCACGACCCCGTGTCAACGGCGCCAAGAACTGCGGCCATCCCGGGCCCTACGTCGAAGAGCTCGAGGGGGGGAACGTCCGCTTCTCCCCCCACGCCTTCCTGAAGGTCAGGGGGCTTCACCACAACATCAGGTAGCCCCGAGCCCGAGAGCCGCTCTGTTCGGGGCGCGAGAGCTGTTGGGTTTCCTCCCCACTGAAGAGTGCCAAGCCAGCTGGCTAGCACGCATCGCTGAGCTCATCCGCGCCTCTGACACGCCGAACTCATCCGAGGCCCCCGAGGTTCCCGATAGCCCTCGCTCAAAAGAGCGTGGCCTGAGGTTCATAGAGGTGTTGGTGTCAGGCACCCTTCTGCCCCCACCACCGTCACCACCTTCCCTAGCTGAGGGAGCTCCTGGACGCGGCCCATCGGGCAGGCGTCACGACTGGGCAGGAGCACCAGACGGCGGTAGGCCACCCCTGGGCATCCGCCGAACACTTGCCACTGTGCCTCAAGAGGAAAGCTGGATCGACGAGATCAAGGTTTTCCTAAACACGGGGGCTCTCCCCAAAGAGAAGGCGGAAGCAGAACGAATGTTCAACATGGCCAAGTACCATATCAAGTCCTACTGCGTCATCGGGGAAGATCTCTACCGCAAGCGGCCTAATGGCGTCTCCCAGGGCTGCGTTCCTACGGAAGAAGGCAGGCAACTCCTCGAGGACGTGCATGATGGGGAGTGCGGGCATCACTTGTCCTCACGCGTCCTCGCGGGGAAGGTCTTCAGGAGTGGTTTCTATTGGCCAACCGTATTTCAAGACGCTGGGGAGCTCGCCGAGACGTGCAGGGTCTGCCAGCACCTCGCTAGGCAGGCCGAGCTCCAGCCAGAAGCGGGGCTCCAGACACTCCCAGCCACCTGGCCCTTCGCGGTCTGGGGGCTGGAGCTCCTGGGGCCCTTCAAGAGGTCACGCAGAGGATACCGCTACTTGTACGTCGCCGTCGACAAGGTCACCAAATGGGCGGAGGTAGAAGCCGTGCGCTCCATCCCGGCAAAATCAGCGGTGGACTTCCTGAACAACCTCGTGCATCGCTACGGGGTGCCTAACCGCGTCATCGCCAGCCACGGTTCACAGTTCGCTAGTGGCGTCTTCAGGGCTCGTAGTGAGTCTCTCGGCATTCAGTTGTGCAACGCCCTAGGGCACCCACGAAGCGGCGACCTAGATGAAGAGGAAGAACTCAGGGATTTCAAGATACAGAGCTTCAAGTGCCTCAAACGTTCAGGCAAGAGCTGGGTCAGCGAGCTCCCTTCTGTGCTGTGGTCCTCTAGGACGACTGCAGCTGGGCCAGCGAGTGAGACACCTTTCACCCTAGCCTACGGACCCGAAGCGGTCCTCCCAGGCGAGGAGAGGCTCGAATATCTGCGAGTCCTGGCCTTCAACGAGAACGACATCGAAAATCTCGCCAAACCGCTGACTGCGCCAGCCTTCAACGAGGACGATCAAGAGGCGCTCCACAGCGGCGATTTGACGCTGTTGGAAGGGCTGCGCCGCCAGGCCACCATCAGGGCAGCAAGGTATCAGCAGGCCCTGCGTCGATACCACAGTCGCCGCAAGCGCTCGCGCGACATTGAAGTCGGCGACCTCGTCCTTAGGAAGGCACTCTCCAGGGAAGACCCCCGCGAGCCCATACCCTGTGGGAAGGGCCTTACAGGGTCACGCGCGCCACCAAGCATGGGTCCGCGCAGCTGGAGGAGCTCTGTGGCACGCCCGTCGAGAATCCAGGGGGCTTAGAACATCTCCGCAAGTTCTACCGTGATGGATTCAAGCCAGGCAATACTTTTTTTTGTCTCAAGAAGGGCGCCCGAGTCGCCACACCCCCCTCTCCAACTAAGCTCCCCCAACCACGCGTTGCCACGGGTCGCGAGGAGTCTCAGCCACACTCTGTGGAACCCCGTGCCCAGGCATGGCTGGTTGTAACTTGGCTACTCCAAGTATAAAAAATCCCACGCCTAAGCTTGGCGGATGTAACTTGGCCACTCCAAGTATAAAAAATGTAACTTGGCCACTCCAAGTATAAAAATTCCATGCCCTGACGTGGCGAAGTGTAACTTGGCCACTCCAAGTGTAACAGACTATTGCCCTCCCTTGGGCACTACACCAGCGCCGTTTTGTAATATTACCTTGGTAAGGTGTCCTTTTCCATTTTGATCACCCGCGCTCATACTTTTTCTCGTGCACCTCACGATAGGGGGCTGGGCACGGCGCCCGGAGAGCATCCCAGCGGCGCCAATTTTTCCAAAAGGTTTGAGCTCTGGCTTGTGGGCCTGCTCCCATGCACGTCACCTCACCAGGGACTTTGGCGCTCTGTTCTCCCCGCGAGGTACACAAGAGAAAAGCCTATAAGCGCGCGTGAGTTATTTGACCATACAACGCTTGTGGGTGCGCCTTTGTGTGCAATGCAGGAAAGAGCGAGATCCCACACTACCCCAACATACCGCAAGGGTGGTGCTCCAGCACGAAGGAATGAGGTCCAACGCCGAAAAGGGAGAAAGACGTGAACAAGTGATAAAGAGCCTCACGAGAGGCACACACACGAACCTACAAGTCATACAAGTCTTAAAGTCATTACAGTACCGGAGCAGTTCCCCAAAAGACAAGGTTAATAGCCAGGCGCACCAAGAAGTAGCCCAGGCTCCCAGACTACGACATCCTCTCGGGGCTCTCGTCAGCCTCCACCGCCTTGAAGCGGTCAGCATACGCTTCTGCGTCCCCCTTAACTTCAGCTTCACGGTCCGTGGCTCTAGGACCCACATCAGGCTCGGTCACACGCCGGAAGTCGAAGGAGGGCTCGAGGCGGCGGAGGTTGGCGAAGATACGACCGACCGCGACGCAGAGAAGCTTGCGGCTCTCTTCCTCGACAAGGCCGTCCACGCTCGCGGCAGTCTTCTGGAGGGCCTCGCGAGCCTCCAGAGCTTCTCGCTCCGAGGACAGCTTCGCCTCCAGGCAGGTGGTGTGCGTCTCGCGCACATGCAGCCCTTCCTCACGAACATCGAGCTCCCGTCTGCGAGTCTCTAGAGACACGCGGAACTCCTCCAGCTCGTGGAGCCTGGCAGCCATCCCAGCTTCAACCTCCTGGGACGTGGCGAAGGCTGCTGCCTCGCGAGCCGCGATCTCCTGGTGCCGGGCCTCGGTTTTGATCTCCAGAGCTTCGCGCTTGGCCTCCAGGCACGCGAGAGCCTCCTGCATGACGCTGGCACGGGTTTCTGCAGCGAAGCGAAAGGCCTCCGTGCACTTCTCCCGCGCCGCCTCATCCTCCCGACGGCAGCGAGCCACCACTTCTCGGAGTTGGGACCAACCCCGCGCCAGGCTCTCGAGGTTCTCTTCTTCGGCCAGCTCCCTCTCGGCGAGATGGGCCTCCAGCTCCTCAAGTTTCGCCCTCGCAGAACGGAAGAGTGCGGAGCGGCGAGTGGCCGCCCGCTGACGCCTACCCAGAACCAAGGCCTAGGAGTCAACGGGAAGGCTAGCAGACCCCGGGCCCGCAAGAGGCTCAAGGCCTGGACGGCAAGGGCTTGGGGTGGCCCCGTAGTGCGACCGGGGGCTTGAAGTGAGACCTCCATCCCTTTCTGTGCCTGGGGCTGATGTGGGACTTGGAGCCCACTCACTGTCCGCCTCCACTCCGCCTGCCCGAAAGAGAGGAAGGCCCCGTCGAAAGCAAGCTCCTCTGGCCCCGGCGAGGCCGTGTCGGCGTTTGCCTCGAGGCACGTGGCCCGCCGTGGTGTCGCCCCCGCGCCCTCACCCTTAAGGAGCCTCGCTGTTTCGAGAGGAGCCTCTGCCCCCAAGGGCTCCGCAGCTACAGGGGGAGTGGTGGAAGGCCTGGGGCAGAACAAGGCAGGAGATGAAGGAAAGAAGGACGCGAGGACGATAGAAGGAAGGGAACAGAAAGAGACCTACCTGACGGTCACATCCACCCACACCTTGCGCCTCGTGCGCGAGGAGACGCTGCCTCCCGACATGTCCAAGCCCCGCTTCGCCCTGGTCCCGGGGACGGTGCGGGGAGGCTCTTCATCGCCTGATGAAACCTCAAGAACGCCAGTGTCAGGCATGGCCGCCCTCGAAGGCCCCGCGGCGGCACCTGAAGAATCGGCGCCGGCCGGGGTTCCGGCACCGCCGTTGCGGTGACCCCGCACGCCACTGCATATTGTAGTGTGCAAGTCATTGACATAACACCCACGGAAGGACTTATCCGTAAATATTACATCCCTCAGAGTAGTACAACAGAAACATTGCGGGTCCACTTCATTACACACTGCTGAATATTACAAGCCAGAAATGCATAAAAACTTCAACGTCTTCCTCCGACAAGGGAGGACCATCTATTATTGCTGTGTTGACAGGAGTCAACCTGCTAGCGATAGAAAGCAATAAACTAAGAACCATATTGGCTCAGCAGCTAAGTAGTACTAGTCTAGTCTTGCTCGGCCAGGTTCCTATTAGGGTAACTCTAAGTCTCCACCTCCTCTTCGTCGGCATCGTCGGCTCCGTAGGCGATGATGTAGTCGACGCCTTCTACTCCTCCAGATAGATCAGGTGCTTCAAAGTACACCTCGTCGGCATGGTATGCTCCAAAGTCCATGTCCGTGACCTCCTCAGAGTCTAAGCAGGGGGTCAAAAGAGGAAAGGGTGAGCAACTCTAGAATTAATTAGCAAGCTCAAGTAATAGATGATAAGGTGTATGATGCTCTATCTACCATCCTGACCAAAAAGTCATGGATGAATATGCAAGTTTTGTAAAACATTTTTAGTAAAAGGTCCATTTTATTTTAGAAACCTATGCCCCCAGTCTCCACGGGTTTATAGTCATCACTTGGGATGCCTTTCCCGCTGTGGTCTGTAGTCCCCTCCTGGAACAAGGATCTGACAGTCACAATTTCTTTGTTTTAACTCTGCAGAGCTGCACCACTTTACCCAACAGCAGCCTGGCTCTTTATGCTCTCTCAGCACACCGTGTGTGCTATAGCCAGAACTCAGGGCAACAAGTCATGCGGAGTCGCCTCCTCGCACAACGCAGATCCACCCATTTGTGACGCGGCTGGTAACTAAGACCACTGGCCCGCCATCTCTCCCGAGCTTCTATTCTAGTCAACCAGTCGAGTGGGAAGGTCACACGCTTCCACGTAGTTGGCCGTCGCAACGGACGCAACCAGGTAATAGCCTGCCGAGGATATGCGAACGGAGGAAGTAACCTCTGACGAGCCCATCCATAGTGAATCTGTTGGCTGATGCTTCAATACGGCGCTAGGATCACTAGGCCATGGGTTATTAATCCTAGGTACATACTTTCCCGTACAGTGGAACCTCCACCACAACATCAAACCGTGGTTCCACTCCCAGCCAACCATATACTTATAGCAATTCACATCATTCGAAAATAGATTTTTCGTTTTCATGCAATGATAAACCATAGTACTTTGCAATTACTTTGATAAAAATAATCAATCGAGGATATGCAAGTTGGAACTTGCCTTGAGACTGATAGGTAGTGCAGTCTAAAGCTTCCGACGAATTGGGACTCGCGTGTTATGAAAATCAATATCACTGTCTGTATCAGACAATGTTAAAAAACCAAATACATGCCAATATGCATAGGATGAGATGATTTTTTATTTTCCCCAAAATTCCCCAGAGTTTTGTTAAGGATTTCTTTTGATGATTTATTTGATTTGAATTTTAGGTAGGATGAGTAACATGACAGTCTTAATGTAGTTAAATTATACTTTGAACTTGATTCATAATTTTCCCATATTATTTTCTTTGAAAACAATTTGAAACTAGCTGGGTGGCCCGCGCAATTGCGCGGCTAGAGCTACTCTACATCCTATTGGTATAATTTATTTTCTTGACTTATAACTACTCCTCTATTTTCCTTCAATTGTCTCAGTTTGTGCGTACTTCATTTTATATCTTATTAATTGGTTTACTCAATCTCATCATAACCTGTCAATGTGCGTTCGACGCGGTTCTTATAAATATATACTATTTAATTGTTTGAGATGAATCATTCATCTGGGGCTTGATAGGCAGACCTTCTCTAGTGAGCACGCATCAAAGCAAGCATACACATGTTGATCATGTTACGTGGAAACTGGTCCTTCATCACTACATGTCAGATGCTTAGTATGGAAACAAAAATTCTAATGTTTACTTGATTGATTAATCGAGGTTCTATTTTAGGTGAGTTTCTAATAAATACAATGGGTAACTCTATAAGTACATTCTTCTAAAATTTTGCTTTCTAAGGATTTCACATCGATATTTTTTTGAATTTTATTTATGAAATAAGTTGCGGTATTTAGCAGCATTGATTGTTAACATATATGAACCATCGATGTAGTGACTCATATTATAATTGATCGACCCCCTTGGATGTTCATAATTATATCTAAACCTTTATAAAAAAATCTATCTAAACACCATCTAGACAATTCTTCTTAATCAAGTGGATTTTGTAAAGAAAGGCCAACACGGTAGCCTATTCACAAAAATAGATGTACTTCACAACCATATGATCACACACATGCATGATGAATAATCCTCCATCTACAAAATTAATCCACATGCATATATCTCACGTACGCCTGCTATTACCTGGTTGCAGCTGGTAAACACTATTGTTAATATATCTGATTTTCGCTTGTCTCCGGATTTCAACCTTGTGCGTGTCCTCCTAATTAACTGTAGATATGTATAAGTTGTGTGGCATTTCCACTTTGTCCTTCCAAGCCAAGTTTGGACGTCATCTAAACCGCTCCTTGATTGTGGGTGTCCTGGCGTCTCGACCTTCTGTTAGGGTTTGCTAATATCGTGCCTCCGATTCCATGGGCGACGGCCAGCCGAGTATCGACGATGTATGGATTCGCCACATTAATTAATTTTGATTCCATGTTCAATCAATCTAGTTTCCTGCCGAACGAAAAAGCTGGTGATGATGCTTGGGTCCGTGATTTTTTTTTGCAGGTTTTTTTTTTGCGGGGGATGCTTGGGTCCGTGATGACGACGGGGAATCGGGCGACGGTGCCATGGAGCTGGCCCAATAGTGTCTCGACCATATAGCCTACCTGAATCCTTGTGCATCTCCGGCCGATCGATCAAATATCATGGACTGCCCGAAGTGTAGAACTCCTAGAGGCCGAGCTTCTACATGTATTGTCGCTCCATCTCGGGGTCGCTGGCCGGCCGGCGCCGTCCCTTAGCTCCTTCTTGGCGTAAAGCGTTCCTGCATGCGGTGTTGCGCCGGCGAGACCATAGCCTTGCTGAATCCTTGTGCATCTCCGGCCGATCGATCGGACTTCCCGAACTGTCGAACTCTAGAGGTCGAGCTTCTCGCCATGTTTCATCACTCCGTCTTGTGTTTGCCGGAGACATCGGCGTCGCCGGTCGGCGTCGTCCCAAAGCTCCTTCTTTACGTGCAGCCCTCCTGCATGGCGTTTTGCCGGCAAACGGAGGTGTGCAAGTTTGTGCCTCTGCTATTCTATATATATGGGTGTTGTATATGTAAGCTATCATGCGACGTTTCCTTTTTTGCTGACATGTTTCCTTGTGGCTCACGAACAGCAATCGGCAAGTACACGGCTGTTTTGCCCCTTGTACACGTATATATAATGCGAGCGTACCTTTCTTGGATTCCTTAAGTTAGCCTATGCATGGAGACGGTATAGATCTTTTTGATTTTCTGTTGTGATGTGCACGGACGTGAACTTTTGTTTTGCAAATCGTGACTTCACAATAAACTGCATCGTTTCTATTTAATTTTTTCTGCTCGAGACGTGCACGATACGGACTGCTGCCTGGTCCGCTGCCGTTTCAATAGGATCTCCAATAATCTGAGCCGTTCAACTTTAAGTGCTAAATCTGAGCCATTAATTATCCTGTGTTTTAATTATATAATAGATATTTCAAAGTCATTTCCACTTAAGGATCCTTTGAATTTTTGCTACAAGAAATCATTTTCAAAAATTCATAGGGTTATTTTATTTGGGTAGGTTATTTTCTACTGATATTTGTAGATATTTTGTTGTATTTTTAGGATTTTATTTGAATTTTGAGAGTTCTTTGAAAGATTTGAATTTTTCCAAATTATGAAATTTACAAGTTTGCCCTGGTCCAACCTGGTTGAACCAGGTCAAAGACTTGGGTCTAGCTCGGGTCGGTCAACCGATCGAGCCACTCTTCTCTTTCCTCCTCTCTCTCTCGCTCGTGACGTGGGGCAAAATACTCCCCTTGCTCCGCTCCACTCCCTCACTGGAGCGATTTGTGTTCCGCTTCCTCTCGCGGCCGTGCACAACCCGTTAGGGTTTCGGTGCTGGCCCTGCTTGCCGCCATCCGCGACCTTCTTCCCCGGCGTGCTCGCCATGGCTGGGCGCAGTGCTTCATCCCCTGTGCCGCCGTGGTGCGGTGGTGCCGTCTTCTACCACCGTGAGCCCCTCCAACAGTTGCGCGGGCACTGCCTCGCCGTCGTGGAGCTACGGCCATGGTCGTGTGGTAAGAAATATTCCCCTCTACTCTACCTCCTTCTGCTCTTCTCCTAGCTACCCGAAGCACTGATTCGAACTATTGCTCAAACCAGGACTTGGTTCATGATGTGCAGAAAATGATGTGTTGATGATTTACTCAATTTAGTGTACTGCCTTCTCTAAGTGCATGCAGTAGAGGTGTATGGGTAGATCAAACATGTGTAGATCATCCCCAAGCTTCTGGAATTATTGTGGAGAGCATTTCTTGCTCACAGATAAAGAATTTGACATTAAGAAATTAATTATGAGCTAGAACTTGTACTAGCTGTGATGATTATTTGATTTAGAGCATGATTTAATCATGTTTTGCTTACGGTGATGCCTCCTTGTAGAGTTACACAGTAGCTTTCTTGATTAGAAATGCTTTTTATGCTTTCTTGTGCTTCTTCCAAGTGTTCAGATGTGCATAGCTCAGCTAATGCAGCTCTGCTGGTTCACTGGCTTGTGTGCTTTGATAAAAACAGATTAAGAACAGATACTACTCTGAAAACATTTCCCTTGCTTCTGTAGATGCTCAAACAATTGCTAAAACACTCAACTCCACTCCCTTTCATCTCTCTGCCCAATTTCTTGCACAGAACAGAAGTACTCTGCCTTGCAATTCCATATCTATAGCACCACACCTTGCTGAGCAAGGTTCTGTTAAGAACAGATGCTAAAATCAGCACTCAAGCATGGTTCTGTCATGTACAGAACCTGCTAAATCACTCTCTAGCACAAATGAAACAACCATGGGTGTAGAGCAGATAAAGCTACGGAAGAGTCTGATCTTGCTCCAAGGTTCAACCATCTCTTCTAGGCTGCACCTTGTGGTTCTTCTGTCTCCTTCTTGCTGCTTGACACCTTCTAGGTTTTAGTGGCTCGTGGTGGATGATTTAGATAATTTCCATGATGGCTTGTGGGGTTTTGATTGTTCTTGGTGAAGAACAGATGGAAATGGTGGTGCTTGATGTGCTAGTGCTGGTGAATAAGTGTGGTTTGTGTTTGCTGGATGATTTATGAACTGAGGCTTCGAACTGGTCCTGATTATATACTGTTTTGGTGATTCTTGTGCTTGTGACACCAGGATAATTTGCTTGTGATGATTCACCTGCTTGCAGTGGCCCTTCTCACCTCGAGCTGCCTATTTGGACTGCTTTTACTATTCTTTTAACACTGAAGATATGCTTCAGCTGCTGCTGCTCAGTTCATCCCCCTTTGGTGATAAAACTTGAGTTACAGCCGAGTCATTGATCCTATCTTGATCTAGATATTTTGCTGGTTTGCTTGGCTATGAAGTATTTGATTAGTGGATGTCGGTTTGAGATGTTTAACTCAAGTGTATGTGTAATTAAGCTAGTTCTTAGTTTAATTAAGTGGTAATTAGGATCCATTTGTCAATTAATGGCAAATGTGATACCATTAAGTTGCCTTTGCTTTTATTTGCTTCCTGGTTTAATTGTGGAGTTTGTGAATGCATAAGTTGCTTTGCTTAAATGATTATGAGATCAAAATGCTCAAACAACACTTGTTGCCTTTGTTCTATGTTGCTTGAAGTTAAATCTATGCAGTGCTGCCATTAAGCCTTTGCCCCTCTTGTTGCCTTCGGATTAATGAGCATGATCCATATTGATCAGTCCCAATGTTGCCTTTAGTTTGCATTCTCCACACTTAGCCTAATTAAACCTAAGTTTTGGTTAGGCTAAAAACCAGGTTTCATATATTAACATGCCATCACCAAATGGTGTTGGCAACATTTTAACACTAACCCAATTTCTTCTTATTTGTGTTGTTTGTTTTGCAGGTTGAAGATCCTCTGGATATCCGAAGTGAAGATGTAGTTTTAGGATTTTTATTTCTCTCTTTTGTAATATTCACACTTGTTGTAATAATGTAGTTGCAATTCTGCTTGTAATGGACAGATTGTATTATTTGAGTTGCTTGGAAATGTAATGATGTGCTCTTGTAAAGAAATTGAATTCCAATATGTGATGTTGCAATTAAACTTGTAATTGTTGAAGAAGAGATGATCATGTATTTAAATATTGGAAATTATGTGTGTATATATATTGTGTTGATATCATTTGAAATGATTCATTCTCTTTTGTTATGAATTATATGACTTGTGTTGTTGAAATATATTTTGTGTGTGTATAAGATTGGATAAGATATAGAATTGTGTTTACTTTAAGAACATATAAATAAGTCATGTCAAAATTTATATGACCATTTTGGGAAAGATATGGTTTTGAAAATAAGTCGTAGGTTTATCAACACCTCTCGACTAACTGTCAATGTCTGACTCCCAGACCCTCGACACTCGTCTGATATCGACCCTTGATACTTTTAACACAAAAGCGCGAAAATTATCCAGTTTTCACCAAAAGATACATGTATGCACAAATGCAGTTCCTATTCTACCCTCTCGAGTCCTATAACTGCGGGGTATTACGTCCTCTCCCCCTTAAACTAAACTTCGTCCCGAAGTTTCTTTTCTGAGGTACATGAATAATTGTGGGTAATCTCGTCGCAAATCTTCTTGTTTTTCCCAAGTTGCTTCTTGCTCTGAGTGGTTCTTCCACTGAACAAAACAAAACTTGATTGCTCTATTCCTTAATATTTTCCAATTCTCCCTCAGTATCTTCTCAGGCTGTTCCTCATATGATAGGTCTGACTTTAAATTCAACTTTTCAAACTCAGTTGGTCCTTCTGGTGGTTTCAAACACTTCTTGAGTTGAGACACATGGAACACATTGTGAACTTGTGATAATATAGCAGGTAACTCCAATTCATAGGCTACTTCACCTTTCCGGCTTAAAATTCTGAATGGTCCATGTATCTGGGACTCAACTTTCCTTTTACTCCAAATCTCTTCACTCCTTTGGTAGGACTAACTCTTAGATATACCATATCTTGTACTTCTGGTTCCCACTGTCTTCTGGATAGATCAGCGTAACTCTTCTGTCTACTCTGAGCTATTTTGAGATGATCTCTGATAATATCCACAATCTGCTATTGTTCCTTTATGTATTCAGGTGCAAATTCCTTGCTTTCTCCCACTTCAAACCAACATATTGGTGATCTACACTTCCTTCCATATAGAGCTTCAAATGGTGCCATCTGAATACTACTCTGATAACTGTTGTTATAGGAGAATTCAGCTAAAGCTAAGTGTTCATCCCATGATCCTCCAAAATCAAGTGCACAGGCTCTCAACATATCTTCAAGTATTTGATTTGTTCTCTCAGTCTGTCCACCAGTTTGTGGGTGATATGGAGTACTGTAAGTTTGAACCCAACTGTTTGTGAAGATGTTTCCAAAAGGCTAAAGTGAATATGGATCCACGATCCGATACAATACTTTGTGGAACTCCATGCTTACTAACTATCTCCTTCACATATTGTTCCGTCAACTGTGTTGGGTGTCTTTCTGATTTATAGCTAAGAAATGTGCGCTCTTTATTAATCTATCCACTATTACCCAGATAGAGTCCTTATTTCTCCTTGTTTTGGGTAGTCCTGTAATAAAATCCATACTGATCTCTTCCCATTTCCATTTGGGAATTGGTAGTGGTTGTAACAACCCTGCTGGACTTTGATGTTCCGCCTTTACTTGTCTGCAAATATGACATTCTGCAACATATCTTGCAATCTCCCTTTTCATATTATTCCACCAAAATGTCTTCTTCAAATCCATGTACATCTTAGTACCACCTGGATGTATAGAATATGGTGTCTCATGTGCTTCTTTCAAAATTATGCTTTTGATCTCTTGGATATCTGGAACACATATTCTACCCTGATACCATAATGAATCATTTTCTGGCTTCAAAGTGAATTCAGATCTTCTACCTTCTTTGATCCTGCGGATTTCTTCGGCTATGAATTCATCTTCTTTTTGCCTATAAAGGATATTTTCTCTCAATTCCATCTCTGTTTCTTCAACAACTTCCATAGCTGCGATACTATTCAACTCTGGTCCATCCCAGATCTCAATATCAGCTCTTTGTATCTCCTTCCTCAATTCCTTAGGCATTCTTTCTTCCATCAAAGGATCACAATTCACTTTACGACTTAGTGCATCTGCCACTACATTGGCTTTTCCTGGAGTATAATTTATTGTCAGGTCATAATCCTTGATTAACTCCAACCATCTCTTTTGCCTCATATTCAATTCCTTTTGTGTGAAGAAGTATTTCAAACTCTTATGATCCGCATACAATTCACACTTTTCTCCATAGAGGAAATGTCTCCATTGCTTCAAAGCATAAACAACTGCTGCTAACTCCAGATCATGTGTAGGATAGTTGAGTTCATGTGGTTTCAACTGTCTTGATCCATAAGCAATGACCTTGCGATCTTGCATCAATACACAACCTAATCCATTTTTAGATGCATCACAATATACTATATAAACATTTCTAGTTTCTGGTACTGCTAGCACAGGTGCTGTTGTTAACTTCTCCTTGAGTTCTTGGAAACTCTTCTCACACTTCTCTGTCCATTCAAATGGAACATTCTTTCTGACTAGCTTTGTCATTGGTCCGGCTATCTTAGAAAATCCTTCAATAAATCTCCGATAATATCCGGCCATTCCCAAAATCCTCTAATTTCCTTAGGGTTCTTGGGTGCTTCCCAATCCAATACTGCCTTTATTTTCTCAGGATTAACTGCAATTCCCTCCTTGCTAATCACATGTCTAAGAAATTCTACTTGATCCAACCAGAATTCACACTTACTGAACTTGGCATACAACTGATATTCCCTTAATGTCTGCAACACGATACTCAAGTGTTGTGCATGATCTTCCTTGGTCTTGGAATAGACCAATATATCATCAATGAACACGATCACAAACTTGTCCAGATAGGGCATAAAATCTTGTTCATCAAGTTCATGAATATTGCTGGTGCATTGGTTAGTCCAAATGGGGTACTACCAAGTACTCATGGTGTCCATATCTTGATACAAATGCTGTTTTAGGAATATCCTCAGGTTTAATCTTTATCTGGTGATATCCTGACCTCAAATCTATCTTGGAAAATACTCCTGCTCCTCTAACTTGATCAAATAAATCTTGTATTCATGGCAATGGGTACTTATTCTTGATGGTCACACTGTTTAGATTTCTGAAATCTCCACACATTCTTCTTCCTCCATCTCTCTTATCCACAAAGATTACTGGTGATCCCCAAGGTGATATACTTTCTCTAATGAATTCTTTAGCTTCCAACTCATCCAATTGTTCCTTAAGTTGTACCAATTCCTTGGGTCACATCTTGTATGGTGCTTGTGCAATAGGTGCTGTACCTGGAATTAAATCTATAGTAAACTCAATCTCACGGTCTGGTGGCATTCCTGGTGACTCATCCGAAAAAACATCTTGAAATTCTTTCACCACTGGAATCTCTTCCATCTTGGCCTCCTTCATGGCATTCAACTGCAGATCTGCCTGTATCTGACTATGCTTATCTCCTTGATATACAGTCCTCAAACCTCCTGGTCCTCTCAAAGATACAGTCTTTTCTGCGCAATCTATTTGAGCAACATGATCTGATAACCAATCCATCCCTAGGATGACTGCTATATCTTTCATGGGAATTACTAACAAGTCTGCGTCATAGATGCGGTCACAGGTAATAATCACTTGATCCATTTTGACTTGCTTTACTGATGTCTACGCACACTTATATTCTTGTAGACAGTGTTGGGCCTCCAAGAGCAGAGGTTTGTAGAACACCAACAAGTTTCCCTTAAGTGAATCACCCAAGGTTTATCGAACACAGGGAGGTAGAGGTCAAAGATATCCCTCTCAAGCAACCCTGCAATTAAGATACAAGAAGTCTCTTGTGTCCCCAACACACCTAATACACTTGTCAGATGTATAGGTGCACTAGTTCAGCGACGAGATAGTGAAATACAAGTAATATGGATGATTATAAGTAGTAATTGCAATCTGAAATAAAAATGGCAGCAAACAAACATGTAGCAGAACTTGCTGTAAACGGTGTTTCCAATGCTTAAAAACAAGGCCTAGGGATCATACTTTCACTAGTGGACACTCTCAACAATGAAAACATAATTGAATAAATAAATGCTACTCTCAAACACTCTCTTGTTGGATAACGAACACCATTCATTGCGTAGGGCTACAAAAGCACACCTCAGAGTCTGAGTAAACAAACACCACAACGTCATAAAGGAGTCACACATGATGCGCACACCATCACTTTCACACCGTGGAGAGTGACTCCGGAGTTCATATTAAAGTAACCTCTAGAGTGGCATAATAGATAAAGAGTAACATCTACTTATTCAACTAGATTACAAAGCTCATGATCACATAAAGATCACACCATGGGAGAGAGAGATAAACCACATAGCTACCTGTAGAGCCCTCAGCCTTGGGGGAGAACTACTCCCTCCTCATCATGAGAGGCAGCAACATCGATGAAGATGGCGGTGGAGTCGATGGAGATGGCTCTGGGGGCACTTCCCCGTCCCGGCAGGGTGCCGAAACAGAGACTTCTGTCCCCCAAATTAGGGTTTTTGGTGGCGGCGGAGCTACGGAACTCTTTTGGAGAAATCGTCGATATTTTTAGGGTTTTCGGGGCAGGAGCTTTATATGGGCGAAAGGGCGGCGCAAGGGGTGGCCGAGTCGTCCTCCCCACCTGCTGGCGCCACCCCCCTCCAGCCCGCGCGAGCGTATGGGGAGGAGTCCGTGGGCCTCCACTGGACTTGCCCTTCTGGCTCCGTTGGTCTTCTAGCGAAATAGAATTTCTGTAATTTTTCTGGATTTTTCCGAGCACTTTGGTTTTTGGGTCTTTTCTGCAATAAACAGACATAATAAACAGAAACTGGCACTGTGGCATCTTATAATAGGTTAGTCCAATAAATGCCATAATTAGATAAAAAGTGTATATAAAACATGTAGCAATTGGCATAATATAAGCATGGAACATCAGAAATTATGGATACGTTGGAGACGTATCAAGCAACCCCAAGCTTAGTTCTACTCGTCCTCGAGTAGGTAAAACGATAACAACAAATAATTTCTAAAGTGACATGCTACAACACAATCTTGATCAATAATATTGCAAGGCTCAAGTCATGAATGAAGTGACTCAAGATAATGGTCTATAGTTTGCTAACAAATAGATAATGAGTAAACACTGAATCATATAAGCAAAAGCTTTTCATAAATAGTACTTTCAAGACAAGCATCAAAAAGTTTTGCATAAGAGCAAACTCATAAAGCAATAGATTCTAAGTAAAAGGCATTGAAGCAACACAAAGGAAGATTAAGTTTCAGCAATTGCTTTCAACTTGTCACTTGTATATCTCATGGATAATTGTCAACACAAAGCAATATAATAAGTGCAATAAGTAAACATATAAGAATTGTTGCACACAAAGTTGACACAAGTGTTTGCTTCAGGGATAGAAAGGAGTAGGTAAACTGACTCAACAATAAAGTAAAAGATAGGCCCTTCGCAGAGGAAGCAGGGATTAAATCATGTGCTAGAGCTTTTTAAGTTTTTCAAACATATAGAGAGCATAAAGTAAGTGTTTGAGAGGTGTTTGTTGTTGTCAACGAATGGCAGTGGGCACTCTATCCCCTTGTCACCCAGACTTTCAAGAGCGGCTCCCATGAAGGACGTTATTTCTACCCAAGGGTAGATCATCCCTCTTCTCTTTTGTTTATACATGCATATTTATAAATTGGTATGACACTCCTCCCAACCTTTGCTTACACAAGCCATGGCTAACCGAATCCTCGGGTGCCTTCCAACAATCACATACCATGGAGGAGTGCCTATTTGATAGTTTAACATTTTTGAAAATTGCTTCTGATAAATCATTGGCAAACATGTGAAGAGAATCAAATGGTTAAAGTTATAATTAATTGGGACTGGGCACCCCATTTGCCAGCTCTTTTTGCAAGTTATTGGATAAGCGGATGTATATGCCACTAGTCCATTGGTGAAAGTCTGTCATGAATAAATGACAAGGTGATAGAGTAAACGCCACATACTTCCTCATGAGCTATAAAACATTGACACAAATAAGGAGTAATAAAGTTTTGAATAGTTTAAAGGTAGCACATGAAGTATTTACTTGGAATGGCAGAAAATACCACATAATAGGTAGTTATGGTGGACACAAATGGCATGGGTTTTGGCTCAAGGTTTTGGATGCACGAGAAGTATTCCTCTCAGTACAGAGTTTAGGCTAGCAAGGTTGTTTGAAGCAAACACAAGTATAAACCGGTACAGCAAGACTCACATGAAAACATATTGCAAGCATTATAAGACTCTACACTGTCTTTCCTTGTTGCTCAAACACTTTTACCAGAAAATATCTAGACCTTAGAGATACCAATCATGCAAACCAAATTTCAACAAGCTCTACGGTAGTTCTTTACTAATAGGCTTTTAACTACATGATGCAAGAGCTTAAACATGAAATACTTGAGAGCTCAAAACAATTGCCAAGTGTCAAATAAAACAAGACAATGATCTATATGAGTGTCTTTTCGATATACCATCTACCACATGCAGCATTTTCTGAACCAACACATCAACCAAGCAACTCTCCAAGTAATTTACAAAAGAAACAAGAGAGTACTTTCCACAAGAATTAACAGCTCTAAAAGAGATGCATGAAAAACAGGAGCTAAAAGCATAGCAGTAGCTAGATAAGAATACTCAAAAGATATAAGTGAAGAATATGAGTATTCACATGAAAAAGCGGAGTGTCTCTCTCCCACACAAGAATGCTAGGATCCAACTTATTCAGAAAATAAAAACAATAAAGCAAAATAAAAGCAAACAGACGCTCCAAGTAAAGTACATAAGATGTGGAAAATTAAAATATAGTTTCACTAGAGATGACCTGATAGGTTGTTGATGAAGAAGGGGATGCCTTGGGCATCCCCAAGCTTAGACGCTTGAGTCTTCTTGAATATTGCTGGGGTGACCCACGGGGCATCCCCAAGCTTAGGCTTTTCACTCTTCTTGATCACATCATATCATCCTTCTCGCTTGCTCCTTGAAAACTTCCGCCACACCAAACTCAAATAATTCTCATTAGAGGGTTAGTGCATAATCAAAAATTCACATGTTATACTGTGACACAATCATTACCAATGCTTCTGGACATTAACTACAGCCACTGATGTTTTATCGAGCAAAGAAATCCAATCAAACATAGTAAAAGAGGCAATGCAAAATAAAAGGCAGAATCTGTCAAAAACAGAACAGTCTGGAAAGACGAATTTTTTCGAGGCACTTAGGTTGCTCAGATGCGAAAAATCAAAACTAATGAAAGTTGCGTACATATATAAGGATCATGCGTGAATTGTTTCAGAATTTTTCAATTTTTCTATAGTGAATACAGCTCAAAACGGTGGCAGCAAAAATCTGTCACTGCGCAGAAATCCAAATCTAGCATCAACTTTCAACTAGAGACTTTACTTGGCACAACAATGCAATAAAATAAAGATACAAAGGAGTTGTTACAGAAGTAAGCAAGCTCCTTGACTCAATAAAAATAAAAATAGCAGAAAATAAAAACAATGGGTTGTCTCCCAAGAGCGCTTTTCTTTAAAGCCTTTTAGCTAGGCATAGTGATTTTTATGAAACTCACATAAAGATGAGAGTTGAAACATAAAAGAGAGCATCAAGAAGCATATATAAAACTTGTTTAAATCTAACACTCTTTCTATGCATAGGAGTCTTGTAAGAAAACAAGTCAACAAAGAACAAATGACTAGCATAGAAAGGCAAAACAAGTGTAACTTCAAAATTTCAACATAAAGGAGAAGACTTAATATTATTGTGATATATGAAGCCATGTCTCCCTCTCTCATTATGACCAGTAGGTCTTAAAGTAACCAACAAATAAAAACAAATCAAGAGAAAGATCAAAACATTCATCATAAAGAGAAGAAATTTAGTAACATGAAGATTTCCATAACCATGCTTTCCTCTCTCAAAATAATTTTCAGCGGCATCATGAATAAACTCAACAATATAGCTATCACATAGAGCATTCCTATCATGATCCACATGCATAAAAGTACCATTACTCTCCACATAAACATAATCACTAATAATAGTGGGAGTAAAAGTATCACATCCATCATTGTAATCATCATAAATTGGAGGCATAGAATAATCATAATGAATTTTATCCTCAATAGTAGATGGACTGAGAATATCATATTCATCATTGTAAACATCATATATAGGAGGCATATCATAATTAACATAAAATATATCCTCAATAGTAGGTGGACTGAAAATATCACAATATTATAATCATCATTATTGGAGGCAAAGTATCATCAAAGCAAATTTCCTCCTTAAAGCTCGGGGACTAAAAATATCATATTCATCACAACCAGCTTCCCAAGCTTAGACTTTTCCATAGCATTAGCAATAATGGTGTTCAAAAATTCATGCTAATAACATTGCTATCACTATTATGCAAACAAGCTTCCATAGGTTTTTTAATTTTCTCTTCAAAAGCATCATGTCCTAATTCAATATAAAGTTCATAAAAATCTCTAATTTTGTTGTTGTTTTCCATTAAGCCTAACTAGTGAAAATAAAAACAAGAGACAAAAAGAAATAATTGCAGAATCTAAAGGAGATACCTTCCAACACTTACCTCCCGGCAACGGCGCCAGAAAATAGCTTGATGTCTACGCACGCTTCTATTCTTGTAGACAGTGTTGGGCCTCCAAGAGCAGAGGTTTGTAGAACATCAGCAAGTTTCCCTTAAGTGAATCACCCAAGGTTTATCGAACTCAGGGAGGTAGAGGTCAAAGATATCCCTCTCAAGCAATCCTGCAATTAAGATATAAGAAGTCTCTTGTGTCCCCAACACACCTACTACACTTGTCAGATGTATAGGTGCACTAGTTCAGCGAAGAGATAGTGAAATACAAGTAATATGGATGATTATAAGTAGTAATTGCAATCTGAAATAAAAATGGCAGCAAACAAACATGTAGCATAACTTGTTGTAAACGGTGTTTCAATGCTTAGAAACAAGGCCTAGGGATCATACTTTCACTAGTGGACACTCTCAACAATGAAAACATAATTGAATAAATAAATGCTACTCTCAAACACTCTCTTGTTGGATAACGAACACCATTCATTGCGTAGGGCTACAAAAGCACACCTCAGAGTCTGAGTAAACAAACACCACAACGTCATAAAGGAGTCACACACGATGCGCACACCGTCACCTTCACACCGTGGAGAGTGACTCCGGAGTTCATATTAAAGTAACCTCTAGAGTGGCATAATAGATAAAGAGTAACATCTACTTATTCAACTAGATTACAAAGCTCATGATCACATAAAGATCACACCATGGGAGAGAGAGATAAACCACATAGCTACCGGTAGAGCCCTCAGCCTCGGGGGAGAACTACTCCCTCCTCATCATGAGAGGCAGCAACAGCGATGAAGATGGCGGTGGAGTCGATGGAGATGGCTCCGGGGGAACTTCCCCGTCCCGGCAGGGTGCCGAAACAGAGACTTCTGTCCCCCTAATTAGGGTTTTTGGTAGCGGCGGAGCTACGAAACTCTTCTGGATAAATCGTCGATATTTTTAGGGTTTTCGGGGCAGGAGCTTTATATAGGCGAAAGGGCGACGCGAGGGGGTGGCAGAGTCGTCCTCCCCACCTGGTGGTGCCACCCCCCTCTAGCCCGCGCGAGCGTATGGGTAGGAGGCCGTGGGCCTCCTCTGGACTTGCCCTTCTGGCTGCGTGGGTCTTCTGGCGAAATAGAATTTCTGTAATTTTTCTGGATTTTTCCGAGCACTTTGGTTTTTGGGTCTTTTCTGCAATAAATAGACATAATAAACAGAAACTGGCACTGTGTCATCTTGTTAATAGGTTAGTCCAATAAATGCCATAATTAGATATAAAGTGTATATAAAACATGTAGCAATTGGCATAATATAAGCATGGAACATCAGAAATTATGGATACGTTGGAGACGTATCAAGCATCCCCAAGCTTAGTTCTACTCGTCCTCGAGTAGGTAAAACGATAACAACAAATAATTTCTGAAGTGACATGCTACCACACAATCTTGATCAATAATATTGTAAGGCTCAAGTCATGAATGAAGTGACTCAAGGCAATGGTCTATAGTTTGCTAACAAATAGATAATGAGTAAACACTGAATCATATAAGCAAAAGCTTTTCATAAATAGTACTTTCAAGACAAGCATCAAAAAGTTTTGCATAAGAGCAAACTCATAAAGCAATAGATTCTAAGTAAAAGGCATTGAAGCAACAGAAAGGAAGATTAAGTTTCAGCAATTGTTTTCAACTTGTAACTTGTATATCTCATGGATAATTGTCAACACAAAGCAATATAATAAGTGCAATAAGTAAACATATAAGAATTGTTGCACACAAAGTTGACACAAGTGTTTGCTTCAGGGATAGAAAGGAGTAGGTAAACCTACTCAACAATAAAGTATAAGATAGGCCCTTCGCCCAGCTTGCACTTCCAGTAAATCTTGCAGGAATTTATTCTGCCTTTCTTGATCATGACGCCTGCCTTCTTCCACCATCTGCATGTACCGCATGAAGCTTTGTTCTGTGATTGGCCTTGGTGGCATTGGTAAGCCTCCTGCTTCAGCATCTTGTTTCTGCTTGTTCTCACGCTCTTGCCTCTGCAATTCACTCTCCTCACCGAGATCCGCCATATCCCTATAGTCCTGCTACATCGAATAAAACTCTCCATTACATTATGCATATGCACTTCGAGTCTTATTCCATGCACAAGTACTAGTCAAACAATGGAAATCCAGAAAGATCCAAAGAAAACCAAAAATTTCAAACAAATACCATGTATTATACATGTAGGCTTACAAACATGGGTACAGAATTGTAACACACTCTAAAGTGAGTAGGCCTCACTTATTGCTAGCGTTCAAGCCTTACAATACGCCTTACACAACTCTGTATTATACATATGGTACATCTACTGCTTCACTCCGTCGTGCTTCACTTCTCCGCATACTTCCCAGGCTTCCACCAACTATTACGGCTGGTCCTCCTGAGAATTCCTGGAAACTTCACCTTCTCTTCCGGCTGATACTCAGGATCAGATAGATAGGATTCTAAAGTCATATCGGTCATTCCAAAGTAACTATCGATGTACTTATACGCCTCCGCTTCAGCATCGTATACGCCTTCACCTCCATACTCCTCGGTATCATTATATAGACCTGTTGGCACATCATCAGTGCTACAGTAATAACTCCGAGGCTCCTCACTTGGCTCCTTCTTCGGCTGCCTAGAAGAACTTGCCCCCTGGGTATACTTAGCCTTATACATGCCTTTCTCCAAAGTATCTTCCTCATCTGAGTCAATGACAATAGGTTTATGTGCTCGTCCCAACTTTGGCTTCCCTCTAACGACACGACTAGTAACTTCTTCCTCCTCATCATCTGCTGGAATCACAATAGGATCACTAGGAGTTCCCTCATAAGGTTCTTCATCCCAACCTGTGGCACATGGTACTTCAGGTTCCCAACTCTGCCAACCATTATCCTTATCTACTAAGACGTAATTTGGGTGTATTGGTTTATAGGCAGGATAAACTGGGGTTTGTGGTTCTACTTCCTCAATAATCCTAACAGGTGTAGGTGGTGGTTCAGTGTATCCCTTCTCAGCTTCATTCCTCAGTATCTCACTCCTTTGCTTAATAACTGCAGGACTAGAGTACTCCTCTACCAGGGATTCTACCTCTCCAGCTACTACTCCGAACGTCTTATGATACGCCCGAATCATCTTGAGACAGCTATCCAGAAACTCAGCCACATCATGTGGATCAGACTTCAGGAAATTCTTATAGTTCACTGGACCCTCAAGACGGTAATTGGCACTTGGAATGGCGTTAAACGGTGTTTCTCCTAACACATTACCCTGGATGTCCTAATAGTAGTGACTGCTCTGATAACCGCAATCTGGAAAGCTACTTCCATGTTCTTGGCTTCTCCAAAGGGCATTTTAAATCCCATCTTTAGCTCGGTTGGTAACTTGAGTGCCACCCGGTACATAGCTAAAATTGACCCGTCATAGAAACTCATCACTTTCACTATCACCTTGGTTTGGATCCCAAGAAAATGGATCAGTTGCTCAAGCAGTTCAGCCCAGCTTCCCCGGAAAACACCCTTGGCCAACTCAACATTTTTAATACGCACAACCCTCTTGATACCACGTTTCTCCATCCTAGCTGTTAAAACCAAGAAAATCGTATAAGATTGATGTAATAATTGCATGATAATGTTATTCTCAAGTGAATATCCATCGTAACAATGTAAAACTCAATTCATTCTAATGCTTCTCACACCTACATGCTTTCCCTTTAATAGGTTTCCAACCTATGGTCTAGCAATTGCTCTGATACCATCTGCGGTGACCCCGCACACCACTGCATATTTTAGTGTACAAGTCGTTGACATAACACCCACGGAAGGACTTATTCGTAAATATTACATCCCTCAGAGTATTACAACAGAAACATTGCGGGTCCACTTCATTACACACTGCTGAATATTACAAGCCAGAAATGCATAAAAACTTCAACGTCTTCCTCCGACAAGGGAGGACCGTCTATTATTGCTGTGTTCACAGGAGTCAACCTACTAGCGATAGAAAGCAATAAACTAAGAACCATATTGGCTCAGCAGCTAAGTAGTACTAGCCTAGTCTTGCTCGGCCAGGTTCCTATTAGGGTAACTCTAAGTCTCCACCTCCTCTTCGTCGGCGTCGTCGCCTTCTACTCCTCCAGACAGATCAGGTGCTTCAAAGTACACCTCGTCGGCATGGTATGCTCCAAAGTCCATGTCTGTGACCTCCTCAGAGTCTAAGAAGGGGGTCAAAAGAGGAAAGGGTGAGCAACTCTAGCGTTACTCAGCAAGCTCAAGTAATAAATGATAAGGTGTATGATGCTCTATCTACCATCCTAACCAAAAAGTCATGGATGAATATGCAAGTTTGGTAAAACATTTTTAGTAAAAGGTCCATTTTATTTTAGAAAACTATGCCCCCAGTCTCCACGGGTTTATAGTCATCACTTGGGATGCCTTTCCCGCTACGGTCTTTAGTCCCCTCCTGGAACAAGGATCTGACAGTCACAATTTCTTTGTTTTAACTCTGCAGAGCTGCACCACTTTACCCAACAGCAGCCTGGCTCTTTATGCTCTCTCAGCACACCGTGTGTGCTATAGCCAGAACTCAGGGCAACAAGTCATGTGGAGTCGCCTCCTCGCACAACGCATATCCGCCCATTTGTGATGTGGCTGGTAACTAAGACCACTGGCCCGCCATCTCTCCCGAGCTTCTATTCTAGTCAACCAGTCGAGTGGGAAGGTCACGCGCTTCCACGTAGTTGGCCACCGCAACGGACGCAACCAGGTAATAGCCTGCCGAGGATATGCGAACGGAGGAAGTAACCTCTGACGAGCCCATCCATAGTGAATCTGTTGGCTGATGCTTCAATACGGCGCTAGGATCACTGGGCCATGGGTTATTAATCCTAGGTACATACTTTCTCGTACAGTGGAACCTCGACCACAACATCAAACCGTGGTTCCACTGCCAACCAACCATATACTTATAGCAATTCACATCATTCGAAAATAGATTTTCTTTTTCATGCAATGATAAACCATAGTACTTTGCAATTACTTTGATAAAAATAATCAATCGAGGATATGCAAGTTGGAACTTGCCTTGAGACTGATAGGTAGTGCAGTCTAAAGCTTCCGACGAATTGGGACTCGCGTGTTCTGAAAATCAATATCACTGTCTGTATCAGACAATGTTGAAAAACCAAATACATGCCAATATGCATAGGATGAGATGATTTTTATTTTCCCCAAAATTCCCCAGAGTTTTGTTAAGAATTTCTTTTGATGATTTCTTCGATCTGAATTTTAGGTAGGATGAGTAACATGACAGTCTTAATGTAGTTCAAATTATACTTTGAACTTGATTCATAATATTCCCATATTATTTTCTTTGAAAACAATTTGAAATATTTCAAAGTCATTTCCACTTAAGGATCCTTTGAATTTTTGCTACAAGAAATCATTTTCAAAAATTCAAAGAGTTATTTTATTTGGGTAGGTTATTTTCTGCTGATATTTGTAGATATTTTGTTTGTATTTTTAGGATTTTATTTGAATTTTGAGAGTTCTTTGAAAGATTTGAATTTTTCCAATTTATGAAATTTACAACTTTGCCCCTGGTCCAACCTGGTTGAACCAGGTGAAAGACTTGGGTCTGGCTCGGGTCGGTCAACTGACCGAGCCACTCTTCTCTTTCCTCCTCTCTCTCGCTCGTGCCCGTGCTCGACCTCGCCTGGACGTTCATGTCGCCCGTGTCGTCGCCGCCTCGCCCCGGCCAACTCCGGCCATCTCCGTCGCCGTGACGTGGGGCAAAATACTCCCCTTGCTCCAGTCTACTCCCTCACCGGAGCGATTTGTGTTCCGCTTCCTCTCGCGGCCGTGCACAACCCGTTAGGGTTTCGGTGCTGGCCCTGCTTGCCGCCATCCGCGACCATCTTCCCCGCGTGCTCGCCATGGCTGGGCGCAGTGCTTCATCCCCTGTGCCGCCGTGGTGCGTGGTGCCGTCTTCTACCACCGTGAGCCCCCTCCAATGGTTGCGCGGGCACTGCCTTGCCGCCGTGGAGCTACGGCCATGGTCGTGTGGTAAGAAATATTCCCCTCTACTCTACCTCCTTTTGCTCTTCTGCTAGCTACCCGAAGCACTGATTCGAACTATTGCTCAAACCAGGACTTGGTTCATGATGTGCAGAAAATGATGTGTTGATGGTTTACTCAATTTAGTGTACTGCCTTCTCTAAGTGCATGCAGTAGAGGTGTATGGATAGATCAAACATGTGTAGATCATCCCCAAGCTTCTGGAATTATTGTGGAGAGCATTTCTTGCTCACAGATAAAGAATTTGACTTTAAGAAATTAATTATGAGCTAGAACTTGTACTAGCTGTGATGATTATTTGATTTAGAGCATGATTTAATCATGTTTTGCTTACTGTGATGCCTCCTTGTAGAGTTACACAGTAGCTTTCTTGATTAGAAATGCTTTTTATGCTTTCCTGTGCTTCTTCCAAGTGTTCAGATGTGCATAGCTCAGCTAATGCAGCTCTGCTGGTTCACTAGCTTGTGTGCTTTGATAAAAACAGATTAAGAACAGATACTACTCTGAAAACATTTCCCTTGCTTCTGTAGATGCTCAAACAATTGCTAAAACACTCAACTCCACTCCCTTTCATCTCTCTGCCCAATTTCTTGCACAGAACAGAAGTACTCTGCCTTGCAATTCCATATCTATAGCACCACACCTTGCTGAGCAAGGTTCTGTTAAGAACATATGCTAAAATCAGCACTCAAGCATGGTTCTGTCACGTACAGAACCTCCTAAATCACTCTCTAGCACAAATGAAACAACCTTGGGTGTAGAGCAGATAAAGCTACGGAAGAGTCTGATCTTGCTCCAAGGTTCAACCGTCTCTTATGGGCTGCACCTTGTGGTCTTCTGTCTCCTTCTTGCTGCTTGACTCCTTCTAGGTTTTAGTGGCTTGTGGTGGATGATTTAGGTAATTTCCATGATGGCTTGTGGGGTTTTGATTGTTCTTGGTGAAGAACAGATGGAAATGGTGGTGCTTGATGTGCTATGCTGGTGAATAAGTGTGGTTTGTGTTTGCTGGATGATTTATGAACTGAGGCTTCGAACTGGTCCTGATTATATACTGTTTTGGTGATTCCTGTGCTTGTGACACAAGGATAATTGGCTTGTGATGATTCACCTGCTTGCAGTGGCCCTTCTCACCTCGAGCTGCCTATTTGGACTGCTTTTACTATTCTTTTAACACTGAAGATATGCTTCAGCTGCTGCTGCTCAGTTCACCCCCTTTGGTGATAAAACTTGAGTTACAGCCGAGTCATTGATCCTATCTTGATCTAGATATTTTGCTGGTTTGCTTGGCTGTGAAGTATTTGATTAGTGGATGTTGGTTTGAGATGTTTAACTCATGTGTATGTGTAATTAAGCTAGTTCTTAGCTTAATTAAGTGGGAATTGGGATCCATTTGTCAATTAATGGCAAATGTGATACCATTAAGTTGCCTTTGCTTTTATTTGCTTCCTGGTTTAATTGTGGAGTTTGTGAATGCATAAGTTGCTTTGCTTAAATGATTATGAGATCAAAATGCTCAAACAGCACTTGTTGCCTTTGTTCTATGTTGCGTGAAGTTAAATCTGTGCAGTGCTACCATTAAGCCTTTGCCCCTCTTGTTGCCTTCGGATTAATGAGCATGATCCATATTGATCAGTCCCAATGTTGCCTTTAGTTTGCATTCTCCACTCTTAGCCTAATTAAACCAAAGTTTTGGTTAGGCTAAAAACCAGGTTTCATATATTAACATGCCAGCACCAAATGATGTTGGCAACATTTTAACACTAACCCAAATATCTTCTTATTTGTGTTTTTTGTTTTGCAGGTTGAAGATCCTTTGGATATCCAGAAGTGAAGATGTAGTTTTAGGATTTTTATTTCTCTCTTTTGTAATATTCACACTTGTTGTAATAATGTAGTTGCAATTCTGGTTGTAATGGACAGATTGTATTATTTGAGTTGCTTGGAAATGTAATGATGTGCTCTTGTAAAGAAATTGAATTCCAATATGTGATGTTTCAATTAAACTTGTAATTGTTGAAGAAGAGATGATCATGTATTTAAATGTTGGAAATTATGCGTGTATATATATTGTGTTGATATCATTTGAAAAGATTCATTCTCTTTTGGTATGAATTATATGACTTGTGTTGTTGAAATATATTTTGTGTGTGTATAAGATTGGATAAGATATAAAATTGTGTTTACTTTAAGAACTTATAAATAAGTCATGTCAAAATTTATATGACCATTTTGGGAAAGATAGGGTTTTGAAAATAAGTCGTAGGGTTTATCGACACCTCTCGACTAACTGTCAATGTCTGACTCCCAGACCCTCGACACTCGTCTGATATCGACCCTTGATACTTTTAACACAAAAGCGCGGAAATTATCCAGTTTTCACCAAAAGATGCATGTATGCACAAATGCAGTTCCTATTTCTACCCTCTCGAGTCCTATAACTGCGGGGTATTACAGCCGTATGATGCTGTGGAGGAGCCAGAGGACGCGTCATCGCCTCGCGCAGACGCCGCCAAGGCAGCCAAAGCAGGGCCTTCTTGGGGCCCCATGCGTCCTCGCGAGACCAGCCCCCACGCGGTGAATGCCGGCATCCCCGCCAGGTACCTGGCACGTATCTTCTTCACAAAGCGATGCAGGTGCTTGGAGGAGTTGTTCGCGGGCTCGGGGATCTGCGGGGAAGTAAAAAGAACAACCATAAAGCCCTTCAGCACCTCAGCCGTGAAGACTTCGCCGCTCAACCGCATTCGGTCCGCCCCACCGGAGTATGCCCACATCGGCTCCAAATGCGACTGCAGCGGTGCAATGCGCTGCGCCACGAAGTACCTCGCTACCATCTGGCCAGTAAGCCCGTGGGTGCGGGCCTCCAGGAGGCGCTTCTCGAAGAGCTCAAGTGCCGGGTCTTCCAGGGGTTAGCTGCTCCAGCCGATGTGCCTTGATGGGGGCCCGGAGGGGACCTCGAGAAAGGGGCACTCCTCTGCAACTTCCACATAAAGCCACCGCTTGCGGAAGTCGTCCACCCGCTTCGTCACCCTAGTGACAGCGACCTCATCATCCCAGGCGATGGGAATATAGCGCTCGGACATGCTCTCCGTGATGCGGAAGGAGACACATCCGGAGGTCTCCCCGGGGGCGGGAAAGCGGAGCGCAAAGAAGCGCCGGAAGAGGTCCACTGACATCTTGACCCCGACGTACCCCTCGCAGAAATAGGCAAAAATGGCGAGGGTGAGGATGGAATTGGGATGAAGGTGGAGAAGCTAAATCTGGTAGTGCTCCAGAATGGCGAGAAGGAAGGCGGAGAATGGCGGGACCAGACCCACGAAGATGGTGTGGAGGAACACCAGGTAGAAGGGAGAGCGGAGTCCGCCAGGGGCGCCGCCCGGCCTCAGGCTGGTCGCACCCCACTCATTGAAAGCAGAGGCCACCAAGGGCGCACCCTCTCCAAGTGCACGTCCACCACGACGCGACTGGGCTCCAATGCCGACTTATGTCCGCCGCTGGAACTCGGCAAGGATGCCTCTCCCACAAGCGCCGCGCCCTTACCCTTCTGAGCCGCGGAAGCTCTCTTGGGAGCCATGGCAACCAGAGGGCAGAGGTGCAGAGGACGAAGGGGAACGCAGGGCAGAGGAGAGCAAGAGGAACAGGAAAGACGAAGGCGAGCGGGGTGAGTGATGGGGAACCGCGCCAATCCTTCTGCCTTAAGCCTCCGCGTGGAGCAGTTCCGTCAGGAGTGGCCGGGCCCGCCACTTCCACCATCATGGCTGGAGAAGCCGAGACGACATCGAACGACGGTTACTTGCCACGCGTCTCGGCCCAGAACGACTGTTTTGGGTCCACGACGTTTCGCCTGCATACAGGCTACGACGTGCACGTCGCGGACGCGGGGGCTACTGTCGGCCCAATAGAAACTGGGGTATCATGGGCTGGCCTTTCTGGCCCCAGACACCTGGACCCAGAGCACGGCAAGGGACTGGGTCGCGACGGCTGGTGAGCCCCGCGAGGCCTCGCCCCTCGCGGGGGCTTCAACGTTGAAGCAAACGACTAAGTCTCTGCGAGTCGGGGACCGTCTCGGGAGACTTTTCCCTCTCGGGGTGGCGGAGCGCTCGAAGTGCCTGGCGAGGTTCTGCCATCCTGGCAGGACGCACATGGGGCTTGCGCTCCGCAGCAGGATGACGCGCATGCCTGCGCACGGTGACGAGCAGGCGGCAGTTGCCATTCCCGTGCTTAAAGGAGAGCAACAAAGCTGCCCCAAAGGAGGAGGATTACCAAGCATGCTACTTGGTGCTAAGGGGACACGATGCCGCTCCGCTCCAACGGCGACGTCACCGATATGACACCACGGACCTCTAGAGCGCCGGCCATCGCTCTGGACTGATGGTGGCAGGGCCTGACGAAGACCAGCAAGACCGACGACGGTGGACCTCGTCCACAACCCTTGGACCAAGGGTGCGCCGCCCTCCTTGACCGGCGCCATGGAGGAACCCTAACTTCCATACCCGCGGCTATATAAGGAGGGAGAGCACCACTGGAGAAGGGGATCGACCATTCACCTACCTAAGTCTACTAGTCCACCCAGAGAAGAGAGTTTCCACATAGAGGGAGCTCTGCCATCATTGTAAGCTTTGCCCTCGAGAAGCACCCCTGTACCGTAACCTCACGAAGCAGTGCAATCCCACAAAGCAGGAAGTAGGGTCTTTACTCCTCTCGGAGGGCCTGAACCTGGGTACGAGCTGGTGTCAATCTCCGTCGCGATGCATTCTATCGAGCTCGCCGTGCTTGGTCGCTGAGGTTGACGAGAGTGTTGTTAAGTGTCGTGTTTAGCCCCTTCGATTCCTGGTTCACGGGGACTATTCTCCGACAGCTTCCTTTGACTGTTTAGGTGACTCACTCAATGCTGCCTTTTTCTCTGAGATTCGGTGTGGGCTGCAACGAGCAGGCATGGTGCCTAGTGCAATTGCACCTACTCAACCTACAAGCAAATAGTATCAACCATTAGTAGTGAATTTGCAAACTAGTGTAGAACTATGAATATCAACAAGAACATTTTACAATATAATAACAATAGTCGACTTCTTCAGTTCAAAATCAACTCAAGATACACCTCAATGCTACCAACCAAGCAACACGAAGAAGCTAGACGAAGAAGAAAGAAACACACCTATGTGCTTTCCGCCGGCACCTGGCTGCTGCCGTAGAAGGTCGAGCCGATGACACACTGCCGCTCCTCATCGTCGTCGGCGGAGGAGGGTGGAATGGGAGCGCGCCGGGCGCGTCGGCAATGATGTGCCGGAGCTGCCCGTTCATCTCGTTCTCCAGCCCGTCGACGTCGCTGAATCATGCGGCTGTCTCCTCGCCTGTGATCCCGCACTCGCTGCGCCCACCGCCCGTGTTGGCGTAGGGGATTGGTGCCGCCGCAGGCCTCGGGTGCGTCTGCGGCTGCGGCACCGCGTCGCCGTTGTGACATAGAAGCTCCACGAGGTGGCCATCTGCGTGGTCACCCCTTTTCCGCGGGGTCGCCGGGCCTGGAAGAGGTAGTCGCCGAGCGCATGGATCGTGTATGGAGATGGATTGTGGATGCTGCCGCCTAGCGAGTGTCCCAGGATCAGCCCTAACCCTGGCCGGGTTAACATCTTCTGGAAAAAACCTTCTGGAAGTGGAAATTTTATTGCGGGGCGTGATTTTCTTCTCTACCCATTTTACCTTTTGGTGGAAAAATACTGTTGCATTCATCGACTAGTATTAATCGAACGTGGCCATTGGATCTGGCTGCCTGGATGGTTCACGTTTCTTCGTCCGTACCGTAAAAGAGCCCCACGAAGGTCTTTAGCGCTGGATCGCCCCCGTATGTCATCTTTGCTTCATAAGACACACTGGGTGGTAGCTCCAACCTCATAACATGGGAAGTCCAACATGTAGACGGGTAAAACATCCAACATGAAGATGACTAATAATGTCTTGCCGCAACCAAACAATCGCTTTTCACCTTCGTTGTTTTCATGTTAGCACCATGCGGAACCCTGCACACATCACTGAATCCATCGACTGGTCCATACAGCCAAAGCCAAACTGCAAGAGTAATGCCCCATCGGGTAGTGTAGGAGCGCTACTATCATCTAATCCACGGATATAGCTAGGCTTCCCTCAAGGGAGTGGAAAGAGATGGGAGCTTCACATCGATGATGTCTTCAGGAGACGCAGAAAGCGTCACCATCACCAACTCCAGGACTAGCCAAAACCTAGTTTGTACCCGAATGTGCCATAGGAGACCTCCATCCAACAGTTTGTACATCAATCGACCACCTTTAGAATCCTCATCGAGCAGCCAAGGCAACGACATGCTCCTCGACCTAGTAGGGCCCACACAGAAAACAGATCTCGAGGTGGCCCACCACCCCCATCTAAGCTCACAAGACCCAACTACACATTGTAGAACCAGAGAGCTAGTGTGGTTGTCGACAATTTAGAGTTTAGTACTCTGGTGCCGCTCAAGCCCGACAGGGGAGCGAGGGGGAGACCTCACTCCTCCTCTCCGGAAATATTCATGGTGGTTATGTTCTCTTGTTGGCCCATTGGATTAAAAAGGAAAGCTACCTCTGGAAACCTAGCATAAGATTAGTTTATGCGGATTTTTTCGATGATACATGAGTGTTTTTCACACGCTACAAACTTGCACGTGTTTTGCTGCGAACACACAAGCAAGATGCTGATGCAATTATGAGCCTGTTGCAAATGTTATTTCAAATGTTTCAAATTGTTCGTGAGGTGCTTCTAAACGTTCATATATCATCTTGCATGCACATTTTGGCCTTGTTTTGGCGATTTTCTTTCGCATATAAGGATTTGCTGCGACCTCCAGGGTTCGGCCATGTACTCGTACTTTTTTTGTTTTGCATACTGATGCATGTAAAATGCATACATGAACTTTGTAGTTTATTATGCAAAATTCTCTATTTATTTGCAACTTTATTATATTTATTGGAACTAACTTATTAATAGTTGCAAAAGTACACAAATTCTTGTTTTATACTTTATTGTGTAGGGAATAAACAAATATGGAAGAAAATCACTAATTATGGTGAAATTCGGAGTTTCCTTAAATCTGTCCCTGCAGAACAGTTTTCAAAGATTGCAACGTACACCCTTGAAGACGACGTCAAATGAAGGTGACGGTGAAGACAAAGTTGTAGGAAATTTATGCTGATATTTTTGGAATTAAAATTTGGCCCAATCCGAGTCCGTACGTGATCTGGAGACCCCGTTTTATGGAAGGCAAATATCTGATTACGAGAATCTGAAAGATTGTGACTTTATTGACTCTAACTCTTACCAAATTTGATGGATTCGGCGAAGACACGAATTGGAGCCTCATTAGGGCTGAGAGGGGTTCCTAGGAAGCTTCTAGAGGTGCCCAAGAGCCCTTGGATCAAAGGGGCATCCATCCCATGGCCTAGATTACATCTCCACCTCTATATAATGAAGGGAAACCCTATTTTCCAAGCAAGCCACCAAAAGCCATGAATTTTCCTCCTCTTGGCAGCCGCCGAGGAGGGGGAGGACCTCCTCCATTGTTGCACCATCACCAAGGAAGAAGAAGGGGGAAGGAGCCTCTGTCCCCTAGGGCAACCGCTGCCGGCGTGGTCTCCATCTTCTCCAACATCTCCACCATCATCACCATGATGAAGGGGGAGTAGTCCACCCCCTGGACTTTAGGTTTGTGGTGGTAACTTGATCATTGTGGTATGAGATGATATTTGTTATGCATTTACCGTTGTGTTGGAGGCTTTATGACTTGTCATACTTTGGAGATATTCTATGATGCATGTGATGGTTTTATTTATGCATAATGCCTTGTTTATCATTGTCATGAGGTGATTGACACCACCAAGTGTAGATAGATGAAAGAGATGTGGTCATGCACACGAAATATGAATCATTGCACAGTTTTGTAGAATATTATCCATTAAGAAATATGACGTATGTGGGTACTGGATGGCCTATGTGACCTAGGCATAGGTATTGAGTGACACAGTACTGCCCAACATCCTTTATCTAGGGGTAAAAAGGGAGAAGTATGATGTGGGTGTGACAGTAACCACGCTAGCCTTACGAGGGTGACCTAACAATTCAAATGAGTATTTCTTTCAACTATGTGTTTTAGGACATATAGCCGTCATAAAAGTTATCATTAAATCATGACAATTGTGTGTACTTTTTATCTATAACATGATAATCACCATAGATAGGAGAGAGAGGATTAAGTGAACCATGAACCCATGTTCATTGTTCCTATAAGAGAAAACCTTTATCTTGTCCTCTTGCAATGAAGAGGATTGAGACACTTTTACATTCTAGTTTAGTTACATTAAACTTCCATCCATTAAATCAACCATCTTGTTCTTTAAACTTGTTTAGTGTATAATCAACTAAAACTTGTGACACTTTAGTTGTAGGGAATAGATAACTTTTCCTTCTTACCCCTGCGGATCGATACCCTACTTCCATACTGAGAGGTGCTACAGTGATTCTCTGTTATTGGGGGTTATCACATACTCGTATTTGTTTGCTATTTTTGACCAACAATGTGATGAAATGCTGCAACAATACTGCAAAAGTACAAAATATTTGATAGGGGGTGCTACAAAGATCATATGCACGAGATTTCGCGTTTTAACAAAATTCGACGATGGGGGAGAATGGACGATCGTATCCACAAGTCGTCCGGATGACGCATAGCGTCCTCCTTAAAAAGATAGAAGCCTTTATCGCCTGGAGTATTAAACCATTTCGGAACAAAGTTTTATTTAGGGGTCGGATCAACAAAGCTTGATGACGGCCCGTGGTTGTATGAACAAGCAGCAACTGAGCAGCGTTTCAAACCCACATACAGATGTGCCTAAACATGACCCATGACTGTATATGGGCCGGCTCAGGCTCAGGTTGTCGTTGATCCCAAGTTAAGCCTAGTGCTAACCGAGGCCTACCTCTGTAGCACGCAGTCAGAACATGGCATCATCAATTTTTTGTACAAGGGTTGGGGTCCAAGGACCCTAGTGCTGCATCTTTATAGATCAGGGGGGCAGATACAAAATTCTCTTAGGCCTTTTTCATCTATTGCCCAGGAGGACCTAAAATTCGAATAAAGGCCCGGCGCTTTTACAATACAAACCCTAGAACTAAAAGAAGAACTGCAATCAGGCCCTAGGTCTTCTCCGCGGCCAGTAGCCGGCGATATCCAAGCGCATAGAGTGCCGAGATCGGAGCACAGTGAGGCACTCGGTCTCTCCCTGCCGACGAATGATCTATGACGCCGGCAACCTCGCCGCAGCCGGGGACGAACCACTTGGCTGCTTCGAGCCGCCGAGCTCCGGCGCCAGATCGAGAGGGCCTCCGACTTGGAGGTTGAAAATCGGCCACCATCTTGGCCATAGGACGCGACGGCGAGCTTGTCCACCGCATGATGAACTCCTTTCTGCAGCACGAACCACTTCACGACACAGCAGCGCCTCTTCCTCCCCTTGCCGCCACGGCCGGCCAGTGGAACACGGCTCCACTTCGAAGTGAAGCAGGAGATACGGCGTGCGGATTTATTGAAACGACCTTGATCTCCTTCCACCCTGCAATCGATCCACCATGGATCTGACCTGCAGATTAGGGAAGCTCCGCCTCTGGCGCCGCTGCGAGTCACCGGAGAGCAGTCGAGAAAGGGGGAGAAAGACGGCATACGCCAAACTCCACGACAGGAAAAGCAAAACCTAGAACTACATATGTACATGGCAGGCCGATACCCTAGCTCGTGTCTGCACCAGCCGACGCTAGCGCCGACGGCGAGAGCGGCCGGAGCTGGGCGGCGCAAACGGTTGGCATCATCAATTGGGGCCTCCTACTACTTGGAACCATAGTTTTAAAAACCGAACCGGTCATTGAACCGGGGAGCTGGCTGGTTCACTGGTTCAGCGGTCCAGCCGCCAGTTCAGTCGGTTCAATAGCGACAAAAAACCATCAAATTAAATAAATAATCAAGCTAATTTCGGGAAAAGTCACGCGGAATGCTATATACAATGTTTACTTCGTTATTATGACACGAAATATCATTAGCCCATGTGGTATTGGGCCTCTAGCGTGCTTCCTGAACCACAGTTCCATGTCCTGGCGAGAATTCATTTATTTTATTTATTTTTCCGGTTTTTGGTACTTTGGTCTTTTGCGCTTAAAAAACCGGCCAGAGGCTCGGTTCTGGTTGGACCGCTGGTCCGGTCGGTTTTTAAAACTATGCTTGGGGCCTCTAATTTTGATTTTTTGTGGACCAGTATTTCCCCTTTTCTTGCAAACATATTCGCCATTCGTTTTTGTTCAGGTAATACATTTTCCACATCTGAGGTTTCACAACAAGAACCTAAACTCCACTCCCAAATAGTAGTTTTCTAAATAGTCGGTTTCCTAGTACTCAGTGTCATTATCTTGCTACCGGCTAGTTGCATACGTGGTGTATACTTGTTCTCAACGCAAGAGTCGCACTAGGAGAAAAATAAATTTTTAGACGGAAGGCTCTAGCAGAGCCCAGCTTTAAATTAATAAAGCAATTTCGGCCAGGTTCAAAAAACATCCAAATACAACTTGCCACGAAGGGCACAGATAAAGTTCGAGATAGCACGCATGCTACATCTTACACCCCCCCTTAAGGAGAGGGAACACAACGCCCGTGGGCAAACAGGCACACTAAGGCTAGACATGATAAGCTGGATGGGGTCAAGGTCGATCCCTCACAGTGTCGTAGAGTTGGCGAATCTCGCGTACCGCCAACTCCATCGCGCCTCTATCCTGTCGTCTAGCTACTGGCTTCCACACCTGCATATACATAGACATTTTGAATAGGGTATCAGCCGGCTGAGTGGGAAGAATCCCCTCAATGGTAATCTTGTTCCGCATGTTCCATAAAGTCCAACATAATGCAGCGCAACAGATCCATAACACCCTACGTGATTGCCCTGTATAACTTTGCAAAAGCCTATACAACTCTGCAAAGCACGAAGGGTTCCAAGTGCAGTGCAACAGTTCCCTAACTGCGCTCCACAGGAACTTGCCTAACGAGCAGCCAAAGAAGATATGGTTAGTATCCTCGGCCTCTCTACATAACGCACATCGCCCATTAGAGGGGCCCTGCCTCCGAGCAATGTTATCGTTGGATGGGAGACGCTTCCTAACCAACTTCCAAAGGAAGATCCTGATCTTAAGGGAGATCGCAATCCCCCAAAGCTCGCAGTAGTGCTTCTGCGGCAGACCTTGGCACAGTCTGAGGTAGAGCGATCGAACAGAGAACTTCCTCGATGGCTCCAGCATCCAAGAGAGAGAGTCCACCCCCTCCAAAGGAAGGGAGTCCGCGATCTGTCGGAGAAGGTCAACCCACTCGTTCCTTTCGGCGAGCCCAAACTGACGCCTGAAGGGAACGTGTCATTCCCCATTGCGAACCATCACGGCAACCGAAGCCGATGGCTCGAGGGAGATGGCAAACAAGTTTGGGTATCGGGTGTTCAAGGGCCCCGACCCTTGCCACCAGTCCTCCCAAAACCGAGTGGACCGCTGATAACCCCCAAGAGCAGGGGATCACTGTAGCACCTCTCAATGTGGAAGCAAGGTATCGATCCGTAGGAGCAAGAAGGATAAGTTATCTATCTATTATCTATCTATTATATACTTAAAACACAAGACAAACAACGGATGAGATTTAACCAAGAAAAACAACGGCTGTGATTTAAAAAGATCTCTTAGATCCACGTGGTAGTCGGAAGAGAAAAAAAAATCAAGTTCGAGAGTCCCGATCGGACTGGTATACGAAACATCCTCCAAGCTCACGTAGAATCCATCTACGTATCAAGCATAGATTTTTTTATGGAGGTGGCAACGGAGGACTAGCAATCGTGCAATTAAAAAGGAAAGGGACAAAACTGATCCATCTTTATCTCATTAAGGACTCTTCGTGATTATTTTAGGTAGCGTTTGACCTTGGCAAGCCTGTTCCTTCCCTGCCTTCCCTGCATATATCGTTGGCAGCAATATATAAGTTCTCCGCGAGCGACAGATCATATATAGGTTTTGCTCGGCAGAGAAATTCTACATGTTGACAATTGATCGATCGGGTCTGGCTGCTAGCGCGAGGATGGCAATCTCACGACGATGAATTAGACGTCAACGAGCTTGATGAATATGCAAGGAGCCCTCAGTCTATGACGAATTTTTATGGCGATATTGATCTACGAGAAGAAGCGACCATGGATGATTTGGGTCCATGGTGACCCAATGGGGCAACCACATGCACGACGGACGTACAAGATTTGGCGGACCATGCTAGCGCCTTTGCATCAGTTCGGCTCTGATTATTTTCTGATCACACGTGATTACACACGTCGAGTTCAATACGTCGTATCAGGCGGAGACCAGATTGAACATCTGATTCCCTCCGGCGTACCAGTCCGTTGTTTTCCTGAAACTACTGAAGGATTTGGCTGTCACTACCTCATGCTCCGTCATGACCCTCGCCCATGGTGCCCAAGCGTAAAAATTTCCTTGGAGGCTATTCTTTCAGGCAGTAGTTTCCTAAGAGAATTGTGTCATCTTAGTCTGCAGCTTAGAAAGTGTTATCTACTTGAAGGCCATACACGTACTAGCTAGGGATTCATATTTACATAAACAATCAAGTGGTTGGTTAATATATGCAAAACATACTTCACCCATGTAATATGTTTTTTTGGATAAGTAATATTTCCTCAATTGTTTGTTCATCAAGCCATAGTTCGTTCAGATTTGTAATTATAATTTCTTTTCCGAATATGCAATAAGAATTCTACCTTTACATGTGTAGGAAAACTAATATACTTTGTTTCTCCAATGGATATGTTACAACCATTAATTCGTTCTTAGTTTATATCGCTAAACGCTAGCTGGAGCATTTATATTAAAAATACTATAGCCAAATTGTGTCATGGGATTATTTATTTTATAGTTTTAGCTCACTCAGTCGTTCATGCAAAAATCTATGCGTATTGAATTTAATTTGGATGTATATAATAGATTAAAGGAAATTCGGATCATATATATATTTTGCATCTCTTCGGTCTTTTTTTGGCGATCCCATTATGTATATTTCGCGGATTGATCTCATTATATATGTTGGCTTCCTGAACAACAGAAGATTTCGAGGATCACCATCACCAAGCACATGCCCCACGCGTCGTCACGCCAAAGCCGGCAGGCTACTGCCACCCAAGCGCATGCTCTAGCGGTGTGCGCAGCTTCTCGACTACCGGAAGGCACTTCAACACCGCTCATGATTCGGAACATAGTAAGAGAATCTATGCCCTCGATTGAGATACAACTCAGGAAGCGTGGTGTCAGTTTGTCACCGTCGATGAGGCAGAGCAGCTGATCAGCCACGTCATGCGCGTTGAGCGGTTTAATTATGTCGTGTAAAAAGTCAAATATTTATTTAAAGAAAATGAGGTGTAAGGTGGTCGACCGAAAACCGAGCAGATTAATCAAGTCATGTAGTAGTATTGTTGTGATCAAGGTCGATTGTTTCAATATTATCATCCGTATCAATAAGCTCTAATTGTGCTGGCTGCATTGGAATATACAACACGAGCTGTCTATAAGCTGACAGACACCACCATCCATGTCAGGTGTGGCACTACATACTAGCTTGCACGAGCTCATGGACAACAGATTCAGACTTATGATGTCGGGTAATCTGTCGAAGTAAAAATGCAAAAGACAAGCTATGATTTTTTTCTGTTTATGATGATAAAAATTGATTAATGTAGAAGGCACGCTAATAGATATTAGGGACAAAAAACCTTAATAGATCAGTTAGTGAATTTATTCATCGATCCATAATGGATTTTTTAACCTTTAGATAATCTATGCTTTGCACGAAAGGCAATTTCATATGACTTGGTTTTTGTCTTTCTATCGTAATAGTAAATGAAATTGGACGATTCTACTAGAGATATTACAACTCTATTATAGCTGATGTACCTGATCTAGGGAAGACATCGCCCAGATTTTACTCTCCTTATTAAGCGCCTTATGTCTCGCATCAGGTTGAAATTTTATACCTCCAGTAAGCCAGCCTACCCATCAAGTTATGTTTCGATATAAATACTACTATGTCAAGACTCAAGTTATGTCTCGGTATAAATACTTTTCGGTATAAATACTACTATGTCAAGACTTAAGTTATATTTCGATGTTTTTGCACAGCAAACGTTTGATAAATTGCTTGAAGTGGAGTTTATTGTTGCATGTTCGAACTTGGTAAATTCTAATTAATATTTTTGAAATGTTGCAGTACATGGAAAAATCTCTCCACTAGCACCGAGACACAATTGATTGCTGTATACCGTACTTCTCGATATGAAAATTTGGAAGCCTAAACAATGAAGATATTCAGGTTTTGCATTTTTACATGTACGGATGTTATATCACGTAGACCGGAACGTGGATGCAATTGCAGCTCAATAAACCGAGTATCATAAATCATTCTTATTTTAGAATTGTTTTATAATATAGTATCCATCAACGCTAGCCGCGCAATTGCGCGGGCCACCCAGCTAGTTATATTATTAAAACAACAAATAATTTACGGTGAAGATTTACCGATCTGATGTTACAAAATCCCAACGGTTAAGATTAATCGACTTGACACCTAAGCACGTGCACGTTTGACGTTAAGAAATCTGATTATTCCCGTGTGCAATAGGAACTCCAACAAAAAAAGGTATAAACTCACGTTAGATCTGGACTCCCGAGTCCCGAACGATCATTATAGGTCTGTCTCCTTCAATGCTGCATTTATCTAGCGGCAGGTTTTCTCCTCTTCCCACGAAAGTCCAACCTAGGGTTCGGAGGTTCCATCAGATTCGGCTCTTAATCTTGCCTGTGCAGGTGCGGCGCCCCGCGACAGCAGCAACGCTATCCAGGGCAAGGTGAGGGCTCGAGATTGTGGTGCAGACAACAGCTGCTGTTGTCATATTGGCGCAAGAACTGCCAAGCGAAGGATGCTGGGCAGCTGGAGCAAACGCGTAGGACGGTCACCGGCCGGTCAGTGCATATGGCTCCCTAATTATTTCTTCTCTAAGTTATGATTAGACTTCTTACTAAGTTCATCCACTCTCTCACTGCGGGAAACAGTCGATACGCCGACGTCGTCGGACGTCGTCGGCGTACAACTACGCCGACCGTCGGCGTATCTCCGTCGGCGTAACAGGCTGTCGGCGTATAAAAAAAGCCGTCGGCGACGACGCAGTGGGGCCCACAAAACAGGCGCCGAACAGCTCCGTCTGCTCCACCTATACGCCGACGACAGTGCCGTCGGCCTAGACTGCCACGTGGACAGATCTGGCGCGCCTAGAAGGAGCCATACGCCGACGGCTATATCCGTGACCATTTGGTCCTTTAGGAGCGACGTGGCAGAATCATGTGCGCTCTACGCCGACGGCCTCCATGACCATATTTCCAGTTTATTGCTGATTCTTGCTACTGGATTTAACACAAATCAAAAACAATTAAAATTACACAAATTATAAAAACATGACAGAAACATCACATAAACATCACATATATATCCAAATGACACAAACATGATTCGATTTCATACAAACATCCATACAAACTCAAAAATGACACAAACATAGTTCGAATTCACACACGCTACACCCGAACACATCCTACACCTCCCGAGAGCCCGATGTACCCATTTCTGACAGCGTGAGAATAGGCGACCGACCGCGTGGGCCAGTCGAACCAAAGTGGGAATCCGGCGAGGCACGGGACGGTGTGGTCAGAGGCGACGAACTCGGCGAGGCACCACCAGTGCCATGCTCCAAGAGCGCGCGTTGAAGTCCATGAGGCGGAAGCACGACCAAAGGGTGCCATGGTCATTGAGGATCCCGATCCCTACATGTTTGAGTCCAAGTTAGCAACTTGGAAAGCACAACATGGCGGTAACAACTTGTTTGGCAAATAACTTACCGGAGTCGCTGGCTTGTATGTGCGAGCGACCGACTCCCTTGTTGGCGCGACGGGCATGATCCCCGGCCTAGGTGGACGCGTAGGCAGCTGTGACCGCTCTCCAGTGGCATGAAACTTCTCGTCAGCCTACAAGATTGTTTAGATGTCAGGAGTTGTAGAAAAAGAAAGTTCAAACTAGAGGAAATCGGACTTGTCATATTTTGCAAATATAAAAGTTGAAACTTACAGCATTCCTCAACTCTGCCCACTCCTCATACTCCTGACTCTTCTGTACCCACAACCGATACTCTCTTTCATAGTCCGCGTAAGCGGCATCGAAGGCCACCTCGAAATCAGCCTACAGTTTTAAAGGGGAACGCATCTAGTCAACTTAGCCACTTAGCTAGGAACGAATGTCGGAAAGAGAATGAAATTGAGAAAAACTTACATTGGCGCGAGCTCGGGAAGGCCGACGAGGCAGGACGGGAGGTTCGTCGGCGGTGAGGGTAGCCTTGACACGCGAGAGGCTCAACTCAGGAGTACGCGTGAGTACCACACTAAGCATGAGAGGACGGCCATGCTCCCAACCGTTCCCGTCAAGGACCACCGCTCTCTCGTCGGTGTCATGCTCAAGAGGGTTGTCCACCTCCGGATTTATACCCTGGAACGTCTCGACGTATGTGTGGCGCCCCGACCCGACTGTCATACAATGATGCTGTGTGTCACCGGTTAAGCGATACAACCGGAGGTTACGGGTTTACCAATCCCCGGCCAAAACCTTTGGCAGGTGTTGCTCGGAATGGATCATCGGCAACACAACACCCCGATTGATGCCTTAACACTGGCACAACCCTCACTGCATAATAGAGAGATCAAGACTTATGGAACAACTGGCACATCACAGACTCTACGACACAAATCATATAGTTCAACTCTTATAATAGAGAAAGATAGCAAATGATATTCAGAGGTCACAGACCCAACATTACATCAAGCGGAAGCAAATTTAGGTTGTTCTAAACAACAAGATCCAAATATGGCCTAAGAGGCCTACAGATAAACATCACAGCGCCAGCTGTTCCGGGATGTCCCAAGCTGCCACCTGGGAACCGCAGACTACTCGTCGACGTCCACAAAGAACCCATCTTCGAGGTCGCTGAAGTCCTCCTCTGAAACAAAACAAACGACGTTGAGTTCGACGAACTCGCAAGATTATATATAGAGCTTTAGCTCGATGAGGCTTTCAAAGTTATATGGTTGTTTTGCATAAAGCTGATTTTATTTATGAAAACATAACTCAAAGGCATCGACTATTCAGAATATTTTCAAAAGAGGTAAGGAGTAACTCTTTCTTTCATCACCTTACTCATCATAAACCATCATCAACCACTGTACCTGTTCGTCCAAGGCACCTCCCCGAATCACCCTCAAGGAAGCTCCCCTTACAATCTTGAGTGGTACCTCTAGTACCCAGTTTTTAATCATTCCGTTAAAGTTATTCTATGACCCTACCTTCACTTCCCAAGTTGTCCATAACCGCGGACACGGCTTTTCGAAAAGATTTAACCCTGCAGGGGTGTACAAATGTTTGCCACGCGTACCGCCCGGCCCATTACCTGCGCATTAGCTCTCTTCCTTGGAAAGCCGGCTGCGTGGGAACAGTGTCGACTTCTCCCTCGTTAAGGACTTTTCAGGATCATCAGTGGCGGTAGGACTGCCAGGATCACAACACCACCATCCTCATCTCAGTTCATCCCACCATCATCACGCCCGAGTTATTTAGTCTATGAGGGTTCCTGCAAAAGCATAGGCGTCACGCATGGTTGCACGCTCAGTCTTGGTTCAAGAGGTATAGCACTCGCTCCTAGGCGGCGAGAACGAGACAAAACACCACAACCACAGTGGCCTCTCATCCCCACCTTTTAGCATTTTATTATCCGTCACCACAATTTCCTCCACCAACAACCATTCATCTCATCACCTGTTTCCACCACAAACCATCCATCGTATAGCTATGCAATTTACTAAGCATGGCTAAGCATCAACATAGCATAGTAATTATCTCAGGCCAACAATACAAACCTATGGATAAATAGGAGGGAAAACAGGTATTGGCAGCGGAAACTTAATGCAACTATAGGATACTCTAATCCAATAAAATTGACATTTGGAACCGCATGCAATATTATAGTGGAGAAAATACTTGCGGAAAATATGATAGACGTGCTCAGAGGGGGGATTACGCTTGCCTTGCTCAAGGTGCTGGTAGTACGGGTCTTCGGGTATTGTGGAGTAACCCGGTTGCTTGATCTAATGAAAACCAAACATCGGGAGAGAACAATCAATCACCACACATATGCTTAACAAATGCAATGCGCAAACATATGATGACATGACATTTTAAATCCCCGAGACGAGGATGATTCAACTAAACAATTTAAACGGAGGTTGGATGCATCATGGTGCATCGCGACTATACCGTGGGGTTTAAGGGTTACAACAACTTTACTAGTTGATCAAGATCGATGAACCCTAGGGTTAACTTGCATATGAATGTCATGCTCATGAGAAGATGCAAGTTTTAAGTTGTGAGGAGACCATGTGCAACTTAGCCAAAATAGGCGAAAAGCTCCCAGAGGCCGGATAATCCGGGTCATGCCAGACCGGAATATCCGGTCTCAATTCTTGGCCACACGTGAAAACGGCTAAGGACTTAAGGCGCGAGCCACTGGACTCGGCCGGAAATTTCAGGCCGGATATTTGTCCGAGGCTGAAATATCCAGTGGCAGGAAAAAGGAGAGCACGATGATGAACTCCAGCGGCGCACGGGCTACGGCGGCTCGGCGAGCTAGACGGGGAGGGAGAGGATGGAGGGTGTCCAGGCGGACCGCAGCTCACCTTGAACTCGTGGGGGTGCTCAGCTAGGCCGGGGATGGATGGGAACGGCGTCAATCGAGCTCGGCGTGCGGCGGAGTTCGTCGGAGAAGAACTCGAATCCCGGGCAATGTGCAGCTTCCCGGCTCGATTCTTGCGGTGGAGAGGAGGAGGGCAGCATGGCGGAGCTTTTGGTTGGCGGCGATTTGCTCGGGGTGACCTCAATCGACGGCGGCGAGCTCGGCCATGGCGACGACGACGTGGAGCTCGTGGGAGCAAGGAGAGAGAGAGGAGCAAGTGGTGGGTGAGGGGATAGGGTAAGAAGCAGGTGGGGGTCGTGTCTTGCTTTCTCTCCTTGTGGGGGAGAGGGCAGAGAGGGGCCCGGCGCGGCGAGCTCGGTGAGCTGGTCTGGCGGGAACGATGCGCGTGGTCGCTACAGGAAGAAGATGACGCCGACCGGATAATCCGGTTCTCCCTTTTTCTGTTTTTTAACTTTAAAACCTGTTTCTTCAATAGTTTTAATTAGGGCACTTGCACTGCTCCAAAAATTATAGAAAAATTTGGGGATGCTCCCCTTAACCTGGAGGAACTCCACAATTTTTGGTGTCTCAAAATAAAATTGTTTGGACCACTTTTGTTTAGAAAGGTGAATAGGACATTTTTGCTAAATTGAAAGATGTTGCTCCTTTAACAATTTGGAGCAAAAGCAAAATATTAGTTTGGAGCTCTTGGAACTTCCTTGACCGATAGGGGAAGTCAAAGTAAGTTTATTTGCAAGATTGAGTGCCAACATTGTGTGGAAGTTTTGTTAGAGCACTTTGGCATTTGGTTCTAGCAACTTCATATCATTTCGATACCAATGTTGTGTTAACTCAAAAGAGGCATGTTTATGCATGGATGCCATGATGCAATTAGCTCAAAAGTGGAAAAATTACACAGGTTTTTAGGTTCTCAGCTTTGGGCTGTTACAACTCTACCCTCCTTACAGGAATCTCGTCCCGAGATTCTACGTTTGCGAGAAGAAGTCGGGATACTCCTCACGAAGACTAGACTCTCTTTCCCAAGTTGCTTCATCCTCGGAATGGTGAGACCATTGAACTTTGAGGAACTTGGTAGTCTCGTTTCGGGTCTTTCTTTCAGCTTCATCCAAGACACGGATAGGATGCTCGCGATAAGTGAGATCTTCCTGAAGGTCTAGCTCTTCATGATTGACCCCATGGATAGGATCCTTAAAACACCGGCGAAGTTGAGAGACATGAAACACATCATGTACATTTGGAAACATGACCGGTAACTCCAGTTGATAAGAAAGTTCTCCCGCTTGGCCAGAATGGTGAAAGGGCCAACATAGCGAGGGGCCAATTTTCCTTTGATTCCGAAGCGACGAACGCCACGAAGGGGAGAGACACGGAGATAAGCTTTATCACCAATTTCATAGTGAATTTCCTGATGGTGCTTATCATAGTAGCTCTTTTGCCTAGACTGAGCAATCTTCAGATTCTCCCGTATGATTCTAACCTTCTCCTCAGCTTCATTGATAATATCTGGACCAAAGAGCGCCCTCTCTCCGGTCTCGGACCAATTTAGAGGAGTGCGGCATTTTCTTCCATAGAGAACCTCGAATGGAGCCATGCCCAGACTAGCTTGATAGCTATTGTTGTAGGAGAATTCCGCGAAAGGGAGATACTTTTCCCAATCCTTGCCGAAAGAGATTACACATGCCCGAAGCATGTCTTCCAAAACTTGGTTCACTCTTTCGGTCTGACCATCAGTTTGAGGATGGAACGCGGTGCTGAAGTTGAGACGGGTGCCCATAGCAGTTTGGAAACTAGTCCAAAACTTGGAGGTGAATAGGCTCCACGATCAGAAATTATCTTCTTGGGTATACAGTTCTGCCAACTTGGCTGCTGTAATGTCCACATGAACTGGGAGGAAGTGAGCCACTTTGGATAGTCGATCAATGATGACCCAGATGGCATCATGTCCCTTTGGAGACTTCGGCAGACCAGTAATGAAATCCATACCAATTTCATCCCATTTCCACTCGGGAATAGCAATAGGGTGGAGAGTGCCGGCAGGTCTTTGATGTTCAGCCTTTACCCGTCGACAGGTGTCGCATTCAGCAACATACTTGGCAATTTCTCGTTTCATCGGGTCCACCAGAATTGTGGTCGAAGGTCTTGGTACATTTTGGTACTACCGGGATGAATGAGAGAGGAGATTCATGAGCTTCTTGGAGGATCAACTCCCTCAATTTTCGTTTCTTTGGCACCACCAAGCGGTCACCAAAATAAACAACTCCGGATTCATTGACAGAAAAACATTTGCCTTCCCGCTAGCAATGTTCTCCTTGATTTTCTGAATACCCTTGTCACGCTTTTGGCATCCTTAATCTGGTCTACAAGAGTAGATTTGATTTCCAGATTTGCAAGGTAGCCGGAGGGAACCATTTCTAAGTTCAAACGAGAGAACTCTTCATGAAGGGCAGGTTGGGCTTCTTCAATCATCAGATTGTTGCAATAGGACTTCCGACTTAGCGCGTCAGCCACGACGTTTGCTTTGCCGGGTTGATAGTTCAGACTCACATTGTAGTCCGTGATTAACTCCAACCAACGCCTTTGCCTGAGATTTAAATCCGGCTGGGTGAAGAGGTACTTCAACTCTTGTGATCCGAGAAGATCTCGCAACGGTTACCAAACAGGTATGGTCTCCATTGCTTCAAAGCATAGACCACAGCGGCAAGCTCTAGATCATGAGTTGGGTAGTTGTGCTCATGCGGCTTAAGTTGGCGAGAAGCATATGCCACCACATGGCCATCTTGCATTAGCACACAGCCCAAACCTTGTAAGAGGCGTCACAGAAGACGACGAAATCCTTGCTGTGTCCGGCAGGACAAGCACAGGAGCGGACGTGAGCTTGGCTTTCAGTGTTTGGAAACTCTCTTCAGCTTCGGCCGACCATACAAACTTTTTATCCTTCTTGAGAAGGTCAGTCAGGGCCTTGGCTATCTTGGAGAAACCTTCGATGAATCGGCGGTAGTAACCCGCCAATCCGAGAAAGCTACGAATGTCCTTGACTGACATTGGAGTTTTCCAATCCAGAATGGACTGAATCTTGTCAGGAATGACAGCCACACCATCCGCGGATATCACATGACCAAGGAAGATGAGATTATCCAACCAAAACTCACACTTGGAGAACTTGGCATAGAGGCGGTGTTCTCGAAGTCTTGTCAGAACCAAACGAAGATGTTCCTCATGCTCTTCATTGGTTTTGGAATAATGAGGATGTCATCAATGTAAATGACGACAAACTTGTCAAGATAATCCATGAAGACAGAGTTCATGAGCCTCATGAAAGTAGCCGGGGCATTTGTGAGACCAAAGGACATGACGGTATACTCATATGAGCCATAGCGAGTAACAAATGCCGTCTTTGGAATATCCTCCTTTCTGATTTTTATCTGATGGTAGCCTGACCTCAGATCCATCTTGGAGAATACGTTGCACCAGCTAACTGATCCAACAGATCATTGATGCGAGGAATAGGATACTTGTTCTTGATTGTCACCGCATTCAACGGTCGATAGTCAGAGACTAGACGAGGCACGGTAGAATCCCTCTTCTTGACAAAGAGTACCGGACAACCCCATGGTGAACTGCTAGGCTGGATGAACTCCTTAGCTAACAGCTGATCAATTTGCTCTTTCAACAGAGCCAACTCTTCCACCGGCATACGGTAGGGCTTCTTGGAAATTGGAGCAGTACCGGGAAGTAGATCTATGACAAACTCCACACTTCGGTCAGGAGGCATGCCAGGCAATTCTTCCGGGAACACATCCGGGAAGTCACACACCACGTGTATGTCCTGGATTTCAGGAGGGGATTCGCCTTCCATAAAGCAAAGGAGAATCTCAGTGAGCGGGTACGATGGCGGACGGAGGTATTGATGTTGCAGGCCAATACTTCACAATGTCACCGGAAGGAGCGGTCACAGTAATGGTCTTGGCAGCACAGTCGAGATTAGCCTGGTATTTGGCTAGCCAGTTCATGCCCAGTATGACATCAATGCCTTTGGACTTCAGAGCTACCAAGGCATAAGGAAAGACAAGGAACCTATATTAATCTGGACCTCATGAGTAACCCCATCGGTTTTCCATTTGAACCAGGAGTAGCGATCACCAAGGGACGGCTCATTTTCTCAAACGGTATGTTGTGGTCTTTTGCAAACGCTATGGATATGAATGAATGCGATGCTCTAGAGTCAAACAAAACTGTAGCTATATTGCCGTTGATTCGTAACTCACCCATAAGAACGCCGGGGTCATCTTCAGCTTCTTCAATAGAGACGTGGTTCAGGCGACCACGCACAATAGGTCTGGCCTTGCCAGTTGGCCACAGGTGTAGCAAGTGAGTCCGGGTGGAGCAGGTAGCATAGGACGGTACCTACTTCCGCCTATCCCAAGTGTCGAAGTAGTGGGGTGCGGAGGAGGTGGCCTGTACCCTGCGGCTCTTGGCATGAATGGAGCACGCGGCACAGCGCTGTAAGGAACAAACACCCTGCGCTTCTTGCTCTCAGAACCCGAGGAACTCTGATGGTCCCCATGTGCGGGCCTCTTGGAAGCTTCAAGTTCCTTTCTTCCTTGCTCAAGAGTGAAAGCCTGGTTGAACAGCTCCTGATAGGTCTGGAACCTGAAGGGCAATAGCTCATAGCGGAGCTGCGGAGTCAGACCCTTGCGGAATAGCTCTTGCTTGTCAACATCATTTTTCACGTCCCTTGGGGCGTAACGAGAGAGATGGTTGAACTCTCGACCATAAGTGCGGAGGTCCATCCGTCCCTGTTGCAAATCCAGGAACTCTCTCCTCTTCAAGTCCATGACCGGCTGAGGAATGTACTCCGCACGGAAGGCATTGCAGAAATCAGCCCACGTGAAGACATGGTTGGCTGGAAACAAAGCCACATGGCTTTCCCACCAACAACCAGCAGCACCAACCAGAAGGTAGGTGGCAAAGTTGACTTGCTCAGCCACTGGGACATGCAGCGCGGAGAACTTGCGCTCCAAGGCACGAAGCCAATCATCAGCTTCCAGTGGCTCCTTAGCATCAGCAAAAGTGGGTGGCTGCGAACGCAGGAACTCGGTGAGAGTGTTGCACTCGTTCCTCCGTGCATTCTGATGCACCAACTGTTCAAGCAAGCGATCATTGCGCCCACGGTTCTCCTCAATGGCCATCAAGACCTCAGCCATCGAGGGTGGTGGCGGCAGATCATCCTCATCATCATTGTGGTTACCGCGACCACCACGGCCTCCACGGCCTCCTCGAGCCATTCTGGAGAATTGACAATGACACGGTTAGTATCTTTCTCCGAATGACCGAACAATAGTATTAGCGTCTACACAAGTACACAGACTAGTGACCTTAATACATTGTACAACAATGGACAAGGAATCAACAAGATAGAACTTGGGTCGAAGATCAGCATCATGTGCTACTAGTGAGAGTTAAGAAATCACAACTTAACACACTCTAGTGGACACAATCCGGGACCTTATGTTCAAGTCCTTGGGTTAAAACCCAAAGAAAGGATCAAAAAGATTAGACTCGGTAGAAACATCTGAGTTGATTTGGGATGGCAACGCGGCGGGAGCAACGTGACACATAACACTAAAGGTCGAACCCACCCACGTTTCTAATCATTTTGAAGTAGCAGACAAGGAGTAAAACCTTTAAACTCAAATCGAGGTAAGATTGCTCCGAGATTAGAGGGTAACCAGATAAGAAGTAAAAAGAATCCTAAGATGGTTTTCACAACTCATTTTTAGGTTAAAAATATTTTCACAAACACTAGACTCAACATCGACCAGTAGAAGGGTTTCCTACAGGCAGTACTGCTCTGATACCAACTTGTGGCGCCCCGACCCGACTGTCATACAATGATGCTGTGTATCACCGGTTAAGCGATACAACCGAAGGTTACGGGTTTACCAATCCCCGGCCAAAACCTTTGGCAGGTGTTGCTCGGAATGGATCATCGGCAACACAATACCCCGATTGATGCCTTAACACAGGCACAACCCTTACTGCATAATAGAGAGATCAAGACTTGTGGAACAACTGGCACATCACAGACTCTACGACACAAATCATATAGTTCAACTCTTATAATAGAGAAAGATAGAAATGACATTCAGAGGTCACAGACCCAACATTACATCAAGCGGAAGCAAATTTAGGTTGTTCTAAATAACAAGATCCAAATATGGCCTAAGAGGCCTACAGATAAACATCACAGCGCCAGCTGTTCCGGGATGTCCCAAGCTGCCACCTGGGAACCCCAGACTACTCGTCGACATCCACAAAGAACTCACCTTCGAGGTCGGTGAAGTCCTCCTCTAAAACAAAACAAACATATAGAGCTTTAGCTCGATGAGGCTTTCAAAGTTATATGGTTGTTTTGCATAAAGCTGATTTTATTTATGAAAACATAACTCAAAGGCATCGACTATTCAGAATATTTTCAAAAGAGGTAAGGAGTAACTCTTTCTTTCATCACCTTACTCATCATAAACCATCATCAACCACTGTACCTGTTCGTCCAAGGCACCTCCCCGAATCACACTCGAGGAAGCTCACCTTACAATCTTGAGTGGTACCTCTAGTACCCAGTTTTTAATCATTCCGTTAAAGTTATTCTATGATCCTACCTTCACTTCCCAAGTCGTCCATAACCGCGGACACGGCTTTTCGAAAAGATTTAACCCTGCAGGGGTGTACAAATGTTTGCCACGCGTACCACCCGGCCCATTACCTGCGCATTATCTCTCTTCCTTGGAAAGCCGGCTGCGTGGGAACGGTGTCGACTTCTCCCTCGTTAAGGACTTTCCAGGATCATCAGTTGCGGTAGGACTGCCAGGATCACAACACCCCGCCCCACGGCCACTCATTTTCCTAACACCACCATCCTCATCGCAGTTCATCCCACCATCATCACGCACGCGCAAATGGAAGACCGAACTAGAGGACCCTGGCTAGCCCCGCCCGAGTTATTTTGTCTATGAGGGTTCCTGCAAAAGCATAGGCCTCACGCATGGTTGCACGCTCAGTCTTGGTTCAAGAGGTATAGCACTCGCTCCTAGGCGGCGAGAACGAGACAAAACACCACAACCACAGTGGCCTCTCATCCCCACCTTTTAGCATTTTATTATCCATCACCACAATTTCCTCCACCAACAACCATTCATCTCATCACCTGTTTCCACCACAAACCATCCATCGTATAGCTATGCAATTTACTAAGCATGGCTAAGCATCAACATAGCATAGTAATTATCTCAGGTCAACAATACAAACCTATGGATAAATAGGAGGGAAAACAGGTATTGGCAGCGGAAACTTAATGCAACTATAGGATACTCTAATCCAATAAAATTGATATTTGGAACCGCATGCAATATTATAGTGGAGAAAATACTTGCGGAAAATAGGATAGACATGCTCAGATGGGGGATTACGCTTGCCTTGCTCAACGTGCTGGTAGTACGGGTCTTCGGGGTATTGTGGAGTAACCCCGGTTGCTTGATCTAACGAAAAACAAACATCGGGAGAGAACGATCAATCACCACACATATGCTTAACAAATGCAATGCGCAAACGTATGATGACATGACATTTTATATCCCCGAGACGAGGATGATTCAACTAAACAATTTAAACGGAGGTTGGATGCATCACGGTGCATCGCGACTATACCGTGGGGTTTAAGGGTTACAACAACTTTACTAGTTGATCAAGATTGATGAACCCTAGGGTTAACTTGCATATGAATGTCATGCTCATGAGAAGATGCAAGTTTTAAGTTGTGAGGAGACCATGTGCAACTTAGCCAAAATAGGCGAAAAGCTCCCAGAGGCCGGATAATCCGGGTCATGCCAGACCGGAATATCCGGTCTCAATTCTTGGCCACACGTGAAAACGGCTAAGGACTTAAGGCGCGAGCCACTGGACTCGGCCGGAAATTTCAGGACGGATATTTTGTCCGAGGCCGGTATATCCGGTGGCAGGAAAAAGGAGAGCACGGCGATGAACTCCAGCGGCGCATGGGCTACGGCGGCTCGGCGAGCTAGACGGGGAGGGAGAGGATGGAGGGTGTCCAGGCGGACCGCAGCTCACCTTGAACTCGTGAGGGTGCTCAGCTAGGCTGGGGATGGACGGGAACGGCGTCAATCGAGCTTGGCGTGCGGCGGAGTTCGTCGGAGAAGAACTCGAATCCCGGGCAATGTGCAGCTTCCCGGCTCGATTCTTGCGGTGGAGAGGAGGAGGGCAGCACGGCGGAGCTTTTGGTTGGCGGCGATTTGCTCGGGGTGACCTCAATCGACGGCGGCGAGCACAGCCATGGCGACCACGACGTGGAGCTCGTGGGGAGCAAGGAGAGAGAGAGGAGCAAGTGGTGGGTGAGGGGATAGGGTAAAGAGCAGGTAGGGTCGTGTCTTGCTTGCTCTCCTTGCGGGGGAGAGGGCAGAGAGGGGCCCGGCACGGCGAGCTCGGAGAGCTGGTCTGGTGGTCGCTACAGGAAGAAGATGACGCCGACCGGATAATCCGGTGGTCGTTCAGACCGGATAATCCGGTTCTCCCTTTATCTGGTTTTTAACTTTAAAACCTGTTTCTTCAATAGTTTTAATTAGGGCACTTGCACTGCTCCAAAAATTATAGAAAAATTTGGGGATGCTCCCCTTAACCTGGAGGAACTCCACAATTTTTGGTGTCTCAAAATAAAATTGTTTGGACCACTTTTGTTTAGAAAGGTGAATAGGACATTTTTGCTAAATTCAAAGATGTTGCTCCTTTAACAATTTGGAACAAAAGCAAAATATTAGTTTGGAGCTCTTGGAACTTCCTTGACCGATAGGGGAAGTCAAAGTAAGTTTATTTGCAAGATTGAGTGCCAACATTGTGTGGAAGTTTTGCTAGAGCACTTTGGCATTTGGTTCTAGCAACTTCATATCATTTCGATACCAATGTTGTGTTAACTCAAAAGAGGCATGTTTATGCATGGATGCCATGATGCAATTAGCTCAAAAGTGGAAAAATTACACAGGTTTTTAGGTTCTTAGCTTTGGGCTGTTACAGTATGCCTTTAGCCCCTCCTTGGCAGTGCCGAAGTAATCGGGCTGCGAGGGCTGAGGCTCAGAAAAATTGGGCTTCTTCATCTTCATCCTCTCCCATGTTTGCATGTGCGTAAGAGGCACCCCGAGATCGGCCTCCTGCAATGCCAAAGAAGTGTCATGCGTATCAAGTAGGAACATGAGGGGAAATAAATGAAGATTGTTTCATGTATATATATACCAGCTTTGCCTTGAAGCGCTCATGGTTGCGAGCACCCGTACAATGTGTCCCCCCGCTCCCGCGGTTTAACTTGTTTCGCTCGCTCAAGGCCTTGAACTCGGGGTCCTCCCCAGCCCACCTAGACACCAACGCCCTCCACGCGTCATCCTTGCCATAGGCCCATTGGGGCTTAAACTGAAAAAAAATACTCATGTGAAGAACGGATAATGCAATTGCAACTTAGCAGCAACATGTAATCTCATTAACAATCTACTTACCGCCATGTAGTCATCTATGAGCACCTCAGGTGGGTTCTCCACAATATCATGCTTCACCGCCGTCTTGCGTAATGTCTCAGTACTGAAATGATTGATCATGGTATGCTTTGCATTGTAGAACTGCTGTCGTGTCAACTTCATACAAGCCCCCTCCAAAGTCTTGTCCGCATCGGCCCGCCGCTCAGGAAGTACCCTATAGAACTTCTTTAATCATGCACAAAAAACAAAATGTGAGAGCATGGTGGGGACATCAAGTATGAACGAAATTCGAAAAGTTCAACTTACCCAAAACTGGTTGATCACGGCGTCAGAACATTTCCCGCCGCTCGCGTAATTGGCGGCCTGATAGTCTGCCCAACGGGTGGCTAGCTTCGTCGCGCCCTTGGGGATGGTACTGTACAAGCCCGGCCAAAACTTCCTAATCAAAGATCCAACCATGGTGTTAGGCACACGGGCTCCCGCATGATGTATCCAGTTGCTGCACAATAATTAAACATTAGTACATGTCAAATTGTCCTGACCACAATGAAGTTACCATGTTCAAAATTTGTATATATAGTCACTTACTCTTTCCCATTAGGCGTAATGAGGATCTTCTCCTCCTCGGTAGCAGGTTCCTTGTCCTCATCAGGGACCTGGGATTCCCCTCAAATCTTTGGCGGCTTCCGCCGCGCGGAGGGCCCCGCCTCCAAGTCCGTGGAGGGGCCCGCCTCCAAGTCCGTGGAGTGGCCCGTCTCCTCCGAACCCTCGTCGACAAAAGCAGAGGGTATGTCCGAAGACACATCGCCTCCACCTCGCCCTCGTCCTCCCTCACCTCGCCCTCACCCTCGTCCTACACCTCGTCCTCATCCTCGTCCGGCACTTCGTCCCCTCGGAGGAAATGCAGCATCGGCACCTCCCCCTCCTCCAGCATCTCCACCCTCACCTGCATTGAGAAAGGCTAAACAATAAAGCATAAAGACATGATCCAATTAAGAATTGCATCACCTCTACTCTCACCACTGTCAGACAGGTAACGCGGGTTCGGAACAGTTGCTCTTCCACTTTTAGTAACTTTCAATTTCTTCAGCAAGGACGCCGATGATTCCTTGCCTTGGCTCATCTTGGTCAATCACCTGCATTGAGAAAGGGTAAACTTTTAAGCATGTTGAAAAATGTAGTAAATAAGAATCCTAACAAACACTCCATTTTACTAACACAGTACTAATTCTACTATCAATCTACTAATTCTAAACCTAACAAACACATAAAATCTACTAATTCTAATCCTAAAACTACCATTACAACTAACAGTGGCACTAACCCTAAAACTAGTCAACGTATGAATACACAATGATCACAAGGCAACAACAAACAACAAAACTTTAGCATAGGGCGCCACAATCACCATAATGCAACAATATTCAGGATTTTAATATGTATTGAACAAGCACAATGAAGCACATATTCAGATTTAACAAGCATGGAGGTGAAGGCTACCTCTGCCCACTGGTCCGAGGTGGAGGCCGTGTTGGAGGTGAGGAGGTGCTTGTCGATCTTCTGCACGGGCGGCCGAGGTGGAGGCTATCTTCTGCTAGGCGGCCACCCTCGAGCTCGCCGGCGTGCGCACAAGCGGCGGCGGTGGAGGATTTGTGGAGGGCGGGGAGGAGAGCGTGGGCTGCGGGCAGGTGGGGGTAGCCGGCGGCCGGGGCGCGGGGAGGAGGCAGGCGGCGCGAGGAGGATGCGGCGGCGGCGTGGGGCGGGGAGGAGGCGGTGGCGGCGTGGGTCACGGAGGAGGCGCACGGGGCGGGGAGGCTGCGGCGGCGGCGGATCGAGGGCGGGGAGGAGGAGCACAGGATGGGGAAGGTGGTGGTTTTTTTTGTTTGACTTAGCTCCGACCAGGTGGCGGCTAATAATTAGCGCAAAGTACACGCCGACGGCATTGCCGTCGGCGTATAAGTTGAATTTTTTTTTTGTTTTTGCAGATTTTTTGTTGTTGGTTTCTAGCACATTTCAAATACAATTTAAATTGCACAAAAAATCACAGAACATTTCAAAACACCACAGAACAGTACATATATAATCCAAACCGTCATATAGAAAAAAGTCAAAATTCTCGTCTACCCCCTTGACCGGTGCCGAGAGGGGGTAGGCAAGTGGACTTTTTTGCTTGGTTGTGTTAGGTTAGGCCATAGGAAGGTGGGAAAAAAATTCTACCCCAAATCAACACAATATTCCATCCGGTTCGCCCGAAACGGGAGTTTTCACCTCTAAGTGCAGAAACTCACTAGAGAGAAAGTGAAGCCGGTCACGCCCCGGAGTAGGATATTGCACATTTGAAACACCCAACACACTTGTATACATATGGTATGGCACAACCTTGGTTTTGGTGGGGTTCCGACGCTCCGGGGCCCCGCTTCGGCGAAACCCTGAATCCGCTAGAAAAACCTAACGTTTTCGTCTACCCCATAGACGTGCGTCGAAAGGGGGTGGGTGTGGGGACCCTGGATTAGGTATCCGAGATACCCGTTATGTTTCCTGCAACAATCCCATGATCAGTCTGGTGTTGCACATAACTCGAATTGGTATCACAGAACACCCATACATACCGAATAAATTTACTTACTTGATTGAAGCCATAACTTCATCAGGTACTCGCAGCGGAAATCACCAAACAACGTGGAGCCCAAGTCACTTGCCCACCCTACAGGCAGCTGACTGGGAAGCGCCCTAGTTCGCATTGACGTTCACGAATGCCCTTTTCTCTTCCAACTGCTCCTCTTCAGAATCTGGCTAAGACAATAGCCAGGGACGAAACCAATATGAGTACATTTGAATGTACTCGCAAACTACCCCCGGAATGAGCATGCACTACTCTTTTTATTGTTTAAATAAAACTTCGTTTGCTTTGAAAACTCTATATCCTTGTTGAAAAGAGAAGGATATACTTTTGTTTGATAAACTTTGTTTTGAAATTTCTATATCTTTATTGAAAAAGAAAAGAAGGCTTTTAGAACTTTTCCCATAAATCTGTCTTTGTAAGAAGTCTCGTTTCAAACGTTTTCCCGAAAATACATCTTTGTTGAAAAAGGTAAGAAGTCTCTTTTATAAATATTTTCCCGGAAAATCACCATTTGTTTATTTCTCCAAAACTCCTCCTTTTCCGACCAGAACCATTCCTGGTCAAATCAGTTTTCCAACAACCTTCTACCAACCCCTTGGTATAGTTGCATAAAACATTTTCCACTTTCAGGACACAAAACTTTGCACTTCTCGATCATAGCCCCTCAGGGTCCTCCTCCTTTCCAGCAACCTCATACCGACTCGTCGGTATAGTTGCACAAATACAACATCTCCATTTTCCTTTTTAAATCTTAAACATTTCCAAAACTTGCACATGGTCAAAGCAGTTCTTTCCAACTGTCCATATCCGAGGACTCGGCTATTCGAATAGTTTTAACCCTCTGCAGAGGTAGCACGCTTTTCCCACACCCATCCGGTAACTCATCGTGTCAGCCACGTCCCGCCATACAAGGTGTATGCGAAGTTGAGCCACCGACCATAGCCTGTCCTTTGCTCATGCTAGTATAGGATCCTACCGCTACGAAATTATCATCCTTTCCATCAACACCCAGTCCAGATTCCCCGTCGGGAAACCTAAGTGTGAGGACTCGTAGTTCTGCCCGGCGAGCGAACCCTTCAATCCCCCATCCTCAGATGCCAGGACCCAGGTCAGGGGGTAGGTCGCCATGACCATCCCCTCATGGAACGAGGTCATCCTCGTTGTTGAGGAGTCCCATACTACTATGAGCAAATTATATGACTACGCCCCTTTCCCATAGGTGGGTAAATGTGGTCGCACAGGTATTGGTTGTTCTGTAAGTACAAGGACACAATGTGCATTTTTCATAAACATCACCATTCACCACTTCTCCATTTCCCCACCGACATCTCGGTATTCCACAACCACACAAGTATTTCCAAAGGAGTTTTGAGTAACCAATATTTTTCCCATCCTATAGTTTGAAAAAGAATTTCCATCTAATATCTCCAGATAGGGTGTCAAAATAATATACTTATAATTTGGAAAAGGGTTTCCAAAATCATAGCTTTTGTGGCAAACACCACATAAGTAACTTTTGCTCTTTATAAGTAAAACATGTGAACCAAAATAGATGTATATAAATGCAAGCTCAGAGGATAGCTTGCCTGATTTCAGCATGATGTTCCTGGACTTCTCCTCATTGATCAAAGAAATAAACTCTCATCGTTCTCCGATTAATCCTTTCCAAATACCACCCCGGTAGCGTTTATCTCTAGCGTCGCAACATGAAAATAAAACAACACGCAATAAGCAAACCAAACCACAAGTGGTATACAAACAAGTAATCACACCACAAGCATGAAACTAAACATTCAAGCAACAACTAAGATCTACATTTACAAGGGCATTATACTAATCGGGAGTATAACACCATACACATGCCAAAACAAGAGGGCACAAAGACATCCCCAATTAGAGGTACTTTCTCTAATCAAGAAATACTTCAGACAAAAGTTAAACCACCAATTAATCTTCGTAATTCAACTTAAATGCAACCAAGCTTAACAAGCAAGGCAACATACTAATCACACAAAATAATCTAACTTTAAAACAAACGAGCATAGCAATTCCTAATTACTAGGAGAAGGCTACATAGGGAATAAAACCCTAACAAACACATAACTCCCAAGTAGCTCTCCTAACATGCTAGTAAAACAAGGAAACATGTCATAACAGTGGATTACCACCACACACATGCTAGGAAACACATTTGTAATAATAAAGTTATAACACAACAATTAATCAAGGCCTAATAAAAATAGGCAGAAAAGGTCTAAACCTTATAATTAGCACCACAGTCAATCAATGACTCCTAAATTCAAACCAATTTAGGGAGATGTTCTCCTACACATATAGAAGACAATCCAATTGGATTTACTCCAAAATTCATCTCCTAAAAATCTACAAAAATCATCAAGGAGCTACTGATGTGTTTTTAAGAATGAATAGAATTGTTGTTTTAGGTTTTATTTTCAAGCAAGGCCAACAGATCTGGAAAGGTAGCATCTCAACCTATCCAGAGAATTTTAGTTTGCAATATTTGGATTTGTAAAACTCTATATATTAAATATTTAGTGAAATAGATACTTTTTACTAGATTAACTCTAGCACACACATAACTACACATTTTGGGGCCAGTGCCACATGGTTAGGAAAACTCACAGGAACACTACAAAATTTACATCATAATATTTGCACACATAGATCTACCACAACAGATTTAAATCTACACTGCAAAATAAAACAGGAAACAAAATAGATAATAGATCTATATAAAAAAAACATCACTGGGCTCGGTCTGGCCCATATCCGGCCGAGCCACGCAGAAGGCGGCCCAGCCTGCGGCCCAGTGCGCGACGCGAAGCGGTACGGGGCCTCATCTTCTTCCTCGACACGCATGGACGAGCTCGGCACGGCGGGGAACAGGGCAGGGACGGCGCGGCGGCTCCGGCGATCCTAAAAATAAACGGCGATGTCCATAAGCTAGAGCAGAATAAGGGGACCACGGGGGTGCAGAAATGGCGGAGAATGAGGGCTTGTGCCGCTCGCGAGCTTGCCGGAAATGCGGCGGCCGGAGCGGATGAAAATGGAGACGAGCCGCTCGATTCGCTGCTCCACAGCTCGATTCCTTGGACCAGGGTGCAGAGGACGACGAGGCGGAGAGAATGGTGTCCTTGGATATGCTCGGGTGGCTCCAATCGCCGGCGATGTGCGACGGCGACCGAGGATAGGGTTCGGCGGTGTGGAGAAAAAGAGAGGAGAGGGAGTGGGCGAGCGAGGGAGACGGCAGCAGAGGAGCGCCAGGGGGGCCTCTTATCTCCTTCGAGTGGCAGGAGACGCGCGGGAGGGGGGGGGCTGGCGAGCTCGACGCGCGGGAGGATGACACGGCGTCGTCGGCCACGGACTGCTACAGTAGACGATGATGCTTTTGCCGATAACCCCCTGGATTTCCGTTCTAATTACAACTAGGTCCTTTTTCCTGATTTTCTTTTATTTCTTTTTAAAACCAGTAGCTTTTAGGGAATTTATTTAGGGTACTTAAACATTTTATAATTTTTTTAGAAAATTCATGTAGCCTCTCATATACATGTAGAAGCTACACAAAAATTGGCTTTTGAAAATAAAATGTTTTGAACCACATTGGTTCATAGGGTTTGAATAAATCATTTTTGGTAAAACTAAATTAACATTTCTTTAATATTTTAAAACAAGTGACAAAATATTGTTTTGAACTTTTGGAACTTTCTTGACAAATATGACAACTTCAAATACTTTATATTTCCATAGAGAAAATATTTGTTTGAAGAAAATAGAGAGCTAAGTAGGGGAAAATAATTTATTAAGATCATTTATTTATCATGATCTTAATTTCCTTTTGTTAAATACTTTGAGAGTTTTGTTTAAAATTGAAAAGTATGTTTACTTGAGGAGGGAGTGAGATGGGGTTGAAATGATTATTATTTCATCTCATTCCTAGAATAAGGAAATATAATTGTTTTCATAAAATAGAGGAATAGAGATAGAGGGAAATTAAATAAGATCATTTCCCTTAATTTAGGATTTCAATTAGGTGTGAATACTTCTAGAGGGTTTGTTTTTATTCAAGTCACATACCAAATTTGTTGTCAAGTGTGTCTTATTCTAGTATTAAGCACAACTGAGGAATTACCCTCACAAGCAACAAACACAACAAGATCAACAGTGGCATACACAAAAGATCAACAACACCATCGAGACCACACAATTCAAACCACAAGAATAAATCACACCACCATTTCCATAGTCAACAATACTATCTTATAAAAATGATCCACTTAATTATGACAAGATGATGTTTAGAACTATCTCAACTCCACCTTGGTATTTTTGAAAAGGGTTTTGAGCAAGACAAATTATGTGGGGTAATATATTTCCCACTTGTGTTCTTTTTAAAAGGAAGTGATAATCAAAGTTTATAAAATGGGAGTTGCATACAAATGCAAAATATCAGGCTAAAAGATAGGTAGGAGATAGCATATAGATCTCCATATTTTTGGGAACACATAGTTTTGGAAATACTTTTACTTTCTCAAATAATGGGTATTGATTTTGGTTGTTGACAAACCAAGTATCATTTGAAATGGAGTTGGCCAAAAGAAGAATGGAAAAGATATATGGAATATTTTCTTGTCATAACATGATCACCAAAGTTAAATATATTTTTATATTGGTTGGGTCTTATATTTACTAGTCAAAACAATTTAAACAACAAGTCACACTAGGTTCAACATAGCAATGGGATGGAAAACACAATCATCAGTAAAATATTTCAAAAAGTTTTTGTTGGTTCTGAATTTTGGTCTTGTAAAAACTAAGTTTTTCTTAGTTTCCAAATTTGGGATGTGACAGCTCTTCCCCCCTTAAAAATAAATCTCGTCCTCGAGATTTGCCCGGTGGTAACAGGGGAGTACGAGGGCACGGGTTTTGGGCTGGCTATACTTCTGAGGTCGTTGCTTCTTTAGTATGGTCACCATGTGAGATCTTGACAAATTGATTTGCGAGGCTTTCTTTGTCGATGATCTTCTGTGCTGAGTTCAGATCCTCGACGATGGGGTTGTCTTGACGATCGAGACTGATGGACAGTCGTGGTTGGCTGTTTCCAGATACTACAAGGCTAAGGCGCAAGGAGCTAATTATTAACACCTTCTGGTATACGTATTGCAGGTCTTCCCCCTTAAAAAGGGGTTTTAATCGGTCTTGATGAAAGTCGCAGCTGGAGTTGACTTGGAGGCATCATTCTTTGGGTAGCTTGACATTCTTCGTCTTGGGTGTCGCGCCTTGGTGCTTGGGGTTGGTGCAGATATCACTTCCAGATATTTTCTCCTTACGAGGGTCACAGATGGGGACGCATTGTTTTCAGGATGCGTCGAGTCGAGCACTCGAATCTCTCCGGTTTCTAGTTAGTAGAGGGATGTTATAAACTTCTAAGGGCGTCTGGACTTGCTTGATGGTTGATGTTGCTAACAGCAGGTGCTTCCGTTATTTGATTTTCTTAGTAACTTCCGGTAGATCTTCTTCACGCTTTTCTTCCTTCGCTTGGTGAGAAAAAGGATGGTCCTGAAAGACTTCTTTGGTCCTGGGTCTTCACGAAGATTCGCAGGTGTCTTCACAAGTAAGTTAGAGTGCACCAGAACAGTTAGGGTTTCCGGGAAAACTTTCTGGTTGAGGGCTTAAGTTAGTTTCAAGGGAGTTGGGTGCTATACTCTGAATATCAACTTTTTATACCTAAAATCCAAAACAACCAACTTTACCAGGCCTCTAATTCTCGAGTCTCAAAATACCATTCCAACATCTCTGGTAAGGCCATACTATCAACTAGTTAATTGAATCACGGCCTTTTGCCCGAGCTAAAGTTATTAATCCACCATCATCTCCTTCGGGCATAAATTCTTTATCATACTATAGTTCAATCTATCGGATACCCATCAAACCTTTAAGGCATATCTTCCCATTACCTTCTACACAAAAATCGTAGCGGTCCACCAATTATTTCTTGATTGATTTCTCCCATAATAGGCATATCTCATATTATCTTACTCCTTCAGGTTGCCATTTTCTCACGATCATATCAGTAAAGCTAAATAAAGCATCCAACAAACATGTGATCATACCATCAAGAATTGACCCACTTTCTAACCAAATTCAGATTTTATCTCCACAACTTTTGGGCCTTGATCTCTTAATCAAAGATAAAAGATCTTTCTAAGAATAATCCAAACAGAGCGTGACAAGCTCTGGAAACTACTGTCACCTAGAATGTCTTGCTACTAGACCAAGTCATATTGATTTCTAGAATCCGATAAACATTCACTTATCCTCCACCAATTATTTCTTGCATCCTACAATCTATTCATTTGATTACTCATCTTTGACCACTTCCTATAATTCCATAAGAATCTACCACAAAAGTCACTTGCGCTAAGAATCACCCTAAACATTCCAACACCAGAGTATTCTTCTTAATTTACTTGCTTCTAAACAATCCAACATCATTTTATCAGCAAGCGCCCTAAAATCGAATAACTTTCACCTTTATTTCTAAACCTTTAAATCAAGGGTCACGTCTTCTAGCTCCAGATAACCACCAAGGGTTGGGGTCCACAACTGGTTAGCCCCGGAGTATTAATCAATATATCATCTGTACAAACCCAATTAATTTATCGATCCACTCCAAGTTTTCACTTCTATTCTAAACCCCGAATGCTTGATGTTACTACTATCATCCAATGAATTTTGATTTCATCAAGATCCTTTTGACTACTAAACTTATAGTCCACATCCTTATATCCCCCAAAATCTTCTTTCTACCAACTAGTTTTGAGTCGTCCTATGGCACCTCTTTCCTTTGTCTAGAAAAGGCAGTTAGTAATTTTGCAAGGTTTGGTTAGATGAGAAACTAAAGTTAGATAAGTTATGTTAGTTTTTTTTTTCATATTGTTTTGTTAGTCCGACGGGACACGACTTGTGTCATCTAACGTCGGGTCTTGAATCTTCATCTTTCTCGATGGCTTGATGTGGTTGCGCAAAACAACGTATGAAGGCCGCTATCCGTTTTGCAGAAGGTCGCGGAGTCTGGGGTAGAGAGTATTCCATACCTTGCTCCTCCTACTAGGAGAAAATTTTCTGAAGTGTTTTCTAAGTCGGACTTTTGAGAGGGTACAAAGGTACATCTATGGCCAACAAGGCAAAAAGGTTTTTGCAAATATTCAAAAATAAAGCAACAGATAAAATGTGGTTACTCTGGGTTCCCGACAAGGCGGGTTTTGTGAAACACATTAGGAAAACAACACACAAGCAAGATCAATCAAGGCACTTTTAGCACCAACAAGCGTTTAATACCGTGGAAGATGGGTTTTGCTCAAGTAAAACGAGCTTATCCTATTGATCCTATGGGTCTTTGTATCTCGAGGATTTTCTTCACCTTGTCCAAGTGGGAAACTTTGGCGGTGAAATTACTGCGATTTCGGAAGGTGGCACGGATCATCGGTCTTCTCATATAAATCGCCTTGCTGTTGAAGTCTTCGGGTTGCTAAGTACCCAGGTCTGGTTTGGGGTGTCGTCAAGTATGTAAGTTTGAATGGAGGTAAGACAACAGATGGAAACTTTTGATAAACCTTTAGACAAGAGATAAGGTTTAGAATAATTTGAGAAGGTGAAAAGAGTGGAAGCTACACTTAGGCTTCCTTAGATACAAGTAATTTTAGGTAGTAATATTTTTCTTTCCAAAATAATTCTCTCGTATGGGCCTTGGTGAAACAGGGCTGCTGAAGTCTTCATTTTATCGCCTTAGTCTTCGGCAGAATATTTGAGATGGAAGCTTTTTCTTGTAGGTGCTAGCTAATCAGGTCTCACTTGGGTTCATCGTCAAGTATTTTGAACGGGTAAGAGAGAGTAGAGAAATCCTTGGAAAATCTTAAAATAGAGGGATGAGACTCAGAAATATTTGAGAAGATACGAAGAGTGGAAGTTATTTTTGGACTTCCTTGGAAAAATATATTTTTGGTATTAATAGATTTTTAATCAAATATTTCTTTACTAACTAACGTCCATGCTAACTAAGGTCTGTTACAGTCAGGATGGCTCTGATACCAAGTCTGTGGGGACCCGGATTAGGTATCCGAGATACCCGTTATGTTTCCTGCAACAATCCCATGATCAGTCTGGTGTTGCACATAACTCGAATTGGTATCACAGAACACCCATACATACCGAATAAATTTACTTACTTGATTGAAGCCATAACTTCATCAGGTACTCGCAGCGGAAATCACCAAACAACGTGGAGCCCAAGTCACTTGCCCACCCTACAGGCAGCTGACTGGGAAGCGCCCTAGTTCGCATTGACGTTCACGAATGCCCTTTTCTCTTCCAACTGCTCCTCTTCAGAATCTGGCTAAGACAATAGCCAGGGACGAAACCAATATGAGTACATTTGAATGTACTCGCAAACTACCCCCGGAATGAGCATGCACTACTCTTTTTATTGTTTAAATAAAACTTCGTTTGCTTTGAAAACTCTATATCCTTGTTGAAAAGAGAAGGATATACTTTTGTTTGATAAACTTTGTTTTGAAATTTCTATATCTTTATTGAAAAAGAAAAGAAGGCTTTTAGAACTTTTCCCATAAATCTGTCTTTGTAAGAAGTCTCGTTTAAAACATTTTCCCGAAAATACATCTTTGTTGAAAAAGGTAAGAAGTCTCTTTTATAAATATTTTCCCGGAAAATCACCATTTGTTTATTTCTCCAAAACTCCTCCTTTTCCGACCAGAACCATTCCTGGTCAAATCAGTTTTCCAACAACCTTCTACCAACCCCTTGGTATAGTTGCATAAAACATTTTCCACTTTCAGGACACAAAACTTTGCACTTCTCGATCATAGCCCCTCAGGGTCCTCCTCCTTTCCAGCAACCTCATACCGACTCGTCGGTATAGTTGCACAAATACAACATCTCCATTTTCCTTTTTAAATCTTAAACATTTCCAAAACTTGCACATGGTCAAAGCAGTTCTTTCCAACTGTCCATATCCGAGGACTCGGCTATTCGAATAGTTTTAACCCTCTGCAGAGGTAGCACGCTTTTCCCACACCCATCCGGTAACTCATCGTGTCAGCCACGTCCCGCCATACAAGGTGTATGCGAAGTTGAGCCACCGACCATAGCCTGTCCTTTGCTCATGCTAGTATAGGATCCTACCGCTACGAAATTATCATCCTTTCCATCAACACCCAGTCCAGATTCCCCGTCGGGAAACCTAAGTGTGAGGACTCGTAGTTCTGCCCGGCGAGCGAACCCTTCAATCCCCCATCCTCAGATGCCAGGACCCAGGTCAGGGGGTAGGTCGCCATGACCATCCCCTCATGGAACGAGGTCATCCTCGTTGTTGAGGAGTCCCATACTAATATGAGCAAATTATATGACTACGCCCCTTTCCCATAGGTGGGTAAATGTGGTCGCACAGGTATTGGTTGTTCTGTAAGTACAAGGACACAATGTGCATTTTTCATAAACATCACCATTCACCACTTCTCCATTTCCCCACGACATCTCGGTATTCCACAACCACACAAGTATTTCCAAAGGAGTTTTGAGTAACCAATATTTTTCCCATCCTATAGTTTGAAAAAGAATTTCCATCTAATATCTCCAGATAGGGTGTCAAAATAATATACTTATAATTTGGAAAAGGGTTTTCAAAATCATAGCTTTTGTGGCAAACACCACATAAGTAACTTTTGCTCTTTATAAGTAAAACATGTGAACCAAAATAGATGTATATAAATGCAAGCTCAGAGGATAGCTTGCCTGATTTCAGCATGATGTTCCTGGACTTCTCCTCATTGATCAAAGAAATAAACTCTCATCGTTCTCCGATAAATCCTTTCCAAATACCACCCCGGTAGCGTTTATCTCTAGCGTCGCAACATGAAAATAAAACAACACGCAATAAGCAAACCAAACCACAAGTGGTATACAAACAAGTAATCACACCACAAGCATGAAACTAAACATTCAAGCAACAACTAAGATCTACATTTACAAGGGCATTATACTAATCGGGAGTATAACACCATACACATGCCAAAACAAGAGGGCACAAAGACATCCCCAATTAGAGGTACTTTCTCTAATCAAGAAATACTTCAGACAAAAGTTAAACCACCAATTAATCTTGGTAATTCAACTTAAATGCAACCAAGCTTAACAAGCAAGGCAACATACTAATCACACAAAATAATCTAACTTTAAAACAAACGAGCATAGCAATTCCTAATTACTAGGAGAAGGCTACATAGGGAATAAAACCCTAACAAACACATAACTCCCAAGTAGCTCTCCTAACATGCTAGTAAAACAAGGAAACATGTCATAACAGTGGATTACCACCACACACATGCTAGGAAACACATTTGTAATAATAAAGTTTTAACACAACAATTAATCAAGGCCTAATAAAAATAGGCAGAAAAGGTCTAAACCTTATAATTAGCACCACAGTCAATCAATGACTCCTAAATTCAAACCAATTTAGGGAGATGTTCTCCTACACATATAGAAGACAATCCAATTGGATTTACTCCAAAATTCATCTCCTAAAAATCTACAAAAATCATCAAGGAGCTACTGATGTGTTTTTAAGAATGAATAGAATTTTTGTTTTAGGTTTTATTTTCAAGCAAGGCCAACAGATCTGGAAAGGTAGCATCTCAACCTATCCAGAGAATTTTAGTTTGCAATATTTGGATTTGTAAAACTCTATATATTAAATATTTAGTGAAATAGATACTTTTTACTAGATTAACTCTAGCACACACATAACTACACATTTTGGAAAATGGCCAGTGCCACATGGTTAGGAAAACTCACAGGAACACTACAAAATTTACATCATAATATTTGCACACATAGATCTACCACAACAGATTTAAATCTACACTGCAAAATAAAACAGGAAACAAAATAGATAATAGATCTATATAAAAAAAACATCACTGGGCTCGGTCTGGCCCATATCCGGCCGAGCCACGCAGAAGGCGGCCCAGCCTGCGGCCCAGTGCGCGACGCGAAGCGGTACGGGGCCTCATCTTCTTCCTCGACACGCATGGACGAGCTCGGCACGGCGGGGAACAGGGCAGGGACGGCGCGGCGGCTCCGGCGATCCTAAAAATAAACGGCGATGTCCATAAGCTAGAGCAGAATAAGGGGACCACAGGGGTGCATAAATGGCGGAGAATGAGGGCTTGTGCCGCTCGCGAGCTTGCCGGAAATGCGGCGGCCGGAGCGGATGAAAACAGAGACGAGCCGCTCGATTCGCTGCTCCACAGCTCGATTCCTTGGACCAGGGTGCAGAGGACGACGAGGCGGAGAGAATGGTGTCCTTGGATATGCTCGGGGCGGCTCCAATCGCCGGCGATGTGCGACGGCGACCGAGGATAGGGTTCGGCGGTGTGGAGAAAAAGAGAGGAGAGGGAGTGGGCGAGCGAGGGAGAGGGCAGCAGAGGAGCGCCAGGGGGGCCTCTTATCTCCTTCGAGTGGCAGGAGACGCGCGGGAGGGGGGGGGGCCTGGCGAGCTCGGCGCGCGGGAGGACGACACGGCGTCGTCGGCCACGGACTGCTACAGGAGACGATGATGCTTTTGACGATAACCCCCTGGATTTCCGTTCTAATTACAACTAGGTCCTTTTTCCTGATTTTCTTTTATTTCTTTTTAAAACCAGTAGCTTTTAGGGAATTTATTTAGGGTACTTAAACATTTTATAAAAATTTGAGAAAATTCATGTAGCCTCTCATATACATGTAGAAGCTACACAAAAATTGGCTTTTGAAAATAAAATGTTTTGAACCACATTGGTTCATAGGGTTTGAATAAATCATTTTTGGTAAAACTAAATTAACATTTCTTTAATATTTTAAAACAAGTGACAAAATATTGTTTTGAACTTTTGGAACTTTCTTGACAAATATGACAACTTCAAATACTTTATATTTCCATAGATAAAATATTTGTTTGAAGAAAATAGAGAGCTAAGTAGGGGAAAATAATTTATTAAGATCATTTATTTATCATGATCTTAATTTCCTTTTGTTAAATACTTTGAGAGTTTTGTTTAAAATTGAAAAGTATTTTTACTTGAGGAGGGAGTGAGATGGGGTTGAAATGATTATTATTTCATCTCATTCCTAGAATAAGGAAATATAATTGTTTTCATAAAATAGAGGAATAGAGATAGAGGGAAATTAAATAAGATCGTTTCCCTTAATTTAGGATTTCAATTAGGTGTGAATGCTTCTAGAGGGTTTGTTTTTATTCAAGTCACATACCAAATTTGTTGTCAAGTGTGTCTTATTCTAGTGTTAAGCACAACTGAGGAATTACCCTCACAAGCAACAAACAGAACAAGATCAACAGTGGCATACACAAAAGATCAACAACACCATCGAGACCACACAATTCAAACCACAAGAATAAATCACACCACCATGTCCATAGTCAACAATACTATCTTATAAAAATGATCCCACTTAATTATGACAAGATGATGTTTAGAACTATCTCAACTCCACCTTGGTATTTTTGAAAAGGGTTTTGAGCAAGACAAATTATGTGGGGTAATATATTTCCCACTTGTGTTCTTTTTAAAAGGAAGTGATAATCAAAGTTTATAAAATGGGAGTTGCATACAAATGCAAAATATCAGGGCTAAAAGATAGGTAGGAGATAGCATATAGATCTCCATATTTTTGGGAACACATAGTTTTGGAGTACTTTTACTTTCTCAAATAATGGGTATTGATTTTGGTTGTTGACAAACCAAGTATCATTTGAAATGGAGTTGGCCAAAAGAAGAATGGAAAAGATATATGGAATATTTTCTTGTCATAACATGATCACCAAAGTTAAATATATTTTTATATTGGTTGGGTCTTATATTTACTAGTCAAAACAATTTAAACAACAAGTCACACTAGGTTCAACATAGCAATGGGATGGAAAACACAATCATCAGTAAAATATTTCAAAAAGTTTTTGTTGGTTCTGAATTTTGGTCTTGTAAAAACTAAGTTTTTCTTAGTTTCCAAATTTGGGATGTGACAGTGGGCCAGTGGACTTTTTTTCTTGGTTGTGTTAGGTTAGGCCATAGGAAGGTGGGAAACCAAAGTCTACCCCAAATCAACACAATATTCCATCCGGTTCGCCCGAAACGGGAGTTTTCACCTCTAAGTGCAGGAACTCACTAGAGAGAAAGTGAAGCCGGTTACAAGTGTGTTTTCTGTTTTAAATATCGAACAAGACCGTGTGTTGCCTTTCGATAACAGGGTCGACACCTCGGTGCCGCAAGCATGGGCTAGCATGTATCATAACATACCTTTTGGCTAACCTTACACAAGCAACCAAATTTTTTCACTTTGCTACCCCCTTTCGACTACTTTTCACATTGATATTAAACAAACCTGCAAATTACATTTACAACATAAATTACACAGAGAAGAAAAATAAAATACATCGGTAGTAGCGAGAACACAACATAAATTGAAGATACATGGTACTCTGCAAATTAGAAAAATAAAATTCATCTTCCATCGACGAAGCCTCCCGCATCACTCCTGCCTTTCGACGACGCAACACCCTTGCCCTTCGACGACGCAGCACCCTTGTCCTTCGACGACGCAGCACCCTTGCCCTTCGACGACGACGCCGCCGCCACTTCTGCAGCTTTTTTGCTCTCTTCACTCGGCATGAAGATATCATCTTTATCCTCGCTCTCCTCGAGCCATAAAATAGAAAATCTTATAGCGCTGGCCAAATCTGTAAAGCAAAGGTTGGGACCTAGATATGGCATCTACCACCCTTCTATCTACAAAACCACGTCCTATTCTAGCACATCCTATTCTAACTATTCTAACTATATTATCCATGCCCCTTTGAGAACCACGTCGGATCGAAGTTGCCTACCTTCTCGAGTGGCCACTCTGACCGGCAAATCGGCAAATCATCGCGTGGTCGTGAGACGGCAAATCGGTCTTCGATCCAAACAGCGGCAAGACTTCTCTGATGATCTGCAACCGTTGGAAAAAGTGTTGGGAATGTTGCTAATCATCAGAGATCCTTGCCGCTGCTTGGATCCGACCAAGGGGACGGTTCACCTTCAACCTCTGCTCTAGGAACTCCTGGCTCTCAGAAATCTTGCTCTCTGCTACCCGTGTACTGCCAATCATGGATGTGAAGTGTACTCCTACCTCTCTTATAGACCTGCCTCTCCGAGTGACTCCCTCCAGCTAGCCAATCAGGAACAAGTACGAGGATCGTGTGTTTCCTTCGAGAGCTTGGGAGCCGTTGGATCAAGCGAATGACTCCCTTCGGCTAGCCAATCAGGAACAAGTACGCGGATCGTGCGTTTCCTTCGCGAGCTTGGGAGCCGTTGGATCAAGCGAGTGAGTCTCTCCAGCTAGCCAATCAGGAACAAGTACGCGGATTGTGTGTTTCCTTCGAGAGCTTGGGAGCCGTTGGATCAAGCGAGTGACTCCCTCCAGCTAGCCAATCAGGAACAAGTACGCGGATCATATGTTTCCTTTGAGAGCTTGGGAGCCTCTGGATCAAGCGAACGACTCCCTTCGATTAGCCAATCAGGAACAAGTACGCGGATCATGTGTTTCCTTCGAGAGCTTGGGAGCCGTTGGATCAAGCGAATGACTCCCTTCGGCTAGCCAATCAGGCAAAGAAGTTGATTTGGGGTAGACTTTGGTTTCTCATGTTTTTATGCCTAACCTAACACAACCAAGCAAAGAAGTCCACTGGGCTACCCCCTTTCGACGCACGTCTATGGGGGTAGACGGAAACGTTAGGGTTTTTCCAGCGGATTCAGGGTTTCGGTGAAGCGGGGCCCCGGAGCGTCGGAACCCCACCCAAACCTAGGTTGTGCCATACCATATGTATACAAGTGTGTTGTGTGTTGTAAATAAGCAATATCCTACTCGTAGGTGTGACCGGCTTCACCGGCTTCACTTTCTCTCTTGTGAGTTTCTGCACTTAGAGGAGAAAACTCCCCTTTCGAGCGAACCGGATGGAATCTTGTGTCGATTTGGGGTAGACTTTGGTTTCTCATGTTCCTATGGCCTAACCTAACACAACCAAGCAAAAAAGTCCACTGGGCTACCCCTTTCGACGCACGTCTATGGGGGTAGACGGAAATGTTAGGGTTTTTCTAGCGGATTCATGGTTTCGGCGAAGCGGGGCCCCGGAGCGTCCGAACCCCACCCAAACCTAGGTTGTGCCATACCATATGTATACAAGTGTGTTGTGTGTTGTAAATGTGCAATATCCTACTCGTAGGTGTGACCGGCTTCACCGGCTTCACTTTCTCTCTAGTGAGTTTCTGCACTTAGAGGTGAAAACTCCCCTTTCGAGCGAACCGGATGGAATCTTGTGTCGATTTGGGGTAGACTTTGGTTTCTCATGTTCCTATGGCCTAACCTAACACAATCAAGCAAAAAAGTCCACTGGGCTACCCCCTTTCGACGCACGTCTATGGGGGTAAACGGAAACGTTAGGGTTTTTCTACCGGATTTAGGGTTTCGGCGAAGCGGGGCCCCGGAGCGTCGGAACCCCACCCAAACCTAGGTTGTGCCATACCATATGTATACAAGTGTGTTGTGTGTTGTAAATGTGCAATATCCTACTCGTAGGTGTGACCGGCTTCACCGGCTTCACTTTCTCTCTAGTGAGTTTCTACACTTAGAGGTGAAAACTCCCCTTTCGAGCGAACCAGATGGAATCTTGTGTCGATTTGGGGTAGACTTTGGTTTCTCATGTTCCTATGGCCTAACCTAACACAACTAAGCAAAAAAGTCCACTGGGCTACCCCCGAATCCGCTGGTAAAACCCTAACGTTTTCGTCTACCCCCTCGAACTCCGTCGAAAGGGGGTAGGCCAGTGGACCTTTTGGCTTGGTTGTGTTAGGTTAGTCCATACGAAGGTGGGAAACCAAAGTATAACCCAAATAAACACAATGTTCCATCCGGTTCGTCCGAAACAGGAGTTTTCACCTCTAGGTGCAGGAACTCGCTAGAGAGAAAGTGAAGTCGGTGAAGACGGTCACACCCCGGAGTAGGATAATGGACATTTAGAACACACAACACACTTGTATACATATGGCATGGCACAACCTAGGTTTTGGTGGGGTTCCGATGCTCCGATGCCGCGCTTCGGCGAAACCCCGAATCCGCTGGGAAAACCCTAACGTTTTCGTCTACCCTCTTGAACTCCGTCGAAAGGGTTAGGAAAGTGGACTTTTTGGCTTGGCTGTGTTAGGTTAGGCCATAGGAAGGTATTTTACATGTGTTGTTTTTATTTATTTTACATGTATATGTTGTAGGGTTGGGTTCCGGGAAACTCGAACCGTTATTTTATGGGGTGGGATACTGAAATTGGGAGGGCAATTATAGGTCCAATATATATATAAATTATAACTACATTAAATATTATATAGAGAAATAAATAAATAAATATTATATAGAGAAATAAATAAAAAAAGGTTCATCTATACGCCGACGGCAAGGCCGTCGGCGTATCAGCGCCGCTGGACGTTCCGTCACGGCGTCCTTTGGTACGCCGACGGCACGGTTGACGCCGACGGCTGCCGTCGGACTTACCTGGATACGCCGACGGCGCTTCATACGCCGACAGCTGTGTGGGCGGCTGCCCTAACTCGTGCTGTACGCCGACGGCGTAGTGTGGCTTTCCCGTAGTGTCTGCAAGTAAGATGTGCACAAGATTTGATCCCGTGTGCTACTTAAAACTGTAAGATCAATTTTGATTTGCTAAATATCTTCATACATAACAATTCAGAGCAATCTAAGTGTCTTATTTTTATTTATTTGCAGGTTACATGATTTGATCGGATCAGTTTTGGCTCTGTCAAATAATTCAGGAAAGATCCTTGCTTTCGCCGTTTTCATGTACGTGGATTATGGAGTATTAAGATGGACGTGCAAATGTTAGACTTCCTCTTTTAGATGGCCCCTGCTGCGATTTTGTAGTTTTCTGCAGATTGTGGATAGGTTTTGCTCAGGTCGTAGTACGTGATGTCAAAGCAATCTCTGCTCAATAAGCGCATTGCTCAGTCTCATTTTTTTTTTGTTTTCCTTGCGTTCTGATGCAGTTGTGTCAGATCTTATACAGATGAACTGGACTGATCCTATAAAATAATTCTAGAATGGTTTTTTGGCTACACTGAAAATTGATCTATGGTGAAAGTAGATAGTAAAGCAAGGATTGTGCATCGACCGTTGAGCTCTGCGATGTCCACACGGAAGAACAAACATGGAGCTACAACAATGGCAGAACTAAAATGTCTGCACCACCGAACACTGATCAGAAGAACTCCATGGTTGATGGTATGCTCTCAAGTCTCAGCTATTAGTTTCTTGGATCAGATATATGCCAAGCTTTCATTGCATTCCGGTTTGATGCACACATACAAAATAACGTGGGTAAGTTGGTAGCATATCGAGTTTCTCTTCTACAGAACTTCTTTTCGTAGATGATGCATGCCATTAGGATGTAGCTCATATATATAATTTCCTCGGTTCTGTGATCAGAATAATGCAAAATCCTAAAGGATCAGACTGACAAGGAAATTAGGTCACAACTTCTCATGGCATCATAATCATATACAAGACACTATTAGCAGAAAACTCACTCATTGCTGTAGTTAAGATCTTTTTGTGTGGGTAGCTGACTCGATCTATAAATTTGTGTTAGCATTGCTTCATATTTGATTCTAAATATGTTTTTCGTTGTCCGCAGATAACCGAGTACGCGGTGGCGGACACGCATTTAACTGCCGAAACCAGTGGATTTGACTGTCACGGTTACGGACACCAAAATCGTGCCGTCGGCCGGCCGGGCCTCACGGAGCAATATTGCCGACATGGTCGTCAGGGCGTCGTGAGTACGCGTTCAAAGACATTTTACTGATTGTAGAACGGTTCAATTTAAATGACCAGGAAATCAGGACCAATTGTAGCGCGGGGATTTACTTACATGTAACTACGCACCGGAGATCAACTTAGCGCGCAGCAAAGTGTTTTCTAGCGCTGTAGATCAACCTCTTCAAGGGCCATCAGGTACCTCTTATCCCAGGATATGGAACAAGCCCATATCAAAATGACAAGACAAACAAACAAAATGAGCAACCTCAACACCCTTTTTATTTACCATTGGAATAGCTTTTTATTGTAAGGTGTATCACAGACGGTTCACCATAGTATGTAAGTAAATTTCCACCATGAATGATCCATGACTTAGATTAGCGGCACAGGCGTCTCTCTAACCATTGATACAAACTCATTTAAACTACTTCATTTCCACATTCATTTCACCATGATAGGCATCCATAGACAAAAGTACATGATATCAACTAAATGAAATGAGGGAGCATGTTGAAAGCTTGCCATGTGACAGCACATATGAGCTAACTTCCAACCTCGAACATTTATCAAGCCACTAACATCATAATCTTAATCACAATGGGTCATGTTTTATTTATACAATAAAAGTAAAGTGTGCATCAAGTTCGTGAGAGCTATATAACCAACTTTTCTCATAACAATCAATAACATAAACATTTTCATTCAGAGGTATAGATAACACAAATAACATGATAAATATACTCGGAATAGCATAAAGCTAATAGGTAGATATGGTGGACTCACTGGAATAACTTTGGTTGAAGATGTTGGAAACAAGTTTTTACTTGTTGGAATTTTTGGGCTCTTGACAAACAAATCCATGTTAAACAAAGTAAATTACATTCAGCATCAAAACATGAATAAGTGATAGCTCTTGATAAAGCATTTGCAAATTATTACTCATTAACAAGCTCATGAATCATGCAATTATATGTAACTTTAAAAATCAATCTAAACATCCCTTTTCCCAATCTTAAAATAGCATCCAACATATTTCAACCCATAGTTCCAGAAACTCTTTCATATATAAATGATAATGTGGTGGTCTCACAAAAACAAAAATCAAACCAAAACAAACAAAAAGACGCTCCAAGTTTATGCGATAAAGTGTTTCGATCGAAAAACAGAAGTTAGACGTGTGCAAACCGAGGGTGTGTAGGTCCAGTGGGGTTGTCTTCACATCCCAAGCTTATGGTATTCACCGTCCTTGGATAGCTCTTGTTGCATCTCCTCCAATCCCTATGAAAAAACTTCAAAACACCGTTTCTCCCATTTCTTTTCTGTGGGGTGCATTAGTAGTGATAAACAAATAGGTTTCTTGCTGCATATAATCCTTAAACAAAACATCATATGAATTTCCAGAAAGTATATAATGTTGTATGCCTACTCATAAACTCAATTGAATAAAAAAGATTCAAGTTAAAAGTTCAAAACATGCATCAAACAAAATGGGACATAATCTGTCCAGAAAAACAGCAGCAGGAAAACGTATTTTTCTATCCTACCAAACTTTCTCGAAAAATTTCGAAACAATTCATGCATACAGAGGATGAAAAGTTGCAACTACAGTTCAATTATGAGCTCATTCGGAGCTACAGAATAAGAATTAAAAATCATACCGTGCACAGATTCGTGCAGGAAAATATGTCCGAACGCTATAAGCAATTTTCTCAAACCAAAATGAGTAAAACTTGGCACTTTATTGAAAATTCCAGATACTAAACTAAAAACAAACTCTCTTTATACAGCAAGAGGACACATAAAAATAACCGGGTTGCCTCCCGCAAAGCGCTTTCTTTGTAGCCATATAGCTAGGCTTCTTACTTGTTGTTTATTGAAGATGAAACTCATGAGGGAGCTTGAACTTTGATGTTCCCCTCTTTCTTGGGAAGTGTTTCATGCATAATACCAGGATCCCATGGTGCTCTCAAGCGAATGAAAATAATAGTCAAGTTGAAACCTAGTAGAGAGAAAAACAAAACACAAAAGTAATAACAACGAAGTCTAACTTTCTTTCTATGCATTGGCATTTTGTATATGAATGAATCACAATAAATAGAAGTTTTCCAATGCATATTAACAATAGTTACTTGCAACCCATAATTGTTAGTACCATACAGAGGGTTCTTATCACCTCCTTCATAATAGTTGCAAGTAGTATAAGCAAATTCAACCATATAACCACAAGAATCATTCAACTTAGATAATTTAGGCAAATGAAGAGGATCATGAAATTTATTTTGGAATTCATTAGAATGCTTCCCTCTTTCAAAATAGTTATTAAGATCAATATCAAGTTTAATATCATGGTTGCAACAAAGATTTGGAACTAAAGATAATTGCAAACCACATAAATATTTCTCAACATAAGCAAACTTCTCCTCTATAGTGTAATTAAAAGAATTCAGGAACAAAGTAGGACTCTCATTAGTAAGAGCACTATCATAAACAATAAGTATATCATTTTTATCCTCACATAAAGTAGTAACATCTAAACGTGGAGGATTATCAATAACCATAGGACCATCATCTGGAGCATTATCATTTAGCATGTCTAAACCATACTCCACCTCATCATCAATAAGTTCATTAGTTTCATCATAATAGCATGGGTTATCATAAGCTTCTTTAAGAGTAAAATATTTAAGAAAAACCTTCCTCAAAATACTCCATTCACTTTTCACTTCTTCATCCAAAGACCTGTACCAATCACGAGCATTACCAGATAAAGACAAATATAATAAATTCCTTTTTACCTGATCCTCAGAGATACCAGGAAACCTAAATAAACCACATATTTCTTCAATTGTCTCTATGTGTTCACGTGCAGACTTAGTTCCATCCCCTGTAAATGGGTTTTTCATAACTCTTTTAACATGACCAAGGGGAATTTTATATCCCACTTTAGGTACCTCAGACACAGTAGTTTCAACCACTTTAGGAGTAGAGGTATAAGCACTTTCATATAAAGCAAGGTGCAGCGATGCACGATTCATAAAAGCCATTGTAAAAGTATCAATATTTTTTATGTATTTTATGCTTTTAATGAGAACTTAAAATAAAACTAATGAGAACCTCACAACCAAACAAGTTTAAAGGAACCTCCCCAAGCTTAGATGATTGCAAGATATAAAACAAGTTAAAGAAACCTCCCCAAGCTTAGTCTAGTGCACACAAGAATAGAAACTTAAGCGCTACGCTCCCGGCAACGGCGCCAAAAAAGTACTTGATAACCCCCAAGAGCAGGGGATCACTGTAGCACCTCTCAATGTGGAAGTAAGGTATCGATCCGCAGGAGCAAGAAGGATAAGTTATCTATTCCCTACAACTAAAGTGTCACAAGTTTTAGTTGATTATGCACTACACAAGTTTAAAGGACAAGGTGGTTGATTTAATGGATGGAAGTTTAATGTAACAAAACAAGAATGTAAAAGTGTCCCAATCCTCTTCAATGCAAGAGGACAAGACAAATGTTTTCTCTTATAGGAACAATGGACATGGGTTCATGGGTTCACTTAATCCTCTCTCTCATCTATGGTGATTATCATGTTATAGATAAAGTACACACAATTGTCATGTTTTAATGGTAGCTTTTATGACGGCTATATATCCTAAAACACATAGTTGAAAGAAATTCTCATTTGTGTTGCTAGGTCACCCTCGTAAGGCTAGCGTGGTTGCTCTCACTCCCACATCATACTCTTTCTTTTTACCCCCAGATAAAGGATGTTGGGCGGTACTGTGTCACTCAATACCTATGCCGTGTCACATCGGCCATCCCGTACCTACATACATCATACTTCTTAATGGACAATATTCTAAACACTAGCGCAATGATTTATATTTCGTGTGTGTGACCACATCTCTCTCATCTATCTACACTTGGTGGTGTCAATTACCTTATGATAAGGACAAACAAGGCATTATGTATAAATCAAACCATCACATGCATCATAAAATATCTCCAAAGTATGACAAGTCATTAAAGTTCCAACACAATAGCAAATGCATAACAAATATCATCTCATACCACAATATCCACCATAGGAATTACATAGATAACCATAATCATGTTCAGCAGCTCATACGGTACTAATTAGTGAAGCTCAGCCAGAGGAGAGATACATAAGTTACCACCACAAACCTAAGTCCAGGGGGTGGACTACTCCCCCTTCATCATGGAGACGGTGGAGAAGTCATTGGAGAAGATGGAGACCACCCCGGCAGCGCCCCGCCAGAGTTTTCCCCTCCAATCTTCAGCTCCAGATCTCTGTTTCGGTGTTTCTGTGTTTCGGCGGCGCCCTTTCAGAGAACGTAGGGGGACTATTTTTATAGGCGTTTTTAGGTCACGACTAGGTCGGTGGAGAAAATATCAACGGCTGTGGAGCTCCGAGGCCAAAAAGAGGGGGTCCCATGCGGCCCCCTATATCTCCCAGCAGGTTGGGCTTCTGGTCTTCATTTTCAGCCCATTGCGTTCGTCTCAAAATTTTTGAACCGTGCTCTCTGACCTTGCCCTTTTTGGAGTCCCGAAGCTCCCGGAAAGTCCAAAACACTAAAAAATACGTTTTCTGTCTGTGCAGGATTAATTCCATAAAAATAGGAAAATTATGGAATATTCCCAAAATCATTATAAAACATTGATATAACCCTTATATGATGCAAATATGATTGGAATATAAGTAATATAGTGAAAAGTTCATGTATGCATTTTACATGCATCAACCGCCCGTTCCTGATATGATGTCTCGCCCCCAGGCGGATAAGGTCTTTCACTTTCTGGAGGGCATTCCAGAATTTGGCGCCAGGAGCATGAGCATCGACCAGCAGATCCATGTGTTGCAGGTACTTGCTCCTAATAATATCTGCCCACAACCCTTTCTGACCTGTCATCAGTTTCCAGACCCATTTAACCATCAGACAGATGTTCATAAGCTTAGTGTCCATAATACCTAGGCCCCTCAAGGCTTTCGGTTGGCACACTGCCGCCCATCTGACCCAATGGTATTTGCGTCTAGCCCCGTTACTTTCCCAAAAGAAACGTGACCGGTGTCCATCCATTGTGCCATGCACTCCATCCCCAAGGAGGTACACCCCCATCGCATGGAGAGGGAGGTTGGATAGACAAGTGTCCGTCAGCGTGAGTCTGGCCGCCGAGGACATCAGCTTGCCAAACCAGGGGTCAGCACGCTTGAGGACCTTCTTTGTCAGGGGACCCCAATCCCCTGCGCAGAGAGCACAGTCGCTAATAGGCAACCCCAAGTAAGTGAATGGAAAGGACCCCGTTTGAAGTTGAGCATGTTGGCGATCCTCTGATGTTCCGCTTCATCTAGTCCAATAGCAAGGACCTCACTCTTGTGGAAGTTAATTCTCAGCCCAGACATACTCTCAAAGCACATCAAGATGAACTTGAGATTAGCAATAGCTAAGTCCTCTGGCTGGAGCATGATGATCGTGTCATCCGCATACTGAAGGTGGGAAATCCCCCTGGGATTAAATGGGGAATAAGCCCCCTAATGTGACCTTTCCCCCTGGCTTCATCCAAGATGGTCGCAAGCGCTTTTACGACATAGTCGAAGAGCAGGGGCCATAGTGGGTCTCCCTGGCGAACTCCTCTGCCATTGGGAAGAAGTTCCCCATCTCACCATTCAAGTTAATCGCAGTCTGCCCCCCCCCCCCCGAGACCAAACTGATCGCCCTGTGGACCCAGCTTGGGTCAAGACCGGCTCTGAGAAGGACCTGTCTCAGGAAACCCCAATTCACCTGGTCGTAGGCTTTCTCGAAGTCCAATTTAAGGAAACCCCAATCCCGAAGTTTCCTTGATTTTGTCTCATGGACAATCTCTTTGTTTCCTTGAAGGCCGACTGCGTAGGACTAATTGTCCGGTGGGCAATGGGGGCAAGACGTAAAGCATAGGCCTTAGCTACGAATTTGAAGATGACATTGATCAGCGCAATGGGCTCTGATGTCGTCCGCCCCGGGGACCTTTGGGATGAGCGTGAGGACCCCAAAGTTAAGCCTAGCGATCTCCACTCTCCCAAGGGCGAAGTCGTTGGCAATGGCTAGGATGTACGGTCTGACAACGTGCCAGAACCGTTTAAAGAAGCATACCGGGAATCCATCCAGACCGGGCGCGGTATCAACCTTCATGCTAGATAGGACCGAGTCCATCTCTTTCTCAGTGAATGAGAGCATGAGACCATCATTTTCCTCTCTCGAGATATGAGGTCTTCCACCCCAAAGGGATGGAGAAAGGGAGAACAATGGTTGGTCCCCTTGGGACCCATCAGGTCGTGATAGAAGTCGTACACGTGTGCCTGCAGGGCTCTGGGCTCTGAAATCACCCCCTGATCAGACGAAAGCCTCGAAATCGTACACTCCCTCCTGCGACCATTGGCCACTGCATGGAAAAAAGCGGTGTTTGCGTCCCCTTTTAGGATCCAACTGAGGCGGCTCTGCTGCCGCCAATACTCCACCTCTACCTTCGAGAGATGGGTCAGTTGGTCCTCAAGGTGGTATCGCAAGGCCCAGCCATCATCATCTAGGCCAGCTGTGTCTGCCTGGGTATCAAGATTCTTGATCTGCACAAGCAGCTCCTTCTTGAAGTCCCTCTCAGCCCTTCCTAAGTTGGCCCCCCAGCCTTTCAGGAATTGCCGCAGCCTACCAGACACAAGCTGCCATGCAGTGATGCAGTCTAGCTGAACAACCCCTAGTGCCTCAGCTTCTCTCCATTTCTGGATCACCAGGTCCCCAAACTCTTGTCGTTCCAACCACCCCTTTTCAAAGAAGAAGCAGTTACTCCTCTTCCTGAATTCCTCCCCCGAACTCAGGATAAGTGTCGAGTGGTCCGACCGAATGATTGGTTCAGTCACTAAGGAACACAGGGGAAAGAGTACCTCCCAATCAGCAGACATCAAAACATGATCGAGCACACAACGGACAGGGTTCAGCTGACGGTTGGTCCAGGTGTATCTGGCTCCGCCCCTACAGATTTCTCGGAGGGCAAGGTTAGCAATGCAGTCATTGAACCTGTGGACCCTCGGCTAGTTGATGTTACTGCTATTCTTATCCTCTGATCCTCTAATCAGGTTAAAATCTCCACCAATCACCAGGGGGTGCGGGCAGGCCTAAACCGCCGCCGATAACTCACGCAGGAACTCCTACGATCGATGGTGGTCGGCAGGCCCATAAACCACAAAAATAGACCACGACTGAGAGGTATCCAGCTGAAAAACATCCGCTCGAATAAAGAAGGAGCCCCTACTCCAGTCTCTAACCTCAAAGGTGTCCTCGTTAACTCCCTATAGCATCCCCCCAGAATGCCCGATAGCCGGAGAGGAGTGCCAAGCAAAGTGACCCCGAGGATCGATGCTAAGGAGTTCGGCTGTGGTGGAGGGCGATTTGATGGTCTCCTACAGACCAACAAAGTCCAAATGCTCTCAGGAAATAAGCTCTCGGATTTGAGTTCGTCGTCTCGGCCGACCAAACCCCCGGATGTTAAAGAATCCGGCCCGCATTTAAGCGGCCGCTGCCTTCCTCCGTCCACGACGGGAAGCCACCCCTTTAGTGCGCACAGCCTTCTTGCTGTGGCCTTGGGTGATCGCAGTCTCCACTAAGGGCGCTGTCATTAGCCCCTCCTTCCCCAGAGTCTCGGTGGCCCCAACCACCTCTACCTGGGGAGGGTCAGATGTTACTGCTGCGGCAGCCAATTCCTTGCGGAAGGCTGCTTCAGCAAGCATCGCCTGTGCCTCCTCTTTGGCACGAATCAAAGAGAGGGTCTCACTCACAGACCCCGACACAATCGAAAACGCAAGACCAACATCGTGAAGAACCAAAACAAGATGCGAATCAGGTAAGTCTTGCAGTACAGAGAAGGAGTTGGATTTGGTCGTACCTTTGGTAACGAGGTCCTTGGCCGCTGCGCGAAGGAGAGCACGCTCCGTCACCGGAACCGATGAAGCCGACCCCATGAGGCGCGCGCTCTTGCGCAGGGGACCGGAGGCCACAGCCTTGGTGCGGGGGCGGCGCGCCATGATGCGTGTAAAGTCACACGTGCGTTGGGAACCCCAAGAGGAAGGTATGATGAGTGCAGCAGCAAGTTTTCCCTCAGTATGAAACCAAGTTATCGAACCAGTAGGAGATCGAAGTTGCTTCGAAGGTGTCAACGGCGCCAGAAAAAGTGTGGTGTTGATGGGAATGCTAGACTCGTCGACTTGGAAACTGCACACAACAATCAAACTACTTTGTCCCAACGAAACAGTGAGGGTGTCAATCTCACCGGCTTGCTGAAAACAAAGGATTAGACGTATAGTGTGGAAAATGATGTTTGCTTGCAGAGAATGTAAAAGAACAATGATTGCAGTAGGTTGTATTTCAGATGTAAAAGAATGGACCGGGGTCCACAGTTCACTAGTGGTGTCTCTCCATAATAAAATACTAACATGCTGGGTAAAAAATTACAGTTGGGCAATTGACAAATAGAGAGGGCATAACAATGCACATACATATCATGATGATCACTATGAGATTTACTTGGGCATTACGACAAAGTACACAGACCGCCATCCAGCATGCATCTGTGTCTAAATAGTCCACCTTCAGGTTAGCATCCGCACCCCTTCCAGTATTAAGTTGCAAGCAACAGACAATTGCATTAAGTATGGTGCATAATGTAAACAACACTAATATCCTTAGACAAAGCATTGCTGTTTTACCCCTAGTAGCAACAGCACATCCACAACCTTAGAACTTTCTGTCACTGTCCCAGATTAAATGGAGGCATGAACCCACTATCTAGCATAAATACTCCCTCTTGGAGTTACAAGCATAAACTTGGCCAAAGCCTACACTAATAACGGAGAGCATGCAAGATCATAAACAACACATATATGATAGATCAATAATCAACTTGACATAGTATTCAATATCCATCGGATCCCAACAAACACAACATGTAGCATTACAATAAGATGATCTTGATCATGATAGGCAGCTCACAAGATCTAAACATGATGGCACAAAAGGAGAAGACAACCATCTAGCTACTGTATGGACCCGTAGTCCAGGGATGAACTACTCACGCATCACTCCGGAGGCAGGCATGGCGATGTAGAGCCCTCCGGTGATGATTCCCCTCTCCGGCAGGGTGCCGGAGGAGAACTTCTGAACCCCCCGAGTTAGGGTTGACGGCGGCGGCGCAGAGGATGTTTTCTGGAATAATGGCTCGGTTTTTAGGGTTTTCGCGTCTGGGGAATATAGGCGAAGGGGCGACGTCGGTGGAGGCGCGGGCCCGCTCCCCATAGGTGGCGCGGCAGGGGCCCACCCGCGCCGCCATGTGGGGAGGGCGCCCTGCTGCCCCCCTTCGTCTCTCCTTCGGACTTCTGGAACGTGTCGGGAAAAATAGGCATCTGGATTTTGTTTCGTCCGATTCCGAGAATATTTCCAGAACAGCTTTTCTGAAACCAAAAACAGCAGAAAACAGGAACTGGCACTGTGGCATCTTGTTAATAGGTTAGTCCAGAAAATGCATAAAAATGCTATGAAGTGTGAATAAAACATGTAGCTATTGGTATAAAACTAGCATGGAACATAAGAAATTATAGATACGTTGGAGACGTATCAAGCATCCCCAAGCTTAGTTCTACTCGTCCTCGAGTAGGTAAACGATAACAACAATAATTTCTGAAGTGACATGCTACCAACATAATCTTGATCAATAATATTGTAAAGCATATGAGCTGAGATCAAATCATTCAAAGCAAAAGTCTATAATTGATATAAAGACAACAAAACAAGTTAGTTAAACAAGCTAAAAGTTTTCATGAATGATTGCTTTAAAGACATGAAACCGTACAAGGTTCATTAAAGATGTGTTAAGTATCCAATGTAGGAGTTCTATCCTTCAATTCCAAGCATCAAGTAATCTTTCACAACAAAGAGGATTCAGCCAAGTAAAAATAAACATGAACATCATGAATCAACTGTTTCGAAGTCTACTCAACCGGTGAGCGTAAGCATTTGGTTTTGGCACCAGGATGTTATGGCTAAAAGAACATTGATGGGGGTTTGGAAGGCCAAAGGAAGAAAGTCTCACAAAGCTATAAGTGATCATTAGACAAGAGGAAGTCTTATAATCGAAGCTATGTAAGGAGTAGTGATTGCCATGCAACGGATGCACATAGAGCTATATGTGTATGAAAGCTCTCCAATGGAACTAGTGGGGGTGCATCCAACTTGGTTGCTCATGAAGACCTAGAGCATTTTGAGGAAGCTCATCATTGGAATATACAACCCAAGTTCTATAGTGTAAATTCCCCACATAGTTATACTAGTAAACATGAAAACTCTCTCACATGGAGTATAGGTGCTAAACATGAGCACAAATGATGACTATGAATAATGCAGGTGCTTCAACATGAGCACAAGTGTGGATAAAGGATAGTAATGTTGCCCCCTTTTTCTTTATTCTTTTTTCTTTTCTTTTTTCTTTTCTCTTTTCGATGGCCTCCATGGCTCTTTTCACTTTCAGGGGCAACACTCTAATATGACAATACACTTTTTGTTACAAATAACTCACAACGAACTAAAACATGATGTATGAAACTGTATGCCTCTGCCAGTGTAGCAGGATATGCAATGATCTAGCGTAACATGGGTAAACCGCACATCAGCTGTATAGAATCATGCAAAGCAATATGTATATGATGAATGACAGCAAGTCATGTAATGTAAGATGGAAGTTGCATGGCAATATATCTCGGAACAGCTATGGAAATGCTGTAGTAGGTAGGTATGGTGGCTGTTTTGAGGAAGATGTATGGGTTTATGTGTAGGAGAACAAGAGAAAGTTCTCCCACGGGTTTGGATGTACTGGCGAAGTATGCACAACTCTCAATGTGAGCAGAAGGCAATGCACACACCGAAGAGGCTAGCAAATATGGATGGTGGAAGTGCCAAAAACCGTAGCTCAACATTAGTCAAAAAGAACTCACAAGCTTATTGCAAACATCTAGCAGGTTCAACATTAAGAACATGATTAAAGTTTACTCCAAGAAGGGCCGTTCACGGCGGTACAAGTACCCCGTTAGATCCCTCGACCTTCAGCACAACTTAGTTATTACGAATCACTTTTAGACATGGAAAGCTATCAAGTCCAACTACACCTTCAACAATTTAAATAGAGTTTGTAGTACGGTACAAGCTTAAAGACAACTATCCACTAATAATTTTAACTTAATTAACCAGCAAGCTTTACCATCTAAATACCTCAAAACATTTGCAAAGAATCAAGTCATCAAAGTTCAATGATCTACAAGACTATGCAAGTTATTACTATACCACTACCACATGCAGCATTTTCTGAACCAACACATCAACCAAGCAACTAAACAAAAACTCTCCAAGATTTACAAATGAAACAAGAGAGTACTTCCACAAGAATTAACAGCTCTAAAAGAGATGCATGAAAAACAGGAGCTAAAAGCATAGCAGTAGCTAGATAAGAATACTCAAAAGATATAAGTGAAGAATATGAGTATTCACATGAAAAAGCGGAGCGTGTCTCTCTCCCACACAAGAATGCTAGGATCCAACTTTATTCAAAATAAAAAAACAAGCAAAAATAAAAGCACACAGACGCTCCAAGTAAAATACATAAAATGTGGAAGAATTAAAATATAGTTTCACTAGAGATGACCTGATAAATTGTTGATGAAGAAGGGGATGCCTTGGGCATCCCCAAGCTTAGACGCTTGAGTCTTCTTGAATATTGCAGGGATGACCCACGGGGGCATCCCCAAGCTTAGGCTTTTCACTCTTCTTGATCACATCATATCATCCTTCTCTCTTGCTCCTTGAAAACTTCCGCCACACCAAACTCAGTAACTCATTAGAGGGTTAGTGCATAATCAAAAATTCTCATATTCTACTGTGACACAATCATTACCAAAGCTTCTGGACATTACTTACAGCCACTGATGTTTAATGGAGCAAAGAAATCCAATCAAACATAGTAAAAGAGGCAATGCAAAATAAAAGGCAGAATCTGTCAAAAACAGAACAGTCTGGAAAGACGAATTTTTTCGAGGCACTTAACTTGCTCAGATGGAAGAAGCCCAAACTAATGAAAGTTGCGTACATATATAAGGATCATGCGTGATTTTTTCAGAATTTTTCGAATTTTCTGTAGCGCATACAGCTCAAAACGGTGGACAGCAAAAATCTGTCACTGCGCAGAAATCCAATTTTAGCAACAACTTTCAACTAGAGACTTTACTTGGCACAACAATGCAATAAAATAAAGATACAAAGGAGTTGCTACAGAAGTAAACAACACCTTGACTCAAAATAAAATAAAATGACAGAAAATAAAAAGATGGGTTGTCTCCCACAAGCGCTTTTCTTTAACGCCTTTCAGCTAGGCGCAGAAAGTGAAAATCAAGTGTTATCAAGAGAAGATGCATCAACATCATAATTTGTTCTAATAATAGAATCAAAAGGCATCTTCATTCTCTTTCTAGGGAAGTGTTCCATACCTTTCTTAAGAGGAAATTGATACTTAATATTCCCCTCTTTCATATCAATAACAGCACCAACGTTCGAAGAAAGGGTCTTCCCAAAACAATAGGACAAGATGCATTGCATTCAATATCCAAAACAACAAAATCAACGGGGACAAGGTTATTGTTAACCGTAATATGAACATTGTCAATTCTCCCCAAAGGTTTTTCATAGAGTTATCAGCAAGATGAACATCCAAATAACAGCATTCCAAAGGTGGCAAGTCAAGCATATCATAAAGTTTCTTAGGCATAACAGAAATACTTGCACCAAGGTCACATAAAGCATTACAATCAAAATCATTCACCTTCATTTTAATGATGGGCTCCCAACCATCTTCCAACTTCCTAGGGATAGAAGCTTCAAGTTTTAATTTCTCTTCCCTACTTTTATGAGGCATTTGTAATATGTTTTGTAAAAGCCATGTTCATAGCACTAGCATTAGGACTTCTAGCTAGCTTTTGCAAGAACTTAATAACTTCAGAGATGTTACAACTATCAAAATCAAAATCATTATGATCAAAAGTAATGGGACCATTGCCTCCAATACTTCGAAAAATTTCAGCACCTTTATCAGAAACAGTTTCAGCAGTTTTAGGCAATTTTGCACACTTTGTAGTAGAAGTAGAAACATTGCCAACATCAATAACATTACCATTGATAGTAGGAGGTTTATCAACATGTGAAGCTTCAGCATTACTAGTGGTGGTAATAGTACAAACTCGAGCTATACTATTCTTTCTATCAATTTCAGCTTCTCTTTCCCACCTAGCATGCAACTCAGCCAACATCCTAATATTGTTGTCAATTTTAACTTGGATAGCATTTGCTGTAGCAAATTTTTTGTTATCATTATCTTCAGGTTTAGCAGCCATTTTATTAATTAAAGAGGCTTGTGATTCAGACATGGATGAAATTCGGTTTTCAGCATTTGAAAGCTTAGTTTGCAAACCAAAAATTTCCCTATTCAAATTCTCAAGTTGATGCCCTATGCTTTTCAACATGGTAGATTGTTCATTCATTGTTTTAGTGAACAATTGATTTTGCTCGAACTGTGATTGCATATAGCTCTTAGTAGCCCTTTCAATTTCTAGCATCTTTCCTCACTAGGCAAACCAGATCTACCATAAGAATTACCATAACCACTACCATTATTAGAAGGATATGGCTTATAGTTGTTATTACCAAAATTATTCCTATAGGCATTGTTGTTGAAATTATTATTTTTAATGAAGTTCACATCAACATGCTCTTCTTGAGCAACCAATGAAGCTAAAGGAACATTATTAGGATCAATATGAGATTTACCACTCACAAGCATAGACATAATGATATCAATCTTTTCATTCAAGGAAGAGGTTTCTTCAACAGAATTTACCTTCTTACCTTGAGGAGTCCTTTCAGTGTGCCATTCGGAGTAGTTGATCATCATATCATCAAGAAGTTTTGTTGCTGCACCTAAAGTGATGGACATAAAGGTTCCTCCAGCAGCGAATCCAGCAAATTCCTTGAGGAAAAATTTAATCCTGCATAAAAGGTTTGGATGATCATCCAAGCAGTCAGTCCATGGGTAGGGCAATTCTTTACCATAGATTTCATTCTCTCCCATGCTTGGGCAACATGTTCATTATCAAATTGCTTGAAATTCATAATGCTACTTCTCAAAGATATAATTTTAGCAGGAGGATAATATTTTCCAATGAAAGCATCTTTGCATTTTGTCCATGAATCAATACTATTTCTAGGCAAAGATAGCAACCATTATTTAGCTCTTCCTCTCAAGGAGAAAGGAAATAGTTTCAGTTTTACAATATCCCCATCTATATCCTTATACTTTTGCATCTCACAAAGTTCAACAAAATTATTAAGATGGCAGCAGCATCATCAGTACTAACACCAGAAAATTGCTCTTTCATAACAAGATTTAACAGAGCAGGTTTAATTTCATAAAAGTCTGCTTTAGAAGCAGGTGGAGCAATAGAGTGCATATGAAATCATTATTATTTGTGCTAGTGAAGTCACACAACTTGGTGTTCTCAGGAGTACTCATTTTAGCAACAATAAAAACTAGGCCGAAATAATAAAAGTAAAACAAGTAACAAATTTTTTTTGTGTGTTTGATATAAAGAAAGCAAACAAGACAAAATAAAAATAAAGCAAGACAAAAACAAAGTAAAGAGATTGGGTGTGAGAGACTCCCCTTGCAGGAGCAATTCGGCCTCCCCGGCAACGGCGTCAGAAAAAGTTCTTGCGTCGTAGGGGAGGCAGAAGTCTTCTGAATCCAAAGCAACTCGAGCTCCCCGGCAATGGCGCCAGAAAAAGTGGTTGATGCGTGTAAAGTCACACGTCCGTTGGGAACCCCAAGAGGAAGGTATGATGAGTGCAGCAGCAAGTTTTCCCTCAGTATGAAACCAAGGTTATCGAACCAGTAGGAGATCGAAGTTGCTTCGAAGGTGTCAATGGCGCTAGAAAAAGTGTGGTGTTGATGGGAATGCTAGACTCGTCGACTTGTAACCTGCACACAATAATCAAACTACTTTGTCCCAATGAAACAGTGAGGGAGTCAATCTCACTGGCTTGCTGAAAACAAAGGATTAGACGTATAGTGTGGAAAATGATGTTTGGTTGCAGAGAATGTAAAAGAACAATGATTGCAGTAGGTTGTATTGCAGATGTAAAAGAATGGACCGGGGTCCACAGTTCACTAGTGGTGTCTCTCCAAATAAAATACTAACATGCTGGGTAAATAAATTACAGTTGGGCAATTGACAAATAGAGAGGGCATAACAATGCACATACATATCATGATGATCACTATGAGATTTACTTGGGCATTACGATAAGGTACACAGACCGCCATCCAGCATGCATCTGTGTCTAAATAGTCCACCTTCAGGTTAGGATCCGCACCCCTTCCAGTATTAAGTTGCAAGCAATAGACAATTGCATTAAGTATGGTGCATAATGTAAACAACAGTAATATCCTTAGACAAAGCATTGCTGTTTTACCCCTAGTAGCAACAGCACATCCACAAGTTTAGAACTTTCTGTCACTGTCCCAGATTAAATGGAGGCACTATCTAGCATAAATACTCCCTCTTGGAGTTACAAGCATAAACTTGGCCAAAGCCTACACTAATAACGGAGAGCATGCAAGATCATAAACAACACATATATGATAGATCTATAATCAACTTCACATAGTATTCAATATCCATCAGATCCCAACAAACACAACATGTAGCATTACAATAAGATGATCTTGATCATGATAGGCAGCTCACAAGATCTAAACATGATGGCACAAAAGGAGAAGACAACCATCTAGCTACTGTATGGACCCGTAGTCTAGGGATGAACTACTCACGCATCACTCCGGAGGCAGGCATGGCGATGTAGAGCCCTCCGGTGATGATTCCCCTCTCCGGCAGGGTGCCGAAGGAGAACTTCTGAACCCCCCGAGTTAGGGTTGACGGCGGCGGCGACAGAGGATGTTTTCTGGAATAATGGCTCAGTGTTTTAGGGTTTTCGCATCTGGGGAACTTATAGGCGAAGGGCCGACGTCGGTGGAGGCGCGGGGCCGGCTCCCCATAGGTGGCGCGGCAGGGGGCCCACCCGCACTGCCATGTGGGGAGGGCGCCCTGCTGCCCCCCTTCGTCTCTCCTTCGGACTTTTGGAACGTGTCAGGAAAAATAGACATCTGGGATTTTGTTTCGTCCAATTCCGAGAATATTTCCAGAACAGCTTTTCTGAAACCAAAAACAGCAGAAAACAGGAACTGGCACTGTGGCATCTTGTTAATAGGTTAGTTCCAGAAAATGCATAAAAATGCTATGAAGTGTGAATAAAACATGTAGCTATTGGTATAAAACTAGCATGGAACATAAGAAATTATAGATACGTTGGAGACGTATCATGCCACCACCGTCATCGGCTCCAGGATCTCCCTATCCGCGTCCGACTCCTCCTCGATCTCTCCCTCTTCCTGCTCTCCCTCCGAGTCGTGACCATCAGAGTTCAGGTCACTCGGGGATGCCGCCACTGTGTTCTTGGACGGGGAACCGCCCTCCTCCGTCGCGTCTGCCGAGAGTAGGGTGGACGAGCCCAGCGGTGGGGACTGTGATGCCTCCACCTTTGCGGGAAAGCGGGACGAGAAGGCCTCAAGCCCTCGCTCGAGGTGGCGGAGGCACTCCAGTGCCACCAGCGGAAGCGGCCTTGTCCCTGCCTTGTCCAGGTCAAGGTTGTTGCCGTACTCGTTGATGGTGATAGGGGTTACCACTGGAGTGGGGGACACTGACCCGCCCCAACCACTGTTGATCCCTCTCCAGCAACTGACCGCGGGGGCTTGGTCGCCCCTGCCCCCTCCCGCGACCACACTCCCCGCTGCCGTAGCGGGGGAAGGAACAGACTTGGCAGAGGGGAGCGTCGCCCCCTTCTGCCCGCCGCCTCCCACTCTTCCCTGGTGGGGCTGAGGTCATCCATGTCCTCGTCGTCGTCTCCGTCCGGACAAGGGGCTAGGGGTGGAGGAGGTGAGGGGGGCTGCGGCAGGTTCTCAACCTGCACTCCCATCACAAAGCCCTTGCAGTTGTGGAAGATCTGTATCTTACCCTTGAGCTTGGCGAGGTTGCGACACGCAACCTTCACACGGACCTGCTTGCTCCGGATGGAGCTCTCATCCCACTCCAGGGTCCTGCCGAGCATGCCAAGCCCGGCCATCAGTCTGTCCAACCGTCTGAACCTTCTAGGCAAACCCGAGATACGGATCCACACCTCCTTGAGGGACTCTGCCGGCTCCGGGTCAGCGTCAGCAAGCTTGATGACAGCCTCAGTACCACTCAGGGAAAGGTATAGACGTCCACTCCGTGCGCTCATATGGATGATGTCGCGTGAGGGGAAGACCACCTCAAACTCTCTGTCAGAGAGAGCCGTGACCTGCCAGTCCCACTCAGCCACCACCAGGTGGTGAAGCTCCTGGTCCAGGTCACGCGCGGACAGGGGCTTTTCCTTGAAGGAAATGATAGCCCCATTTGAGTCCTCGACCTCATCGTCATTGAAGTCGAGGTCGATGAACCACTCCCCAGCAATGGCATTGTCGAGGGTACGAAGGGTGGGTCTGCGCCCCTTCGAAACGCATTCATAGGACTGATGTCCCTCCACCCCGCACAACACGCAGATGGGTGGGTAAGTGCTATGGTCTTGGAAGTGACCAAGGCGGCCGCACTTGAAGCACTCAACCTTTGGAGGTGAGGCCATGGCGTCGAGGGGCGGCGGAGCCACCCCAGCCGGAGGAACGGCCGCACTGCGCTTCAGTTGCCCCAGCGGCTTCATCCCCTTTGCCTTGTCCCCAGCGCGGCCTTTGGGCGCAGCGGCGGCCGCCGAGGTCTGCCCGGCCGGCGCGTCTTGCTCCGCGAGCTTTGCCGCCGCAGCCGCCTCGCGTTTCTTCTGGCTCGCCTACCACCAGTCCCTCGTCTTGGATCCGGCGTTGCGGTTCTGGCTAGGGCCAGCTCCGGCGTGTGATGCATGTAAAATGCATGCATGAACTTTATACTATATCACTTAAATTCCAATCATATTTGCATCATATAAGGGTTATACCACTGTTATCTATACTATAATATCTGTAGTTGCCGTGATGGTACGTTCGTGAGGTACGTTTTGGTTTTGGGTGGTACGTCCTCCGCACTCCACAGAAAAATCCTAATCCAACTCGACTAAGGAGTCCTAATCAGACTAAGCTTCAAACAGTCCCCCTACGGTCCTACCGCTCGACCTCGACGCCGTCCCCGTGCTCCTGCCTCCTGCTCGTCGCCGGATTGACCCTCAGCCGCCGCCGGGGTCCCGACCAGTCCCCGGGACGGACCTCCGACGCGCCGACCTGCGGTGGCAAACCAGAGGACGGGGAGGAGCGGCAGCAGGGCCTCGGCCGCCGCCGGGTCCCGACCAGTCCCCGGGACGGACCTCCGACGCTCGTCACGGGGGCAAGGGATAGCTACGGCTAGAGCAAGAGCTGCGCGTGGAGGGCGTCGTCGCGCCCGGTCTCTTGGCGGCGTCGACTAGAAAAAGGAGAAGATGTGCAATTGGACCTCGCGTCCTCGCCGACGGAGAAGGTCGCCGGCCGCCGGTTTGGGTGCTCGTCGGCCGTACGACGCGAGCAGGTCTGCAAGGCGCCAAGGCGTCGTGTGTGTGCGTTCCTGTGCGGGTGTATTGCGTGCGTGGTCGTCATGAGTGTGTGCTGGCTGTGGCGTTGTGTCGCTACTCGCTAGGGAGATGAGGATTTGGGGGAGGGACTCAATCGCGAAACGAAATAAGGCAGCAGGGGTGTAGGTGGAAAATGATCAGGAGAGAGATTAGGGTTTCTGTCCGATTGGGCCTTGGGCCTCTCATAGGCCTGGCCGGCTGGGCTACTCTCTCTCGGTATAAACGTTTTGTTTTAATTTTCCTATGCGACACAAATCACTGACGATCGTCTACTTCACTCACTGAATTTTTTCCATGTTCTCATGAAATTGCAACGAATTTTTTCCATGTTCTCATGAGTGGGTCTGGAAGATGTCAAGCTAGCCTACGCTGCTGTTTTTATTGACAGGAATATTTTCAGAAGATTGGACGTGACGCTGCTGTTTCAATATTTTAAAGAAGATTAGACAATTAAAAAAAATGTTGGACAGCCGCTGCTCCCTCGCTGAAGTACAGGAGTGCAAGATATTGATGGGTTGATTCAAGAATTATTTTTACGGCCAGCTTATCTCTATATAGTACTCCTTTGAAGGAGAGTGTTTCCTTTGAAGGATTTAAGAAAAAAATATGACATGTTAAGATTTTAAAAAACATCGGGACTTAAGACTCTTTGATACCTTTTTCAACTGATTATTTAAGAAATAAAAAAAATGTAGACTTCAACTGATTATTTAAGAAATTCAAATAAAAATCCATAGATTGCATATTTGTAGACGGAACATAAACATAGACTGCCAAATTATGAATTATCGAATTAAATGTTTTCAATTGAACATCATGTTATACTACTATTTTACAAAAATGTGTTACATGAATTAGAAAGAAATTAATAGGGCGTCGCAACAAACGCGTTTCTTTTTTAGTCTGTCGTCTTCTCAATAAACCCAATCGACATCGGTCCAGATTAATGAAAGGAGTCATAGGTGTCGCCAATATTGGAGACGACGATAATGAGTTTGAACGACACGGATTTTACTCCCGTTGCAACGCACGGGCATTTTCCTAGTATAATGATTTTAGGCAATAAAATATTTATTTCCTATTTTTATGGAATTAACCCTGCGCAGGCAGAAAACCCTATTTCTTTCCTTTTAAGTTTCAGGGATCCAAACAACGTCCAAATGACCTGGAAAATTACGAGCGTCAATATTTTGGAAGGAGGAAGACTTGGGAGCGAAGGAAGCAAGCAAACGGAGGCCGGAGGCCCAAAAGAGGGTGGCCCACGTGACCACTGTACCTGGCCACGTGGGGCCCACTCTTTTGGCCCTCGTGGCTTCGCTGCCGTCGATCTTTTCTAGACCGCCATCCCCTTGACCTAAAAATGCCTATAAAAGAAGTCCCCCGACGTTCTCTGAAAGGAGCGCCGCTGAAACACAGAAACACCGAAAGAGAGATCTGGAGATGCAGATTGGAGGGGGAAAACTCCGCGGGGCGCTGCCGGCGTGGTCTCCATCTTCTCCATCAACTTCTCCACCGTCTCCATGATGAAGAGGGAGTAGTCCACCTCTAGACTATGGGTTTGTGGAAGTAACTTATGTATCTCTCCTCTCTTTGAGCTTCACTAATTAGTACCGTATGAGCTGCTGAACATGATTACGGTTATCGTTGTAATTTCTATGTGGTGGATCTTTTTATGAGTTAATATATGTTTGAGATTGCAATGTTTGTTTCAGTTATGAATATAGATGCATATTATGAACGCCCACTAGTACAGAACGACACATCGGAAACGATCCAAAAACCCCTTCGGCAACGGAGAAATGGTCCGTGCCCCCGCCTCTGTCACTGATGTGAAGGCCTTCATCGGTAACGGAGGCCAAAAACCATTTCCGATGAGGTCTCCATTTGGCAACGGTTGTGCGCATACCTCCGTTGCTTTAGTTTTCCTACATCAGATACAGAGTTTTCCATCTACCCATTTGCACTGAGCTTTTCTCATATTTCGGTTATATGCCATAATACATGAAATGCTGATTGCACAATGCACTAAAACGTTATTCAATTCATAACATAGAACAAATGCCATCATTACATTGGTATACAATAATATCACCGTTTTTTACAATTTGACTACAATCATATCTATCACACATTGGCATAATGTAATATCACCTATTACACTTTGACTACAATCATGAACTCTAAACCTATAAGCAACTAACCTAACAAGATGGAAGGCTGGCTTAATTAAGCCAGCGTTCCATCTTTAACTTGGAGCTCACCTTCTATGAGCTCTCGGTCGTCGCTGTACCCACTCCGAGACCAGTATCCACGAAATTTCCTTGCCTTAAGGTTTTTGGTTCTCGAAATGGTACATTGGTACTTTTATGCAGTGTTACCGAAATAAACTCCTGCGTGAAAGAAAAAAAAAGATTAGCGAAATGTACAAAATACATCTGGATATAAAAAACCGGTGGCTATTTTCCAGCAACTGCTTTGTTCGGTTGCCATTTTCGAGAAACTGCTAAGATCGACGGCAAATATCCAGGAACTGCTCTGTTCGGTGGCAGACATTTCGCATTCCTTCCTTCTCTTCTTCCTCGTTCCACCCCAATCCCCCACCCGCCATGGACGACCGCAATAGAACAACAGAGACAACTACCGTCCGTACCCACGGCACCGTTCTGGAGGTGGTGTACACGAACGAGGAGCATACCGTGGAGCGGATCCTCGACAAGTACGAGGAATGGCTAGCAGAGGAGAAGCATCGGTTCATCGGCCTTGACATCGAGTACACCCGTAATCGTCGGCACATGTCTGTCCTGCAACTCGCCATGCGCCAGCATGTCCTCGTGTTCCACTGGTGCAAGTCCAAGAAGAATTGTCTAGAGTTGGGCAAATTCTTTGAACGCAAGAATATCACCTTCGCAAGCGTGGACATCACCAACGACAGCAAGGTGCTTTCTTCTGCCGGCTTCCACATTCCACCGGAGTACTACGTGGACATCCAACTCGTATACAAAATCAAGGGTGGAGACGAGAGGGACGGAATGGGTGATCTAGCGGCAGACCTCATCGACAAATCATACGCCAACATGAAGAAGGAGTTCCCATCCAACCAGCACGATTTTTGGGAGTGGATGCCGCTGCACAAAGTTAACCTCGACTACGCAGCAATAGATGGGTATGTGACCTATGAGTTGTATTGCAAGATCCTAACCTTGAAGGACAGGCTACGTCCAACATGGCAGGAAATGCTCTGCCCTAGGTGCAAGAGTGCCCTAGATGAATTGCAATAGGCTTTGGATGTGGGTGTTTAACTAGTTTGTACAGTTGGTGCTTTAACAATAAGTGTTTGTAATTATCAGAACATGTATGTGTGAATTTGCACTAGGAATTTTTTTATGTCATGAAATGCTCATACGTAGAACCTAGTTCATCGGCATCACAGCCGGTCACAGAAAGATTTATACCTTTCACCCGGCGGGAGAGGAGGTGCAGGCCTCTGCCAGATGCGCTGAGATGCTACCAGCGCGCTGCGACGCAATCACCTCCTCCTCCTTCTCCTTCGTCGACATCCACCTCCTCCTCCTTCTCCAGATCAGACACCACCTACAGATCCTCCACCACCTCCAGATCGGCCACTTCCTCCTCCAGATCGGCCACTTCCTCCTCCAGATAGGTTTCTGCTGTAGATCCGCCGGAGGTGCTGCACCACCACCTCATGAATGACCTCCTCCACATCGGCCTGGCTCAGAAGAAGCCGGGCATCACCGGAGGAGGAGGGCGTCAGATGGTGGCGCTGCCGCATCATTAGGGGACGCATGGCCGCCTCCAGATCGACCTTCCCCTCACGAAGGGCTGCCGATAGAACGGTGCTGCCGCGGCGGCTAGAGCCGCGGCCGCGATGGCCGGATCTAGAAGCGCCGACAGAGGAAGCCATTAGAGAGATTGAGGAGAGTTGAAACCCACAGTGTGCGGCGGCTAGGGTTGGAAGAGAGACAAGTGAGAGAGTGATAATGAGACCGAGCCGGCAGTATATATAAGCGCCACATTGGCAACGGACATTTTATATAACCGTTTCCATTGATTTTACACCAGCGAGAGACCACTTAGCAGCTAATGCTACTACATACGGACTTGATAATGAAGTAAACGATTACATATATGCTACTACTAGCTAATGCTACTACTAGCAGCTGCTGATGAAGACTCGGGCTCGTCGTCGCTGTACACGAGTGCGTCCCTTCGGCATAAGGTACCATCGAAGATCTTGATGAAGAACCCGTTGTCGCCGTCGAACTCGAAGCACAAAAAGTGCCCCTGCTCAAGCTTGTATGCTTGGGCGAATGACTTCCATCCCTGGCCGAGGTACGAATTCCCCCCGGCACTCACGGCCGTCTTCACCGCCCAGCTGCCGTTCTCGCAGTCCTCCATCTTCAGATGCATGGTAGCTGCCACCATGCCTTGGAGCTTCTCTACGAACGCCCTCGGGAGCCTCAGGCGGCTCTCGATGCCCTTGTACAGGATAACCAAGAACTCGAAGCCGCGCAGCTCTGGGACATGTCTTCAGAGGACGGTGAGGGCGACACCGACGGCGTGGTGCGGCTGTGCCCCCTACCACGGCCGCGCCCTCGTCCACGGCCGCGACCGCTGATGGTACCTCTCGCCGGGGACATGTCTTCAGAGGACGGTGAGGGCGACACCGACGGCATGGCATTGCCACTGCGCCCCCTACCACGGCCTCGCCCTCGTCCACGGCCACGACCGCTGCTGGTACCTCTCGCCATGGATTTGGACGGAGGGGATCTGGCGAAGTTTCAATAACTATAGGCGATGGACTGGGGCTTCAAAGAGACCGCTGCCTGGCACCTCTCGCCATTTATACTCGCGGGTCTGCTCCGCCCACCTCCCCATCTGCCCATTCGCTAGCCTCCACGTATCAACATTTTCAACGGTTGGAAATTTCTATCCGTTACCATAGAGGCAAATATTGGAAACGGACAATTTTATTAACCGTTGCCAATATAATAGGTGACGGAGATTGGAAAGGGTCCGTTGCCAATGTAGGCGGGCCTGGTCAGGTTTGTACGCACCGGCCGCGCGGAAAGCGCGATTCTCTGTTGCCTAACACCTGCCGTTTCCATAGAGGGGTATCCGATGTGTCGTTCTGTACTAGTGCCCATTCTTATTCACTTGTTATGATCAAGCATGTTTATGAGGGCGTGTGTGGGGTGACTAGTGCATTAGTTGGAGTAACGGGGGTGGTGAGTGCGGTAAGTTGACAACTGTAATATCGTGATCCACTTGGGTGTTTACCTTACATTGTTGCCTCACAAGGGATAAACAAAAATACCATGCTACAAGGGTTGTGGGTGATTTGCCACTACTCCGTGACTAGATTTAGCATGTTCTTATTTTAACTTCATGGCATGATACTTAAAGCTATATTCTGAGTTATCTTAATTAATAAAGTGTTTTGATTTAGTTCGCATCTTGGTGGAGTATAAGTGAGATTAATAACCAAAAGATCTCTATGTTAGGACGTGATGCCCATATAATTAGTAACTTGTCATCAAACTTTGTGTTGCAATCTCGTATGTCAACTCTAGTGTTCCATTGTCTACCACTTTATTAAAGAGAGTGCATTTGTGAAACCATGAACCCCGGTCCATTTTTAATCATAAGAAACACCTTTCCAACAACTTTTACCACTTTTCCATTTTCTGCCATTATTAAATCCGAAAATACAAAAACACTTTTGCATCTTGCATTAATCATTAAAAACCTAAAAAAATCATTTATCATTGTTATCAACATCCTTGCACATTTATTCACCACCATTGCATATTTATTTCTTGTTTGCATTGTATAACTATCTTGATATCATTCTTACACCTTGTGCTTGACAACCACAGGTGAGGTTGAGGACCAAAACATTTAACTTTGTTTTGTAGGTAACCAAAACAAGGATAGGAAGATAAATCATTCACTACTGATTCCCCGAGAGTTCGATATTAAACCCTCGAGTCACCCCTCATGGGAAAACACTTCTTCCACTTACTACATACTCTGCACTTGAAGGCTCAACCTAACCCTGTATACTTTTCATTGCAGGTAGCTACTGAAGGCTATCACTTCTACGGGTATCAAGACTGTTTTCGGGCGCCGTTGCCGGGGAGTCATAGCTGAAAAGATTTATCCGAGGGTGCACTTTCTTCCCTTGCACCAGCTCTGTTTACTGGCGCCGGATTCATCACAACAAAGTCAACTTCATCACCAACTTGTGCTAACACCTAAGTTTGGGGAGGTTGCACCTACGTGAGCATCATCTTATCCATCTTTACCTTCAAAGCAAAATTATTTGGTTTGTCATTGTCTTGCATTTGTAATTCAGTTTGCATTTGTGAGACTCGTTTTATTTTCAGTTTTGCATAAAAAATTAAAAACACATAAAAACATTATCAAAATGAATTCTGAGTGTTGAAATGAACAATTTTGGTCAATATTATGGCTTTTATGAATCGTGCATCACTGCACCTTGCTTTATATGAAAGTGCTTATGCCACTACTCCTAAAGTGGTTGAAACTACTGTGTCTGAGGTACCTAAGGTGGGATATAAAATTCCCCTTGGTCATGTTAAAAGAGTTATGAAAATCCATTCACTAGTAGGAAAAGGCTTATAGCCACTAGCGTACCGCTGGCGGACAACATTTTCGTCCGCCAGCGCTACGACCGCTGGCGGCCGGTTTTTCGTGTCCGCCACTGGTTCTAGACGTACCGCTGGTGGACACCAGCACAGCCCGCCAGCGGTAGGAACAGGAATCTGGGAGGAGGCGGGGCAAACTACCGCTGGCGGGCACAATACGCGCCCGCTAGAGGTATTAAATGTACCGCTGGCGGACGATAAACATGGCCCGCTAGCGGTAGTTGCCGCGGTTGAGCTCAGCTGAAAAAAAAATGGGGACAGTACCGCTGGCGGGCTGACTAAATAGTACGCCAGCGCTCCGTTCAGTATCGCTGGCGGGCAAGCGGAAGCGTCCGCCAGCGGTAACCTGGGAAAGTGACATAAGTGCGGCCGCACCTACCACCCTTGCTCACTTATTGCACTTCACTCTTCTCTCTCTTAGCTCGAGTTTCCCCCATTTGTGGCTCCTTTCCCCCATGAAATTAATCACTTTTAGCCAACAAAAAGTGATTTAGTTTATAGATCCCACTAGATCTCTCCCCCACATCCTACTTTGACCAAAAGAAATCCACTCAAGTCACTCAGATCTCAAGATCTAGATTTCATCTTCGACCGACTTCCGCGGTTATTTTGACGTGTGTTTTAGCATTCTTAAGGTGATCTTTTAGCGATATAAGTTAAAGCACATTCTTAAAATTAATTTGGTCGGATAAATGCGCCCGCCGTAACCATGCGAAATGCTGGATGAAAAATGGCTTGGAATGTGTGAAATTGAGTTGTGATGAATAAATTTGTATTGTGATGTGTGAAAATTAATGAGGGTGCCAATACCATGCCGGAATGTTGATTCATTTTCCGTTTCGGCAACTTTTGGCACTCTCCTTGGGTCCTATTTGTAGGAAGGTCATGGCGAATTTTTTCGTGAAACCCAATAAAATATTAAATGGTGCTTAATTATTGTCTTGATTATACAACGTGCAGGTGATAATGGTTATTATGAGTGAACATTTCGTGAATACATACTTGAGACACGCGACGGAAGACATGCTGCAGAATAAGCGCAAAGATATACAGTGTCCGTGTCGTGCATGCAAACTCGAGGTCGGCATCAGTCCATTTACGGAACTTTGCTGGAACACCTGCTCTTCCGTGGTTTCATGGATGGCCACACTTGTTGGTTAACAGATGATGAACATGATGGAAATGATGGTGCCGGAAGGAAATAATCAGGATCAAGGGCAGCAAGACAATAACAACGAGGGGCCAGAACACGAAGAGCCTGATCCGGATCCCGTGCAACATGATGAAGTAGAAGAAGACGATGATGATCATGTGGTACTAGAAGAGGAGGACACACAGACACCGCTAACTTCAGTCGTGCGGGACCCTCATCTAACATAATTGTTTCTTCAGAAGACGGCTAACAGGGAATTTAAGCTGGCGCAATTGGAGAAAGATTCAAATACTCCGTTGTATCCAGGATGCGACCCAGAAGCTTCCCGCTTCAATCCGTTTGGCAACTAGAGCAGTTCACACAGCACGTGGCCCGTGTTTGTATGGATATACAACCTGCCTCCCTGGTTGTGTATGAAAAGGAAGTACATACACATGAGCATGCTAATTCAAGGGCCGAAACAGCCTAGCAGCGACATCAATCTGTATCTAAAGCTACTGAAAGATGAGCTAGACACGTTATGGTCATCCCAAGGGGTTCCCACTTGGGACGCCGTCGCAGAAGATTATTTTCCTATGAGAGCTGTCTTGTTGTGTACAGTGCACGATTTGCCCGGCTACACATATGTTGCTGGCCAGGTGTGCCACGGATATTTCGGATGTGTCAGGTGCCTGGATGATCCGACATACCTCCAGCTGAAGAAAGACGGTTCTTCAAAAACCGTCTACATAGGCCATCGAAGGTGGCTGGACGATGAAGCCCATGGAGATGGCGTGGAGACCTTTTCAACGGTAAAGATGAGCTCCGAGAACCTCCACTTAAGAAGAGCGGCGATGACATTTACGAGTTGCTGAATGAATGGCAAGAGTGCCATGAGCCGGGAAAGAAGCGAAAGGCGCCAAAACCGCTCTGTGGTGTTTGGAAGACGAGGTCTGTGTTTTGGGACTTGCCATACTGGCCCATCTACACTACGCCAAATTGCCTTGATCTAATGCATGTCACGAAGAATGTGTTCGAGAGTATGTTTGGCACTATACTCCACATGGCGGACAGGACCAAAGATGGGCAAAAGCAAGATTTGACCTTAAACATATGGACATCAGGAAAGAGTTTCATGCACAGAGCAAAAATGTGGTAGACGACCAGTTGGATGAGGAGATGGACGGTCACAATGCCAAAAGGGTTAAGAAGAATGACTATTACTGTCCCCCCTCTTGCTTCACTCTTAGTCCAAAGGAGGTCGAACAATTGATGAAGAGCCTTCTAGGAGTCAAAGTGCCTTTGGGTTACTCGGGGCTGATAAGCAGATTCTTAGACTGGTAGAAAAAGAATTTCAGCGGTATGAAGTCTCATGATTGTCACGTGATGATGACACAGATATTCCCAGTTGCGATCCGAGGGATAATGGACAAGCACGTCCGTGAGACCCTTTTTGGACTCTGTAACTTCTTTGACGTGATCTCTCGAAAGTAAATCACCGCAAAGAGACTCTCAACGCTGCAGGATGAGATTGTTGTGATACTATGCGAGCTTGAGATGTACTTCCCGCCCGCATTCTTTGATATTTGCGTGCATCTGTTGGTCCACATCGTGGATGATATCATTCATCTCGGACCGTTGTTTCTCCACAACATGATGGCGTTCGAAAGGATGAATGGGGTCATAAAAGGATTTGTTCGTAACAGGGCCCGTCCGGATGGAACCATCGTTCAAGGCTTTCTCACTAAAGAGTGCATCTCTTTCTGCACGAATCATCTGGAGATAATTGATAACCCTGTTGGTTTGCCCCCAAACAAGCACTTTGGCAAGTTAGGTGGGTCAGGTCACAAAAATGGCGCGCGGGACTTATATGTGGGCTTCAGTAAGAGAATGGCCGACTTTAAGAGGGCAAACTTAGTAGCTCTTCAACACCTTCAAATGGTCGATACTTGGGTGCAAAAGCACAAACTGGAGATTAAGCAGAAGTACATTGGCCAGGGCAGGCAAAGGACCGAAGGAGAAATAATCAGAGAGCACAACTCCTCTTTCTTGAGTTGGTTCAAAGATGAGCTTGTCACTCCACCAACGGATGATGGAGAAGGTAGATTGTTATACGACTTGTCATGTGGCCCCGCCCCCAACCTCGCGACATTTCAAGCATATGATATCAACGGGTTCACTTTCTACACAGAGGCAAAGGACAAAACTTCTGACTATCAAAATTCAGGGGTAACAATGCTATCTTGCGTCGGCGACAAAAAGTTCAGGTACTACGGAAGGATAGAGGACATCTGGGAGCTTAACTACTCTAGAGAGAAGGTGCCGATGTTCCGTGTGAGATGGGCTAGGTTATCCACCGTGAAAAAGGAAGACCAATACTTCACCACCATGGTTTTACCCGAAGCCGGCACTTCATCAAGCAGCACGAACGTCACCGCACAAAATGAGCCATGGGTATTGGCTAAGCACGTGTCTCAGTGATTCTTCATAACCGACCCATCAAAGCCTAGCCGTGTAGTCGTGAGGAGAGGCAAAAGAAACATCATTGGAATGGATGGAATCGCGAACGAGGACGACTTCGACCAGTACGGTGACCCTAATATTGAAGATGATGAAGATGATGATAACACGCCATACTCATCAAGAAGAAGCAGAACCACGCTACCCACGAGAGAAGGTCTTCCATTCTTAAGAAGAGGTCATAATGTGGGGCTGAATTATGTAGCTAAGACCACCAAGAAAGGCAAGAAGAAGGACAACGCTAAGAGAAAAGCGCGAGACACATGCATGTGTGTTATTGTAAAAAGTTGTAATTTAATTAAGATGTTTTGAACAATGTGATGTGTATGAATATTTATTTATATACACACAACTATTTTAAACGTATTTTGCTATGCACAACTATACTAGAAAATACTAAATAATAACAAAAAACAGAATAAAAAACAAAACAGAAAATTTTAAAACATACCGCTGGCGGACAAAGCTCTCCGTCCGCCAGCGGTAACCATATACCGCTGGCTGACACCTGGCCTGTCGCCAGCGGTAAGTGTGGCCGGCCCACTTACCGGCCGGTCGGGCCCCTCTCTTTCCAGTTTCCCCACCCGCGCCCGGCCTCCTCTCTAACCCTAACCCCGCGCCGCCGCCGCGCCGCCCCGGCCTCCGACCCCCCCGCCGCCCACATTCGCTGCCGCCGCCGTCGACCGCCGCCCCACCCCGCGCTGCCCCGATTCGCCGCCCCGACTCACCTCCCGCACCGCCCGACTCGCCTCCCCGCGCCGCCCCGACTCAGCCGCCCCGATTCGCCGCGCGCCCCGACTCGCCTCCCCGCGCCGCCCCGATTCGCCGCCTCACCCAGCGCCGCCCCGATTCGCCGCCCCGCGCCTCCCCGACTCGCCTCCCTGCGCCGCCCCGACTCAGCCACCCGCGCTGTCCCACCCGCGCCGCCCCGATTCGCTGCCCCTACTCACCGCCTCCCCGACCGCCGTCGTCGCCGGCCTACTCCTCCACGCCGCCGTGCCCCCCCGGTGAGCTCACCCGCCGCCTCCTCCCTCCCCTCCCACCCGTTAACCGCCGTGCACGGAAGGTGTTTGTTGAAATGCCATTACTATTTTTTACCCCTTATTTGTGATTAGTGGTGACAATATGAAGTATGCATGTGAATATGGTTACGGATGTGATTCGGCGGTGGTTGTGATGTGATTCAGAAATGCCGATTTTGGTGGTTGTGATGAATATAAAATGTTTGCAGGTACCCTTGAGTCCCTTGAGATTGCCGGAACGTTGATCAGCTTCCGTTTCGGCAAATTCGGGTACTCCATATCTCATAATTGCAGCAAAGGTCATGCCAAAAAATTTCATGAATTTTGGCATGACTATTTCTAAAATTAGTACATATTTGAGTGCCCGCATTTGCCGTGATGAACATTCTGATAAACTTAGCCTCATGGGTATCTTAGTATTTTCTCGCTATACTAAAGTTTGACTTTTCTCGTTAGTGTGAACATGGCGGACAACGACGAGGCCGGTGGTTCTCATATACAAGACGAGGATCCGATGCAGGCGTTCATAGAGAACGAACTCACAAATACCTTCAAATTCATGTTTCCTACCGTCCGTGAGTTTGTTGGGACTTGGATGAAGGGAGGCCAAGTAGGACCTCCCCCCCCCCATGATCGGCTACGGGTGCGGCGACTCTATCACCAATTTGGTTCCTATTTTGCCAAATCATGAGACGCCAGAAGATGCGCCGGTGAACAAGCCTAAGAAGGCACGTAAAACATACAACAAGAAAACAAAATTGGACGACTCCACCGTCCCACCGGAGCTGGGACTGATTCCCGGTTTGTGGACAGGATACCCATCAAGGACTGGCATAAGATGCATCACTTGGGTATATCGATCCTGCCGGCGGATCGTGTCAAATAGTTGAGAGGACATTTGTTGGACCTACATGAGGTTGTTCTTGTTATGGAGAGGAAACTTCTCGACCAAGAAGCTCCAACATATCCCCTTTTCATTGCAAAGGTACCAGACCGGTTGGGCTTTGTCAGGGAAAATGGCGCAGACCTGCTCTTTGTGAGATTTGATGATATCTTCGCAGTGTACCATAGTCTTCCGCTCCACCCATCCATAGTCCGTCTTGTTGCACTCCAAATGGCGCACCAAATCAAAATGGAGAATACCCCCGGCATCGTGATGGTTGACCCCTACTACATGCAAGAAATGTTCGTGAACAACCCTGAGGGTAGGAAATCGGCGATCGGTTATCTCCAAAAGCTCTTCCTCGACAATGCGTCGAGCCTGTGCTCATTTCTCTTGCCTTATTTTCCCGAGTAAGTCATGCCTACCTGTCATAACATGCTTCACAGATTTCCATCGTTTAATTTGCGTCTACAATGGTGATGTTTTGCGCAGAAACAAACACGGCACCCTCATCCACTTGGACATGGAACGCTTAGCTGCCTTATATCTCGATAGTGGGGATCGCCACGAAGACAGGGCGGAGTCTAAGCGGGACTACACCGACATCAAGATTGTTCTGAATAATGCTCTCAACGGCTACGCCATGAAGGGTGGCCCGATTTTAAAAACAAGAAAGTCAGAGGATGGAAGGTTTAGATTCGCACACAGAACGTATTTCCCCTGCATGAAGCAGGATTCAAGTAGTTGCATGGAGTCATGGCACCTCCTCTATCAAATGAGGTGGTTTTTAAAGTTTCAACGACGAGGCCAATTTATTTCCCGTGATTTCAACGCATGGGTCGCAAGACTAAAGGACTCCGCTGATTATGTTATCAGAGCCGAGTTCCAATACATTCAGAACATGATCGCGCGAATCATCATGTGTGACGTCCAAGATCAAGATGGACATTTCTACTACGGCTTACAACCACCAGCTAATGCCGATGTAGAAAGGCGCTTAAGCTATTCGGGTGATCACAGGCCATTCAACTCGTTAAATGGTTTTGAACCGTTCCCGTAGATACCGGAGAGAAGGTGATCGAGGAACAAATCTTATGTTTGTCTTATGTACACAACTCGTTAGTCTTATGTACACAACTCGTTAGTCTTATGTACACAACTCGTTAGTCTTATGTACCAGCTAATGCCGATGTAGAAAGGCGCTTAAGCTATTTAGTCTTATGTACACAACTCGTTAGATGCATGCATGCATAGTTAATTTTTTGTTTGCTTTAATCTTTCATCTCTCTTATGTACACAAATCTTTTTTCTTACAGCTCTTATTTGACTTATAATTTTATATGCGTCTTGTGTACAGAGAAATGGGGAAGTGGTATGTGGTGTACAAAGGTCATGTTCCAGGATTCTATGAAAAGTGGGAAGACTGTAAAAAGCAAGTGAAAGAGTTCAAAGACAACAGCCACAAGAGCTACAAGACTAAAGCGGAGGCGGAAGCTAGGTATGCCAACCATCTACTTGAGGAAGAAAAGATGAACCGGATGATGAAGTCCAACATCATCGTGAACAACCACAACATTTATGAAAGTAAATCGGAGAAAGAAGCTAGATATTTGCATCACCTGCTTGCAGAAGAGAGGAAGAACCGGATGAAGTCCAACTTCATCGTGATCCCCTTCTTACTTATCATTATTGGCATTCTCTTGTATAAGATTGTGGTTTAGATGACAATAGTAATCCATTTGGAAAACTTCCGTGTATGAATCTATCGACATGTATTCGTGTATGACAACTTTTGACGCGTTTGTATGTGGAAATTTCTATGTTATTATCATTTTCATCGCCTCTACCTGAATATACTGTATTTATATTTGATATACTGCTGTAATACGTTATTTAAAAAAAACAAAAAATACCACGAAAATGTACCGCTGGCGGACAGAGAGGCGTACCGCTGGCGGACAGCGCTCTCAGAACTCCTGCCAGCGAGGCGTACCGCTGGCGGCCTTGGTATCTTAGCGCTGGCGGCCGAGGCTGCACACCAGCGCTGCCAAACCTCGCGCTGGTGGGCAGAGGTTGTGCCCGCCAGCGGTAACGATCCTTACCGCAGGCGGACGGCCGCCCGCCAGCGGTAAAACATTACCACTGGCGTAATCACCGCTGGCGGGCGCCCGCCCGGCAGCGGTAGGCCATTTCCGTCCGCCAGCGGTAGGCCTTTTCCTACTAGTGATTTACAGGGGATGGAACTAAGTCTGCATGTGAACACATGGAAATAATTGAAGAAATATGTGGTTTATTTAGGCTTCCTGGTATCTCTGAGGATCAAGTAAAAAGGAAACTATTATATTTGTCTTTATCTGGTAATGCTCGTGATTGGTACAGGTCTTTGGATGAAGAAGTGAAAAGTGAATGGAGTATTTTGAGGAAGGTTTTTCTTAAATATTTTACTCCTAAAGAAGCTTATGATAACCCATGCTATTATGATGAACTAATAATGCTCCTTTACTATTTAATGCTACTAGTGATCTTATTGATGATAATGAGGAGTGTTGCTTAAATATGCTATATGATAATGCTTTAGATGATGGTCCTATGCTTATTGATAATCCTCCATGTTTAGAACTTGTTACTACTTTATGTGAGGATAAAAATGATATACTTGCTGTTTGTGAAAATACTCTTACCAATGAGAGTCCTACTTTGTTCCTGAATTCTCCTAATAACATCATAGAGGAGAAATTTGCTTATGTTGAGAAATACTTATGTGGTTTGCAATTATCTTTAGTCCCAAATCTTTGTTGCAACCATGATATTAAACTTGATATTGATCTTAATAACTATTTTGAAAGAGGGAAGCATGCTAATGAATTCCAAAATAAATTTAATAATCCTCTTTATTGCCTAAATCATCTAAGTTGAATGATTCTTGTGGTTATATGGTTGAATTTGCTTCTACTACTTGCAACTATTATGAAAAAGGAGGGATAAGACTCTCTGTATGCTACTAATAATTATGGGCTGCAAGTAACTATTGTTAATATGCATTGGAAAACTTCTATTTATTGTGATTCATTCATATACAAAATGTCAATGCATAAAAGAAAGTTAGACTTCGTTGTTATTACTTTTGTGTTTTGTTTTTCTCTCTAGTAGGTTTCAACTTGACTATTATTTTCATTGGCTTGAGAGCACCATGGGATCCTGTTATTATGCATGAAACACTTCCCAAGGAAGAGAGGCACATCAAAGTTCAAGCTCCCTCATGAGCTTCATCTTCAATAAACAACAAGTAAGAAGCCTAGCTATATGGCTATAAAGAAAGCGCTTTGCGGGAGGCAACCCGGTTATTTTTATGTGTGATTTTCTTTGTGTCCTCTTGCTGTAACAAGAGAGTTTGTTTTAGTTTAGTTTCTGGAATTTTAATAAAGTGCCAAGTTTTACTCATTTTGGTTTGAAAAGTTGCTTATAGCGTTCGGAGATTTTATTCCTGCACGAATCTGTGCACGGTATGATTTTTAATTCTTATTCTGTAACTCCGAATGAGCTCATATTTGAACTGTAGTTGCAACTTTTCATCCTCTGTATGCATGAATTTTTGGAATTTTCACAAAGTTTGGTAGGGTAGAAAAATACGTTTGCTGCTGCTGTTTTTCTGGACAGATTCTGTCCCTTTTTTTTATGCATGTTTTGAACTTTTACTTGAATTTTTTTATTCAATTGAGTTTATGAGTAGGCATACAACATATATACTTTCTGGACATTCATATGATGTTTTGTTTAAGGATTATATGCAGCAAGAAATCTATTTGTTTATCACTACTAATGCACCCACAGAAAAGAAATGGGAGAAACGGTGTTTTGAAGTTTTTTCACAGGGATTGGAGGAGATGCACCAAGAGTATCCAAGGATGGTGAAGACCATAAGCTTGGGGATGTGAAGACAACCCCACTGGACCTACACACTCTCGGTTTGCACACGTCTAACTTCTGTTTTTCGATCGAAACACTTTATCGCATAAACTTGGAGCGTCTTTTTGTTTGTTTTTGGTTTGATTGTTATTTTGTGAGACCACCACACTATCATTTATATGTGAAGAGCTACTGGAAATATGGGTTGAAATATGTTGGATGCTTTTATGATTGGGAAAAGGGATGTTTGAGTTGATTTTTAATGATACATATAGTTGCATGATTCATGAGCTTGTTTATGAGTAATAATTTGCAAATGCTTTATCAAGAGCTATCACTTATTCATGTTTTGATGCTAAAGTTATTTTACTTTGTTTAACATGGATTAGTTAGTTCTATGGACACTCATGCATGCATCTAGATGGTCAACTTTCTCCCTCTTGCTAGCCCAAAAATTCCAACAAGTAAAAACTTGTTTCCAACACCTTCAACCAAAGTTATTCCAGTGAGTCCACCATATCTACCTATTAGCTTTATGCTATTCCGAGTATGTTTATCATGATATTTGTGTTATCTATACCTCTGAATGAAAATGTTTATGTTATTGATTGTATGGGAAAAGTTGGTTATATAGCTCTCTCGAACTTGATGCACACTTTATTTTTATTGCATAAATAAAACATGACCCATTGTGATTAAGATTATGATGTTAGTGGCTTGATAAATGTCCGAGGTTGGAGTTAGCCCATATGTGCTGTCACATGCAAAGCTTTCAACATGCCCTTCATCTCATTTAGTTGATATCATGTACTTTTGTTTATGGATGCCTATCATGGTGAAATGAGGTGGAAATGAAGTAGTTTAAATGAGTTTGTATAAATGGTTAGAGAGACGCCTGGGCCGCTAATCTAAGCCATGCATCATTCATGGTGGAAATTTACTTACATGCTATGGTGAACCGTCTGTGATACACCTTATAATAAAAAGCTATTCCAATGGTAAATAAAAAGGGTGTTGAGGTTGTTCATCTTGTTTGTTTGTCTTGTCATTTTGATATGGGCTTGTTCCATATCCTGGGACAAGAGGTACCCCAGTTGACGCTCTTGATGATACTATTATTACTTACAATGATATATAACTTGAACTTGCTTTGTTTCCTAAGTTGAGTAACTCATGGTGTAGGTACTTGTATTCAAGGGGCATGAGACACCTAACCTTTACTTTGTCAAGCACACTACTCATATTTGCTTTCACATTAAACTTAATCATTCAAGATGCTATGATAGGGGAATGAGAGCTTGACACCAAGGATTACCACATTGCAATCATTAACTTAAAGATGAAACTTATGCATGCTTTACCTCTACTCATATACATCTTTCCAAAGTGTCCACCTTTTATATTCAGATTTTCATCTACTCTATGACCATGTAGGATGTTCTTACTTATCATTATGCATACATGTGGTCCATATTACTATCTTCTATGTTACACTTTGTGAACTATCATTGAACATCCTTGCATTGAATACTTGATATCACTTCATAAACTATCTTGCATATTGCTACTCCTTTGAAGAATGAATCATTTGACTCTATGTAGCAGTAGCAATCATCTTTGATATCCATTGTTAGTGTTATATTGCAAAGTCCATGTTAGTTTTATCACCTTCATACTCGAGGACGAGTATTGGTTAAGCTTGGGGATGTTGATGCATGTAAAATGCATACATGAACTTTGCACTATATCACTTATATTCCAATCATATTTGCATCATATAAGGGTTATACCACTGTTTATAATGATTTTAGGAATAAAATATTTATTTCCTATTTTTATGGAATTAACCCTGCGCAGGCAGAAAACCCTATTTCTTTCCTTTTAAGTTTCAGGGACCCAAACGACGTCCAAATGACCTGGAAAATTACGAGCGTCAATATTTTGGAAGGAGGAAGACTAGGAGCGAAGGAAGCAAGCAAACGGAGCCGAGGCCCAAAAGAGGGTGGCCCACGCGGCCACTGTACCTGGCCGCGTGGGGCCCACTCTTTTGGCCCTCGTGGCTCCGCTGCCGTCGATCTTTTCTCCACCGACATCGTCTTGACCTAAAAACGCCTATAAAAGAAGTCCCCCGACGTTCTCTGGAAGGAGCGCCGCCAAACAGAAACACCGAAAGAGAGATCTGGAGCTGCAGATTGGAGGGGAAAACTCCGGCGGGGCGCTGCCGGCGTGGTCTCCATCTTCTCCATCGACTTCTCCACCGTCTCCATGATGAAGAGGGAGTAGTCCACCTCTGGACTATGGGTTTGTGGAAGTAACTTATGTATCTCTCCTCTCTTTGAGCTTCACTAATTAGTACCGTATGAGCTGCTGAACATGATTACGGTCATCGTTGTAATTCCTATGTGGTGGATTTTTATGAGTTAATATATGTTTGAGATTGCAATGTTTGTTTCAGTTATGATATAGATGCATATTATGTACCCCGTTCTTATTCACTTGTTATGATCAAGCATGTTTATGAGCGTGTGTGGGGTGACGTGTGCATTAGTTGGAGTAACGGGGGGTGGTGAGTGCGGTAAGTTGACAACTGTAATATCGCGATCCACTTGGTGTTACCTTACTTTGTTGCCTCACTAGGGATAAACAAAAATACCATGCTACAAGGGTTGTGGGTGATTGCCACTTCTCCGTGACTAGATCTAGCATGTTCTTATTTTAACTTCATGTCATGATACTTAAAGCTATACTCTGAGTTATCTTAATTACTAAGGTGTTATGATTTAGTTCGCATCTTGGTGGAGTATAAGTGAGATTAATAACCAAAAGATCTCTATGTTAGGACGTGATGCCCATATAATTAGTAACTTGTCATCAAACTTTGTGTTGCAATCTCATATGTCAACTCTAGTGTTCCATTGTCTACCACTTTATTAAAGAGAGAGTGCATTTGTGAAACCATGAACCCCGGTCCATTTTTAATCATAAGAAACACCTTTCCAACAACTTTTACCACTTTTCCATTTTCTGCCATTATTAAATCCGAAAATACAAAAACACTTTTACATCTTGCATTCATCATAAAAAACCAAAAATATCATTTATCATTGTTATCACATCCTTGCACATTTATTCACCACCATTGCATATTTATTTCTTGTTTGCATTGCATAACTATCTTGATATCATTCTTACACCTTGTGCTTGACAACCACAGGTGAGGTTGAGGACCAAAACATTTAACTTTGTTTTGTAGGTAACCAAAAGAAGGATAGGAAGATAAATCTTTCACTACTGATTCCCCGAGAGTTCGATATTAAACCCTCGAGTCACCCCTCGTGGGGAAAATGCGTCTTCCACTTACTACATACTCTGCACTTGGAGGCTCAACCTGACCCCGTATACTTTTCATTGCAGGTAGCTACTGAAGGCTATCACTTCTACGGGTATCAGCGTGCTTCCCCGCCGGGCGGTTCTTGCCCTGCGCCGCCAATGCTTTGGCGCGGAGGGCTCCTTCTTACGTGCGCGCCGCCGCGTCCGAGCCGTCGTGTCGGCGCTTTTGACCTTGACCGACGGCGCCTCGCGGATCCATGGCAGCTACAGCGGCGAAGGAACGGGTGAGCGGGGCAGAGCGAGCTATCGAGATCCTCCTGGCCATTTTTCCGCGCCGCCGCACCTCTTCTTCAGTTGCGGGAAACCCTAGGGCTGGGTCCCGAGTTCCTTTGCGAAGCCACATCCACTGCTGGGCTTGGGCCCGACCCACTGCAGCTTTTTCCTGGGCTGCCAAAGCCAAAGCCATAGCCTCACAAGCCTCAGATAGCTGGGCCGAAGACCCCGCTAGGATGGGCCAGGCCTCCTCGCTGGCATCGAGCCGCGGCCCGTCCAGCGGTCCACTCCAGACGCACGCCTGGGCAGGAGCAGGGGCGCGGACCTCCTCCGTCTCTGCAGCTGGCGGCGGCGGACTCGGGCAGGGCGGCGACGGTGGCAAGATCTCCGCGGCGCTGGCCCCTCTCGTCGGCGACGAGGCTCTCCTAGAACTTGCGCGGCTCAAATCCCCAAACAGCGCGCGCGAATTCCGGAGGATCTCCCTCCTCGGCCAAGCTCGGCGGCAGCCGGAGTCATGGGAGGAGGGGGTGGAGAATCGGGAGCCCCGCCCACCAGGGGCGAACGCCGACCTCCTAGCGGAGCGCAGGGAGCCCCCGAGCTCCTCTGCGGCATGGAGGAATGTGGCGCCCCGACCCGAATGTCGCAAGATTAAGAGCTAATATATTCTCGATGATTGGCTCTCAAGGTTTCATGGCTGTTTTGCATAAAGCTGATTTTATTTTAAAAAGACTTAACTCTAAGGCATCGACTATTCAGAGTACTTTGAAAATAGGTAAGAAGTAACTCTTTCTTTCATCACCTTACTCATCATCAACCATCACCAATCATTGTACCTGTTCAACAAAGGCACCTCCCCGAATCACCCTCGAGGAAGCTCACCTTGCATCTGTGAGTGGTACCTCTAGTACCCAGTTTTTAATCATTCCGTTAAAGTTATTCTATGATCTTACCTTCACTTCCCAAGTCGTCCATAACCGCGGACACGGCTTTTCGAAAAGATTTATCCCTGCAGGGGTGTACAAAGTGGAAGTCCCCGGAGTCCCGAGGGGCCCCAGCTCCTTCGCCACGCGTACCGTCCGGCCCATTGCTTAGCCTTTAGCTCTCTTCGTGGGAGAGCCGGCTGGGTGGGAGCGGTGTCGACTTCTCCCTCGTTAAGGACCTTCCAGGATCATCAGTGGCGGCAGGACTGCCAGTGCCCTTAGCACCCGCCCCACGGCCACTCATTTTCCTAATACCTCCATCCTCATCTCAGTTCATCCCACCATCATCACGCACGTGCAAATGGAAGCCCGAACTAGAGGACCCTGGCTAGCCCCGCCCGAGTTATTTAGTCTATGAGGGTTCCTACACTGCGAATGCATAGGCCTCACGCATGGTTGCACGCTCCATCTTGGTTCAAGAGGTATAGAACTCGCACCTAGGCGGCGAGAACGAGACAAAACACCACAACCACAGTGGCCTCTCATCCCCACCTTTTAACATTTTATTATCCGTCACCACAATTTCCTCCACCAACAACCATTCATCTCGTCATCTGTTTCCACCACAAACCATCCATCGTATAGCTATGCAATTTACTAAGCATGGCTAAGCATCAACATAGCATAGTAAGTATCTCAGGCCACGGAACAATTCTATGGATAATAGGAGGGAAAACAGGTATTGGCATCGGAACTTAATGCAACTATAGGATACTCTAATCCCTGGAAATTGACATTTAGAACCGCATGCAATATTATAGTGGAGAAAATATTTGCGGAAACATAGGATAAGATATGCTCAGAGGGGGGATTACGCTTGCCTTGCTCAGCGTGCTGGTAGTACGGCTCTTCGGGGTATTGTGGCGTAACCCCGGCTGCTTGATCTAACGAGAAACAAACATCGGGAGAGAGCAATCAATCACCACACAAATGACTAACAAATGCAATGCGCAAACATATGATGACATGACATTTTAAATCCCCGGGAGGGCGATGATTCGACTATTCAGATTAAACGGAGTTCGGGTGCTTAGAGGGGCGCATCCCGGATATCCCGTGAAATTAGGTCATGAACGAACTTTATTTGTTGATTAAGGAAGATGGAACCCTGTGTTGTACTTGGATACAAGATGTCATGATCAGATGATGCAATGCAGGGTATCGGAGACTTAATAACCATGGCAACCATTTAAAAGGTTTGTTCAAGATTTTCCGGTCATTCGGGTACCCTACACGCATTTATCGGATGCAGCGTTAAAACGTTAACACAATTTATTCCCTCTTTTAATTATGTCCTGCTTATAAATCATTTTAAACAACCCTCGATTACTTAACCCAATTGGTAGGAAAGGAAAATTAAATTAAACAGGAATATTTTGGGACTGGGCAATTTCGGAATTTCTGAATTTTAAGAAATCGGAATATCCGATAGAAACATAGACCCCAAAAATCGACTAAGGAAAGAAGAACATCGCGTACTGGCGTTCCCCGGAAAATCCGAACGTCCTGGAATCGGATTATCCGAACTTCTCTGCCGTTGGAGAAATTCGACTAAGGACCTAAGGTCCAACGTACTGAAACATTTCGGAAATCCGGTCGTTCCTCGCTCGGATTATCTGACGATGGCGACGTCACGGCGACACGACGGCGACTATCAGCGAACTCGAGCTGTGGGGCGCGAGCGACGAAACGGAGGGGAGAGGGAGGTGGGCATGCTCACCAGGAACACGCAAGTGTGAGTGGGGAGGCCGGAGATGGTCGTCGGCGGCGGCAATCGACCGGCGAAGCGGCGGCGGTGGTCGGAGAGGATGAAGACGGCGCCGGCGATTCGGGACGCCCCGGCTCGATTCCTCCGGCGAGGACGGAGAGGGAGAAGCGGCGGAGCTTGTGGGCTTCTTTGACTCGCTCGGGAGCGCTTCAATCGACGGCTACGTGCGGCGACAGTGGCCAGCTCGGTGCGGCCATGGCGAGCAAGAAAAGGGAGGGGAACGGGCAGGTGAGCGAGTGGGGACGGGGTAGGAGGAGCAGTGCAGTGTCGGGGTGGTCTTCTCCTGGCAAGTGGAAGCAGCGAGGAGGGGGCCCGGCGCACTGCCACGGCGACGGCATGGGAGCGCGGCGGCATGGCGCCAGTGGCGTGGAGAGAGACGACACATTTGCGCAACACACCCTGGAGAAAAATTGTTCATCACAGATAGGTCCTCCCCTAATTACAAAGAAGTCCTTTTCTGATTCTTTTAAAACCAGTAACGTTTCTCTGATTTAATTGGGGCACCAAAACATTTTATAAAAATAGGAGGAAATTCTGGTAGCCTCCCCATATAGTATAGTAGCATCACAAAAATTGGCGTCTCAAAATAAAATGGTTTGGACCACTTTTGTTCATAGGGTTCGTTTATGGCATTTTGCTAAACTCAAAAGTGTTGCTCCTTTAACAATTTGGAGCAAGGGCAAAAATATTATTTTGGAGCTCTCGGAACTTCCTTGAAAAATATGAGATGTCAAAGTAATTTTAGTTTGCAAGATTGAGTGCCTTCGTTGTTTTGAAATTTGGTTGAAGCAAATTTAACAATTTGGTTTTTAGATGTTGTCATACCTCCACAATTCCCTAGCAACTCTCACAATTCCCTAGCAACATCAACACTTCCCTAGCACAATTCCCTAGTGACAACAACATGATGCATGATGACATGATGCAATGAACACAAAAGTGGAAAAAATTACACAGGTTTTTAGTTGCTCAAACTCCGGGCTGTTACAAGGAACTCACCAAAGGTGGGGCTTTCTCCCACCCGAAACCTCGGGGACACGGGCGCGTCATCGCTGGCGTCGCTGACCTCGCCTTCTTCGTCCAGCGCGAGCGCCCAGAACCTCCCTCCCAGGCCGCCTCCCGGCGAGGGGCGCGAGTTGATCTCCGGCGAGGGCGCCGGGCGAGAGGCTGGGCGGTGCGAGCGCCGCCCGCGTTGCGAGAGCCCTTGCTCATTTCAAATTCCCACAGGTCACGGGTGCGCTTTCACGCCATGGGTTCTCGGCTTCTTCTTGCCCAGAGTTCTAGAGATGTGGTTGGAGATGTACAGCACGGGAGGAGAAAAATAATCAGGAGATCCTTCCAAGTTCCAAGCAATGTGTGTCCAAAGTCCAAACATCATCTTCTTTTTTGTAATCTTCATTTGGTACTAGTTGAATTGGCGCGGCCACACGCCGCGTCCTTTAAGAGAAATTTTATGTATGAAATGTTTTGTTGTAATGACATAGTAAATGTTGAAGGAAATTCAAATTTGATAAAATTAGTGAAATGTTTGTGCAAATTTGGATACAAAATTGAGAAGTTAAATTCGACCAAACTCAAAATCGATCACGGGGATGGAACCTAGCCGTCGACGCGCATATATTTCATATATATAATTTTTTGGAAACACCGGGGCTTTTATGCAGAAAATTGGACAAAATTCGTGAAATGTCTGTGTGAATTTGGATCCAAAATTGAGGAGTTGGCTGCAGAAAATTGGACAAATTCGTGAAATGTCTGTGTGAATTTGGATCCAAAATTGAGGAGTTGGAATACGCAAAACGTGTCGCCGCGTCCTTTAAGAGAAATTTTATGCATGAAATGTTTTGTTGTAATGACATAGTAAAGGAAATTCAAATTTGACAAAATTAGTGAAATATTTGTGCAAATTTGGATACAAAATTGAGAAGTTCACGGAGATGGAACCTAGCCATCGACGTGCATATATTTCATGTATATAATTTTTTGGAAACGCCGGGATTTTTTGCAGAAAATTGGACAAAATTCGTGAAATGTCTGTGCGAATTTGGATGTAAAATTGAGGAGATGGAATACGCAAAACTCGAAACCGTTCACGGGGATGGAACCTACCCGTCGACGCACATAGAGTTCGTGTATATAATTTTTCGGAAACGTGGGGACTTTTCTGCAAAAAATTGGACAAAAATGCGTCGAATGTTTGTGCGAATTTAGATCAAAAATTAAGGAGTTAGAGTCAACAGAACTCAAAACCGTTCACGGGGATGAAGACTACCCGTCGACGCGCCGTATATAATTTTGGAGGGAAAAAAATGCTAAAAAAGGTGTGGGGAAAAAATGTGAAAAAAAAAAGAAGTGGTACAGTGCTCGCGCACTGTTCATAACTGTTCACGTGAACAGTGCGCGAGCAAGGAGAGAGCTCTATTTCCTCCGTCCTTTATATATTAATATATATATATTATATTGTATATATTATATAATATAATATATATATATATATGTATAGGGAGATTCTATACATGTATGGATCGCGGTATATGAGCCTTGTGATTGTGAATTTTTTTTTGAAATACAAACCTGCGTACAATCAAAGGATACAAAGAAGAAAACATACGCAAATTCGTACAGAAATTTGTACTCTACTCAAGGCACTACAACAGCACCCTGTTGAGCCACCAGAACTTCTCGTCGCCGACGATCGCCGGAGAAGAAGAAGCTGACCACCATCCGCCTGGAAGGGGAGGACCTCCAACATTGAAGACGACCGCATCAACCACTTGTCGCAAGCAGCAAGATCTTGTCGCTGAACGGGCACGGCCAAGCCACCCCACGACCAGCTCCAGCATCTCCCGCCGCCGGGGCGGCCAGGCCATGCCAGATCCACCAACACCGCACCACCACCCAAGCACCAGAGCAGAGCACCAATCCCCGCACCGCACCACACATCATAACCCAACCTCTGCACTGACGCCGGGGAGCACGGCAGTGCAACGACAGACAGGAAGGGGAGGAAGAACTCACCAGGACGGAGCACCGCCGTCGCCGCAGCACCCATCCAGAGGATAAACACCTCAGCAGATCGACAGATCTGAGAGGGCCCAAAACTCCCACAAGGCCACCGCATCCGCGGCACCAGAGGGAGGCCAAACACCGCTGAACCCAAAGCTCAGCAGGACCAAAACCACACGACCCGGAGGCCGGTGGATCAAAAGCGCCAGCCACCCGCCGTCGCCGGTGAGGGAGAGGAAGGCGGGCGATCTTATTTCTCCTATGCCGCGACCGATTCCTCACCAAATCGAAGCGGCATGCGCTACTAACAACCCTATCTACAAGGCCAGAGACCAGGAGCGAGACCCCACCCCCCCCCCCCCCCCCCGCCGCCGCGGCGACGAGGGGAGGCGCGGATCTGCTCTGGCTCCGCCGGTGAGAAGGGGACTTTTGACTTCCGCCCAGTCGCCTCTCTTCTGGTACTGTAGAAGGAAGGGAGGGGAAAGGAGGCTCGCTTGTGATGTGATTGTGAATTTGTGTACACAATTTCGAGGACCTAGATTCTCAATATCCTGCTTTACTCGAACTGCAGAGATTGTAGAGCATATCTGGACTTGACTCTAGATTCTCAATCTTCGGCTTTAGTCGAACTGCAGAGAGGTGTTGAACGGTTGGTTTCTAAGAATAGTGAGATGCCAAAATTAGTATTGCACGGCTATGAATGCACGTACTGTCGCTGCTGTGTAGGATCCAGGAGAGGGGCCATGAACCTAGTATAAGCGGATCTGCATCCGTTCAGACACTAGTGATGGTCCAGTTCATACTTCATAGTGTACTGTCAGATGTGGCCTACAGAGAGAGCCTGAGTGTCATGCAGGGGTCGACCACGGAGTAGATGAGCCGCAGGATATGAGCCATCAGTGTGTTGTGCATGTGAATCAAAAATAAAAACAGTAGTTATGGATTTACTCCCTCCGTTCCTAAATATAATTGGTATTATATCTTAACATAACCTGTGGACTGAAGATGGACGTTATATTCGGAAACATAGAAAGAACAATACAAAAATATCAGCTTACTATTTGGGTTGGGTGGTTTGTGAACGAAAGCAAATTAACATCTCGTAGGAGCACATCATGGAAATATGTTTTTTTACTAAATGATGCTTAAACTAACCTTTAGCTAATTATGGCCCTTCGAAAAACTTTCAGTCTCATACGAGGCCCTCAAAATGTCAGAAAACGCCATACACAGCTTATCCTGAGTTTGAGACACACATAAAACTTTCAAGTCATTTGGATTAAGATATGACGTTTTCATATCAACCGAGAAACTCCGAATACGTCAAGTGATATGACTTACCCTGAGATTGTCAGAACATCTAAGACTAAAAATCACCATATCAAATGGTTTATTCCGAATGAACTTTTCTTTTTTGCGTTTTCTGAATTAGGATACGCCAAAGTGTATGGCTTTTTCCGGTATTTCCAAAGTCTCTAAATTTATAGCGCCAAAACTCATGATGTTTTCGGAAGAGCCATATTTGGCTCATAGTTATTTGAAGGATCACAATTAGCTGAAGATTAGTGAAAGACCAGTTAGTAAAAAACATACCGGAAAAACCAAATTATGAGCACACGTGGTTGGTTGGTCTCTGAATCGTGAGATGCCAAAATTGGTATTGCACGGCTATGAATGCACGTACTGTGTGGGAGTCAGGAGAAGACCATGCATGAACCTGAGATGATCGGATCTACGTCCCTTCAGACGCTAGTGATGGTCGAGTTCATAATCATTTGTCGGACCGCCTGTACGGCGTACAGAGAGAGCCTCTGAGTCAAAGTCATGAGTCGACCAAGGAGCAGGTGTGCCGCAGGATAAGCCATTAGTGTGAGGGCCTACCGTCCAGCCTCGTGGGCCCCGCGTATGATGGTCCGTCCATATTTTAAGAAAAAACTTGGCAATAAATTTGATCAACAACATATGAATGTATACATTATTTATATATGGGTATACATTACAAAAAAGGATATTTGTGAATTCGTATTTAAAACAAGATTTCTCTGTGAATTACACGAACATTTAGCGTTTTTCTTTTCAGTATAGTACCAAGATTTTCATAAAGTCCTTTCAGTTGGTTGATAAAATTGAAAGTAGATTTTAATTAAATATGTGCTCATGTTGGATAAAATAAAGCTCATGATGCAACCAGACAAAGAGTTAATGAACCACATACATAGAAAAAATGCTAAACAAAGGAGAAAATAAAAGCACAACCCTAGATCTAAGACAATGTATTTTTTTGTTAAAAAATCATCCTCGTAATTAGTTCACCACCCCACCCTCACCACAACAAGAAACTTAAACTTCCTTCACTAGCACCGAGAGTGGGGGTACGACATGCACGATGACAAAGAAACAACATGCATGAAGGGGCGGAGGGCGAGCATGGATCTTTTAACGTAGCAATCCTGACTTTCGGTTGCTGACATGTGGACCTCACATGTCATGTATCCTTTGACGATAAAAAATTAATTTAATTGTTAACCAATTCAGTAAATTAAGATCGTAGCATGCTCTATATGTGTGTTTCTTATGATGGGGACACGCGGATCCCGTCTTCTTGGCATAGAGGAATTGGAATCTGGGACATGTATATGTGTGCTGAAAATCTAGTGTTGACTTCAACCGAACTTGGTAAATGTGTCACATTAGTTAGACCAGACTCCATTATAATTAACTTGTCCAAGGAGATCTACTTTTTGGGGGGAAATAAACAAGAATTTGACATGGGCACATGCATGGTACCGAATGCACATGTTCTGCCACCGTACACCCACAATATCCGGCTTCTTGGGCTCAGCGATTGGTCTTTAGCTCTATCGCACTTGGTCGACACATGGACAACATGGTCGACACATCAGACAAATAAGTCCAGCTAGAGTAGGTCCACGACTCATTGTTGAGAAATATCGGATATCTTAAAGGGTGTGCCAATAACTTTCATCAGTATCTTTACCTTCTTCACAAAGGGTGATTCTCTATATTTTACTGTTGGTACACATATACAAGATAACTATATATGTTGATCAGGTGAAAACAACACCCATTTTTAAAAATAGATATTGTCAAAATTTATATATTACCAAAAAAAGGGCCAAATCAGACATTGGAGAATGGAGATTTTATCACCGAGTGTTTGTGATTGGAAAGGGAGTGAAAATGTGCAGTATTTCCCTTGGTGAAAATCGAAATATAGACCCATGATGCTAACACTTGTTCCTATGTATCCTGTAAGTAGGAAAAGGTGGATAATTATTTCTTGACACCCATGTGTGGTTGACCATCTGAACATCTAAATCATTAGGTGACAGAAATTTGGTCAAAAAAGTGTGCCAGCCATGCTATCACATCTTACAAAGGTGAGATTCTACATGTCTGTTCATGCATGCATGGATCTGATAGACGTTGTATGCATCTCTAACCATGCATGAGGATAGAGGAGAAGGTTCAGCGCAACAGTTGAACAATCAAGCAGACCAGGCCCTACATCCAAACAAATAATCAAATCCAAGTTTCCCAACTGATCATGATGCCAGATTGCCAGTGTTCCACGTACGTACTACAGATTCATCATTATACATGGAACCCATGCATTATGCATATTTGGTGTAGTACCACATGATCGTGGCAAAAGAGTAATAACGGAGAGGGATAATCAAGTAATTCATCGAGCTTAACTATGTGTTTGAGTGAGTGCCTAGGGCTAGGCGCATCCGAAGACAAGCAACGATTGGTTGAAAACTCCTCGACGAAAATGGTTAAAAGGCTCATCCGAATAAAATCAAGCAAATGAATGTAGGCTCATATTAACATTTTCTTTTGAAACTTGTACACACATAGACACAGTACAATATCTTCAAGCCGACAATCAACACGCGTGCATGCATGCAAGGTGTCCTACAAATCAACCTCGTAGTAACATTTAGGTCGTGTCATTGCGCGGCGTCGACACGGTAGATGACGACGAAGCACGGGAGGATGGCCCTCGGGTTGGCCACGAAAAGCTCCTCCAGTGTCCCGTACGCGCTGCTCGCCGCGTCCACCTCGCCGGCCACCGAGTCGAACGGCCCCTCCTGCTCGCCACCGGCGTCCTGATCCCGCCGGACCTGCCCTGCGATCACCCGGCACACCAGCATGGCCCGCCACCCCGGCGCAGGCTTGCTCGCGTTCGCCCCGCAGTCGTGCGCGCGGCCGCTGCTCGCCGTGGTGCGCACGCCCAGCGGGTGCGTTCCCGCCCACGACGCGAACCCGTGCCGGATCGCCGCGCACACGCCGCACGCCTTCGCTCCCTCGGCGTCGTCAGCCACGGCGGATGAGCAGAGGGAGGCGGACCCGGCGGCGCCGAGCGCGCACGCGAGGCCGGCGGGGTGGAACCGGAGCAGCTCGTTGCCGTCCGCGGCCGCGCGGCTGGTGGTGTCTTCGCTGCCGGAGGAGGAGGTGGAGGGCGTGGCGGCGCGGCACCGGGCGCGGACAGCATCGCGGTAGGCCTCGAAGCGCGCGACAGTGCGCGGGCGGTTGTGCACCTTGAGGATGCGGTCGATCTGGCAGATGGGGCGGTCGCGCTTCTGCCAGCTCGACTTGAAGATGATCTCCACGATGTTGCGCCCCGAGTCCTCCGGCCCAAGCTCCGACACTGCACGCCATGGATCGAGCCATGGCGGGAAAACTTGATCAGTTTACTAATCACGCAAAAAAAAATTGTAGTAACAATTACAGCATTACACGTGCACGCATGTGCAAGGCATGATTATCAATCTCACTCACACCGACAGAGCAATCAAGGCAGTGAGAGATCTTGGAAAAGCTAGCATGCATGGATCATCGACAACTACTTAACTCGGCGTGTTAAGGCAATGGCGCTCTGTCCTGTGAGCCAGGACACTTTGATTGACCTCTAAACATATGAAAAGTATGTATACCGACAGTGCACCAGTACATCCAACATTCAACACATGACTCAGCTGCAACAGTGGCGACATTAAACGTGTTCACGAAACAAGATCACACTGCGTGCTGGTCCCGTGTGTATTGTACGTGTGTGTTCATGTATCCCTGTCAACGGGTACATGCATTTTTCTCTTCTCCAGTTCATGCGACCCCATTAATCTTGATTACAGGTTTTCTTCTGCAACAGTGTAATTAGCTGCTTGATCTGTACTGTGTGGTGTCAAGTGATTGTTTATTAGTCAGTAGTCATGTGCAGTATCCTACTCCTGCCTAAAAGATACCATCATTGATTAAACAGTAAGGAATTGTAGCCCACCTTTACGAAGTGCAAGCAAGATACAGATAGATACTCCCTCCGTTTAGGTGTATTGGGCCCCTAATGAAAAACTATTTGTTCAACTTTAGAGCTAGAATAAGGCCCCTTTCTCTAATTAATGCTCCTAATTAATTGATTTGTGGCCTTATCTCTCCCAAAAAATAAGTTCTCACCGCACCCATCCTCCTCTCTCTACTCTATGCATGCAATCTTTAAATCCGATTGACCAATGCATGCACGTTTTCTATCTCTCCTCTAATTAATGTAGCGATCTGATTGGAGGAAACATCACCCAATATATTTTTGCCTTGGTCGCGGTGATATTTCTTAGGGGCCCAATACACCTAAACGGAGGCCCCTAATTGGTTATTGCCATCGTACCAAATATTTAATCAGGTGTTAGTGCCTTAGTGGCGTAGAGATTTGTGCCGGAGACACGGTTGCTAGGTTCCTTGTAAACCACAAAAGACAAGGGGAAAAAGAGAAGAAAGGGGATGGGGGTTTAGCTTTGGTGAGCAGGCAGCATCTTCGCCTTCTTCTTGTCTCCTCTCACACACATGGCGAACAAGATCGAGTTTGTGGGGGAAATTGCTAAACTAATCCAACCACTAAAGCACTTGGTTAGCAGTAGACAAGTATTAGTGCTCATTTGATATGGCGATACCATGGGGATGCCATGGCGCCATCAGTTAACCATGATTAGCCCGTCATATTGACCAATCATAAACTAATTAGTACGGATCTCTAGACCTCTCTCTACTCTATAGTCTATACTCTATCGATCACTTGTACTTGATTTGATTTCCAACAGAAAATTAATCCTCAGTTCCTCACCACATGCATGCATACATGGTCGATCTTCGAGATTTTCCGAAATTGACATGTACGATCTCTTTGCAACTCACAATCCCTCAAAAAATATTTGCAAAGATTAAGCAACTCAAGCTGGTAGTTGGTGAGAGAGATGGATTATTGTCGCCGGAATTGGTAAGCACATACGTACCGGCGTGACGAATGGCCTGGTGCTGCTCCAAGCTGTCGGCCTTGGTGAACACCTCGCCGCACTGCGAGCAAGGGCACAGCTCCCTCGGCCGAGGGTACCTCCTGATCAATGGCAATCAATCATAGCACGATTTATGAGCGACTAGTGAGTGTCACGGATTAATCGACAAGCTAACTGATGAGCATCACGGGAGCAGACCTTGACACGGGCTCGACGTTGATGGCGCGGCACTCGTAGCAGCCGGAGAGGCCCCTCAGCGAGGAAGGGTGTCCGCCGCCGCCCGTGGACGAAGAAGAGGCGGCGCCCGCGCGGTGATGGCGCCGGGAGGAGCGGTTGAGCGCGGCGGTGTCGCGGTGGTCGACGGAGGCGGCGGAGGACGCGCCGTCCACGGCCACGTCGCGCATGGAGCAAAGCGAGGCGCTCCACGCGCCGGCGCCGCCCGCCCTCGTCAGTGCGGCGGGGTCATGCACGCGGGACGCCGCCGTGGCGCTCCGGCAGCTCAGCAGGCTCTTCAGCTGCTCCCACGAGGACGACGACGCCGCCGGCTTGACCGGCTTGGCGGCAGCTGCCGCAGCCTTCTTGGACTGCTGCCGGAGACGGTCTTTCTTGCTCGCGACGATCTTGGACGCCGAGGCGGGGCTCTTCTTGGACGCGGCGCGGCGGCTCGCGCTGCTGGCAGCAGGCGACGGTGGCGTCCTCATGGGCGCCGGGGAGAACGACTGCGACAGAGGCGATGGAGGCGGCTTCTTCTTGCGCTTGCTGTGGTGCTGCTGGCGCCGGCGGTCGGGGGTGTCGGTGGCGGTGGAGGCCGAGGAGGAGGAGGGCAGGAGGGGGCTGGAGAGCGCCATTAATGAAAAGGAGCTAGTAGGCGCTCTCCGTCCGTAGCGTTTGCGATTTAAGGAGGAGGCGAGAGCTGACCCGGTTTATATCAAGGCTCTGCTCTACCTCCTGTTGGACCCACCTACTAAAACGCTGAGCAACCATATGGAAGACCTTTAAAACAAAATCTTTTATAGCAATGTCTTATATTCTTCCATATCCGGCAATGTTTTATATTTTTAGCAATGTTTATCTTTCGACACAAAGGTTTGTTTTTTAGCACCACAATGGGATATTACGCCAAGTGGAAATCGAAAAGCAATTAAGAATTGTAAAAGGGTGATTTTATAAATGTGAAGCAGTTTGGATACTCTACCTAGAAAAATCTTGAAAAAATTGTTTCATAGTGAGATCGTGAAGGTGAGAAACTAATTAAGAAAGGTGCTACCATGCCTATCTAAGCTAGACAAATATATGTGTATTATTGATCCAATTAATAGTTGAATTCCTACGATTTGTTTTAGAAGTGTTTGAAGAGGTTCTTCATAGATATGGAAGATTTTTGTTCTAATATGTCAATAATCAAGGGTATGATGTATCCGCGATTACGACCTACCATTTTACTAATGTTTCTCATTCCACCAGCAAGATCATACATGGATAAATATACAATTAGCACTAATCAAATGAAACCAAATAATCATGGAACAATATCTGCGTAGAAAAAGTAGGAGTAAATAGCACTAACCAAGTCCGACATTTGGAAATTTAATGTTCCGATGCCTCTGGGACGGGTCGAGACATGCCTGATAAAAAAAATGGTAATATGTGTTTCCAGTGAATCAGGCTCGGTCGTATAAGGGGAAACACAATGCTTGGCGGGAGGCCTAAAGGAGAGGGCAGGTGGCGGCGCTTAACTCTCAGGAAACTACAAAAATTTGTGGCAATGTATTTATTTTCTTATTTAAATATATGTGTATGGCTTTTAGCACCACAATTGGCTATTATGAGAAGTGGAATCTTGCATGTATTAAGAAGTAAAGTTTAAAAAGATGATTTAAAAAATTAATTTCCATTATGCAGCTTGGATAACTCTGAAGAAAATTGTTTAGTAATTTGACCTAGAAGGCGAGAAACGAAAAGGAAATGTGTTACCTTGACCTATATAAGGTGAAAGTTACATGCGTATTATTGAGCCAATGGTTGAAACCCCATAAAAAATGTTAGATCGTTCTTCCCAGATGCGACAGGTTTTCGCCCTAATATGTTGACAATCGAAGGTACGATGTTACTCTTGACTACGATTTGCCAATTTACAAGCACACCGACGGACACGCCACAACAGACACGAACGCACACACATATGGATATCGATATAATTAAAACAAATTATCAGACGAAATGAATGAAAAATCATGGGACACGATTCGAGTAGAGAATTATCATTACGTCGCACGCGGACGAGTGTTTTTTTTTGTAAGAATGTACATGGAAATGAACTTGGATCTGAAAATGGAGAGGAGGGCATTACCAAATACAACCTGAGGTCCAGGGCAGCAGAGTGTGGGGTTTGCATTAACTGTGACCGACCTCTGGAGCACGGGACCATGCAGCGTAGCGTGAAATATCAAACGCCCCCAGCCGTTTAGCCAACTGTAGAGTGAGATGTACGGTAATATGATAACTAGATTATAAATTACAGTAGTGGTATATTAACTCTTTCTCCACGGAGTAGCTAAAAGAGGGCTTCTTATTTTTTGAAAGGTTGGGATCCTAAGGACGTTTTCTGCATAGGACACTTGATCCACTGAGTTGTATTTGTTAGTGATCTTTGCCAACAGATTCCTTTGCAATCTATTCTAAAAAAAAAAGGTCCACCTGATTCAACAAAGCCATCCGTCTTGGGTGCAAAAAAGAAGAAGCAATCTTCATCAAGTTATATCGATCACATACAAGTAACACGTCAATAAATAAAATTATCAGATTCAATTCATCCACCCTGGTGTGATCTCAGTGATTCCCCAAGATCGATCCAAATTATTGCTAGTGGATGTGGCTAGAGCTTTGACATGGAGCACCGTGTGTCGAGGACTGTGGAGTAGGCAGTAGTATATTAGAACTAAGCAATTTTCATCCTCATGTTTTTTACAGGTTCCTTGAGAGGAGTTGAGCTAATTCCCCAGCAGAGAAACAACATGGAGACCAGAGTTGCTAAGTAGAGTGTACTACTAAAACCAATATATAATATGCTAATCTCAGTTGCTTACCTGCCTCTACTCCAGTAGGTTAACTGCCCTAGTCCACACTTCATGCTTGTCCCTTTCTCTTAAATAAATTAACATCAACGCCGATTCATCGACGTGTCGCGTGTCCTTATTTAGCGATCTAACATTATTTCTCGGGGGAGAGGAATTTCGGTTTCTTGCCAACAACTAGGATTGGGGTGTTAACAGGGCACATGGAGGCAGATTGATACTGACATGGACATTCAAAATGGCACACTCGATAAAAGAAATATCCAGAAAATAGCATGCAACACACAATAAATCATAATCGAGCTACCATCTTCAACCAAAACAACCTAGTAGCATTTGAAATTTTGAATTACCAATAACTAGTCAACTACATGCGCCAACCTCACCTCTAACTAGTCAATGGATGTCAAAAGGGATAGGAACACTAGACATGTACTAGTGCTGAAGGTGTGACCATGCATGAGACCAAAGGTAGTGAGGCACATGAGAGTTGGGTTTCTTCTGACCAACCATGCATGCATGGCACCATGTGTGCGTGTGAGTGTGACCGTGCATTATTTTGGTTTCATGGAGAGCAGTGAAGAGGAATACATGTTAGGTGCGAGGCATCTCCAGGGATGTGCTAGCAGCTGGCCTGCATGGCTCCAAGCCTCCAACACATCCTCACAACAAAACCCAACCACAATGCTGGACCATGCCCCTCGGAAAGAGATCAAAACACACAGCAAGGGAGAAAGTGAAACATGGAATGGATCATCTGATCTGATCCATCTGCTGCTGCTAACCTCAAGTGCAATTGGGTTCGGGATCTGTGTACTTTCCATAGGAGAACAGGAACCAATTATTGGACTGTTGTTTTCAACAATGGGTGCTGCTGATGTAGCTGTTATGTGTGCCTGGCGATCTTGGTCAGTGCCTGACATGCTTGCGTTGCACGCACTGACCTGCTCGCCGAATGGCGTCACAGGTCTGTGAAATAACCTCATCCAATGTGTGTAAAAAGGTACACATATGTATGTGCAGGTGATCCACATGTTTGTGAGTTGTTCTGATGATCTGATCTCTCTCTGGAGTCCATTACATGTATATGCATGTACACCCATGTTCTTTCACATTGGACTACGGCTCAAAGGCAGGTCTGGCCAACTGCTCCTCTAAGGGCTGCGGTTTTCTTAACCAGAATATTTTCTGGTGATGCTGCCCAACATAACAGGTGCATTGCCAACTCTGAATACCATAGTCATAGTTTTACACAGAAGTCTGAACAAGGATGATACAAATGTGCCCCAAGGGCCTTGTCTAATTGCCAGGACTGAATGTACAAGTCAAATTCCAAACTCTGGCATGCAACTGCGTTGCTCTTACAATGTACTTATGCTAGCGTTAATACAACTGACACCGCAACGTCTAAGATCCTGTTTGTCCGTTCGTCGGGTTTGTCGAAGATGCCAGTGTCCAGAACTGGCCAAAACGAGCAGCATGGAAGCACTTAATCTAGTGAGAAGACATTTCCCCTTGTGTGTGTCATCATGTGAGGGCGAAGGAAGTCTATGCTTCCTCATCACTGTCATTTCCAAAGACTGAAGGAACTTTCGTGGTAATCTTCGGTTTCTTGCTGATGTGGCCAACAGGAGCCTATCCATTCATAGAAAGGAGTTCTCAGTTTAACAGATAGATTGGTCCACAAAATTCACAATTAAGGAGCGCAGGATAAACGCGTAGTAAATTTAACGATTTGGCGCTAGCATCAGTGCATGATAAACACACAGTGAATTTAACAGACGAGACATATGTCATATGTGGGATTAGTGAACAGGAGGCAAAAGTAAAATAAATTCATTGAAACCCAAAACATGAATGCCAGGCAGAAACCAAATTTTTACTCATGAGCTCATCTGCACGCTTCAGTTCAAGTAAACTTCCAAACAATCAATAAATTCTAAAAATAAATATAGAAGTGATTACAGTTGTGGTCTGCACAAAGAAGACCAGGATTACAAAGGTGACTATTTGAGCAACAGATTGTTTTTCTTCTTTGCACAGCACAAAATTTTATATCTTTGCATTTAATTTTTGATGTGACCGTATTATTTGCAACATGTGTATCTGGCATTCTTTTGGGAATTTTATACAGTAAAAAATATTGTTTCTGAAGCAGGAGCAGACAACCTAAAGCTCAGTTTCGAGTTATCGGAATGCAAGCAGAATAACCTTTACTTCCATGAAGTGTTATATGAGTTGAATTGTTGAAAAACAATGTCGTGTTGATGTAACAGACCTTGGAAGGGGCCATTTTGGAGAAGCCAAACTTCAACGTTCGACGCTGATCCTGATTGCCAGTGGCAGGCGAGTTCTTTGGCGTGACATGTTCTCCAGATATCTCTGGTTGTTCTTGCTTCTGTTGCTGCTGCTTTCTATGTGCATCTGCCCTGGAGTTTCAGGAAGGAAATTATTATAAGTTTAATAATGCATCCTCAGGAAAATCTAGCACTATCATCGTGTTTTTATTAATTTAAGATGAAGTATGGAATGTATACAATTGAGCAAATTTTGCCAGCTCCTTCTCTTCTCGCTGCTGCTCACGTTTCTGCCTGTCATCACGGTTGCTGTTGCCACTGCTTTGCATTTCTCTCATTTCCTTAAACCTCTGCACAACCAGAATAGGGTACACAAGGTTTCAATAATGATAGAGGTGCAGACACGGCATAAAATCAAAAAACGAAAATCAATGAGAGAGAAACTAAATGGACATAGTGTAGCAAATGCATTACCTTCCTATGATTATGATCGTATGAGCTCAGATGAGTCTCAAATTCATGTGCCAGCTTGTATTGCTTATTACAGAGACTGCAAAAGAACGTCTTCTGTATCTCCTTAACCTCACTGCGGATTTTCTGCTCACGTTCTGCTGTGACCTGGATTGTCATGATTTGCACCAAGAAGGGAAAAGAAACCACCAAATAAAAAGTGCACAGAATGCTCAAAATTCATGAGGGTTGATGCTAGCAACTCCATATCCAAATGGCACACTGCTTAGGTGCTATGTGGCACTGACAACTAGATATCGGTTTTCACAGCTGAAGCACCAACCCAGAAGAATGTTAAAAATATATATACAGAAATAAGCACTCAGTGTAGGGTTGCACACCTCACGCTTCTTCACATGTTCTTCAGTCTCCTCAAGTTCAACATTTAATCTCTTTCTTTGAACATTGTCCTCAGCTGTGAAGAAGTCATCCTGCTCTTGCTTTCCCACTCCTAATTTTGCATCCCTCATACCAGCTTTTATTGGCTCTAGTATACCTGAATCAGAATAAAGAAATCTATCACTAAGGTGCAGGAACTAGAATGCAATGTTGGTTATGGAGAAAGAACAAAATAATATCTTCTTCGAATATTTAGAAGAAAAGACGAGACGAGAATAAAAGAAAATGCTCAATAGTTCAGTTTATGAAGTACCAGATATACTATGATTACCTGAGTTGACGAACAAGCTACTGATGATTAATCATCTTCAGATTTTTTAGAGTAGAATAAAACTATAGAGTGTGTTGCACGATGGCGGCAGCATACTTATGTCCTTCAGAGCATTAAAGGAGTCACATACTAAATTCTAACTGGAACTTGCTACATCAAAGGTTATTTGTATTTGTCAACAACACTCATATTTACTCCAGGCGGCTCTCAAATAAGCCAGCCGACTTCTATGGCAGCAAAGTGGAATATTGCATTACGGAATGACAACCCCTTTCTGCGAATCCAAAACTGGTGATGCTTAGCTTGCCGGAATATGTCCTAGACAAGCTTTAAATTATTATAAAGGCCGCAACTCAGAAACCAAAATGGTCAGTTAAACAGCAAAGTCTGATATGTCTTCAGTTACTGTATCTACTAATATGTTAACTTGACTACTAATTGAATGCTGAGTTTTAATACAATGACAACACAATATGACACGACGACGATTAACCAGCAGTCCAGCACAAAAGCACATGTTCTTCTTATATGTCAGTGCAACAATGTGTAACAAACTAACAACTTCGCCAGTTGGTTGTCAGACACAAGCAGCCAAAAGTACTGACGCTATGCAGTGTGGGCGGCTGCATTGGTATGATAACCCTTTCTCAGAACCCAAAAGCTATTGAAGCCTAACTTTCATAAATGTGTCCTATACAATCTTAGAAATGCATCAAAACCAGAGCTAAGAACTAACATGGCTGTCGGTCAGCTAAAGAAAACCAGCACAATTGACAGTCATGTAGCTGCCACGTTAACAACACCCAACGCTACGTCGTCAGTTACGGTTTCTACTGATCATGTCATCTTGACTGCTAAATCAAAGGACGAGCTTGAATACAATACGTCAACGCCGACACAGATTCTAACCTCAACAATTGACCAGCACATAACGAGAGTTCCTTCTTCTATTACTAACAACTGAGCGAATTGCTAAGACACCTATGTAACCAACAGATTAACCAAGCCAAGCATGCCGATGCTCCGAGGAGCGTGCTATCCAGAAGAGAAAGAGAGAAAGGGTTAAGCAGACCTTGCTCGTTCTTCCCGAGGCCCTTGCCCTTCCACCCCATCTTCTGCAGCAACCTGAAGCCGACGTTGGAGGCGCCGAGCCGCGTGTCCACCGACGCCTGCTCCAGCCCCTCCGTGTCCAGGTTCTCCATCAGCCGGTGGCCCCTCGGCAGCCGGAACTCCTCATCGTCTTCGTCCAGACCGTCCTCCTCCGCCCCCTCTTCCCGCTGCCGCCGCCGCCCTCGTCGCGCTTCTCCTGAGCACAAAGCACCACGCGTCAGGTGGATCCGGGCACGAATCGGGCGAAGCAAAGCATCATCTAGGTAGGTCGTACTCACCATGGCCGCGAGGCGAGGCGAGGAGCGAGCGGCGCTAGGGTTTCGCCGGAGTCGTCGCCGACCAGCCGAGGAATCGGAGATTTGGATTTGGGTTCTCTCCTCTCGATGGGCTCGCTTACTAGTATCTTAAATGGGCCACGTCCCATCCAGGCCCAAAACGGTTCCGATTTGGTATCCAACCGGCCCGCATCTTAAACCCCTCCGACTGATTCTCTCTTCCTCTCCCAAACTCGAACCCTCCAATGGCGCCGCCGCCGCCGACGACGACGCCGACGCCGACGCCGGTGATACCGCGGGAGGCGTGGGAGGGCTGCAGCGTGCTGCTAGACATCAACGACGGCGACCGCCTCGCCTTCTTCCGCCTCACCCCCGGCGCGTCCGTCTCCTCCCTTCACTCCTTGCCCTGTTTTCTCTATAACCCTAGCTGGCTGGCGCTATCCGTCTGGTCGCGCTAACGTCTTGTTCTTGTGGCGCAGGACGGTGAAGATAGGGGACAAGAGCTGCTCGCTGCAGCCGCTCGTGGGCCGCCCCTTCGGCTCCCTCTTCCGCGTCGGGCCCTCCGGCCTCGTCCCCTGCGCCGCCGAGCCGCCATTTCAAGGCAAGGATACTAGCGTTTTCTTTCGATTCATGTGCATTGAAACATGTCTTACTACTGTATTTGATTTTAGTAACAATGGCTTGCATTGGTCTATATAGATGGTAATACACAAGATGGCGCGAATGGCCAAGCGCAGGTTGAGACCAGGGACAATAGGTCCCTGGTCGACAATAACACAGCGCAGACGCTGTCGAGCGAGGACATTGAGGCCATGAAGAGGTGAGGGCTCAATCCTCTTTTTATGCGTAGGCTGTTCTTGTGGTGTTCTACTACGTTTTAATGAGTTTTCCACATGGTACGATTTGAATAGGGAGGGTGCGAGCGGCGACACGATCGTGGAAGCTTTGATAGCAAACAGCTCCACGTTTGGAAACAAGACGGTGTTTTCGCAAGTCAGTATGACTTGTTGTTTAGTTGATTCCTTACTGTTTTGAAGGACACTAAGGGACTGATTTAGTTCAAACATTTTGATCGCAGGAGAAATACAAACTGAAGAAACAGAAGAAATATGCTCCCAAAGTGCTTCTGCGACGCCCCTCTACCCGAAGGTATCCCTTGTCTCTTCATTCGCAGTAGGAAAATATGACATGTTGTTTGAAAGCGATACCATCAAATTTGTGGGCATTGTCTGAGTATAACTAGCGCAAAGGAAACAATATTTACTAGTTCCCTTCTCATTTTAATACAAAGATAGATCTTCTGATTCGTCCGTTGAAGTGTATCTCTGGTCCAAACTAGTGTTCCAGTATCTTAAAACACCTTATGAACTGACGTTTGAAGACTGGTAGAGTACGAATGTAGTACGAACAGTAGGAAAAGAGTCGTTGCTTTATATATAACTACTCCCTCCATTCCAAAATTAAATGACAGACATTTGTCTAGAAAGGGATTTATCTAGACACTAAACAAGTATAGATACATCCGTATTTGGATAAATTCAAGTCAATTAATTTGGAACGGAGGGAGTACACTTCAACAATTGATAAGGGCTGTTGCTTGCTAGTTCCACGCACTACCACCATCTCTCTATGTTGTCAGGGTAGCCTGTTGTTGCTAAACTTACATAGCCTAACTGACCTTAGGTCACATCAACTTCTACCGGGAAGTTTGTTACAACTTACAACTTACAAATTCAACGTGTTTAAGTGCACGTCTCTTCTGTGTATCTTTCATTAGAGGCAGCAACAGAATTATTATATATCTTATCATCAGTAAAGTCATCAGTACAACCCTTTGTATGCTTTTTTATCCAAGATGACACAAACCATCATGAAAATCACTATATAAAGTGGGTAGAAATGGAAAACAGGAAAAATAAACAAAATATTTGTAAACGTGAGGGCCACTGCTCTCGTCTTAAGTACTCGTGTACTCCTTATTTATATGAAATAAACAAAATATTAACTTATTTTCCTTATTTATATGGAAAACAGGAAAAATAAACAAAATATTTGTAAACGTTAGGGTTACATGAAATAACTTGTGGCCACATAAAAGTCACAGTGCATATTAACTTGTTAAGCCGATCAGATGGGGGTGGGAGAGTTGTAGTTTCTCTAACAGAACATGTCGCTTTTTGCAGCATTTGGTTTGAAGGCTTACCCAACTGAATTTAACTTATTTATTAGAAAGCTGGCATTCTATTGAGATAATTCTTTTGCAACTTGTACTTCCGAAGTGCGTGACACTTGAAAAATTTATTGCTCTTTTTATGGAGTTCATTAAACATAGCCTATAATATCTAGAAGGTGTGCAAACTTATCTAATAATTTTGTTCCATTTGTACTGCAGCATTTGCGAGACATATTTCAAGAAGTACCCTGCTCGAATAGGGTAAACTATTTCCCTTCCATTACTAGCTAGCGCCAATCCATTATTTCCTTGTCATCATTTTATTAATTTTATTATTTTGTTGATTAGATAGCGCCAAGTGCGTAGCTATATGACTTAGTTTACTTTATGCTCTCTTTTGTGTTTCCCAGGTTTATGCGAGTTGATACACTCTCTCTCTTGTTGTCTATGTCCAATGTTGGTGCATATTCAGACGTGCTTGTGGTTGACATGGTTGGAGGTTTAGTTGTTGGGTCTGTAGCCGAACGCTTAGGAGGTAAATTATGCCTTTCCTCTGTGTTACTAGGCAATACTTTGTATTAAATTAAGCTATCTAGTAGAATTGAATTTAGTTGTATCATTGTATGGAGATTGTGATCCATTTATCTGTATCAAAATACACTATTTCAACCTAGCTGTTTGTTAACAACTTGTGCTGATTTCAGCGGGAAGTTGCTATTTATCAGTTTTTCACTTGGTATATGCTATAAAAATTGGTATGGCATGTAAATACTAATTCTCACAAGTTCCGCTACTTGTATCCATGAAAGTGCAATCGACATCTGCTAAATATGAAAGCTATAAGCACCTAACAGTGCCATCTTGAGGTGTTTAATGTAGACCTGATTTTTTGTGTGTTTTTGCATCACAACTTAATGCATACATTAGTTACAATTATTAACCATCTCTGTTATTTATTATAGGTACAGGATATGTTTGTAACACATATCTTGGATCAGCGCCCAGCATCATAGACATTATAAGAATGTATAATTTGAGTAGCGACATGACCAGCAGGTAAATCCTTTTTTAGGACTATACGAGTTCACATTTAAGAAGATAATGTTAGGAATAAGCAACTTGTATTCCACGGGGCCCAAAGCCCTACATGTAGAGGTGTCAATATGCAGGAAACCCCCTATCTAATAGGGAAACTATAATATACAATTATCCCTCTAACAGATAATTGGTTAGAGAACCTTTGGAATACATGCATTAATTTGAAATGCTACATTTTACATTTGATTTAGCTATAAGAGCATGCTGAGCAAGCTCTAAATTCTAAAATAGGACATTTTACTAAGTGTGTAGATTCTGCGCAGATTCTTTTACTAGCTGGATTGTTGGAAAAAATACATTATTTGGAATATCAGAAATTATGCTGTACCATCTTTTTGTACTATCTCAATTGAAATTTGAGCATGTGTCAATTATTAATTTATCACAATGCAAATAGAATTGTATGAAGTAGTTTTGATCACAATTGAAGTAGAAAGTGTCCAGTACGTCACTCCATCTGTGTTATGCTTAAGAGTTGAATTCGTCATTCAGGATTTTACAGGCACGACTTAGCGACCTCTGTGCCACTCAAAATTCTGGCAATGCCCCTTCTGCTCTCAGTGATAGCATTCAACGGGAGGTGGCTGAACCTGGTGCAGTACCAGATGAGAGTACTCTGGCACAACCAGTTGATACAGCAGTGTCCGAAGGGAATGCGCAGTCCACGGCAGCACAGCCAATTGATATAGAGGTTGCTGAGCCTGCAGTGGATGAGCAGCTTAATCGAGGTGAGATTCTTTGTCAGGAAACAATTGATAAGCTAATCTGAAGAACTTTCCATAAATGTACAATTTCTGATCTCCTCATGCTATGTTGATCTGTAGATTGCATAGGACGTAATGGCACTTCAATAGCTCCCAAATCACTTAGAGCAGGACAAGCACCATCACCAGAGAGGATGGAATATTGGAAAGAACATGGGTTTAGCAGGTAGCGTAATATGTAGAAGACAACTCTAGTAAGCAACTAGATATTCCATTAACATATGGGGTTTTATGCTTATGCAGTTTGATTGTTGCTGCTCCTGGGCATGAGGTAGAAAGTTTGGTTGCTGATTTGCTTCCACTGTTGTCTTATTCGGCTCCTTTTGCTATCTACCACCAACATCTTCAGGTAAATCATTCTTTACACTGCTAAAACATGCCAGTTATTCCTTTTATTTAACACGGCAAAATGCATGTCATTTTGTATTAAAAGAGGAACGCTAAGAAGGCCCCAAAAAGTTACAAAGACTCACAAGATCCAAAGAAACCATAGACCAACTAAAATAACCAAAACTGAACTGGCCTACAAAAGCAGAATGCCTAAACTAAACTAAGCAAGCTGAGGTCTGGAGGTTTTGAATGATTCTGTAGCCTCCTCAAAGCCTTGGCATCAGTAGTTGCGATGTCATTTGCGAGATTCTGGCAGTTTAGACGTGCCCGATGGAACACCAAATATGCCAGTGTGAGGGTTATGAGCGAGTGCAGCCCTTTTGCCTTGGCTCCCATGTGCAGCAGCTGTGTCCAGACACCCGAGAAGCTTGTCGTAGGGCTGGGAGACATTAGTGCGAGTACATTAGCTAGCTTAGATTAAAGTTTCCTATAGACAAATCATGTTCCCATCCTGTAAGCATTAGCTTATATTTAGTACATTGACATTGAATTTATTCATCCTTATTTCTGTTTTCCCCTCTGTAAAATGTTGTTTTTCTGTGTTACTTATCTTCAAGTATCTGCATGCAGCCTCTCGCGACATGCATGCATAGCTTGCAAGTATCAAAAATGGCTATTGGGTTACAGATTATTGAACCATGGCTTCGAGAATATCAGGTCAGTACATTAGCAGTTTCTACTTTTGAGTTTTGGCTATATATTCTCTGTATCTGCTTGGACTTGTCTGATTAACTTCCATAAATTTGGAATGCGCTGTAATTTATTCTTACCTCCCTTGTCTTGATGCAGGTCCTTCCGTCGCGCACCCACCCACACATGCAGATGAATGCATTCGGTGGTTATATTTTGAGTGGCATCCGGACACATAGCCCTGGCCCGTGCAACGGGGAATAAGCGCCGGTGCTTATCAATAAGACGCGCTCCTGTCCAGTAGGGAAAAAAAAAGGAGCGCCTCATCCCCACGATTTTGTGGACCAGAGAACGATGTGATTGTGATGAATAGCAAGCGCGCGCGAAGGACCAAGTAAGCAATTGCTACTTGGTATCCTTAAGTTGTATAACTATTTGTTGTCATATGTAACCCACAAAATCATATTTTGTTTGCCTTGGTAAATGATGTGCACAATAGTAGGCTTTTTACAGGGGATATCGCTACGGCTGTGTTGCTTCGGTATGTGTGTTTCGTTTGAGTGTATGCTTTGTAGTGCTTGCTCTGCAAGAGTCATATTGCCGCCATGCATCGTGGGCGCTAATTTTTTACCAGAGTGCCTTTCCTCTCTTTTCTACTGGCTGCTTTTTTTCAATAGTACGCCAGTGGACGTACCACAGTTGTATACAGTACCGAAGTTCAGTGACAATTGTATTCTTGTCATGAAACACAACGAGCTGAGAAACACCAAGCATGAAAAGACTATAACCTACCCTAACACACTTTTTTCTATGACTGAAAGTGCCACATTCGCCTAGCATAGACACAGAAGAATGGTCGCACCGCTTGCCACGGGCCTTGAATCAGTGCTGGGTCCAAGTGGCGTTTTAACTCTTGTTGTTATTGCTGATACGTGGATGAATATGCATGTCTGTTTCAAATTATCTGTTTTTGGTGCTTTGATAGGATTTACATAGAAGAGGAAAGATGGCACCGCCATGTATGCATATACTAGTTCCCTCCAGCCGCAAAAGAAACTAGACATGTAATTTCTTCCAGACAAGAAGTAGATCGCTCACGGTTCATCAGTTGAGCAAAAGCACAGATGTGATTTTCACTGGAGTCGTCCAGCCACCATATGCATCACGGTTCTTCCATTCAGTTGTAAGCCACTCCAGCGCAAACTTGGGTTCCTGCCTGGCTGCCTTCCCGGACGTGGATGGTGTAGCTGGATAGAAGCTGAACGATTGTGAACGGTGGGGGCAGGGGAAAGACGTACAGCATGATGGGGTTCATTGAATCTAAGGGCTCGTTCGCCATCCATAATTTCATTTCATTTTGCCAAAATGAAACAAATAAAATGAATTCCAGAGAAATAAGCATTAGGGACATGAATTGACTTGACATAGCATAGGCACTCGAATTCCAATTGAAATGACATTTCAATTTCATAACAGCCAAACACGTTTCGGTATGGAATCTGAAATAATTCCATAAAAATGATGGTGCCAAACGAGACATATTTCAAGAAGTTACCTTCTCGAGGTTATACTTGTAGATGTCCAGTGATGTAAGTGTGGACTTCACATAGCAGTTGGCAGCGATCGATTGGAACCCTTGGGCACTTACACACAGGTTCCTGCGGTAACCGACGAAGATTGTTCGGGTTGCCCATCAAAATGACGACCCACGGCTGTCCAGCACACTCCAGCAAAAAGCAGTGGTTGGAATGCCCAGTCCCAAGAAGATCGGCAAACCGATTGAGTGATGTTCTGGTACGAGAACAACTTAACAGCCATCAATATCAATGCGAACTGTTCCAACATCTTTACTATTAAAGCAGAGAGCGTGGTGCCTGGTGTCACACTTCTCAGTATTTGCAAAGAAAATGCCACCGCCGTTGATTTTCTCCCTTGATAACGTACACACAACAACTAATTAACACGGCGCATATCCCTCAAAAAAAAAAAGAACAGCACATGCACGTAACAAACACGATCCAACTCAACTAACTCAATTATCCATCTAAAGTAATTTTTAACACGCAACGGATTGGGCCACGGAAATGAAGCAGTCTTTCACGGACGCGTCTCCTTTGGGAGCAGCTCAAAAGGTCGCAGCACAAAAAACTTCGCCGCCCAGCGCCTCGCGAGTTGACGCCGGCCTCCCCGTCGCCACCGCGCTATTCACTGCCTAGCATATGGCCACGGGCCCGCGGCCTCCGCCCCGTTCCCCGCTTGTCGCTGCCGCCCTCTTCGCCATCGAGTGTATGCCCGGCTGCCCGCGCCCGCCTTCCGCGGCTTCAAGCACGTCGCCACCCGTCGCTCGTCGGCACGCCCTTTTGACGAGCACACCTTACCGGAGCGGCGCCTGCCGAGCAAGATGTCCGATCCGACAATGGAACAACGTCTCGACGGAAAGGCCGGTAGATCTTGCTGCATGAGCAGGTAGGGTGCTGGTCGAGCAACGAGGTGATGCAAGCTTTTAATTTTTTTGTCTGAACTTTCCTAATTAGCATTAACAACTCATGCCCGTATGAAACGGTGGCCCAATAGCATGAGATGTGATTATGTTGCTATCCTGAAGGAAGCTGATTTCTTTCATGGAGTCGATACTACCTACGAAGCACCCATACGGCGATACGGATACGGCGATACGGAGACGGCGATACGGAATACGGCGATTTCTAAAAACAGCAATACGGCGATACGTCGAGTATATGTGTAAAAATAATAAAATCAGCAGTCAATCACTCCCTGTCCAGCAAATCAGCAAGCAAATTAGCAGGCAAATCAGCAGTCGCTCCCTGTCCCTGGCCAACAAATCAGTAGGCAGCAGCTCGGAGGGCAGCAGGCCAGCAGCAACTCAGCAGTCAGCAGTTCAGCACGCAAGCAAGCAGGCATCACTTAGCACGCAAGCAAGCAGCAGGCCAGCAGCAACAGGCGGCAACGGAACAAGAAGGGCGGTAGCCGTACCTTGCTGCTGGCGACGAGAGGCAGCGGAGGCGACTCCAGGTGGCGGGGAAGGGCGAATCCAGGCGGAGGCGACGCAATTCCGGTTGGCGGCGGCGCGATTCTGGCCGGCGGGGCGCGAATCCGGCCGGCGGGGGCGCGAGTCCAGGTGGAGGCAACTCCACGCGGCGGGCTCGTTCGGGCTCTCCCGTGTCGCTAGACGAATCGGAGGAGTATCGGAGGAGTATCAGGTTTATTTTCCTTTTTTTAATTCGGAAAAAGGGGACACGCGGGCGATACGAGTATCGGAGGAGTATTGGCGTATCGGAGTATCGCACAAGTTTTATACTGCGATACAAAGATTTTTGAAGTATCGGTGCTTCGTAGGATACTACTATGCACAAAGGTGCTGGCTTATTTGCCCATTCGGTTCTGAATGGTTGTGCCATTTTACACTTGGTCGTTTTGATTGAATAGTCATGCTCAGTTATGTCATTGATGTATTTTGATGAATTCTTAACAAGGGCATGGTTATATTACAGCAAAATTATGAATAGTTTTTTTTTGGCTTAGTACTGATATCACCTGTAATATCCATATTTAAGTGATGTCCAACGATGCATCTCTGCTATAATCGATCCTGCCCAAATTAACATGTTCTCTTAAGACCCTTCGCAAGCACGTGAGTGTTAGTTTGATTGCAGGAACAAGAATCACTGTGTTTGTATGATTTAACAATAAATAGGATGCCATGAGGGAGTGGGACACAGACACTTGTGCTAACTCTTTAGCCTCTTTTTCCCCTTTAGTACAAGTGTTTTGCCGCATAAATGCAAAGAATGAGTATTGTTCATATCTGGTGGGTATTGTTTCAGCATGAAGTTTAAGGGAGGGGACATATTGAGGTGTATGCCAAGTATGAACTCTGGACCCCATGTGTACTCATTATGTGATGTAATTAGATCTCTATTTTTTCCAAATGGTTATGCAGATCTGATCTGCTATGGTGGGCATGCATGGCGACTGGCATCAAAGATGGATAGGTACTCTACTTGACTTACTGACTATCTATTTCTTATCTGGATTTTTTCATTTCAAAATTGCTTATATATCTGAAAAGACACAAGAATCAACATATATTTGGTTTGTTATATCTACCCTTTTTTTCTTGAGTGAGTGCTAAATTGCTTGAAAATTTTACTCGATTTTGTTACTCCGCTACAAAAAAAGAAGGGTGCAATGATAACTATCGGCGAAGGAGATGGCATCCGCGATCGACATGCATACAACCACACATACAGTGGACACCTTAAGTCCAGCATGTGAGCAGACTGGAGCTAAGTAAATAAATAAATCCGCTTACTTTGAGTCACGGTGCTGCCGCAAGGGCGTTCACGACGGTGTCACGGTGCCGCCGGCTGCTTCGATGGGGATCCTCTCCAGCGGCATCATGCTCCAAGGCGGGAGTTTGGTGGCAGGATTGGTGGGCCACCCTCGCCGGCGAGGTTGATGCCACTGATATGAAAAAACATGCAAACATGAATCAGATACTCCGTTCGATCCATTTGCACTACTATGATAATTAATATGGATCAGAGGGTGCTCCTAGGTTATTTTTTTAGTGTAAACTATTTTTTGTTAAAGTATTTCTCGTGTTAAACTAAAGTCATGTGAAGACCTTAACGATGTATTAATGTGTTAATGGTTAACCAGGCAACAAAATTATTGTTATTTGGTAATACAGTAATAGGAACAAATAGGGTGCCTTCTTGTCTTCTTAATATTTGAAGGTGAATTAGTACTCTACATAGAAGAAGAGTCAAGCCATATGAGAAAAGTAGAAAAACTAATATTTGATTATTGATTTTGATGTTATAATCATAAAGTGATTTATTGTTCCGTAGCAACGTACGGGTATTCAGCTAGTATACTTAACAGCGCTTTATTTTGATGTGAGACAACTCAAGGAAAATGTACCATCTCCATTTATCTTCCTGTGAAGTGCCAAGCTGGAAGATGCATCATGTGAAGTGTTTTCTACTACTACAGTACTTGTCGTTTTATTGGAGTCCGTTCGTTTCACCGCCTATATATATGTACATAAGATATATCACAAAGTTCAGTTCACCGGCCGCTCAGTGTGCCCGCGAGCTGAGCAAAATCGAGGACGAGCGTGAGGACCAACCATGAACACACTGAGAGATTTCTTCGGTTTCTTCCTGGGAGCAGCGATCACGGCAGCCATTGGCGTGCTGCTGCTGCTTCCGCCCTCTCCGTGCTGCATAGACCAGAGGCCGGCGTTGCAACCTGCAAACCCCAACACGAAGACGCTCCAGAATGCGGTATGTTAGATTTCAATCTTTTTCTCCTGATCGATCTGGCACCACTTTACCTTTCGTGAACAAATGCATTGGCGCCTGGATCGCATGTACGTAGGCAGCGAATGGAGGTAGAGATGACAAGCTCGCGGAGCTGCTTCGGAGCGTGGCATCGGAGGACAACACCGTCATAATGGCCTTCACCAACGAGGCATGGACGGCGCCCGGCTCGCTCGTGGACACATTCCTCGAGAGCTTGCGCGTGGGAGTGAAGACGCAGCCGCTGCTGAAGCAGCTGGTCCTGGTCGCCGTCGACGACAAGGCGTTCGAGCGGTGCCACCACGTGCACCCGCTCTGCTACTCCCTCGCCACCGCCGCCGGCGTCAACGAGAACTTCACGGCGGCGCAGTCGTTCCTGAGCAAGGACTACGTGGAGATGGTGTGGGTGCGGAACGAGTTCATGGGGCGCGTCGTGACGCGGGCCACAACGTGGTGTTCACGGACGTGGACATCATATGGCTCCGGAACCCGCTGCTGCGCGTACCCGTCGGCGCCGACATCGCCGTATCCTCCGACTGGTTCCGCGGCAAGGGCGAGACCCCGTACGACCTGAACAAGCTGGCCAACACCGGGTTCGTGCACGTGAAGCCGGGCGCGCGGACGCTGGCCTTCTTCCGGGGCTGGTTTGAGGCCAGGAGGCTGTGCCCGAATTGCCACGACCAGCCCGTGTTCGACATGGTGAAGAACGAGCTGGCTGAGCGGCACCGCCTCACGGTGCAGTTCGTGGACACCGTCTACCTCGGCAGCCAGTGCGAGCCGAAGATGGACTTCCGCAACTTGTGCACGTTCCACGCAAACTGCATCATCGGCCTGGAAACAAGAGGTCGAGGCTCGTCCAGGTACTCGACGAGTGGAAGAAGTTCAAGGCCAAGGCGGAGCTGCTCGGCAGCAACACCACCGTGTGCACGTCAACTGAAGATCGATTTTCCCTTGGGTCGCGGTGACTCTTTCTTTTTTTACTTGTACTCCGTAGAATAAACCGCAGCTTGGTCCAGATGGAACATGTGTGTTCGGAGTATGCATCTACTATAATTTAGGACTCCCTCCATTTTCTAAATATAAGTGTTTTAGTCTTTTTCTAAATTCGTATCTACATGGATCTATACATGTTTTAGCGTGTATTTTCACTTATTTCAGTTTGTCACTCTAGAATACAACAGGATTTGCGGCTCAGCGGCTGTAAGAGCATTTCTAACAGAACCCTTAAAACTCGGAACCTTAAAACAAGTTTACAGTTCGCAAACGTTGCGTTTTTTGGCTCAAAACGAGCCGCGCTATAGCAGAAACCATAAACAGAACCGTAAAAAGGAATATTCCCGAATATTCCTCTGTTTTTTTCTTCTACTTTTTCCCCATCTTCTTCCTCCCGTGCACATGGATCGATCGATTGATTGGAGTAGCAGCCCACGAGGAGCAGCAGCCCGCAAGGACCAGTACAGCATGGATGGACAACGCGGTCCTCCCGGGCGCCGCCTGTCGGCACCTCCATCACTCCTCGCGGCCGCCGCCCCCGCGGTTGCTCCTCACGGCCGCCGCCATCGATGCTGCTCCTCGGCGGACGCCGCCGCCACTGCTCCTCCCGGCCGCTGCTGGCGGCCGCCGCCGCTGCTCCTTGCGGGCTGCTGCTCCTCGTGGCCGTCGCCGCTGCTCCTCCCGGCCGCCGTCGCTGCTCCTTCCGGCCGCCGCCGCCGTCGGGCAGGCGTAGAGGCCCTGGGGCAGGCACGTTTTGCCAGTTTCGCTGATTCCGGCGGTCCTCCGTCGGATTCCGGTGAGTTCCCTGGTGGAAGTTCACCGGCGCGTCCTGAATATTCCCTCTCGCCAACTGTTTTTCCAATATACGGGGGCCCTTCAGTTTGGTCGTGAAAACTTGATGTTAACGGTTCCGCGGGGCGAATTCCCAGTCACCCTCAAAATATTTTACGGGTCGACAACTTTTAAGGGTTATGCTGTCTCCGTTTTTAAGGTTTCAACTGTATTTGACGGTTATTTTAATGTTTCGTGTCTTTTGAGGGCTCTGTTAGAGATGCTCATCCTTGGATTCATGTCGTCCCCGAAGGAAGCAACAGCATATGTTGGTGCCGAGGGAGCAACGGGATGACGTAATTGAGCACGTAGCGTTGAGTGGGCCGGGCATGAGCAAAGCATGTAGTGGCAGGGAGCACGGCCAAGGTATGACGACGCGAGATGGTGAAAGAAGTGTTCCACCGCGCCGCTCCTTCACCTCCACGGTATATATGTCCTTCCACCACACCTTGCAAGTGCACCCGATTGCAAGCTTGCTTTGCTCCCCATATATCCTTTTATGTGTAGTAGAGTCAATTGCAGTTTCTACCAGGCTCGTGACACTTCGTTGCGCAAACCACCACTTCTACAAAAAAAAATTGCAGTCTCCACCAGGTTGACATCTAATCCTGTTTAACTCAGCCTAAATAGCCCATTGACACCAACAACACACTATGTGGGCATTAAAAAATCACACGGTGCAGCTTTATATGGAATATTGAGCAGACAAAAAACTTTAAATTTTTAATTAATTGACCAACACTTTGTGGGTATCCATCATTGGCGATGATTTGGCCGGCCGCCGTCCAGGCCGGGGAGGAGGAGATTGTCGAGTCGGTCACGACCACAGTTCACGGGAGAGGGGAAAGGGAGCAGCTCGGGGATGGAGGAGATGGTCCAGTTGGTCACTGGTGTCAACGTGGGACCCAACCGTCAGTTTAGCTGTCAATGGGTTATTTAGTCTGGGTTGCAACAGATTAGACGTGAACCTAGTGGAGACTGCAAAAATTCTGTAAAAGTGGTGGTTTGCGCAACGAAGTGGCATGAGCCTGGCGGGAAGTGCAATTCCCATCCGCAGTATATCTCCTGTTGTCATCTTCTGCTTTCCTCGCTAGTGGTGTGTGTTACATTGTTCTTGAAAGAGACAGAGAAATATGCAACAGAGGGATGGATATGATAATACATGTCCACCCTGGTAAGAGGTTAGAGTATCCTCAATTATTCACATGTTACAAAATAGAGGCCGAAAGAAACTGGGCCCATCGCTTCCTACATTACGTTACGTAGCACGCGACCGCGAGCCGAAACAACTCAACAAGAGTTCCGCCGTCCACCGTCCACCGGAACCCTACGTTCCGCCGCCGCCGCCAGCAACAACCCCGAAGGACGCGATGGCGCTGCGCTCTCTGGCGAGGAAGGTGCCGGCCCTTGCCCTCAGGTCGCCGGCCACGGGCCCGGCCGTCCGCGCGCTCCCGCCGGCCGCTGCTTCTCGCCGACTCCTCTCCTACCGTACGCAGACGGACGAGTTCATGGACCTGCTGGAGGAGTACCGACGGGAGCTCGCCATCGCCTCAGCCTGCAGGGACGCCGAGTTCAGGTACACCGTTTGTTTACCCAGCCAGACCCCCTAGTTCCATCCCCCAGCCGCCGCTCGTCTGCTTCCCCTGCTGACCCTTTCTGCCCTGCAGGCGTTACATGGAGCAGTGCAAGATCTTCATGGGGGAGCTCCAGAAGGCGCAGAAGGTCTGCGACGTGGTACTCGTTTCCTGCCCGGTCGTGTTGCTCGCTGTCTGGGTAGCAACTCATTAGTGTAGTAGGTTTGTCAAGGGAGGTCCTCACAATGTGTAAATCGGTGCTGGTTTTCGTTGGGTAGGTTTGTAACTCTGGTACTTGGAAGGTTCAGCCTCGTCTTAATGTTCTTCTGGTAACGTCAGTAGCTCGTCTTAAACATCTTGTATGCCCTATCATGATCCAACTCTGCCGAGGCAAAGAACTTATGGTTTATGCTTGTTTTTAAGAGGGTTTCCTGTGGCCATTGCACTTATGATGGTCACATAGGTTTTTAAGATGGTTGACATGTTTTATGCCTAGCATTCTTCTCCGAAATCTGGAGATTAATGGGTGTCTGTCTATACAATCTGCATAATTTCTCACTGTCTGTGTGATAAATCTGATGTGTCTGTGAAACCTATCTATCATGTCTCCGAAACATACCCTATTTTCTCACTGTCTCTTAAACCTATCATGTCTTGCAGAAGTTGTGTGTACCTAATTGATAAATCTGATATACTGATGGAAAAACCATGGTTGTGATTTGAATAATATATATGTTTTCTCTATCATAGATTTCTATGAGTTCGTTACTTGTGCACTTTATTGCACTGTATACATGCTGGAGTAGTTCGACATATATAATGCACAATTTCTGTAATAATAAAATTTTGAAGAACTGAAAGGATGAGCAAGACACGTTTTCTCTGTTCAAAGTGATTAGTCTATATTTATTTTTGGTTTGCGTTGATTGTGATGTATTTGTCTTATTCACGTTGTTCAACTTCTGATAGACGGTTTTGGTACAAACATATCACTCTCAAAAAATTTGATGCATTTTTCTATGGAGATGTTGTTTTTCGGTTAATTATGATGGATGAGAGCCCAGGTCTTTTTTCTTCATACTGTGTTCGCTTTCTGATTTCCTCTTGTTCTGCAGTTAAGGATTTTGTAGCTGAACTTATTTTGTTGAATTCTAGTTTCAAAACCAGAACTTATGAGAGAGATCTGTTATGCTCAGTCAAAAGTGCCAAGTGTGTTGGGTTATACGTTCTTTTTATATTACAGATGATTTCTTAATCGCCCTGGGTGTACTAGTTTCTACATACATGCTTATAACCGTGAACTTCTGATTGATTAATATCACTTAATTTTCTTTAGAAGCTGTTAGTCCTTGTTATGTCCTTTCACCCAATATCGTGTCCTTGTGATGGATTTATCGTTGTGAAACTTGTACATATTCTTTAGTCTGTAATTTCTTGAGGCAATAGTTCCAGATGTTCGTATCGCATACCATCTGTGTACTGTATGAAGTGCATGGTTCTGTAGACCATGTGTAAATGGTCATTCCAGTAGTGTAATTGGTCTGTTAAGTCTTGGCAAGGCAGGGCAGGGAGGAGTCAAATGCACGCCTGCAACAGCAGCTGCAGCTTCCCTAGGCTTTCTTCTACTCTATCACTGGGTAAGGCAAGATTGGTACTACAAGGTAAACATCTTGTATGTCCTATCATGATCCAACGCTGCTAAGGCAAAGAGCTTATGGTTCATACTTGTCTGTAGCATCCGGAACTGTTGGTTCAATTCTATGTGCATACACTAGTTGAGTGAAAGAGATTAGCTGTGTTATATTGATGTAGTGCAACCTGCCCTAAGCAACCTAACACTCCACAAGTCACCATGGACATCAAAGGTGAACTCCTTCCTCTATGTGAACCTCGATATGACACTTTGGAATGGTATACTACTTAACCATTGTCCCTTTGTATTGCTAGTGATGACGGGTACAAGTCCACGGGAAGATGGCCAAGGCGCAAGAGGAATGAGGGACGACAAGACGGTGGCTTGGAAGAGGAGAAGGAAGAAGAGTCAAGCAGCTCCAGGAGCGGTACTACCGCCCGGCATAGCGGTACTACCGCCAGCGGTACCGCCCAGATTGGCTCTCTGGAGGACCCGGCGGCAGCTCCAGCGGCACCGCAGCGGTACTACCGCCACTCAGCGGTACTACCGCCAGGGGAAGCGGTAGTACCGCTGCGGGTCGCCAGGCGCTTCAGGAAGCCCCCAGCGGTACTACCGCCAGGCGCAGCGGTACTACCGCTGCGGAGCCAGACCAGCACGGGATGGAGACTCTTATCCTCTCCCACCTACCCCGTTTTGGGTCAACACTATAAATAGGCACCTACCCCCTCCAGATCTGGATAGACTATGTTTTGAGATTAGAGTAGAGCTAGACTCCTTCTTCTCAAAGGTCTCCTTCCTCCCCTTGTGGGGATGGTTCCTCCCCTAGTGGAGAAGATTCCTTCGTGGATTCAAGACATCTACTTGTAGTTTGACTACTCGCCAATCTTTCATCCTCGGATGACTTTATTGGATCGGCTTGGTTGGCCGTTGGAGAAACAACCATCCAAGATCCCTTCTTGTATCTACTTGCCGATCTCCCACCTTCGTGTGGATTCTATTGGGCCGGTTGGACCGACCGGTAAGGGAAACGGTTCTTGTATCTTGTGCATGTTCTTGTGTTCTTGGTGTTCTTCCTCGTGTTCTTCGTGTTCTTGCGTGAGTTCGTCCACATCCTCCGTCAATCTGTGAAGATCGGGCCACCCTAGAGTACGTTTCCTCATCATATGGTATCAGAGCCAGGTTGCCACGGATTTGACTTTGTTTCCCCCTTATCCACACCATTTGGCGGTAGTACCGCTGCGGTGCCGCTGGAGCTGCCGCCGGGTCCTCCAGAGAGCCAATCTGGGCGGTACCGCTGGCGGTAGTACCACTGCGGCGGTACTACCGCTATGGCTGGCGGTAGTACCGCTCCCTGGGATTTCAACAGCTTCTCTTCTTCTTCTCGGCTCCTCTTCCTTCTCCTCTTCCAAGCCACCGTCTTGGCGTCCTCCATTCCTCTTGCACCTTGGTCATCCTCTCGTGTATCCGTAGTGTCGTGACACTCCTAGTATCAACAAGAGATAGAAGATGACGTAGCATACCATCCAAAAGGGTGGGAATTGAGTTATCCAAGAGGAATGAGTTCACCTTTGATGTCAATGGTGACTTGTGGTATGTTGGAGTGCTTAGGGCAGGTTGCACTACATCATCTCCCCCCCCCCTTTAAAAAGAGTCGTCCTCGACTCTTGCTCTTCATCATGGCAAGGAGGTAGATGTGTAGACCTTGTCGTGTGGTTCACCATATAGTCGATGGAAATGATGTGGCACTTCTTCAATGTTCCTTCGCCTTTCAAGTAACCTACAAGACTCACAAGAAAGACGAAACAACACTCAAAGAGTAGCCAATTCTTGAAGGTGATCGCATGAGCGCTTATGTAGAAGGAAGTCACCTTAGCAAGATGCCGATGTGCTCTTCTTGCAAGATCTTCCGTCATAGGAATGCGTGGTTGAAGCAACTCATGGAGGCTCATCCAAAGGTACGACCTACACATCAAAGACCAAGCAAACCATGTGTGTGCAAGATAGAGGAGCATATCATCAATGACATGTCCATTCATGTTCATTACACCATTAGCACAACACAAATATGTGAAAGTAGCATATGCAAGGTCAATGTTCAAGCAATTCTTGAAATGAACTCATGACAAGACATGCACAAAATGTCATTATGGTTGCAAACAAACCATTGGAAAGAACAAGTGTTCATCATATTTGTTGCAACACATAAATCATCATATGAAAGATCGAGGATACATCTTGCCATAGGGAAACCAAATCACAAACATGATTGCAAACAAACCAAAGCAAGAGAAATTGTTCAACTTGTTTGATGCAAAACATGAGAAAGATTTGAGAGGTGGATTCGAACCACTACTCACATGTATGCTCTCAAGAGCTCGTATTGTCAACTCATGCTCAATTGAGGTTGACATTATCATGCGTTACCGGCACACACAAGACAACATATGAAGAAGTTATGTGCACGGTATATGAACACATCATCCATCATGAAGTGTCTCTTCATTTGCACATCACCAACCACACAAAAATCAATTGGAAAATATGACATATGTGGATAGTCACTATGCAAAGTGAAGGATGGAACAAGGTCCATAAGAGAAAACGAAACATCTCCAAAAAGTGAGAAAGCTATGGGGGCAATCTCATTATCAAGCATTTCAACATTAGTGCAAGCAACACATGTGAAAGAGAAATTGTTCAACATGTTGCAAGCCACAATGGGAGAAAAATAGAAACATTCATAACAAGGCATGCTCATGGCAAAATCATCACAAATATGTAATTCCATATGATCAACATTGGTTTCAAACAAAGTATCACATGGGAATAAGAACGAATCATATGTGACCTCAAAAGAATCATCCATAGCATGCAAGCAATCATAGTTCATCATGTCCACTAGCGGGATCATGGTCACATCAACACCCATACCTTGTAGTCCCACTCATGTGAAGTAGGTGTTGAAGTAGTAGGGGCTTCCATGTAGCCGACTTGTCCATCTTGAAGTAGACATGGGGTGGCATCATCATCATCCTCCATGTACATCTTCTCCATTTGAGGCACCGTCATGTCGAGGAGTGGCGTCTCATCATCCATGGAACCTAGCACACAATGAGAAAACACACTAGAGGTAGAGGTTAAGTTGTTAGAAATCGAAATGGCCTCACAAGACCTATCAACTACCTCTCTCAACTCAAGTGGTGTATCACTCATTCCCTCAAAGTGAAAGCACTCAAACTCACATATGGTGGAGGCACTCAACTCACTCTCACTCTCACTCAAGTGGGCTAAGTGGCTCTCATGCTCACATGGGATTGGTACCATCTCATAACTCAAGCATAGGGATAGGCTCGTTCTCATCTCCATACGCCTCCAAGGTTGAAGGGAAACTCCCATGCTCAACCTCCTCAACCATCTCGCCTCCAAAGGTCAATGCCATAGAGTAGGCATCATCACTCGACTCCTTTGCGGAAGGGAAAATCCCATGCTCCGCTTCATCACTTGACTCCATTGCCGAAGGGAACATCCCATGCTCGGCATCATCATCACTTGACCCATGGTCATAGGTGATAGCATTCTCCATGCTCGCCTCCTTGGTCGAAGGGAAAATCCCATGCTCGACCGTCTTCTCGCCATCTTGGTCACCGTCTTGTTCACCAACTTGGCATTCCCACATCATGTGACCTCTTCTATTGCATAGTGGGCACAAGAGATTGGGACATTCTCGTGGATCATGGTCTTGGCCTTGGCAATTGTCGCATAAGGTCTTCATCTTGCCATATGGGGGCCAATGTGGTGGTGGCACTTGGTGTGGTAGCACTAGGGGACACCATAGGATGCGCCTTTGTCGCCATTTTTTCATGTCGACGTTGACGCTCTTGAGTGGTGGGGTGTCGCCGAAAGTCATTGGATGCTTCTCCTCATGTTGGCGTCGGCGTGCTTGTTGCCTTGGTGACCTTGTCTTGGAGCTCCCACTCGAACTTGGTGATATGTTCCGAAGCTTGGCGAGTGTGTCCATGTCGGCTTCAAGCTTGTTCATGTCATGAGGCTTCGTGGCATGGCTCTTGTGGCGTCTTCTTGATCTTGATGAAGAGTGTAGACGCTTGGCAAGGTTATCGATGGCGTCCTTGAGATTTTGGAACACACGGTTATTGTCGCTGAACTTGTCCAAGGGTGCATCAACCTTGTTCACTTGGTCATCTCTCATTTTGGTGTCGTTCATGTGTCGCCTTCTTGAAGTTGAAGGAGAATGTCGAAGCATGTCGCTCTTGGCGATGGCCTTGTCATGGTTCCTTCTTGAAGTTGATGGCGAATGGCGAAACTTGGCACTCTTGGAAGTAGATGGAGTATGACGAAGCTTGGCACTCTTGGCGATGTCCTCATTATGGCGCCTTTGTGAAGTTGATGGAGATTTGGGACACTTGGCACATTTTGCAATGTCCGTCTCATGGCGCCTTCTTGAAGTAGGTGGAGCTCCAAAGGATGAGTGCATGGTGGTCTTGTAGGAGCACCGTGGAGCTCCAAAGGATGAGTGCATGGTGGGCTCGTAGGAGCACCGTCTTGAGCTTGAACCATAGAAGGTTGTGCCATGATGTTTGGAGGTGCCGCTCTTGACCATGGTAGAACCAAAGTGCTCGTCGGAGTACTTGGAGTAGTAGTCGTAGAAGTTCTCCATGTCGGTGAAGCTTGAGCCATCGGAGTCGTAGCGGAAGTCTTGGTGATGCTCCATCATGTCATGGGGGTCATTGTCGGTGTAGTCGTAGTAGTCCCCATGTCCTCAATGCTTCGGGCATCATAGTACATGTGACTCATCGTGTAGTCCTCCTCATAGGCTTCATAGTTGCATTCGCTCTCCCTAGACATGTTAACTCACAAGATAAGTGTATATGTGGAGTGGAAGGAACTAGAACACAACCTCTCACCTTGTAGATAGTATTGGACGTCCTGGACAACCAAGGGAAACGATCACAAAGTAAAATGCTTGTGTTCAAGTATCCAAAGCAAACTCCAAAACACACACAGCTTAGTGGTAGGAAGATATGGTAGGTGGAAAGCAAATTGAACCAACCGGAAACCAAGATATTGTCAAAGCAAGTAGAGAACCACGATGATCACCAAGCAAATACAAGTCAATCTCAAAAGATAGGAATGTAGTTCAAGGAAACACACGCGCGGAGAGATAAATGAGACTTATGCAACCAAGAAGTGAGCTAAAGAACCATATGATCCTAGCGAAGACTATAAGCTCGTGTTGCACAAGTACAAGGAGAGCCACTAGCTCGATTGCAATTTATTGGTGGGCTACAAGATTTGCACAACAATGCACCACCTACAAGATGTTCATCGAGCTTGCGCTTTCCTACTAGATATGGCAAGTGGTGTTTCTTTCTTTTCTTTTCTCTTTTGACTTGGCACTTTTTGCTTCTTTTCTCTTTTTGCTTCTTTTCTATTTTGCACACCCACTTCTTTGATGCCAACAACAAGAGATATGGTATATGATAACTAGCGCATGCAATTTTGCTCGGAAACTACACGGTGCAAATGTGCAAAGCCCAAGCAATCATCAAGAGCTAGCCTCAATAGGACATGGTAATCGCAAAGATATAGTGTGGCTTTCAACGGAATGGCAAGGGGTAAAGGTTGGCGATGTTATACCTTTCGTCGATGTTCTTCACCCTTTGTTGTAGAAGTGTCGTGCTTGCCCACGAATTTTGGTGGTGGTAGATGATGTATCTTCCACAATGGTGACGACGGCCTTGTCCGTAGCTTCGAAACGAGCCGAAGAACAACAAAAACGGAGTCCAGAATCAAAAGATATGGCCAAAACAATTTTCTGAAATTTCAGTTTTCTGCAGGTACCGCTGGAAGGGGCGGTAGTACCGCTGGAGGTACCGCTGGGAGCACCAGAGAGCCGTTGTCGGTGGTACCGCTGGCGGTAGTACCGGTAGGGGCGGTAGTACCGCTAGGAGGGGCGGTAGTACCGCTACGGGACGGAGATTTTGCTCCAGAACGCGATTTTTCGCGAATTTGGGCGGAAATACGACCCGAAAATGGCCAAATCGAAGGGGCAAATGATGGAATTAGGCTATGGGAACGCAGAGGAAGCAAGATCAACAAGTATATCAATATATCCACGGATCAAAACTTGCAAAAACGCACTCAAATCTCAGATCGATCAAAAAGCAATTTGGGGCTATTTTTGGTGGAAATTTTCGAATTTCTCAAAATCAAAAAAAAATAGGGGGATTTGGGGGTGGAAACACATGTCAAATCCGTGGCAACCATGCTCTGATACCAAATGATGTGGAAACGTCCTCTAGGGTGGCCCGATCTTCACGGATTGACGGAGGATGTGGACGAACTCACGCAAGAACACGAAGAACACGAGGAAGAACACCAAGAACACAAGAACACGCACAAGATACAAGAACCGTTTCACTTACCGGTCGGTCCAACTGGCCCAATAGAATCCACACGAAGGTGGGAGATCGGCAAGTAGATACAAGAAGGGATCTTGGATGGTTGTTTCTCCAACGGTCAACCGAACCGATCCAATAAAGTCACCCGAGGATGAAAGATTGGCAAGTAGTCAAACTACAAGTAGAGGTCTTGAATCCACGAAGGGATCTTCTCCACAAGAGGAGGAACCATCCCCACAAGGGGGAGGAAGGAGACCTTTGAGAAGAAGGAGTCTAGCTCTACTCTAATCTCAAAACCAAGTCTATCTAGATCTGGAGGGGGTAGGTGCCTATTTATAGGTTTGACCTCAAAGGGGGTAGGTGGGGAGAGGATAAGGGCCTCCCACCCGAGCTGGACTGGCCCCGCAGCGGTAGTACCGCTACGCCTGGCGGTAGTACCGCTGGGGCTTCCGAAAGCGCCTGACGTCCCGCAGCGGTAGTACCGCTACGCCTGGCGGTAATACCGCTGCCTCCAGCGGTAGTACCGCTGCCTGGCGGTAGTACCGCCCGAGTTGACTTCAGAAGCTGCTTAAGGCCTGGCCAACGGTACTACCGCTGGCTCCGGCGGTACTACCGCTGCGTCGGGGATCTGTCGGGCTGAGGACCCGTGTCTCCTCACTTACCCACCCCTATCTCACCTAGACTATAAATAGAACCTCCCCATCTAGATCTAGGGTTAGACAATGATTTGGGAACTAAAGTAGAGCCTTGCTCCTTCTTCTCAAAGTGTCTCCTTCCTCCTATGGAGATGAATCAAGGCCTCCACGTGTGGAGATGAACCAAGGCCTCCTCTTGAGGAGAAGATCCCTGCATGGATACCAAGGCTCCGCTTGTAGTTGCGATTACTTGCCGATCTTTCATCTTACGGTGATTCTATCGGGTTGGTTGGATTTACCAATTGGACAAACAATCCTAAGAGTAAGGTGTGCTTGGGAGAGGAGGATTGGGGGCTGCCCTCGGGGATTTGTTACCAATCGAGTCTTGCCGGGTTGCTACTTGCTATTTACCCTTGTGTGTTTGATTTCCCCTCTTTTGTGTTCTTCGTTCTTCGATTGTTCTTCGTGTTCATCCTTCCCTCCGTACAAATCCGTGAAAATCGGGACCAACCCTCATCATATGGTATCAGAGCCGGGTTTGATCCACGACTCAAGTAACCCGATAGAACCGCTTGTAGTACCGCTGCCTGGCGGTAGTACCGCCCGGTACCGCTGGAGGTACCGCTGCGCGTGGATCTGCGCGATTTTGACTCGAAATTGGGCGGAATTGGGCTCCAAAACTTCCTCGAATTCGTGGGAAATCGGCAAAATTAAGGCTAAGGAACGCAAACAAGGGTGGAAGGGGTCCTAAAGCAACAGATCCATGGACAAAAACTACCAAAAACGCAACGAATCGACAGATCGGCTCGAATCTAGGCAAGTCTATTTTTGGTGGAAATTTTCAAATTTCTCAAAAATGAAGAAAAAATTGGTGGATTTTGGTGGAAACACAAATCAAATCCGTGTCAACCTAGCGCTCTGATACCATATGATGAGGAAAAGTCCTCTAGGGTGGCCCGATATTCACGGATTGACGGAGGATGTGGACGAACTCACGCAAGAACACGAAGAACACGAGGAAGAACACCAAGAACACAAGAACACGCACAAGATACAAGAACCGTTTCCCTTACCGGTCGGTCCAACCGGCCCAATAGAATCCACACGAAGGTGGGAGATCGGCAAGTAGATACAAGAAGGGATCTTGGAGGTTGTTTCTCTCACGGTCAACCGAACCGCTCCAATAAAGTCACCTGAGGATGAAAGATTGGCAAGTAGTCATACTACAAGTAGATGTCTTGAATCCGCGAAGGGATCTTCTCCACAAGAGGAGGAACCATCCCCACAAGGGGGGAGGAAGGAGACCTTTGAGAAGGAGTCTAGCTCTACTCTAATCTCAACACCAAGTCCTCCATGTACATCTTCTCCATTTGAGGCACCGTCAAGTCAAAGATAGGCGTCTCATCATCCAAGGAACCTTGCACACAATGAGAAAACACACTAGAGGTAGAGGTTAAGTTGTTAGAAATCGAAATGGCCTCACAAGACCTATCAACTACCTCTCTCAACTCAAGTGGTGTATCACTCATTCCCTCACATTGAAAGCCCTCAAACTCACATATGAGGCACATGTGAGAATGAGAGCCACTTAGCCCACTTGAGTGAGAGTGAGTTGAGTGCCTCCACCATATGTGAGTTTGAGGGCTTTCAATGTGAGGGAATGAGTGATACACCACTTGAGTTGAGAGAGGTAGTTGATAGGTCTTGTGAGGCCATTTCGATTTCTAACAACTTAACCTCTACCTCTAGTGTGTTTTCTCATTGTGTGCAAGGTTCCTTGGATGATGAGACGCCTATCTTTGACTTGACGGTGCCTCAAATGGAGAAGATGTACATGGAGGATGATGATGATGCCACCCCATGTCTACTTCAAGATGAACAAGTCGGCTCCATGGAAGCGACTTCTACGTCAACACCTACTTCACATGAGTAGGAATACAAAGGTATGGGTGTTGATGTGACCATGATTCCACTAGTGGACATGATGAACGTTGTTTGCTTGCATGATTTGGATGATTTTCTTGATGTCACATATGAGTCATTCATATTCACGTGTGATACCTTGCCTCAAAACAATGTTGACCATGTGGATCCTTCTATTTGTGATGATATTGCCATACCCATGCTTTGCAATCGATGTTTGCTCTATTCTCCCATTGTTGCTTGCAATATGTTGAACAATTTCTCTTTCACATGTGTTGCTTGCAATAATGTTGAAATGCTTATTAATGAGATTGCCCCCATAGCTTTCTCACTTGTTGGAGATTTTTCGTTCTCTCTTATGGACCTTGTTCCATCCTTCACTTTGCATAGTGACTATCCACATATGTCATATTTTCCAATTGTTTTTTGTGTGGTTGGTGATATGCAAATGAAGAGACACTTCATGATGGATGATGTGTTCATATACCGTGCACATAATTTCTTCATATGCTGTCTTGTGTGTGCCGGTAACCGCATGATAATGTCAACCTCGATTGAGCATGAGTTGACAACTAGAGCTCTTGAGAGCATACACTTGAGTTGTGGATCGAACCCGGCTCTAATACCCTTTCCATGTTTTGCATCAAACAAGTTGAACAATTTCTCTTGCTTTTGGTTTGTTTACAATCATGTTGATGCTTTTGGTCTCCCCTATGACAAGCATGTTTACTTGATCTTTCACATGGATGATTTATGTGTTGCCACAAATATGATGAACAATTGTTCTTTCCAAAGGCTTGTTTGCAACCATAATGACATTTTATGCATGTCTTGTCATGAGTATAATGGTTTCTACCAATTTGGTGTTGCAACAAATATGAAGAAAACTTGCTCTTTCATGTGCTTTGTTTGCCACCATGATGATATTTTGAAGATGTTTCATTGGATTGCTTGCACTTGGACCTTGCACTTGCAATACATTTTCATATTCTTGTGTTGTGTTAACGGTGCTATAACAAAGAATGGACATGTCATTGTTGATATGCTCCTCTTTCTTGCACACACATGGTTTGCTTGGTCTTTGGTGTTTGTAGGCATGGTGAATTCCAACTCTTCGACAACACATCTACCTCCTTTGCATGGTGCTAAAGAGCAAGAGTCGAGGACGACTCTTATTAAAGGAGGGGGAGGGAGATGATGTAGTGCAACCTGCCCTAAGCAACCCAACACTCCACAAGTCACCATGGACATCAAAGGTGAACTCCTTCCTCTATGTGAACCTCGATATGACACTTTGGAATGGTATACTACTTGACCATTGTCCCTTTGTATTGCTAGTGATGACGGGTACGAGTCCACGGGAATATGGCCAAGGCGCAAGAGGAATGAGGGACGACAAGACGGTGGCTTGGAAGAGGAGAAGGAAGAAGAGTCAAGCAGCTCCAGGAGCGGTACTACCGCCAGGCATAGCGGTACTACCGCCGCAGCGGTACTACCGCCAGCGGTACCGCCCAGATTGGCTCTCTGGAGGACCCGACGGCAGCTCCAGCGGCACCGCAGCGGTACTACCGCCACCCAGCGGTACTACAGCCAGGGGCAGCGGTACTACCGCTGCGGGTCGCCAGGCGCTTCAGGAAGCCCCCAGCGGTACTACCGCTGCGGAGCCAGACCAGCACGGGATGGAGACCCTTATCCTCTCCCACCTACCCCCCTTTTGGGTCAACACTATAAATAGGTACCTACCCCCTCCAGATCTGGATAGACTATGCTTTGAGATTAGAGTAGAGCTAGACTCTTTCTTCTCAAAGGTCTCCTTCCTCCCCTTGTGGGGATGGTTCCTCCCCTAGTGGAGAAGATCCCTTAGTGGATTCAAGACCTCTACTTGTAGTTTGACTACTTGCCAATCTTTCATCCTCGGGTGACTTTATTGGATCGGCTTGGTTGGCCGTTGGAGAAACAACCATCCAAGATCCCTTCTTGTATCTACTTGCCGATCTCCCACCTTCGTGTGGATTCTATTGGGCCGGTTGGACCGACCGGTAAGTGAAACGGTTCTTGTATCTTGTGCGTGTTCTTGTGTTCTTGGTGTTCTTCCTCGTGTTCTTCGTGTTCTTGCGTGAGTTCGTCTACATCCTCCGTCAATCCGTGAAGATCGGGCCACCCTAGAGGACGTTTCCTCATCATATATCCTGTCAGTTTGCCATGAGGATGTGGTGCTGTTCTCAGAATGCAAAAAATGTGTGCTTTCTGTTTAAAGGATGTTTTGTCATGATGCTTGAAAAGAATGTGTGATGCTGTGCTGACCTGATTTTCCAATATGAATGTTGAACAGTGTAGCACATAGACAGAAGATGCCCAAAACAAAACTGAAGTAGAGTATCAGCTTGTACATAGAAACCTGAGATTTTGTTCTCTTTTTTTGTAATAATGTGTCATTTGTTGAGTTTTGAATCAAATATGCATGTTCTGAACAAGGACGCCATGCTGATGTTTAGAAACATTTTAGCGGTTCATCTTAGGGATTTACTGCTCCCCGGTCTATAGTGTTCCCAGATAATTATTTGCTTTCAATGTGATTTGCTCTGAGCAAATTGATTTAGTCCATGTTGGCTGCTACAGTTTGTTGGCAAAACTCGTATGGTTCTCTATGATCGTGTATATTCATCGGTTTCCGTTCATGTATATTCGTCATGTTCAAAGCAACTTTTTTGGCGTCTCTTTATCTTTAGACGTGTCATTGTTCCAGTTAAAAGATGGCTTATACAAAGGTTTTATGCATGAATTCCAATTGTGGCATGTCACAAAAACAGTTGGAGAGATCTCCATGTAAGTCACTGTCTGATTAATAGATCTTGGAGTTCTATTTTTTTTTAAAGGAAAACGCAGGGTACTGTCAATGCATTTCAGAGGAGAAGAGTTTACAGGCCACAAAAAATCTGAAAAATAAGATAAACCAGCAGGGAGTTTACAGGCCATAACACGGCGGCAACAACATCAGTGTAAGTTTCAGGTTGCCGGTCAAGTGGCTCCAGGACATCAGAGCAGCAATGGCATGGTGTCGCCACTGCTGTCCGTTGACAGGTGGTCTTGGAGCACGCCTCTCCAGATGCAATCCCTGCACAACACGTACAAATATAATCTTTACAGCCTGCTTATTCAAATGAGCTCAGATATGAAGCAAATGTGTTGGCATACGCTATTAATTAACCACACGATCAGTTGGGGAGTAATATTACCACTTGATGGCTGTGCCTGCCCATCCAGGGGCACCTCGAACAAAGGTAGTCCACAGCTTAGCAGCAGGGCAGCAGCGTCCTCTCAGACAACATCCAATGCAACGAACGCCACACCAGAGCCACGTGTGCTCCAGTATACGCCAGGTAAGTATGATCACACCTATATGGCAATAAAAATGAGATAAAAAATGCAAACCAGCTACTACTAAGTTGTAAATACACAACAAAACAATTCTCACTTTGAACTACAACTGCTTCATAGTCTATTTTTTATTTTTACTAAAAGTCAGTTTTAGATATAAAAGTATCTACTTCATGAGAGAGCTACCAAGATTTTTGATAGATTCAAAAGCTAGCTTCGAACGGTCGTGCCCGACGTTTTGACCGAATTTTGAACCCGACATAAGAAATTCAAATAAAACCAAATAAATGAAAAATCTTAACTTTGTGAAGAACCTACCAAATATTTGTTTCAAATTTGTACCAAGACAATTTCTAAAAATATTAGATCACAATTTATTTTGAATTAACTAAATGGCCGTGTTTCAACTTCTTATCATCCACCTCTCATAAAAAAGGCAAATGTATGTCGATTCAGCTAAAAATGGGTCAAATTTGAACTACAACTACTTCATAATTCATGTTTTATTTTCACTAAAAATCTTTATTAGGTACAAAAGTAGTTATTTAATCATATATTTAAAACTTGTCTTAGTATTTCAATCTTGTGTGCAAACAAATAATGCTATGAGTTTTATTACTATTGTGAAGATAATGGACATATTTTGTATTATCTCATCCAGTTCATCAAAGTTGAGCGTCTTAGTTGGTTAGTGCAGCTTTACTAGGTCAATTATTTTTCGAAGCGGACAATTAGATAATCCGATGGCTCCTATACACGGGCGTCAGCATACAGCTACAGTTGTTAAACTTCAATTTGTGAAAAAACGGACTGCCACATGGCACACTCTATGCCGACGGCCTTGTCTACGTCGACGGCTACCCTCATCAACTATTTGGTGTACGCCGACGGCCTAGGTATGCCGACGGTGTTCGTATGCCGACGGATGGCCGTCGGTAATGAATTAGCCGTCGGAAACTGGGCTTTTTCCCGTAGTGAGTCGATGGTGGAGCGGTCTGGACTCTGGACGACAAAGGAGTCCGTCGGAGACGGGCCGAAACTGGGTTCATCACGTCCTCGTGTTATATAAGAGCATCTCTAACAGAGCCCTCAAAACACGCGAAACCCGTAAAACTCCGGCGACTTTACGGGCCGAGGCCGTGTTTTGGGCCATAGCAGAGCCCGTAAAGTTCGCCTGGCCCGTAAATGGGATAAGGGCGCCTGTAGAAATCCCCGTGCGGCCGCTATTTATGCCGGGCCAACCTAGATTCACGGGGCGAAACCCTCAATCCCCACCGCCGCCGACGAGAAATCCACCGCAGCCCCCGCCACCGCCGACGAGAAATCCAGCCTCCCCCACCGTAGATCCAACCCCTCCGCCGCGCTAGGATGGCCCCCAAGCGAGAGAACTCGCCGTCGCTGCCGGGCGACGAGCTTTTCGGCGGCGACTACTCCGATGAGGCGCGGGCGGAGCTGGTGCGCAGCGACGGCGCGCGGAAGCGCCTCGCGCACCAGTGGACCAACCTCGGCAAGCCGGTGCCGCCACGGGTGCGCTACCAGGCGGTCCCCGTGTTCGACCGCATCCGGCGCGAGCGCGAGGAGGAGCGCCGCCGACGCGCGCGGCAGCGCAACGGCGGCGAGGGCAGCTCCAGCCGCGGCGCCCGCTCTTCCACCGCGGCGCCCGCTCTTCCGCCGCCGGAGGGCTACGATGCCGAACATTTCGGCATCTCGCTCGGGCCGGAGGACTTTGTCTCCGACGAGCAGATGGATGTCGTGATGGCGGCGGCGTTGCTCCGGTCGGAGGTAGATGCGCAGGAGAATGCCGCCGCCGCCAAGCTCGCCGCGGTGGTCAACCAGGGGCTCCTGGAGCAGGCGATCGTCATCAGCCAGCTGCCGCCCACCATCGACCTCGTCACGGACTCCGACGAGGAGTGAAAGCTCCACCGCCTCCGCCTCGACCTCGTCGCCGCCGCAACAGAGGCTCCGGTGAGCCAAATTTTGGACAGTAGGGTTGCGCGGCGACGAGTAGTGTAGTTTAGCTTTTGATTTAGTGTAGTTTATATGTAAATTATGTATGGATCGATGATGAAATCGTGTCTGCAATGCATCGAGGATGAACAAGTGTTTGTTCCCGCCAAAATGGAAAAAATATGCGGTTTTGTTTAAGGTTTCTGTTATGCGCCTTGCGAGTAAAATTGCCAAAAAAACGCAAACTGTAAACTGAACTGCGTTTGAGGTTTCGTTTTTAAGGGCTGTTAGAGATGCTCTAAAGGCCGTGCACTCATGCTGGTGATTTATACTGCAGTGAAATCGCCGCCGCCAATAACAAGCCTGTAGAACACGATGGCGGTGCGCTCTGTTTTGAGAAAGATGCCGGTCATTGGTCTCGGCTCGCCGCCGATTGCTCCCGTCCGCGCGCTCTTGCCGGCGGCTGGTTCTCGCCTCATGTCCCACGGTGCTCCGGTCAGTAACTTTTGATCTCATCTGTTCCTAACCAAATTACATCTGATCTGATCTGGCGGTGGTTTTAGCTTTTTAACTCGATACATCTAGGTTACAACTTCTCAGAAAAATCAATCACCGCTGTCACAAGTAATCGCTAGGTGTATCTTGTATTCAGATTTAACATAGAACACCATGCTGGAATTTACTGGATCCTCGGCATGTATGAGCCTAACGCATCAGTATATGCAGGATGCACCCACCTTATATATGACAGATGCCCTTCAATTTTTTACACATGCACTTCGATTGTAGGAGGGACAAAGGATTCAACCGCTGGCCCAGCAACTGGAGTCGATCGGCAGACAGGTTGCGGAGCAGCAGGGTCGGCACCTGGAGTCGATCGACATCAAGTTTGCGGAGCTGCATGCTGAGTACGACAGGAAGCATGCCGAGTTCCACGCGAAGTGGGCGGAGGGTGAAAGGATCGCTGCAGAAAAGTTCGACAAGACTATAGAAATGATACACCGAGAGGCGGCTGCGGGCGAAGTTTATTATGGTGAAGTTATCAGGTAAGTACACGTGCATGCTACTCCTCTTTTCGTTGGAAAAAGCTGGTTTCGCAATGGTGTTGAATACATCTTTATGTTACACGTAGTTCTTATTCAGATTATTAAAAATAATACTTTGTTTAAGGCTTATCTAACACAGTTTTCCCTTTCATTCACAGGCGTAATGATGAAGTACGTTCAAGGTATATGAAGAAATTTGGCATAGTAGAGAAGACGTGTGATGTTCTTGACGTTGCGTTCCCGGCCGCCGCGCTGTTAGTTTGGATGTACACCATGTAGTAGTGGTAACTTTATCTATGTTAGTGGGTCGAAGAGTGCTCTATGGCAGTACTACCGTACGCGTATGGTGCTGGATTTTATTGAGTAGCTACATATGTTCTATGCTTGTTATGCCTACCTTTGACATGTAACTTTTCATCATATATGGTTTCTTGTGAATTTGCAAACGCTAATATTCATTTGGCCGTCCTCATGTTAATTTTGGAAACTGTCATTTATTTACGCGTATGTCATGTTACCAAGTCATAGACACGATAATATAATTAAAAGATTATTATTATAGAGGAGGACTACAAAGGAGACCGGAAACAACGAAAATGTTACCATAACCTTCAATCGCATAAACGAGTAGTTTGGGAGTCGGATTCAAGTCCCGCGCGGTTTTGTGGCGCCGCGATAGCTTGTTGTAAACATGCCGCAACTTTAGTTTGTAGTGCCGAAATAAATATGTCAAGAACAAATGTATTTCTGGCATAAGACGCAAACCTGGAGATTCCTAGTTTTGGTCGGGTGTTCTTAGTGTGAAAGATATTTTTTATAAAAACTGTAAGAAGTTGGTTGGAAATGGAGAGAACACTAGATTTTGGGAGGACTGGTGGGTAGGCGACAAGCCCCTCAAGGATAGTTGTCCTAGATTGTATAATATCTATAGGGAGAAAAACATCACGGTGGCGATGGTTATTAACAATGGCTGGGATGCTCTGACTTTTAGGAGAACGTTGCTAGGCGATACTTTGCTATTGTGGGAAAATGTTAAACAAACCTGCAATAGGGTTATGCTAAGACAAGGTGAAGATAAGATTAAATGGATGCTGACTAAAAATGGGGTCTTTACAGTTAAATCCTTGTATAGAAAAATCAGTCTTAATGAGATTGGCTTCCCTCATAAATTTATGTGGAAAGCTAAAATCCCCTATAAAATAAAAATCTTTTTGTGGCTGGTTTTGAAGAATAGTATCTTAACCAGAGATAATCTTTTGAAGAGAGGATGGACTGGTAGCTCGCATTGTCTTTTCTGTGGGCAGCCGGAGACAGTTGAGCATCTTTTCCTATCTTGCTCGACGGCAAAATTAATTTGGAGTATACTCAGATGTGCCTTCAATTTCCAGACACTTCCAGCTTCAATTCAGGAAGTATTTGGGCCGTGGTTGCATAAATTTGATAAAGAAAGTAGGAGGATGGTTTTGACTGGGGTAGCAGCGGTGTTTTGGGCAATCTGGAATGCCAGAAACGCTGTGTGCTTTGAGAAGATAAAAATAAGTGATCCGTTTGCAATAATCCATGCGTGTACACACCTGATTAGTTCTTGGGCTATTCTACAGATAAAACAGGTAAACCGAGAGGCACTGCTGTGGGGAGCAAGACTAGTAGAGCGGGTGGCAAGTGAAGCCTTCCATGCATCGAAAGGATGGCGTCCCGGCGTGCTTCGGATTGCGGGTTGAGTCCAACAGATGCTGCTGTTGGTCTGTATTTTACTGCTTTCTTTACTTTCCTGTAATGAACTACTAGTGTCGGGTTTCTGCTAATAGAAATCGGAGGGGAGACTCTCTTTATTCAAAAAAAAAAGTTTGTAGTGCCCTGCCTATCCTTCCTTTAGTAGCTCCACGGAAAATCATGGATAATGGATGATGTCCCGTCCCTACGCTCGTTACTAGCTAGCTAATGTGCATGCCTAGCTAGCTGGTGCTGGCCATGGCTGCCAAATCCGGCCGGCCGGAAACCTGTTACGAAGACGGGGCTGAAAGGTGATTGTTTAGTTCCATATTATGGTCTTGTTAGATTTTTTTGAAATAAATAGTAAAACATTTTTTTTGCAGATGAACATGTACGAATGTTCAACATACAACATATGTCCCAATTTTCATGATTAAAAGATATGTGTGGTGCTCCATGCGAAAAAAATGAGTTGCTCCAAAAGGATAATTTTCAAATCCCATTTTGGCCACTAAATTTGTTATTTTTTCACAGAGCACAATATATGTTCTTCACCAATTTGTTTATGATTTTTTTTTAAAAATAGAATGTTTTTATTTTTTTCATGTTTAACATGAGCATATGAGCTCAAAAATATTTCTGGAAATAATTTTACAATGTTTTCTTTTACTTTTTTTTTACTTGTTTGTCATTCGTGATGCAACCAAGAACTTGGTGGGCACATTTGAACGAGGATGATCGTGTTTTTGTCTAACAATGTACCTCTTACTTATTGCTGGAAATATTTATAAATACTTGAGTAGTTTATTAAGCAAAAATGCCACTCTCAAAGGTTATTTCTGGAAATATTTGGTCAGTCTATTGCATTTCCGGTTCATTGCCTTCTTGCGATACCATGCACTTCCTGTCATGCTCGTCCATATGACTTGGTGGCAGTTATGAACAGAATAACACCATATGTGATTTTAGTATTAAATTATTACAATATCAATTCATCCACCACAATTTTTAGAATTCATTTGATAGAAACATATATGTAAATATATATTTATGATGAAAAACATAAAACATGTCTCAGACAACATGCTAGGATAACCAGCAATAAGCGATTCATTAATCGATAGCGATGTTTTATGGTAATTCCTAATTTGGAACTAGTTCTCACGTAAGATACAAACAGTACACCAAAAACCAAAGGGATACAAAGATCACAGTCTCCTATTCTGGTCCTCCTCCCTTCCCCAAGCATTTCTATTCATCTCCTCTCCGACAATGGACTTGACCTCCTTCTCTAGGTCGATATTTAGTTCCATGATGATTTCGGTCAATAGATCGAGGTGGTAAAACTTGGATTCTCGGATTCAAAGGCTTTTGGTATCAAACACAAACCAAAAGGTAAGTTACCTAGTTATCCTACCTACTAAGGCAAATAGCTACTTTATACCAAACTCTTTTACTTAAGTATATGTTACATGTCATCATGCGACCTCAATTATCTAAATGACACCTTTATAGAGCCACACGATATAATTATCGCGACAACCATGTTTAAGTCATTTCTAAGTAGTCAGCCATTCAATCAAATCACCTTTATATTAGAGTAATAATAAAGAAAAATCATCTATCTTTTGCAATTTCATATGACATTAGATGTGTTGTGGTGTTTCATTATGCATTTGTTACTTGGATATCCTACAATATATAGTCATATACATAGCTCTAGAGTTTATGCGTCTTTAAATATCTCGAGAGAGATTTATCATCCATGTTGAATATTTAGCACTCTCCAAACACATGTAGAAGAAAACCTTAGAGTTGATACAATGCCACAACACTTAGCTCAAAGGCATCACATTATACAAATGTTGCTTCATGCATATTTAGTCTTCTACTTCACAGCTTCAATTCTCGCCTTATCTTCTTCATATTCCCTGCCACACCTCCTTTTGCTTATTTATAGAACATATTTAACCTCAACAACACCTTTTACTTTTATGAAAATATTTTTTGAGTCACTAGCAGGAGCACTGCCTTTAATGAAGAACTAAGAAAATTGCTTAGTTTATTAGGGAAAACCGCGCGAAAACAAGATACAAAGAGCAGCCGCGCCAAGGCACACAGAAAACATAATAACACCTAAACACACCAACACAACAAAACATAAGCAAGCAAACAAAAAATTCCACAACGTCGTGCCCTTACCGCACCCAAGGTCAAGTAAAGCCAGATCAGGCATGTCATGCTTAAAGGGTGGCGGGAAGGCCTCAATAGGCCCCTAGAGGAGCACGGAAGACGCCTCGCGAAGCACCGCACCACCAATAAACAAAATTTACCATCTACGAAGGGGAGAGAACCACCTAGCTGTGGGGAGCTGGACAGGCCGCCGACGGAGAAGGAAGAGGAAGCACACCACTAGACCCTACGTCCTCCACAACGCGAGCACTCCGAGGACCGCCGTATCCGAGAAAGCCACACCGACTTCAAGCCACCCCACCATGCTCTACGGAGTCAACCGCCATGCCCATTTTCGGTCCCGCCGCCTCGACATCCACCTTTTGGGGCCATTTTATGGGTTAGTTTGTTAGCTGGGCCATGTATGGGTTAGTTGGTTAGCTGGCCCAAGCCCACTAGTTTCACTTCCAGAAGGAGCGATAGCGAGTGTCGAGTGAGACAGACAGAACCCTCTCTCCGCCGGACGCGAGGAAGAAGAAGACGCGAAGAGGAAGGAAACCCTAGCAGCCATGGCGCTGCGCTCGCTGCTCCGCAAGGGCCCGGTCCTCCCCGGCTGTGAGTTCCCCGTCCCCCCTCCCCCGCTCGCTCCCCTCCTTGTTTGATTGCGTAGAATGCGGTCACGCTCGAGTATCTGGTTCGATTTGCAGGTTTGCAAAAGGAAGAGGGGGATCACGTCCTGTTCCCCTGTCGCGTCCGCCGCTGGTTCCCGGCTGGTCGACGGTGCTGCAAGCGCTGGTGATTGACGATGGTGTGAGTCGACGAGTTGCTATGTGCGCGATTGGGTTGAGCGGCAGGGCGTGTTGATGTGTTCCGTGCGCAGTACGCCTTTGCATAACTGTCACCAGTTGTTGCATTAGTGTAAATGATTCTTGAAAGAGCAATCCTTTGAATGCGTTTTTGGAAAACAGAAAAGTAACAAACTTTATTGGATTGCGCAATTCAGAAACAAAGACATTTTCACGTATTACGTATCCATGTTTCTGTATGAATTTGTGATGCTTTCACGCTGAACTAGTACTTGTCATTTTTCAATGGTAGTTAGTGTCTGTGCATAAGAGATTCATGCCAGATTTCCTTATGCCTGTACAAGAACTTCAACCTTACCTCAGAGTTAAGCGCACTGTATTGCTGTTCTACCATGAAACTTCCTTGCTGCCCTTTCTCAAATGCATGGCAGCAGTGCAAAAGAATGTTGTTCTGTATAAAATTTTCATTGAGTGTGGTCCTAAATTCAAGCATGCTCACCTACAACAACCCCATATTTACACTCTTAAATAGCAGCGTTGACACATGCCCGTCTGTTGCAGGCAGGGCAGACCACCGGAGAGAGGCTGCGGGAGGAACAAGATCGTTGGAACGCAGAGTTCATGCAAAAGATGAAGATTCTACAAGAACAAAGGGAGGAGTGTTGGAGGTACCATATTTTCTACCCTACCATCCACTTATGTGTATTGCTCCAGTGCATGTAGACTTTCTTTATGTTTAACCTCTGCATATATCTCCATGCAAGCAGTATTTTCTTTCGAGTGCACATTAAATTGTGCCACCGCAGCGTCAGTTTCTGTCAAGAAGCACGTGCACGGCTTGGAGAGGATATCACTCCCATGTTAAACTCACCACGTACTTTATCAGCTTCAGTTTCATATGCAAGTTTGGACCAATTCTCTCTTGTGTCACTAATTATATGTTGTCTGGTCACATACCTCCGAACCAATTTCAACTTCTTCAACCAGATAGTATCCAGACTAATTTTGTGTGTGTCTAAATTGGTCGAACATAGCACTCATGTATATCTTGGTGGCATGCCTTTGAATAGGAAGATTCCCTTCAGCACAACACCACCCTGCCATAACAATTGTCAATGTTAGCATAGTGTCCTTGCAGTACTCGTTGGCATTGCGGATTTGAATTGTATGGCCTCATGATGGTTTCGTCCCTGTCTAGTCTTTGAAGCATCTGTGATCTATTGCAGCAGACTCTGCAGATTAGCATTTGTGATCTGTTGCACCACACCCTGCAGATTAGCGTTTTGTCATTGATCTATTGTTTTCCGTATGTCATCGTCTGACTGTTCCCTACTAAGCTTGCCACATTAATTGTCTTCTTTATTTTCCCTTTGTACTTTCTCATTCTTAACGCTCGACATAATTCCCCTCCATGTGCAGACTCGAGGATGAGCAGTGGGCAAGGCTTCACCGGCAGCTCAACAACCTGAACAGGGCATCCAGCGTCCTCCTCATCCTTTCAGTCGCTTCACTTACCCTGCAGGTGTCCCTACTCATGTAGCATGTATGTGTGCCCTGTTTTGGCTGTAGTTTGTCAGATGCTAAGTGTACTAATGATGCCGTACTTGATAGTTTTGGGATATTTATGAATCATCGATGGGTACAATTTCCTGACTATCAGACTTGGACTACGGGTGACTTTGTTTCCTTGATGATAGTTTTCTTTCGCATTCCACTCTTCCTCTTTCTTGCCATCTCCTTAACTGTGCTTTGGCTATTTAATCTCTCTTTTTGTAAGATGCAACCGCAGTCTTTCACAATGTCATGTGCTCATTGTGTTTTTTTATCATAGCTGAACCTTTACTGCAGCATTCTCCGGCTAATCCTTGTCGGACTCTCTTTTTTTGTCTTTATTAGCAACATTTTGAGTCTTCCTGGCTTCCTGCTATGAGAAATGTCCTCCTGATTTAGTGTCAACTACACCTTTTTCGGGCATCTTCCCTTCTCTACTGAAGGCTTTTATCACCTTGACAGAATCGTGCAGATCTCCTAAGGAGCATAATTGCTGATTCGCTACCCCTGACTAAACACGTATTGTGGCATGCTATGGGGTTAAAAGGTGCAATAGAATAGAAATATTAATTTATGAAGTGCAGATCGTAAACTGAATAAAGTTCTATATTTCTTTTATTGGGCAAGTGGAAGAGTACAAATTTTACTTGGCAGACATGACTTAGTAGTCTATGTTATTGTTCATAAGTGGGTGAAGGAAAATTGTGGCATCAAATTATTGATTTCAAGTATGAACTGCTAGCCCCACTGTATTTTTATTGTCCTTCTGCTGACATGGTGGGGTGTACTGATGGCAAGAAGGTAATGGAGTTTCCTTGGGCTGATGGTTGGGTGTAGGGGTGAAAACGGAGCGGATACGGTCGAATAGTAGTGAAACCATGTCCGTGACCATATTTTTTCCGGATACGGAGTCGGAGCGGATAGTGTGCGGATACGAATACGGAATCGGATCTTGTCGGTTACGAATATGGATCGAATACGGAACGAATACGGTTCGGTTGCGGATAAACATTTCGTCGGATGTCACATTGAAAATAGGACTGGTATATAGCAGAAATTATGAACTAACTTACTCCAAATTAACTCTATGTATTGTGATATACTAAGATAGATAATGTTTTCATACTCATATTTCCATTTCCAAGTGGCTACTTAATTTTGTCCTTGCATGACCTAAGGGTGCCTCCCAAAATTGTGATTCACAAATATGGTAGTGACTTGAGCAAAGACTTTTCAAGAGTTGTGTAAGTACATAAGTTTTATCTTGCCCAACAACTCAGGTTCGAGGTATTACTTGTCGGATATTACGCCGGATATTTGTCGGATATAACCGTGAAATATGGTACATCTTCGGATACGGGCGGATATTAGTAAAACCACATCCTTTTCCGTATCCGTTAGTTACTATCCGTATCCGTGACCGTATCCGGCAACTATCCGACCGTATCCGTATTTGCCTTCCGTGAGGCTCTGGTCGGTCGGTCGGTCGAAAATAATCCGTACCGTTTTCACCCCTAGTTGGGTGTTGGAACCCAGCCTTGCGGTGTTTTACTGGGAGTTATATGCGATCTGCAATGGAAAGGATGGTTCATCTCTGGAGCTCACTTTCAGTAGACGCTTTGGCCTTTGGCCATGTACTTAACTTTTGAGACCTGAGATCAACTGTTCTGGAGTATGCAGAAGGCAGTTAACTTCTGAATACCTGAGATCAAGTGTTCTGGAGTATGCAGAAGGCAGTTAACTTCTGAGAACGAGCTACTCCCCACACAAGATTCAAGTTTCTATATATCTGATTCACTCATAGCAAATTGCTTACTAGAAACAAAGTTCAGTAAACGACAACATCTAAGTGGCCTATGTTACAGCCGGAGAGTTTAGACCTGGAGAACAGCGGTGGACCGCTGCAGGCACTGCCGGTCTTCTCCTACCCTGCTCTTTTTCTGAGTTTGCAGTTAGGTTTTTCGGTCGAGCGAATGCTTTGAGCCGTGGGAGGGGGCTTGGCGTCGGAGACTCGGAGGCGATGTTTCTGATCCCTCTTTTTGTTCCGACCCACTGAGACCCTGCCATTGAGCTGAGGAGCAGAGCCAAATTGCGCCTCAACTCCTTGGGCCATAAACAATCCAGTGTAGTTCAACTACAGTAAAGTCAGACAATGGTACAAATTATAAGATTATTATTAATAATAAAGTTGGATAATGGTACAAATTACAGTGTTTTTTTTTTTTTTTTGAAATGGGGCAGTCCCGGCCTGCATCAAAACGATGCACACAGCCTTTAAATTAACAAAATAGGTAGCAAAGTACTCTCTGCTTTCTTGAAAACACAGCTTACAGCTCTCACGTAACTTCTGAACAAAATGCAACGCTAACAGTGCCTTGCCATATAAAAGCGTACCAAGATATGAACATCCAAAGTTAGGGATGCATGTGTAAATCATTAATCACAACAGAGGATCCCTACTGCTCGAGATTTAGCGATGCTGGCAACTTTGATTCGAGCAACTTAGTAGTGCTCATTTACTGTAAGCGGGGGCAGATTTTCTATTGTGTTGCTGCTTGAGTCTCCAGGAATTTTCTTACCTTTGCCAATTTTGAAAATACAAATGACACATGCTCAACTTAACTTGCAGGAAGATCATAAGAAACTTCCCTGCTGACGATGAGCAGTGTATAGCCACTAGTGCCTCGTAGTGACTCACATTTATAAGTTTCTTCAGAGAGAAAAAAAGCTTAACCACCTTTCAGGCATCCAATTAGTGATGCATATTCTTGTGGAGAATATAATCAGAATTTGTAGTGGGGCTTCACAGCAGATTTCAACCAAGTGACAGAATGCTCTTTGGACATGAATGTGAACTGAAACCAAATCCGATGCTTACAGATGGCAACCAACAAGGCAGATTAATTTTATACAGAAAAACTATTAAGAAGATTACATGGAAGTACACGTTCAAAGACTAGACAGACATCAGCTGTCTCAAAAATCAAAACTTTCACCCATAGTTTGTTGTGCACGCAAGCTGACAACTACAGGACACATATAATGCACACCGGTTTTACACCGGATGTAAAAGCGTCGGATGTGCAGCACTGCTCTATGGCATATCATGCTTCTTACATCCAGAAAGCCACAGGATACTTGAGCATTGCATGAGTAACCTCTCGAGGCACGACGAAGTACTACTGCCAGTTGTCAGGTCTCCAATCCAGTCATACCTGAGTGAGAATGTCGTCAAGCGTAAGAAAAAATGTTTCCGAACTTCTCCTCCTCCTCATTCGCGGCCTCATCGACTGAGTACTCATTCACCTCATCAGAATCAGTTTCATGCACCTCGTCAGAAGAGTACCCGTCCGACTCATCAGAGTCAGTCTCATTCAAATCATTGACAACAACGGCAGTGTTGAAGTCAGAGTGGATGCAGATGCCCTCCAGGAGGCCGAATTCTGCGCTATCACCATCACCCATATAGACCACGGTGGCACCTATGTGCCTCTCGCCCGGGGACTCGGTAAACAGCTTTTCCTTGTACATCTTCATGGCCAGGTCGTGCTGGTGGCTTGCATCGTAGTCAGTAGCGACATCAGCGCATAAGCAGATGTGGCCAATCGTGTCGTGCTGCGCGGAAAGCCCTACCCAGGCATCCAACTCAGGGACAAAGTAAGCGCGGCCGTCGAACGGCATCTTTCACTGGCCATGGTGCTTCCACCCACCGTCACCGCCATCTATCACAGAGTTTGTTGTGTCAAAGCTGAAGGTGGCAGGGGCGCTCACTTGGATGTGGACGAAGATGATCCGTCGATCGCTATGCACGCCATAGCAAGTGACAAGCTGGCATGAAAATGGCGGTGCCGGGAGGGTGTGCCACGTCCACACAGATTCGTCCCGGACTCATGGCATGGCGGCCGGTAGAGCAGCTGGAACGAGCCGACATCAAGAGCAAAGAGCTTGTCACCGACAGGAATGTAGATGGGGTCGAGTGGATCCGGCATTTGCCGAGGACCGGCTACAACACTCCATATATGAACATGATGGATAAGGACGCAGTCCTTCATGAAAGTGTTCTTGGACTCGTGCAAAGCTAAAATCTTGGTGTCATAAGCACTAGCAAAGTACATCGGACGACCGCGCGGTGCCTCAAACCTGAATGTCACTGGTGGAAGGCTATTGACGCCGGGGTTACCATATGAAAGATCAATCTTACGAATGGTGTACCCCATGACCAGTCATCCAAGACAAGATAGAGGTGTCGGGGATTTTCCTTGCCACGGCCATTTTTCCCCACTTTGACACCTTTGTTCCTCCCTTGTTGCATTTTCCTTTCCAACTCTGCATCCTGAGCTCAAAGTAGGGTTAGTAAATAAATAAAGAATAATCAACAATCTTCGGAGCAAAACGACCCCGAGCCTCCTCCTTCCCGCTACAGTAGAAGAGAGGGGCGATTTTTCTGGAACCCGCCTGGTCGCCGCACTCTCGCCGCCGTGGATCCGTGGGATCCCTCTCTCCCCGTCCGCTCCGGCGGCGGTGGGGTGGGGGATCCCCGGATCTCGTCGTGTATATAGAGTAGGGGTGAGTGGGTCCCGTCGGCGGCGCTGTGGAGACGGCGGAGCGGCCGGTGTGGTGTTTGGTGTCGGCGACCTTCCTCTCCGGCGGTGGAGCTCCGGTGGCGCTCCGTCGCGAGGTGGCCGACTTGCGGGAGCTCGGCGCCCGGTGCGGTGTTCGAGATCTCCTGCCTGCCGCCGGATCCGAGGCGGCGGATCTGGCCGGTGGGTGGCTGAGCCAGGAGGGCTTCGCCGTGGCGTCGATCTGCGTCGAGCTCGAGGTCTGCTGCGGCAAGGAGGTGTTGCTGGTGGAAGAGGGGCTGCGCCGTGCTCGTTCACCGCCCTAAGCTCCGCCGCACGCGGTCGTCGGGCCGTGTCCGTGCGGGAGTCAGGCCTTGCGGCGCGCTTCAACTCTGGAAGCTCCTCGGGCAGTGGATGCTTGGTGGACGGCGAACCTCTTCCTCGACGCCGGCGATGTTGCTGTTGCTTTCCCAGGCTCGGTTTCCTCTACGTATTTCGTTTCTGTACTTTGTATGTGTACTGTGTACGATGTATGTGGTACCTTGGTGATTAATATACGTAGAAAAATTCAAAAAAAAAAAAAAAAAAAAAAAAAGAAAAGAATAATAATCAACAAGCAGAATTAGAGCTGAAACGTTAATAATCAACCTACACATGCCTTAACTAAGATGTACTCCCTCCATGTCATATAAGATGTTTTAACATTTTGGTTCCAACATGCACATAGACTAGACAGATTTTAGTGCAAAATTCATGTGAAGAACGCCTGCCGCCATCAACCAATTTTACTTGGAGAGTCACGATGACACTTGATGGCAGATAACGGGATACTCTAGACTCGTCTCTCCAGTCTACACCTTCGGTGGTAAATTTATTTCTTGAGGAACCTCAAAAAGATTATCGCTACTAGTTCTAGCCAAGCAGAAGAACGTGTATATATAGCATCACGGACCGCCCTACTTTTCCGATGGAATCACTTGGACGAACCTGCAGGTCGCAGTGGAGCAGCTGCAGTATGTTGTTGACGGCGACCACGGCGACGTCCGGCGGCGGAAGGACGTGTCCGTAGCGACCAAAACCTAGGCAGCGACGGCGACTTCGATTGGGTTTTGGGTTTTCCTGGAACTTATCCGGGCTGAACTATGTAATGATATGATGTGGTTTTCCATTTATCTGATGTCGTTTCTGGTTAGAAAACTTGCCGGTTACTTTTCTGTTGCCGTTTTGCGTACGATCTCTAAAACTACGGAAGCGGAGCCAGAGCCAAACAAAAACTTTGGGATCGAGCCCGCGATGGTGTACATCCCCGCGGAACTCCTTGTGGAGATCCTTGTGCGGCTCCCATGGACCTCCCGCCGGCGGGTCCGCCTCGTCTGCCGATGCTGGCGCGACCTCGTCCACCAGAGCACGACGGAGATGCAGCAGTGCCGCGACGCCGTGCCGCTGCTCGTCACCGCGGAGTCCGCGTACCTCCTGGACTTCGACCCAGAGTCCAGGACCCACAAACCTCGAGAGCTTTGGGCGACGTCGGCGACCAGTACAAGCACATGAAGGTGGTCGGCGTCTACAACGGCGTGCTCTGCCTGTGCGACGACGCCAAGCCCGGCGGCGCCATCACTCTGGTCAACCCGCCCACAGGAGACCTGCTCGCCCTCCCGCCGATCCCGTGCGACGGCGTGTTCAGGCGCCACAACTCACGACGGTCCGGCAGGAGCTGGCACCAGGCGTACAGCTTTGGGTACCACCATGCGACGGGACAGTACAATGTCCTGCACGTCCCGTGCTTCTTCAAGACCAAGGAGACGCTCCATGTGTTCACGCTGGGGGAGGCGTCCTGGAGAGAAGTTCCGGCACCCGGCGCCAAGTGCAAGCTGGAAGCTGGTATCGTCAGCGTGAAGGGGGCGACCTACTGGGTGGCAGAGGGGTCAAACAGAATCGTGTCTTTTGATCTCAAGATCCAGCAGCTGCAAACCATAAAGCCCGTGCTCCCGTCGGCCATGCCCATCCTCCGCTTGGCTGAGATGCAGCGCAGGTTAGGCACTGCAATTGCCGACCACACTTCCAACCATGTCCCTACAGGCTATGGGACCGTCGAGGTATTTATACTTCTCTTCTTCCCTCCATTGCATGTAGACAAATTTGTACCACCACTAGTAGAAAAAGCACCAATGGTCCCGGTTGGGATTGGACATCAGTCCCGGTTGCCCAACCGGGCCTGGCCAATCGGGACCAATGCTGGTCCCGGTTGGTCCAAGAACCGGGACCAATGCTGGTCCACGTGGCCAGTTCTGGCTAGGCGTGGGGGAGACCCATTGGTCCCGGTTCTTAATACGAACCGGGACCAATGTGTGCCTTTTTTTTTTGGTATTTAGGGTTTAGGGTGCCCCCTCTCCCTCTCGCCGGTTCCCTCTCGCCGGTGCCCCCTCTCCCTCTCGCCGGTGCCTCCCTCTCGCCGGTGCCCCCTCTCCCTCTCGTCGGTGCCTCCATCGTCTCCCCCTTCTTCGCATCGCCGACGTGCTCTCCATCGTTTCCGTACGCATATTATACGCTCTACTATATACACAGTACACGTTGATGCATATATAATTAATATTCGATCTCTTGCGAGAATACAAGTATTTAATTACATGGAGATAGATCACATATGTAGTTCATCGTCCGAAGCATAATGTTCTCCCTTTTCATCGATGACCTCCCTAAGCAGAAATCCCGCCAATTCCTCTTGAATTGCTTGTACGCGCCGTTCTGGGTCGATCTTCTCCCGCATTTTGCTGAAAGCAGTTGTTCTCCGCTCAGTGGTCAACTCGCGAATGAACTCGCAAACGTAGAATCCACATAAATTACTCCCCGGTGGCTGCGGACTTTTCACCGTTTTATAAGTTAGCTCATCTTTGAATGGACCTTCTACCTTCTGTTTGAAAATTGTCCAACACCTGCTTTGGCAAAGAAAATGAACAAAGGAGTTATTAATTACTTGACATCAGGGAACGAACGAAAGAGGGCGATATAATGCGATAATGATTGAAATTACTTGTTGAGCATTTCTTTCATGTCGGACCACAACGCTTGGTCCCAACTTAATGAGTCGTGGACTTCAACTATGGACTTGTCAGGTTGAATGCTTAGCAGAATCCAGTGGAACCTGCGGACGTTTACATAAAGCAGACATGCATAGCTCATCAATTACACTTAACATCGAGAAAGCCAAATAAAAATATGTACAAGACAGAAACACTCACCTGAAGTTGTAAGGAAATAGTATTTCCGTACAGAAATGTTGCATGGTTAAAAAGGTGGTCAGGTCATGCTCCACGTCTTTGGGGTGATTGACTAACGTATGTGAATTCACGATATATGGGTCAACGAACCCAACCTCAAAAACTCTAGATCTTTTGCATTCCAGCATCTTCATTCTGCATAATAGCGTACTGCATAATAGCGTACAAAAGGATATATATAGTCAGGATAATATAATACAGGCAATGAACGAGCTGAGCTAGAGACTTAATTACGAAAATAAATCACTTACAGACAATAGCAAGAGAGGATAGATTTGTCGAGGGCGCGCTTTTGGAATAACTGGAACAGTTCAGTCAGTTGAACATGTATAATGTAACGTTTGAAGAAATGCTCCACTCTAACGTCCAGCGGAAACCACTCTTTCGCGTCCTTCTTTGATGTGTGCACCAGGTACCAGGTATGCAGATTTCGCATATGTGTTGATAGACCCGTCAGCTCCTCATTACTGACCATAGGCTCCCCTTGGACATATTTCCGTGCCATCTCTAACATTGGCGCATATTCATAGCCTAAAAGTTGACCAAGGCTCATACCCAAGGCGGTAGCCTGTTCCTTGGCCTGCGATACAGTGACACCAAGTTCTTTAGCAGCAGCTATGGCTCTGGGGTCCAATAATTCCAGGTCCTTATCCATAGCGGCTCTGAAGTCCTTGTCGACATCGGAACACACTATGAGCGGGGGGACCGATTGATTTTTCTGCTGTCCGAGCTGGGCAATTTGTTTCCCGCTTTTTGCACTTCTTCCCTTGTTCTGCTCAGACTGGGCACGTGCTAGCTTAGTAAGTTCACGACCATAGTCAGATGGCAGATTCATCGATATCTGGGATGGCTGCTCAAGGAAGGACATAGCCCACTTTTTGGTTTTTGCATCATATACCTTCTTTTGCTCGGGCTTTTTTGGTGCAAAAAAAGCCTTATTGTAGGCAGCCACTACCTCGGCGTTTTCCGCTTCAGTCCTGTCATAAGGTCTCTTGGGAGGAACCGTCGGGATGTCGACTATCTTTTGAGTGCGACCTCTCTTCTGAGTGGGGAGCGGGGGAGCGGCGTTGGTCCGTTTCTTCTGCTGAGACGGCTGCGCTGGAGACTGGTCACGCGGCGGCGGAGACGGCTGCGCTGGAGACTTGTGAGGCGGTGAAGAGGACTGTTGCGCTGGAGACTGGTGAGGAGTCGATGGCCTTGGCTGCCAGTTCGGAAGCACGATGAATTCCTTTGGCCATAGAATTGGCGCTTTCTTGGCTTCTCCAAGTTCAAGCACCTCCCCATCTTCACCTGCAGGGTGGTGCAGCTTCAGCTCCTCAAAATCTTTCATCACTGCATCCACCCCGACAACAGCGTAGCCATTTGGAACCGGAGCAAAATGGTAAGTTGGATTAGGTCCAATTGGTAGGGCATAGCCGACCGCCACCTTCACGGATATGTTATAAACTTTCACATGCAGCTCCGTGATATCATCCACTGGGTAGCGACGAAGAGGAGCCACTGCATCATCATTACCATCCTGGAGCTCCGTGGAAGCCACGCTGCTTTTCCGATTCGATGGGCCACCGGTACCATCGCATGCAGCTTCTACCATGTGCCGTTGAGATTGGCCGCTAGTACCTTGCTGGCTAAGCACGGCAATTTGTTCCTTCTGCAGCTTTAATTCTTCTTCTATATTACGCAGCCGGTCTGCAGCAGCGCGTGCTTCCATTGCCTCCCTTTCCTTTCTCCTCTGATGGCTTCTATCAGGAAATTTCTTCCTGTGCTCGGGAATCGCAATTGTCTTGGGCTTGGAGCCAGGTACGCCTCGTAACCGTCCGTCGTGTTCCTTATTCCCAAGGGCGCGTGTGAGCTCGTCATCCTCTCTATCGGGAATGAACCGTCCCTCTGCAACATCCTTTACTGCATTTCTAATTTCTTGGATGGGTAGTAGGGGATTATCTTTGTGTCTTCTGTTATATATGCACTTCCCTTCTGCGTCCAACGTGCCCCCATGCCCGTAAAACCAATTTCTTGCCCGTTCGATCCACTTGAGTGGCTCTGGAGTGATCCCATTAGCCAGCAGGTCCGCCTCAAGTTTCTCCCACTTAGGCATGCTAAAAGCGTAGCCACCAGGCCCCATAGTATGGTGGTACATCTTTAGAGCAGCATTTGCCGCATTTTTTGCAGACTTTTCCAGAGCTTCCTCTGATTTCTTGTACGCCACAAATTCTTCCCAGTAGTCCTTTATCTTCTCATACCCTTTATCGAAGTCTGGAGTCTTATTTTTCTTGACAAACAGGTTGTTCAATCTTTTCTTCCAGTTCTTGAATAGCTCGGCCATCTTCTTAAGTGCCCAGTCCTTGACTTTTTGCTCCATGATTTTCCGGGCAATCTTTTCTGCCTCATCTGGATCCTCCTCATCTGAATCCACCTCTGGCGCCGGCAGGGTGAAATTAACCATGAGCTTTCTCCAAAGTCTTTCTTTGCCCTCAACGCTGACATATAGCTGTCCTTTCTCCTTTGGCCGATGCCATTCTCGAACGGTGATCGGGATGAAGTCCCTAACAAGAACTCCGCATTGCTTTACCATTTTATTTTTAACACCAGGGGGAGCAGTCGGTGTGCCGTCTTCAGCGACTCTTTCGATCGTGTACCTTTCTTGGTCGCCCAACTTTTTGGCTGGGCCTCGTTTTGTCCTTACAGAAGATTTGCTCGATCCGGAGGGCTAAAAGAAGAAAGAGCGTTAATATATGTATATAGACAGCAGAGGCTTAATTAATACAATCTTCGGCTTCATTAATATATGTATATGCACCTCGCCGGAGTTTGCAACATTTAATGTTCCACCGGAGCCTTCGGCTTCTCCCTCGCTGACTTCTCCCTCACCCCGGCCGTCGGGTTCTACCTCACCGGAGCCGTCTCTTCGGTTGAGAGACTCATCTCCCTCACCGGAGTTGTTCAAAAACTCCGTGGTGACATCGACAATATCTTCCGGCCCGCGGATTATATCCTGGAGGATATTTTCCTGATCTTCGTCTCGTTCCATAGTTTCTGCAAATTAAGAACAATGCACAAAACTTTAGTTGGGTAACTTGTTCCATATGTCAAGATACATCTACAATATCATCTCATTTGCAAGAACAAATTAGAAACTTCATATGCTGCCTTATAATCTCATTTGCAAGAGCACCTCGGGCGGGGAGCGGCAGAGCACCTCGGGCGGGGATTCTTGGGCGCGACGGCGAACTCGGAGACCCTAAACCCTAAAACATCAAGAAATTAAAGCCATTAAGCTCAAGAACATAAGACTCAAGCTAAAATATACATCAATATAGCTAAAATCATTTGCAAAGCTAAAATTAAAATTAACATCAATATAATCTACAATGCAAAATCTACCCGTAAACTCGTATCGTAAACCCGTAAACTCGTAAACTCGTATCGTAAACCCTAAACTCGTATCGTAAACCGTAAACTCGTATCGTAAACCCGTAAACTCGTAAACTCGTATCGTAAACCCGTAAACTCGTATCGTAAACCCGTAAACTCGTAAACTCGTATCGTAAACCCATAAATTCGTATCGTAAACCGTAAACTCGTATCGTAAACCCGTAAACTCGTAAACTCGTATCGTAAACCCGTAAACTCGTATCGTAAACCCGTAAACTCGTAAACTCGTATCGTAAACCCGTAATCTCGTATCGTAAACCCATAAACTCGTATCGTAAACCCGTAAACTCGTATCGTAAACCGTAATCTCGTATCGTAAACCCATAAACTCGTATCGTAAACCCGTAAACTCGTATCGTAAACCCGTAAACTCGTAACTCGTATCGTAAACCCGTAATTTTTTTCCCTAACAAAAATTCATACATTTAATTTCTAATTCATACATTTAATTTCATAACACAAATTCATACATTTAATTTCTAATTCATACATTTAATTTCTAATTCATACATTTAATTTCATACACAAATTCATACATTTAATTTCTAATTTCAAATTGTTCTAAACCCTCACCGAGATGGGCCGGGCGGCGTGAGCGGGGGCGTGGAGGGGCGTGCCCGGCGTGGAGGGTCGGCCTTCTTCTTCCTGCCTTACAGGGGCAGAGGTAGGGGAGGTCAGGGGAAGGGAGGCAGGGGAGATGCACCGGCGGCGCCATGGTACCAGGGGAGAGGGAGGAGCTCACCGTGTGGGGGAAAAGGCCGCGGACGTCGATCGACGGCCGGCGTAGGCAGGGGCGCGGTGGGGGGGCGGCGCGTGGAGGTGGCGCGTGGAGGAGGAGGCTCGGGAGGCTCGGGCGGCGGCGCGGCGTGGCGGCTCGGGCCGGCCGCGCGTGGAGGTGCGCGCGGGCTCGGCCTCTTCCTCTCTGCAGCACGGGCGGCGCGGCGTGTGGGCGCGGCGGCGCGGGCGTCGAGGGCACCGGCGTCGAGGGAGGTTGGGCAGCCTGACGGCGTGCGGGCGCGGCGGCACGGGCTCCTCCTTCTTCTCCGGTCCTTAGCGTTTCTGCGAATGAATCGGGAAGGAGAAGGCAAGCAGTTAAGTAGCAGGGGGTCTTTGGTCCCGGTTGCTGGCAAGAACCGGGACCAAAGCAAGAACCGGGACCAATGCCTCTTTGGTCCCGGTTCTTGCCAGCAACCGGGACCAAAGAGTGGGTAATTAATGCCAGATCGCGGTGCGCGTCTATGGACTCATTGGTCCCTGTTCTTTCTACAAACCGGGACCAAAGAGTCCTTTTTCAAAATTATTTCGAACTTTTCAGTTCTGAAATTTTGTTCCCGCTTTTTTTTTTCTTATTTAGATGTTTGGATATGAATTTCAAATGGTTTTGAATCTGAAAAGACTTTCAACATGAAAAGTTTTTAAATTTGAATAAATAATCCAAAAACATTTTCTGTTTTCTAAAATAATTATTCTAACTATACAAACTATTAACCATTTTGCTATTTTCAATTAAAAATGCATTAACTTTATTGCATATTTTGAATTGACAAAACTTTCAACATGAAAAGTGTTTGAATTTGTATAAATAATCCAAAATCCAAAATCCAAACTCGACTAATAATATGTATAAATCGATCAAAAATGATTAAGTAAGATTTATGATTAAGTAATAATAATTATTAATTCAGTTAATTCTATTTTTGGTGTTGTAAAATCCCATGGCAAGCAGAACTAAATGCAGAACAATTTCAGTGAACCTATATTTATAATATGTAATAATAATTATTAATGCAGAACAGTTTCTTTTGAAGGCTTGTGAGCTGTTGGATCACTCTGTGAGCCACCAACCGGGACTAATGGGAATCCCACCAATAAGGAAGAAGCACACGGATCGTGTGTTTCTTTCGAGCGCTTGTGAGCCGTTGGTTTATGTTGTCAATGTAATTTGCATGGTTTGTTTAATATCAATGCGAAAAGTAGTCACCCATCAATCTTGGATACATTTTACACGATCGTCGTCTTAGCTAGACCAGAAGTAGTTCATGACAACAATCTTGGGTACATAGACAAATCATAGGTTAGTCATACTCCTACCTAGGCCTATAATACTCATCCTCATAGTCGTCGTAGTCGCCGCCGTCGTCGTCGGGCGCCTGGACTGGAAGTGAGGGTAGCGCAGGCGGGGGTTATCGCCGGCCGTGATGTAGTTCATGACGCTCTGGAGAGTTCGGCCGCTCCACCACAGCCGACGGCCGGCCTCATTGAAGTTCGAAGGAGGCGGGCCATCCTCCTCGTACCTGGCGAGCGCCCTCTCACGCCGATTGATGAAGAAGGCGTCCCAAGTCGGGCGGTAGTCGGGATGCCAGCGGGGATCCATCCGCTGCTCCGGAGTGAGCTCGAGGTAGTAGTGGTTCGTGATGGCCGCCCGACGTGCCAAACCTTGAGGGATAGGAATGCCTCACCGTTGAAATGCTTGCCGGGCTTTCTTACGGCATGACTGTTCGGAAGAAATCGACGATGCCCCAGGTACACATTCTTGTTTCCCAAATGTATACTTTCAGTCTTATCTAAACAGTGCGTGCATGCATTGTATCCCTTGTTTGACTGTCCTAAAATGTTACTAAGAGCAGGCCAATCATTGATGGTTACGAACAGCAACGCTCATAGGTCAAATTCCTGTTGTTTGTGCTCATCCCACACACGTACACCTGGTTCGGACCACAACTGCAAAAGTTCATCAAAAGGAAGGTTGTAGAAGGAAGGTTGTACTTCCGCTTCATGCACAACCAAGAAGGAAGGTTGTAGATACATAGAGTCACGGGCCAAGTGCTATGACTGGAGCTCTGCTCCCCAAAAGGATTAAAGCCATCTGTACTTAGACCAAATCTTAAGTTCCTTGCATCATGTGAAAATGTCGGGAACTCTCTGTCGATTTTTCTCCACTGGGACCCATCGGCGGGGTGTCTCAACTTCCCGTCTTTCTTACGCTCTTCTTTGTGCCATCGCAACAACCTGACATGCTCTTTGTTTCTGAACAGACGTTTCAACCGTGGTATTATAGGAGCATACCACATCACCTTAGCAGGAACCCTCTTCCGGGGGGCTCGTCATCGCCCTCAACATCACCAGGGTCATCTTGTCTTATCTTGTACCGCAGTGCATTGCATACCGGGCGTTTATCCATGTTCTCGTACTCACCGCGGTACAGGATGCAGTCATTAATGCATGCATGTATCTTCTGCATATCTAATCATAGAGGGCAGATAGCCTTCTTTGCTTCGTATGTAGTCTCGGGCAATTCGTTATCCTTTGGAAGCTTCGGCTTCATTATTTTCAGTAACTTCTCAAATCCCTTGTCAGAACAACCAGTCTCTGCCTTCCATTTCAGCAGTTCCAGTGTGGTGCCGAGCTTTGTGCTGCCATCTTCGCAGTTTGGGTACAACAACTTTTTGTGATCCTCAAGCATGGCCTCCAACTTTAGCTTCTCCTTTTCTGTATCGCATTCTCGCTTTGCATCAGAAATGACCCCACAAGACCATCAGCGGCTCATCTGATGCCCGATGTTCACCTCTTTCTTCTTCAACGTCTTCCATAACAGTATCACCGCATTCCTCAGGGAACATAGGATAGTTGTCATCATCCTCCTCTTCTTCATTGTCTTCCATCGTAACCCCTCTTTCTCCGTGCTTGGTCCAACAATTATAGCTGGGCATGAAACCTTTCCGAATCACGTGGTCTTGAATGGTTCTCGGGTCAGAGTACTCCCTGACGTTCCGACACTTCTCACATGGACAAGGCATAAAATTATTCACTTTGTTTGCCTCAGCCACATCGAGAAATTTATGCAGGCCTGCAATAAACTCGGAACTGCGTCGTTCGCCGTACATCCATCGCATCCGTGCATCCATCTGCATCATATATATAATTAAGTTTATCAAATACCATTACAATAACATCTTGAATAGTGAAATGACCACCGTACATCGACACGTGCAATATTTCTGATTACAGACGAAAAGGATAAAGTTGCTAACCTCGGCCGAGGATATCATTTTGTGTGAACTTAATTGTGGGTCGGGCATTTCATCGAACACATCTTGTTCGTGGCAAAGGAAAAAAAAATAGCACCCACTTCCCACCAATCCAAGAGAAAAAAATTAGAGAAGAGAAGGGGGTGGGGGTTATTTATAGGCAGGGAGGGGTATTGGTCCCTGTTCTTGGCACGAACCGGGACCAAAGCTCCAGAGCCAGACACGAGCTTTGGTCCCGGTTCGTGCCAAGAACCGGACCAATACCCCCAACCGAACCGGGACCAATGGTCCACGGGGCCGTGGCAACTCGAACCGGGACCAGTGCCAGGCACTGGTCCCGGTTTTTTACCTGAACCGGGGCTAATGGCTGGGGCGGCCCTGGACCAAAGATGGTTTTTCTACTAGTGCACTGTAGTTGTTTAATTAACTTGTTGCTTCATCCGCAAATTTGTGTTCAATTGTGTGGTTGCTACGTACAGGTGTGGCTTCTTGACAACACAAGGAAGGGGGAGACATGGATCCGCCAGTACAGCTTATGTTTTTCGTACTCCCCCAAGTCGTCGATACGGCTGGTGCAACCATACTTCATTCACGGCGACTACGTCCTAATGATGGTTGGGGGGAAAGGTCAAGAACGTGTGTTCGGTATAAACACTGGGTGACAGATTACTCTTATGAGACAAAGCGGGAGGACAGCGCGGTCCATACTAGCAGTGGTTTCAATAACGCGCTAGTTTCCGGTATAAGAGGTGGCAGTTGCCAGATATTCTCCTATGTCAAGACCACAGAAGCATTGGGTGTTTATAGGCGTTGGCCAACAATTGCAAATTGATTTTTTACAGCTCATCAAAATATATAGCACACCGTCATGTTCTCTAGACATACACCTACTAGTTGATTTTTAATTATTTGTTGAAATTCCATGTCCGCCAAGACTGGGTCAATCCCGAATCAAGCTAGATTTGTCATTCAGTAGTATGCATCCAGGTTGAGTGGCCCTTTTTCACTTCCTTAATTTGTGGCTCTAATAAACAACGGTATGTTGATATTATTATAATTTTTTGAAAGCTTCGTATCATTTTGCGCATGCCATTTTCTTGCACAGATAAGAATCTCCTGAACAATTCATGGAAACTAGTAAACTTGCTTGTTGCTTGATCTGCAAATTTGTGTTCAGTTGTGTGGTTGTTACAGGTGTGGCTTCTTGAAAGCACAATGAAGGAGGAGGCATGGATCCATCATTATAGCTTTTGTTTTTCCTTACTCCCCTAAACCGCTGATACAGCCCGCGGAACAATACTTCATTCACGGCGAGTATGTCCTACTAATAGTTGAGGGACAAGGCCATAGACTGCTCGAGTACGAACATTGGCCAACGAATTACTCCTATGTGACAAAGCCAGAGAGCAGCGTGGTCCATATTAAAAAGTGTCTCAATAATGCACTAGTTTCCAATGTAAGAGGTGATATTTTCTGGACATTCTCGTGTATCAAGACCACAGAAGCATTGAGTGTTTAGAGGCGCTGGCGACCAATTATGAATTGATTTATTTACAGCTCATCAAAATATATAGCACACCGTCATGTGTGTTAAACATTTACCTAGGTACTAGTTGATCTTTTAGGTTGGGTAGCTTTTTTTCTCTTCCTTAATTGTTGTCTCTGATAAACAACGGTTGATATTATTATAAACGTTTGAAAGGTTCATATCTTTTTGTGCTTGCCATTTTCTTGCATAGCTGTGAACTAAAACTTGTAAAAAAGTTGCCGATTAAATGGTAGGAAACTCTATTTCTCTAAATCCAGAGTTTTAATTTGAAGTGTCTGCGTGATTTATCTTGATCTTTTCATACAAGTATTTGTACGTGAAACATGTATGGGTTGGAAATGAAACTGAACTGTCTATAAACAATTGAGTTTTCGTAGCGTTGGAAAAGCAAATAGTTTGCCCAGATCATGCATGTTCGGGCTAGAGTAGTCACATATTATAAAACCGCCATACTTGAGCAAAAATTTGCATGTGTTTCACGGTTAGATTAGCTAATCATGGGGACCATGACGTGGGAGGTATCTCCCAAGCTTAGTATTGAGCATCACTTGGTATAATGTTTATAAATAAAACACCTTATAGATAAATAAATTAGTTTATATTATAATTTTAACCTAGCGGCATGAAAAGTATGTTGAAGTATAAATGCAAGCCCTCCCTTTCCAACTAGCTTGAGCTTTGGGTGAACTGGTTTTGTTCATGCAACTCTACATGGTATCAGAGGCAAGATCTCTTGATTTTTAAGACTCGGCTAGCACAAATTAGAACTAAGAAAATTGCAGCCCACTTTTGATCCGTGAGGGAGCCAGGCGTGAGGGGTAGTGTTGAATTATAAATGCATTGCCCTCCTTTCCCTATAGGCTCCCGCTAGCCCTGCCAAACAAAATAATACTTCTAAACCACTCTCAATAACACATGCATCCATGATAATTGTTTTTTCAACAAAATAATATACTACTAAATTGTGCATCAATAATGTGGTTTGTTTTATTTCATGCCATGCATATTTTATGTGTATATACTTTAAGAAAGTAGAAATATAAGTTCACGGTGAACACAAATATGATACTTTACGGTAAACTGGATTTAGAGGGAGAGAGGATTTACTGTAGCGTCGGAACTAGTCAATCAAAGAGCAAAGAGCCCTCTCTATGTTTAGTTCCCCGAAATAGTTTTAGAGCATTTTTTATGTGCAATAAAATGAGGTAATTTTCTCACCACTAACTAAGACGGCGCAAAAGGACTACTCAAACATGATAGTTGGTGCTTCACGATTAATTAAGTGTCAAACAAGAGTGTCAAACCGCGTCTTGGCGGGGATGGCTTCAGATGGCGAAATCATGAAGGTGGAGAAGTCTCTCAGGAAGTTGAGTAAGAAGCATCGCGTTGCAAGGAAACGTTTCACTTCTACTTGATTGTTGAGACCTTTTGAGGTTGTCGTGTTGTCTGTTCGTGGTTGTGATAGGTTGGGCGAGTTTGTTAGCGGTCGGGTTGCTTCTGGGTGTTGCCTCTCTTTGTGTTTTTGTGGGCACTTTGTTATGGTGTTGATGTTCGTTGTATGGTTTTCGCCCAGTTTCTTCCATTAATAAACCGGTCACCTTCTTCTTAATAAATATAAGGCAAAGCTTTTGCCTTCGTTTAAAAAAAATAAAAAAAATAAAGAACAACTAGTAGGCAGATGAGTTAACATATGTGCTATTCTTTTGACCTGAAAATCCATTTATATATTTTGTCACCAGAGCGTATAAACACTCAATGCCTCGGTGGTCTTGATGTATGCGAATGTCCGACAAACATGGCCTCTTATACCGGGAACTCGTACCCTTTCAAAACAATAGTGGGTGTGGACTGCCGAGGTTGTCACATAATTAACCGACGCATCCAAGTACCGGAACAGTTTTTGGCCTTGTCCACCAACGGTTAGGACATTCTCGCCAAGAATGAAGTTTGGCCGCGTCACTTGTTTTGGCCCCTGTGAGGGATAAACACTCATAGTGTATGGATGGATCCATGTCTGCTCCTTCCTCGTGCTCTCAAGAGTCCATACCTATAACAATTAATCATAATGGAGTGAAACAAACTTAGATGCATATACATGTGTGGCCACACAGGAGAGATGTGTATATACTTCTAAAATATTTTTAAACGGGTTTGCTTAGTTTCTGTTACCTCCTTCAGAAAAACGCAACAGTAATTGAGTAAAAGGTACCTTGATCCCATCCCCATAGCCGTTGCTAGTTACAGTGCTCAGCCTGCGCTGCATCTCGGTCAAGTGGCGCATGGGCTTTGCCGCCATGGGCAATGGCTTTATGGTTTTCACCTGCTCAGTCTCGCGGTCAAATGACACGATTCTGTCTGACCCCTCTATCACCCAGTATGTCGCCCCGTTCACGCTGACGATAGCAGCTTCCAGCTTGCATTTGGCGCCGGGGGCCGGAACTTCTCTCCAGGACGCCTCCCCCAGAGTGAACACCTGGAGGGTGTCCTTGGTCTTGCTCTTGCAGACTTGCAGAGGCAGGGGGCGTGCAGGACCTTGTACTGCCCCGTCGCGTGGTGGTACCCGAAGCTGTACGCCTGGTGCCAGTACGCCTGGTGCCAGCTCCTGCCGGAGCGCCGCGAGTTGTGGCGCCTGAGCAGGCCGTCGCAAGGGATCGGCGGGAGGGCAAGCATGTCTCCGGTTGCCGGGTTGACGAGAGTGATGGCGCCGCTGGGCTTGGCGTCATCGCACAGGCACAACACGCCGTTGCACACGCCGACCACCTTCATGTGCTTGTACTCGCCGCCGACACCAGCCCACAGATCTCGAGGTATGCAGGTATCGAACTTTGGAACGTGGTCCAGGAAGTATGAGGACTGCATGGTGACGACGAGCGGCACGGCGTCGCGGCACTGCTGCATCTCCGTCGTGCGCTGGTGGACGAGGTCGCGCCAGGATCGGCAGACGAGGCTCAGCCGCCGGAGCGAGGTCCATGGGAGGCGCTGCAAGATCTCCACTAGGAGGTCGTGGGGATGTCCATGGTAACCGCGGCGGCTTTCAGGTCTGTTTGCTTGATCTCGGGTGACGACGGTGTTGGCTCCCGGAGTATTCACCGGTTAGCTTCCATATTTGATTCGACGTGATACTACTTGGAGCGGAGTCGTGATCGGCAAGTTCTTACAAACAACAACTGGCCCATCACGATTATGGCCCCAAGCGCAGCAAGTCCCGGCCCATATGCCAAGTCACGATCAGTACCGCGGTCAGCTTGCCTAGCACAACAACATCATTCCCTAAAAAAAAACAAAGGCACGACAACATCAGCCGCTCCCCTAAAAAACATTGTACTCTCCCTATTAGGCCTTGTTATTCGGTTTTAACCGAAATAATCTTTTGTTTTCGTTTCTCAAACTATAAGAAATGGTTACCAAAATTTTCACCAGTTTTTAGTTAACTGGTTCTGTGTTTAAATTTGAATCGACATTTACTTAATAACCGTAGGGGTCGCATCTAGTGAGAACAAGGATATTGTGGAGTACCCTGCGCAAAATGTCAAAAAGGCTAAGGCCTAGTTCTTTTGCCAGTTTAAAAAAATTAAGTTGCCCCCACCCAGCTTCTTACATAAGCCACCCGGTTTATTAGTTGGAGCTTCTAAATTATTTATGACATAACTAAACTAGAAATCTCGAGTAATAATAGGTTGGACGTCTTATGAGAGAAAGTTGGTAGGGGTGGCTTTGGGGCCGCCTAAGAGACAATGCTAGAGAGTGGTAGAAAGCAAAATACCTTGTTGTTGGCTCGTATTAACTTAAAGCCTTGTTGTCATCTGCTCCGCAACAGACATCTAACACCCGTATGATTCAACAAAGGAGCACCCGGTTCGCTTGGAGGCAAGAGGCTACAACACCAAGGTTGGAATTGGGAATGTTAGGATGTGATGTGCATGGGGCTAGGCGCAGCCTTGCGGCTACGAGATATAATGTGGCATGAGATGTTCGCACGAGTGGTTCTAGTGGGCTAGTGGTATTTTCGGCCAAGAAGTTAAGCATGAAAGGCGACAGAGGCGTTTTGGCTCCAGGTGCACATGCATCTTTTATCTGAAATGCCTTTTAAACTTATTATAAAAAATGCAAAAAAATGTTCGCGCATAGATTATTGCAACATCTTATCTCTTCACAAAGTCGTTTCACAAAAACCGATATTTGATATGGCTTGTGTAAAAATAGATTAATGTTGGTGCTAAAATAAGCTTTCTCACGAGACAATTTTTATGTTTTTTGCACATGCCACAAAAAAGGTCGGATTTCACGAAACGGCTATGTAAACATATAGAACTAGATTAGGGGTGCGCCTTCCACTAAAAAAAAGATTAGGGGTGCGCCTTGGCGCACAACGCTCCTAACACTGTTTTGACATCACGCCATACGCAATGCTAATAGTCAACGGGTAGAAATAATTATATCCGTATGTAATCTCGAGGACAAAATAATCAAATAATAAATAAATAACAGATTCATGCAACTACTCAATGGCATGCAAACACCAACGTACTCATGATGACACCACCTACCATCAAATGGGTTATTTACCTCTGTCCGAACCGCATACTTAAAAGATCCACCCATTTCACTGCTAAGATTATCCGCAGACCCTCGCTGCCCTGCCTCGTTAAGGAACGAACATCATCACAACACTACGACCTCCCATGCGGGACAGAGGGCACATCAATTTGCTACGAGTGACCAGAGTACCAGACAAATATAAACATGAATCTTGTGACGAATCTGAACTCATTTAAAGTTTGGGAACTATCTCGGGCTCACAAGTTAACCCATGACATATAAGGATTTAATTTAACAGAAAGGCACACGCTGCCTTCTACATACAGAACAGTTGGTATAGTATGAGGTTTCAGCAACTGAACTTACCACACCCAGCAGGGACACCCAGCAGGGACTCCCTCCCATTGCAGATCTATATAGTTCCAATTAAAACACATCACAGATTTGAGCACCCAACCAACTCGGACCAAACTGTAACAGAAACTCCATTACATACTTCTCATTTGTACCTCACTTATGAACAGTAAGTGCTAGCTCAGACAACTCCTTATCGCAGGACATTGCCCATATAAGGAAGGCTCAAAATGTCGTAAACAAAGACCTAAAAAAGGAGTATCCGGATAATGCTGCGGTATAGGCTTTGGCTAGGATGAAAACAAACAATAATGCTGCGGAATAGGCTTTGGCTAGGATAGAAACAAACAAAGAGCCCTGGACATTGCGTCATGATTCAAACCATCTGTTCATACCGTAAAGATAGAAACAGAAATTGAAAGAGAATCTGGTTAGAGTTTCCTTCTTCTTAGTCAAGCACCTTCGGACAGTGTGTTCACCTTGTTGGACAACAAAGAAGAAGGCCACGGCATGATGTAGGGATAGGACCTCTCGATTTCGTCTTGGTAGATAGAAAAGATCTTTTTCAGCTCCAGAGTTTCCAGGCAGAAGGAGAAGAACTAGCAAAGAGGAACAGTGTTGGGTTCATCAGTGGTCATCAAGTGCAGGTGCAGGAAGCCCTGATGAACCGCCACGAGCTTCAGCGCAGAGATATCATCTGATACAATTTCCTTGTCCAGCATCCATCTCTCAACACGGTCACCACCGGCTCTCCGAACCCAGACAGCAACCATGGACCTATGATCCACCGCACAAACCATGCAGACCTTGTCATCCTTGGTCTCTCCAACCAAAAAAGGTTTCTGCCCGTCCGTGATGGGCAGCAGCTCCATCGAAGAGAAGTGCATCGCCGCGATGTCGAACACGATCATGTAGTCGTTTCTTGTCCAGTAGATGCGCCCATTCACCATCTTACCGGTTATATGCGGGACAGTGGGAGGCAGTGCTCGTCGTCGGCAGGATGGTCGAGGAAGATCGCAACGGATTCGCCCGATGTTTTTTTTGTTTCACTGGCGGGCCGCGTTCTGGTCAGCCCCACTGCAAACTATAGGCCCAGGAGAACATCTGCCTTTTCCAGCTGACTCCGAGCTTGGTGTCGCACCTAGAGCCATTTCTGGCATTGTAGATGTTATTAAAATCTAAAAGGAAATATTTCTTACTTTTCGTTTTCAAATTTACTTTTTCTTTCTTTTTTTTTTTGTAAAAAATCTTTCCTGATATTTCATTTCCAGCACTTTATTTTCCTGTTTTCCCACACCATATAAAAAAACCAAATAAGTATAGAATAGTTGGCATACCCTTGTGTATATTAAAACACCAAAGCAATAATACTTTATTTATTTCTCTCGTTGCCAGTACTTGCTTATTTTTTTCTAGGAAAAGGCGAGAAAACATTAAATGTTGTGATTATGGTGGCACTAGTTGGGAAGATATGGGGTAGCATCTCCCTGAATTTATTTCTTGATCGCGCTCCACGAAATTGTTTGAGAGCATTTTATCAAAAGGGCAAGCATAGAAATATATTATAAACAAAAATATATATAAGAAACATCCACCGTGGTTGATCTCAATAACAACGAAAGTCCCATTCTTATTAGTTGAACGAATCTTGATTCGAGATTAGCAAACAAACATTACAACGAGTATATATAATTTATAGATGTTAATTTAAGAAATGTGAATAAACCTCTCCGTATTATATATGTCACCAACGCTTATAAATACTCACCTATTGGGTGACAATGGTTAATATGGACAGCGCCACACTCCGGGTTACATGATTCTTCTATTACGTTGAAAAATGTAATAAAGATTCTAACTCTAGGTTACAAATGACCAGCTTGTAGATACTTAAATTACCGAGACTCGGTGAAAAAGTTGTTGTTTCCTTGTAGCAACAGATGCAAGACAACACATAACAGTGATCAAGCTAGCTCTGGCAAACCAAATAAGACCTCGGATCCACTCTTAGTAGTAGATGCATCAAGGTTAACCATTTGTCTTTTTTCAGTAATTTAGGAACCAAACTTTTTATGGAGAATTTGGTTTTGTGTTATTTTCAAGCAATATATATTTCACGATCAAGTACTTGTAAGAAAATAACGACATATATAGTTCATGGATCAGCACTCAAATATGGCACTTCAAAGTGAAGTTGGATTCAGAAAAAAAGACAAAGTTTCCCACCATTTGATCCATGGGCAATAAGGAGAGATCTTACGTGGCCTCGTTCCACGAAATTGTTTCAGAGCATTCTATCAGAAAATGGCAAACGCGAAATATATAATAAACCATACAAAATACTATAATAACCAGTTAACCACCGTTGTTGATCTCAAAGACAAACCAAAGATAACAACTCATGCTTTATCGGTGGACTAATCAAGATTCGACATCAGCAAACCATCATTACAATTTATGAAACGTGAACAAATCTCTTCATAGTGTGTATGTCACCAACGTTTATAAACACTCAATGCCTCTGTGGTCTTCATGTATGTGAATACTTGAGAAACATCGCCTCTTATATATGAAAATTCCCCCATATAGTGACAGTGCTTAACATGGACCGCACCGCTCTCCAGCTGTTTTTTCATATGTTTCTCGGGGGTTGATGCCGGTACTGGAGCAATTCCTGAGCTCCTTTATCAGGCTTATAAACCTTCAAGACATACTTGTTGTGAATGAAGCTTGGCCGTACAAGGTGCGTTGGCATGGAAAGAGAAATTAAGGTATATTGATGGACCCAGGTGTTATTGATAGACCCAGGTGTTCTCAAGAATCCACACCTACATACACGATCACAAAAAATAATTGCATATAAATATACTTCGATGCATATATATTAATTGGCTTGGAGAAAGAAGATGCATATATATGTACCTCGATGGTGGGAGGCGGGCGCGCGTAGTATGGCTTGGAGTCGTCGACTCTACCGGCAACTGCAATGCTGAGCCTGCGCTGCACCTCGGTCAAGCGGAGGACGGGTTTGGCGGCCCTGACCGAATAGGGCAATGGCTTCGTGCATGCCACCTGCTCACTCTAGTGGTCGAAACACATGATTCTCTCCGATCCTTCTGTGACCCAGTACGTCGCCCCGTTCGCGCTAACGAGGCCGGCTTCTAGTTTGCACTTGGCGTCGGGGGCTGGAACTTCTCTCCACGACGCCTCTCCCAGCGTGAACACATGGACCGTCTCCCTGAGCTTGAAGAAGAAAGGGACGTGCACCACCTTGCACTGCCCCGTCCTGTGGTTGTGCCCGAAGCTGTACGCCTGGTGCCAGCTCCTGCCGGAGCGACGCGTGTTGTGGCGCCTGAAGACGCCGGCGCAGGGGATCGGCGGGAGTTTGAGGACGTCACCGGTGGCCGGGTTGGCCAGGGTGATCGAGCCGCCGGGCTTGGCGTCGTCGCACAGGCAGATCACGCCGTTACAGACGCCGACCACCTCCTTGTTTTTGTATACATCCATGTCGCTGGGCCAGAGCATTCGAGGTCTGCAGGTGTTGGACGAGCCTAGGTCATGGAGGAGGTACGCCGACTCCGTGGTGACAACGAGCGGCACGGCGTCCCGGCGTTGCTGCATCTCCGGCGTGCGCTGGTGGACGAGGTCGCGCCATGAACGAGAGACGAGACGCATCCGCCGGAGGGAGGTCCACGGGAGGCGCTGCAGGATCTCCACGAGGAGCTCCGTAAAGATGTACACCATGGCGACCTCTGCGGCTCGATCGATCGATCTCAGGGGTTTGTTTCCTCGTTGGAGAACTCGGTTCGCTTCTGTACTTGTAGGATGTGCCGATCGCAGCTGTGATTGTTTTCCCGGGATTACGAAGTAGCCTAGAAAAGCAATCGTAACAGGCAAGTTTCTACGGGTAACGAAATCAGAAAAGGACACGCCGACGGCGTACGTCGAGATTTTGCAAATAGCCTTATTCGGAAACTTTATTCCCACGTTTTGTTTTCTTAAACTTGGACTTCATTCCGACGTTGGGTCAAACACAGTGCATGTAAGCTAAAGAGTATCAATACATCAGAAAATGGCTCAAGGCACCGCTGGAGATAAAACCCGACTGAGGCGTGTAGATTTCAGCCGGATCACTACCTTGAGCACTACTGCCACTTCTTCGTATGGAGGCAGAGGAACACTGGAAGCACCCGGAGGAGAGCGACGCCATTCACGTGGTGATGTGATGAGAGTGCAAGCTGCTGATATCTCTATGTGTGATAAGGAATTAGCTGGTAGTCTGGAACTTAGTCAGTTTTAGCTGCCGGAAAAGAATCTGTTTTTCGGCTAATTTTTGCCTAGCGCTGGAGCGTGCGAAAAAACCTGTCTGAGAACTGTTGTAGCTACTTGCAGTCTCCCCTTTTACTTTTCTGGTTTTACTTGTAGGAGAGCCTCCCTGTTTATCTAAAAAATACATCAGAAACTGTATCACCACAAATTCATTCAAGATAAACCTCCAAGTAAAAAACCAAAAGCATAATTTATAATCACACAAAAACCCACAAATAAAAATATCTGTGGGTTGACTCAATCCATTTTGGTTGTGAATATTGCCTTTTTTAGGCAACCGCGGCATCCCTCGCTGGCATACGTGACAAACTTCCCCAGTTATATATGAAATTGTCCCATTGGGGAACAGTGGATTAATATGGACAGCGCCACACTCGGATTACATGATTCTTCTCTTACATCAATTTTTTTAACAACGATTCTAACTCTAGGCTACAAATGAACACCTTGTAGATACATAAATTATATATGTTGTAATTTCAATCTTGAGCCTTGGTAAAAAGTTGTTTCTTTCCTTGCACCAACAAATGCGAGACAACACTATGACAGTGACCCCGATGGCTCTGCCAAACCAAATAAAGTCAAATAGGGTAAATTGCCGTGTTCAGCCCATAGGGTTGCCCGTGTATTTATATCAGGCGATGCTCGATCGCATATGCTGTTACAACTGAATTAAATGATCGTATCGATCCAACTGATCGTACCGATCCAATCTCTAGGCAACTTGCTATACACGGAATATCTATCAAGTCTGTTAATGCTCAACTAACCTAATCTATCTCGGTTGTTGAACATTCCCCCGCAATCTCAACTAGTACAAAGATTGAGATTGGAACGCAACCGAGTTAACATCACTTTCGTGAGAGGTTTAGTGAACGCATCAGCAACTTGATCAGCGGATGAGGCGAATCGAACGTCGAGGGCTCCCATGGCGACCTTCTCTCTTACAAAATAGAAATCCACTTCTATGTGTTTAGTGCGGGCATGAAACACTGGATTGGCTGTGAGGTATGTTGCGCCGAGGTTGTCACACCACAAAACAGGTGCACGAGGTTGAGGAACTTGCAGCTCCTTCAACAATGACTGAAACCATGTCGCTTCGGCTGTACCGTTCGCCAATGCCTTGTACTCCGCTTCAGTTGATGATCGTGAGACCGTGGGCTGTTTCCGTGCACTCCAAGATACGAGGTTGGGTCCGAAGAACACTGCAAACCCACCTGTCGAACGTCTGTCATCACCGCAGCCAGCCCAATCCGCATCTGTGAAAACACTCAACAAAGTAGACAAGGACCGTTTAATTGTCAGGCCTGTGGTCACTGTTCCCTTTACGAATCGAAGGATTCGTGGTTGAGAGAGGAAGGTTTCTATCAGATGGTTGCGGCCGAGTGGAATGTGCCGGCTAAGGGGTCTATGCCAATTAAGGTGTGGCAAAATAAAATAAGACATCTTCGTCGTTTTCTTAAAGGTTGGGCTAAAAATCAAAGTGGCAAATATAAGGTAGAAAAGGAACGATTGCTTAAAATAATTGATGAACTGGATATTAAAGCAGAGAATTGCCCGCTTTCGGTAGCGGAGCGAGATGCTTTAAAAACAGCGACTGATAGACTTTGCTGTCTTAGGAGGGACGAGGAAACTAAATGGGCACAAAGGGCGAAAGTTAAACATATTCAGGAGGGTGAAAATAATACAAAATATTTTCACCTTATTGCAAATGGTAAACATAGGAAGAAGACATTTTTTCAGTTAGAGCAAGATGAAGGAACGATTATAGGGCAGGAAAATTTGAAAACTTATATTATGGAGTACTACAAGAAGTTATTCGGTGCTACCTTGCCAGGTGATGTGAGTATGATAGAGAATATGACCAATGATATACCGCAGTTATCTCAAGAAGAAAATAATATTCTTACAGCTGATTTCTTAGTGAAAGAAGTGTATGATGCTATTTTTCAAATGGAAATGAACAAGGCGCCTGGGCCTGATGGATTTCCGGCTGAATTTTATAAAACCTTTTGGGAGGATATTAGGGATGACTTGATGGCTTTATTCGTTCAGTTAAAACAAGGAAATTTGTCGTTGTTCAAACTGAATTTTGGGTTCATCACGTTGTTACCCAAGAAAGATAATGCGGTGCAGATTCAACAATATAGACCAATTTGTCTTCTCAATGTCAGTTTTAATTTTTTTACAAAAGTAGGTACTAATCGTATTACCGAAATTGCACAAAAGATAATTCGTCCGACTCTGTCGGCTTTCATGCCTGGCCGACACATTCTCGAAGGTGTGGTGGTTCTGCATGAAACCATTCATGAACTTCAACGGAAAAAAAATGAATGGAGTCATTTTTAAAATTGACTTTGAGAAAGCATATGACAAAGTTAAATGGCCGTTTCTCCAACAAGCCATGCATATGAAAGGTTTCACACAAGAGTGGTGTGACTGGATTACGCAATTTGTTCAGGTGGGAACCGTCAGCATACGGGTAAATGATGACATCGGTCATTATTTCCAGACAAAGAAAGGGCTCCGACAGGGAGATCCTTTTTCTCCGATGCTATTTAATATAGTTGCCAACATGTTAGCCATCCGTATCGCACGGGCGAAGGACGAATGCCAAATAGGTGGTCTTATACCTCATCTAGTTAAAGGGGGAGTATCTATCCTACAATATGCAGACGACACTATACTTTTTATGGAACATGATTTAGACAAAGCAGTCAATATGAAACTTATTCTATGCATATTCGAGCAACTCTCGGGTTTAAAAATAAATTTCCATAAGAGCGAGATATTCTGCTTTGGGGAAGCAAAAGAGGTAGAAAAACAATACAAACAGATATTCGGCTATGAGTCTGGTTCTCTTCCTTTTAAATATCTTGGGGTGCCCATACATTACAGAAAACTTAGGAATTCTGAATGGTACACCGTAGAAAGTCGTTTCGAAGGCAAACGGGTGTTGGATGGGCAAGATGCTATCTTATGGAGACCGGCTAGTTCTTGTTAACTCGGTTTTAACAAGCTTGCCGATGTTCATGTTGTCTTTTCTAGAAGTACCTAAAAGGGTGTGAAAAAGACTTGACTTTTATCGATCACGCTTTTTTTGGCAAAGCGATGAGAATAAGAAGAAATATAGATTAACAAAATGGAACATTATATGTAGACCAAAAGACCAGGGTGGTTTAGGAGTGGAAGTGCTAGAACTAAAGAACAAATGTTTACTCAGTAAGTGGATGTTTAAACTTTTAAATGAGGAAGGGGTTTGGCAGGAATTGCTGCAAAACAAATATCTTCATAGTGAAATTTTAGCTCACGTGGAGGCACAACCGACTGACTCTCCGTTCTGGAAAGATCTCATGCGTGTGAAGGAAGATTTCTTTAGTAGAGGATCTTTCCGCGTCGGTAACGGTGAAACTACCTGGTTTTGGGACGATACTTGGCTTGGTAAGAAACCGTTGAAGGGTCAGTATCCATTGCTATATAATATTGCGCAACAACAAAATGTTTCGGTACATGATGTGTTTACAATGGCCCTCCTTTGAACATAGGCTTTCGTAGGGCTCTCATTGGAGACAAGTGAGATATGTGGTCCCATTTATCTATTAGATTAATGGATATTACTCTCACTGATGTTCCAGATAGTTTTCATTGGAGTCTAACTCAAAATGGAACTTTTACAGTTAAATCTATGTATGAAGACATCATGAATGGACATACTAGATATTTACAAACCTACCTATGTAAATTGAAAATGCCTCTAAAAATCAAGGTTTTCATGTGGTTCCTCCACCGAAAAGTAGTACTGACTAAGGATAACCTGGCAAAAAGAAACTGGAAAAGCGACCCTCATTGTCCTTTTTGTGGGAACAATAAGTCGGTGGAACATATTTTATTTCCTACCCTTTTGCTCAACTTGTTTGGCGTGTTGTTTTTTGTACCTACAATATACCACCTCCTACCAATGTTACTAATATGTTTGGTAATTGGTTAAATGGGATTGATATAAAGACCAAGAATAGGATTCGTATCGGCGTTTCTGCTATTTGTTGGTCTATTTGGAATTGTAGGAACAATCTTGTTTTTAACAGGAAAAAAACTTTTCATGTCTTACAGGTTATACATATGGCGGCGCATTGGATCCAGCTATGGGCTTTCTTGCTGCCTTCAGACCAGCGGGACCTTATGGTGTCTGGATGCGCGCGACTCCTGTTGGTGGCACAGGATTTTTTCTCCCGGCATACGTGGCAGCATACTAGTAGACTTTTTTAGTCTTGTGTTCCTGTTATTTCTGTCATTTCGAGCTGCGCCTTGATCTTTTGTGATTTGGGACGTGTAAGCGTTTGAATAATTGATACTTGCTACTTTGTAATAATCGGCTGTGTGCATCACTCGATGGAGAGGCTGGGAGCAATAAAATTCCCTTTTCTAAAAAATACGCTTGACTGCTTCCCAGTGAAGATCAGTGGGACACGACAAATATTGGCAAACCTTGTTTACGACATAAGAAAGATCTGGCCGCGTCAAGGTCAAGTACTGGAGTGCTCCGACCGTGCTTCTGTACTTGAAAGCTCCATCATCATCCAGCTTGTGACCAGCATCACGGGTGAGCTTCTCATGAGTACACATTGGTGTTGAAACTGCTTTGCAATTCGCCATATCAGTACGCTGTAGCAAATCAAGAGCGTACTTTTTCAGAGTGAGTGTCATTCCCCCGGAATTGTGAAGTACTTCAATACCAAGGAAATAATTAAGAGAGCCATGATCTTTGACATGAAATGTGGCTGACAGGCGTTGAAGCAAACGGTGCAGGGCAGATTCAGAAGAGCTCACGATGACGATATCGTCAACATACACAAGCAGGTAGATGTTGACCCCTCCATCAACAAGAATGAACAGAGAGGTTTCGGCTGCTGACGGATGAAAGCCGAGCTGCTGGAGACGCTCACTGAGACAAGCATATACCACGCGCACGGGGACTGTTTGAGGCCATATAACGCCTTGTGGAGCTTGCAAACATAATCAGGTCACGACGGATCTTGGAAGCCGGGAGGCTGCTGCATATATGCTTCTTCAGTAAGAATTCCGTGGAGAAAAGCATTGCTAATGTCCACTTGACGAGAATGCCAACCACGGGAGACAGCCAAAGAGAGCACAAGGCGCACGGTGGCAGGTTTGACGACTAGAGAAAATGTGTCTGAGTAATCGAGCCCGTACTGCTGAGTGAAACCACGCGCCACCAGCCGAGCCTTGAACTTGTCGAGAGAACCATCAGCCTTGTGCTTGATCTTAAAAATCCATTTACATCCGATGATGTTCTTGCCAGGTGGTCGAGGCACCAACGACCATGTCTCATTTTGCTGCAGGGCTTGGAACTCAGCCTCCATTGCCGGACGCCACTGATCGTCAGCAAGGGCATCGGGATAGGAGCGAGGCGCGGTGTGAAACGTCGACGCCGAGGATCATGGCGAATGGTGCCGTCGCGCGGCACCACGGGCTTGACAATGTTGTGGCGAAGACGAGTCGCCATGGGATGAACGGCTCCAGTGGGAGCGGCGTCAGGCGAGCCGGCCGCGTCAGGTGACGACGGGACCGTATCAGGTGATGGTGAGGAAGCTTGCGGCGTCGCAGGCGGCGAGGTGCCGTCAGGAGGAGGCGATGCATCAGCATGGGCTGGGTCGGGCGTCGTGACAGGCCGACGCGCTGAAGAAACTGGGCTGCTCGGCCCAGATGGTGAAGAAATAATCACCGGCGAAGCACCAGGAGCTGGACCGGCTGCATGGCTCGGGTCTGCATGGCGACGTGGTGTGCATGGCGACGTCTCGTCGAGGCTGGTACCTGCAGGACAGGGAGACGAGCTGGGTACGGGGTTAGATAGCAGGGTAACGTCATATTTCTACATGCGATCATCCACTAAAGCTGGCTCTCGGTAAGAGGAAAAGTGGAAGGTGTGATTAGGAGTGGTGGTGAGGACGAGGTGTGGGAGGATTGATCGAATGGAAAGAGAAGTTCATCAAATATCACATCACGTGAGATGTAAATACGTCCACTGGACCTATCCAAGCACTTGTAACCGTTATGCATAGAACTGTAACCCAAAATAACACATTGTCGTGAGCCGAACATAAGTTTGCGGTTATTATACGGCCTAAGATTGGGCCAACAAGCGCATCCAAAAGCGCGGAGAAAAGTGTAATCGGGTTGTTCTTGGCGAAGGCAAGTGATGGGCGTGGAGTTTTGAAGAACTCTCGTGGGCATGCGGTTAATGAGGTAACAGGCGGTAAGAAACGCCTCATCCCAAAAACGAGTGGGGAGAGAGGAATGAGCGAGAAGGGCAATGCCCGTCTCGACGATATGGCGATGCTTTCGCTCGGCGATGCCATTTTGCTGACTAGTGTGAGGACATGAGATACGATGTGCAATGCCTTCCTTATGAAAATACCGATTAAGACGATGGTACTCCCCACCCCAATCGGATTGGACAGTTTTAATTTTTGTACCTAGCATGCGTTCAACATTTTTCTGGAAGGTATAAAAGGCTTGCTCAACATCAGATTTTAGTTTAAGGAGGTAAATCCATGTGAAACGGCTGAAATCATCCACAAAACTCACATAATATTTAAAACCACCTACTGAAGTAATTGTTGGACCCCATACATCGGAGTGAATAAGTTCAAGTGGTTCATGAGATATATGAGAGGAATCACGAAAAGGTAATTGATGAATTTTTGCTTGTTGACAAGCATCACAAACACTAGACTCAAGCGACGGTGCACAAGCAAATTTATTCAACCTAAGAACAGACTCAACGACTCCTTTAGAAGGATGACCTAATCTTCGATGCCAAAGTTCCGGAGAAAGATTGGCAGCGGAGAGAACTTGGGGGCCGGGAACACCGGACAATTTATTTGGAAGGCTTGGCACCGGGTACAGACCATTGCGACATCTACCGTGAAGCAGAACCGTCTTCGTTGCTCGGTCCTTAAGACAAAACACATGAGGGTGAAATTCAACAAAAGCATCGTTATCAGAAACAAGTTTGTGCACGGAAAGGAGATGTTTGTTGATGGTTGGGACATGCAGTATATTACGACGCTGAAGTGATTTAGATGAGCCAGAAATAGTAGAGTGACTGACATGGGAGATAGACATACCTGCCCCTCTGGGTGGATGCTCAAACCGAGCTTTTTTGCTCGGCCCGAGCTTTCTGGGCTCGCCCCGAGCCTGGCTCGGCCCGCCAGATTATTTGATCGAGCTGAGCTGGCATTGCTAGACCGCAGCACGCTCGGGCCGAGCCTGGCTCGGCTCGGTCCTGCCCGAAAGCTCGACGGATTCAAGGCCCATAGAGACGGAAGAAGAAATTCTGGCCAGTTTAGATAGGGATAAGGTCAGCAATCAGCGTAGAAGGCTAGGGATCATCTTCCTCGCAGGAAATTTAGTCGCCGCCGCCATGCCTATGCACTCCCCGCCGAAACCTAATGCTGCCCCCTCGAATTCGTCCTCGCCGACCTCGAATCCGTCATCACCAACCTTGAATCGTCGTCGCCGACCTCAAATCCGTCCTCGCCGACGTCAAATTCCTGCTCTGCCGCTGCCAGTAATTACCCCTCACCTCCGGCATGGTCGCCGTTGTCGGAGAAGACTGCCCCCACCTATCAGTGACACACCACGACGAGACTCGCGAGCCGCTCGTTTTGGACCGAGCTTTCCGCCAGCTCGGGCCGAGCTCTGTTTCGCGGCTCGCCGGCAATGTCGAGCTGGCTCGGGGCTCGGCATTCTGGCCCGAGCTTTTTGCCGGCTCGCCCCGAGCTGGACCGAGCTAGCTCGCGTCCAGCCAGACCTGCCCCGTTGGCACCGTGCACCTTGTCCTTGCCAGCGTAGCGTTCTTGGACGCTAAGACGGTCGAGGTCGCTCGTCAGATGGTCTGTCGCGCCGGAGTCCATGTAACAGTCCGTGTCCACGGTGTAACCCGCGGCTCCGGTGTTGGCGGCGTTCCCGGAGCGCTTGCGCTGCTCCTCGGGCTAGAACGCGTGGTTGAAGCGGTTGCAGCAGTGAAGGGCGTCGTGGCCGAACTTGTTGCAGACCTGACACTTCAGGTTGGAGCGCCCGTTGCCACGGCCATGCCCGCCGCGGCCACCACCGTGAGGCTGGCCACCGCCTTGTCCGCCATGCCCGCCGCGTGCACCGTTGCCTCCACGGTGACCATCAGAGTTGTGGCGGGCGACGGCGTTGGCGGATAGATGGATGTCGCCGGTTGACGCCACCTGCTCGAGGCGGAGCTCGGCGTTGAAGAGATACATGTAGAAGTTGCTGAGGCTGACGGGTTCGTCGCGTGCCGTGATCAACGCGATCAGGGGCTCGTACTCGGAGCCCAGCCCGGCGAGTATGTAGCTGAGCACCTCATCATCAGACAGAGGCTTGCCGATGGACGCCATGGCACCAGCAAGGCCCCTCATCTTGCGTTAGTAGTCGGACACCGAGAGGTCCTTTTTCTTTAGATTGGAGAGCTGGTACGTTAGTTGCATGACGTGGCCGCGGTTTTGAGACGCGAACAACTCGTGGAGAGTGGCCCAAACTTGGGCGGAGGTCTACAGCTGCGTCATCTGGCCGAGGATGTCCTCGTTCATGGAGCCGAGGAGCGCGATCATGACCAGCTGGTCCTGCTGGAACCAGTGCACGAACGCCGGGTTCACCACCTCCTTGGCGGCGTCTCCTGTGCCCTCGGTGATGGTGTGCGAGGGCGCTTTCGCGGTGCCGGTGACATAGCCGAACAGGCCATTGGAGGCAAGCGCCGGGATGGCTTGGGTTTTCCACGGCAAGAAGTTCTCCCTCGTGAGCTTGAGGGTGATCAGGTCTCCTCGATCGGAGCAGCGGAGCTGGAGGCGAGAGCTAGGACGCCGACAACGCTGGAGGCGAGGGCGAGAGAGGACGCCATGGGAGCGAGATTGTTGGGGGAAAGATAACCCGGTGTACCCATGAAGGAGAAAGAAGACCCGCCAGGCAGGAGGCCGGGCTTGGCCTGCTTTTTCAGTCATGGGTCGTACTAAACTGTGGGCCGGTGCATTTGGTGGTAACCCGGCTTAAAGAAGGAGATAGGTTAGAGCTCCGAGTACGGGTATAGCCTGGCCTTACCATGTAAGACACCTGGAGACCCGACCATCTATATAAGGGGCTCCCGAGTAATAGTTAGGTCAAGTTTTTCATATCGCACAAGTCCCACGAGAGAGAAACCAGTGTAAACCTAATCAAGATCCGGCTCTGTTGTGGTAGCCGGGTTATCGAGATCGAGATCAATAATAGCATAGCTAGAAGTAGGTCTTTATCTCCAATGGAGAGGCCGAACTAGGGTAAACCCTTTATCCCCTTCGTGCAAAACAATCTCCCAGACACCAGAATCGCCTGGCCCTCAACTCAAAGTTAGCCTATGGTAATATATGTCGTGACAACCCCACGACATTTGGCGCCCACCGTGGGGCCTGTGGACAAGAGTGTCTTCATCAAGGGAGCAGCGCTGGAAGGTATGAAGAACCTGGTAATTGGCCGGATCATCATCAACATGGAAGGAGAACCAATCGTCGATGACTCGGGCTGGGGGCCGGAGTTAGATCTGCTCGAATCAGGTGAAGTTATTCCAATTGGCAAGATTAATGTTTTCGTTGGTATGACACATGTTACCGGGTCTGCTAGTAATCAAGAGTATGATTCTGTGTCAGGAGCTGCCACCCTAATCCAATCAGATGGGGAAGAGTCCGTAGGAACAGCTGATCATGAGGATCTGGTGGTCAGACACGTGGAACAGTCAGTAAACCCGGCACATATCCCGGGTGACGCACTAGGCAGTGAGGATGACACGGAATCAATCTTGGCCCTGCTCGATGGAAGGTATGGGTATGACCCGGAAGAAGAGGAAGATGAAGATCAATTCGAGATGGTGTCTTATCCGGGTCCAATTCGAAGGGTGGCGGTTTACACAGCACCATCGATGAATCTGGACCTCGCTTTGGGAGGTGGGGGGTCAGGAGCTGCACCCCCACCGAATATCAGCGATCAACAACAGCCAAACCCGGTGCTTGAGTTAAATCAAAGGCTGGTAGATGGTGAGATTGCATCAGTCTCGGAGGAAAGTGAAGGCCGGGCACAGTTCAGAAATTCTTTTGGTTTCGTCAACAACCGGACCCAGGGAGAAGTCACACCTAACCCGGCACCAGCGCTGGCTCAGTTCAACAATGGCTTGGTTTTGGATCGAACGGCGCTTACGAGAATTATCACGCCGGAGAACACGGCATCCCGGGCTATGGAGTTGGACACCGCGCGTAGAGCATTGAAGCAGACCCGGTGAAACGCCAGTGGATCAACCCATTGGTGCGGTTCAGGCAGTACCAGTAGTTAGAGCAAGTGCAGGATGATACGTCTCCAACGTATCTATAATTTCTGATGTTCTATGCTTATATTATGATTGCTACATGTTTTATATACACTTTATATCATTTTATGCATTTTCTGGGACTAACATATTAACAAGATGCCACAGTGCCAGTTCCTGTTTTATACTGTTTTTGGTTTCAGAAAAGTTGTTCTGGAAATATCTCGGAATTGGACGAAACAAAAGCCAAAGTTCCTATTTTCCTGACACGTACACGAAGACCGAAGGAGAGACGAAGGGGGGCAGTGGGCCGTCCTCACCACATGCCGGCGTGGTCTCACACGCTGCCCCGCCGTGACGTGGTGAGGGGCCCACAGGCCTCCACCGATGTTGCCCCTTCGCCTATAAATTGCCTTCCTCGGGACAACCCTAAGAACCCGAGTCTTATTCCACGAAAAGTTTCAGAGCCACCGCCGCTGTCAACCCTAACTCAGGAGGGTTCTGAAGCTCTTCCCGATACCCTGACGGAGAGGGGAATCATCACCGGAGGGCTCTACATCGCCATGCCTGCCTCCGGAGTGATGTGTGAGTAGTTCATCTTTGGACTATGGGTCCATAGCAGTAGCTAGATGGTTGTCTTATCCTCTTGCGCCATCATGTTTAGATCTTGTGAGCTGCCTATCATGATCAAGATCATCTTATTGTAATGCTACATGTTGTGTTTGCTGGGATCCGATGAATATTGATACTATGTCAAGTTGAATACTGAATATTATGTTTATGTCTTTTATGATCTTGCATGCTCTCCGTTACTTGTTGATACTCTGGCCAAGTAGATGCTTGTGACTCCAAGAGGGAGTATTTATGCTAGATAGTGGGTTCAGTCTACATTTAATCTGGGGGAGTGACAGCAACCCCGAAGGTTGTGGATGTGTTGTTGCTACTAGGGGTAACCTAATGATGCTTTGTCTAAGGATGAACGTGTTGTTTACATTATGCACTTTACTTAATGCAATTGTCTGTTGCTTGCAACTTAATACCAGAAGGGGTACGGATGTTAACCTGAAGGTGGGCTATTTAGGCACAGATGCATGCTGGATAGCGGTCTATGTACTTTGTCGTAATGCCCAAATGAATCTCATAGTAGACAGCACAACTTGCACATGCATGTTATGCACTTATCAATATTGTCAATTGCCCAGCTGTAATTTGTTTACCCAGCATGTTAGTTATCTTTATGGAGAGACACCACTAGTGAACTGTTGACCCCGGTCCATTCTTTTACATCTGAAATACAACCTACTGTAATCATTATTCTTTTTCATTCTCTGCAATTAAACATTATTTTCCACACTATACGTCTAATCCTTTGCTTTCAGCAAGCCGGTGGGATTGACACCCTCACCGTTTCGGTGGGGCAAAGTAGTTTGATTGTCTTTTGTGTAGGTTCCAAGTCAACCGTCAGGACTCCCTGCACTCCCCATCGACGCAGCAAGTTTTCTGGCGCCGTTGACACCTTCAGAGGTGTCTTCATCACCTACTGGTTCGATAATCTCGGTTTCTTACTGAGATAAGACTTGCCGCTACACTCATCAAACCTTACTCTTGGGGTCTCCCAACGACGTGTGGTTTACACGCATCAAGCAAGTTTTCTAGCGCCATTGCCGGGGAGATCAAGCCTTCTGTTAGGGGAGTCTCTCAATTCCAATATCTTTACTTTGTTATTGTCTTGCTTAGTTTATTTTTATTTTGCTTTGTTTGCTCTCTTTATCAAAAATGCAAAAAAAATTAGTTACTTGTTTTATTTTTGTTATTTCGGCCTAGTGTGCTTTTTGCTAAAATGAGTACTCCTGAGAACACCAAGTTGTGTGACTTCACAAGCACAAATAATAATGATTTCATATGCACTCCTATTGATCCACTGCTTCTAAAGCAGACTTTTATGAAATTAAACCTGCTCTATTAAATCTTGTTATGCAAGAGCAATTTTCTGGTGTTAGTACTGATGATGCTGCTGCCCACCTTAATAATTTTGTTGAACTGTGTGAGGTGCAAAAGTATAAGGATATGGAGTGGATATTATAAAACTAAAATTATTTCCTTTCTCTTTAAGAGGAAGAGCTAAAGAATGGTTGCTATCTTTGCCTAGAAATAGTATTGATTCATGGACTAAATGCAAAGTTGCTTTCATTGGAAAATATTATCCTCCTGCTAAGATTATATCCTTGAGAAGTAGCATTATGAATTTCAAGCAATTTGATAATGAACATGTTGCCCAAGCATGGGAAAGAATGAAATCTTTGGTAAAGAATTGTCCCACCCATGGACTGACTGCTTGGATGATCATCCAAACCTTTTATGCAGGACTAAATTTTTCTTCGAGGAACTTGTTGAATTCGGCCTCTAGAGGGACCTTCATGTCCATCACTTTGGGTGCTGCAACAAAGCTTCTTGATGATATAATGTTTAACTATTCCGAGTGGCATACCGAAAGGACTCCTTAAGGTAGAAGGTAAATTCTGTTGAAGAAACCTCCTCTTTGAGTGATAAGATTGATGTTATTATGTCTATGCTTGTGAATGGTAAATCTCATGTTGATCCAAATAATGTTCCTTTAGCTTCATTGGTTGCTCAAGAAGAGCATGTTGATGTGAACTTCATTAAAAACAACAACTTCAACAACAATGCTTATAGGAATAATTTTGGTAACAACAATTATAAGCCTTATCCTGCTAATAGCGGTAATGGTTATAGCAACTATTATGGTAATTCCTACAACAATAATAGAAGTATGATCTCTGATCTTGAAGCCATGCTTAAGGATTTCATTAGTACACAAACTGCTTTTAACAAAACCATTGAGGAAAAGTTTGGTAAAATTGATGTACTTGCTTCTAAGGTTGATAGTCTTTCTCTTGATGTTGATCTTTTGAAACTAAAAGTTATGCCTAATGATGTTAAAGAGAACAAGACTTTTGCTACTGCCAATGCTATCCAAGTTAAAATTGACAACAATATTAGGATGTTGGCTGAATTGCATGCTAGGTGGGAAAGAGAGGATAAAATTGAAAAAGAGAATAGTATAGCTAGAGTTTGTACTATTACCACCACTAGTAATGCTAATGTTTCACATGATAGTAAGCCTCCTACTATCAATGGTAACATAATTGGTGTTGGCAATGTTTCTACTACCTCTGCAAAGCGTTTAAAATTGCCCAAAACCACTGAAAATGTTCTTGATAAGAGTGCTGAAATTTTTCGAAATATGGGAGACAATGGTTCCATTGCCATTGACCAAAATGATTTTGATTTTGATGATTTCAATATTTCTGAAGTAATTATGTTTTTGCAAAAGCTAGCTAGAAGCCCTAATGCTAGTGCTATTAATATGGCTTTCACAAACATATTACAAATGCTCTCATACAAGCTAGGGAAGAGAAACTAAAACATGAAGCTTATATCCCTAGAAAGCTAGAAGATGGTTGGGAGCCCATCATTAAGATGAAGGTGAATGATTTTGATTGTAATGCTTTATGTGATCTTGGTGCTAGCATTTCTGTTATGCCTAAGAAACTTTATGATATGCTTGATTTGGCACCTTTGGAACATTGCTATTTGGATGTTTATCTCGCTGATAATGCTATGAAGAAACCTTTAGGGAGAGTTGATGATGTTCTAATTATGGTTAACAATAACCTTGTCCCCGTTGATTTTGTTGTTATGGACATCGAATGCAATGCATCTTGTCCTATTGTTTTGGGAAGACCTTTTCTTAGAACTGTTGGTGCTATTATTGATATGAAAGAAGGAAATATAAGGTACAATTCCCACTCAAGAAAGGTATGAAACACTTCCCTAGAAAGAGAATGAAGTTTCCTTTTGATTCTATTATTATAACAAGTTATGATTTGGATTCTTCTTCACTTGGAAACACTTGATTCTCATTTTCTGCGCCTTGCTGAAAGGCGTTAAAGAAAAGCGCTTATGGGAGACAACCCATGTTTTTTTATTTCTGCAATTTTTCTTTCTTTGAGTCAAGGAGCTCAATTACTTCTGTAACAACTCCTTTGTATATTTATTTTATTGCATTGTTGTGCCAAGTAAAGCCTTTAGTAGAAAGTTGATGCTAGATTTGGATTTCTGCGCAGTGACAGATTTTTGCTGTCCACCGTTTTGAGCTGTATGTACTCCAGAAAAAATTAGTCTTTCCAGATTGTTCTGTTTTTGACAGATTTGCCTTTTGATTTGCATTCTCTCTTTTACTGTGTTTGAGTGGATTTCTTTGCTCCATAAAATATCAGTGGCTGTAGCTAATGTCCAGAAGTGTTGGAGATGATTGTGTCATCACAGAACATGTGAATTTTTGATTATGCACTAACCTCTAATGAGAATTACTCTAAGTTTGGTGTGAAGGAAGTTTTCAAGGATCAAGAAGGATGATGATATGATATGATCAAGAAGAGTGAAAAGCCTAAGCTTGGGGATGCCCCCGTGGTGTACCCAAGCATATTTCAAGAAGACTCAAGCGTCTAAGCTTGGGGATGCCCAAGGCATCCCTTCTTCATCAACAACTTATCAGGTCATCTCTAGTGAAACTATATTTTAATTCTTTCACATCTTATGTGCTTTACTTGGAGCGTCTGTGTGCTTTTATTTTTGCTTTGTTTTCTTTTTCTGAATAATTTGGATCCTAGCATTCTTGTGTGGGAGAGAGACACGCTCCGCTTTTTCATGTGAATACTCATGTTCTTCACTTATATTTGTTGAGTATTCTTAACTAGCTACTGCAATGCTTTTAGCTCCTGTTTTTCATGCATCTCTTGTTCAGAGCTGTTAGTTCTTGTAGAGAAGTACTCTCTTGTTTCTTTGCTGTAGTATTTAGAGATTTTATGTTGAAATAAGTTGATTGGTGTTTGGTTGGAAACAGAAAATGCTACATGTGGTAGATGGTATATTGAAAAAACATACTCATTCTTGTAGATCATTGTCTTGGATAATTTGATGCTTTGCAATTGTTTTGAGCTCTCAAGTAGATCATGTTTAAGCTCTTGCATCATGTAGTTAAAGCCTATTAGTGGAGAACTACCGTAGAGCTTGTTGAAATTTGGTTTGCATGTTTGATATCTCTAAGGTCTAGATATTTTCTGGTAAAGTGTTTGAACAACAAGGAGACAGTGTAGAGTCTTATAATGCTTGCAATATGTTTTTATGTAAGTCTTGCTGTACCGGTTGATATCCTGTGTTTGCTTCAAACAACCTTGCTAGCCTAAACTCTGTACTGAGAGGGAATGCTTCTCGTGCATCCAAACCTTGAGCCAAAACCCATGCCATTTGTGTCCACCATAACTACCTATTATGTGGTATTTCCTGCCATTCCAAGTAAATACTTCATGTGCTACCTTTAAACTATTCAAAACTTTATTACTCCTTATTTGTGTCAATGTTTTATAGCTCATGAGGAAGTTTGTGGCGTTTACTCTATCACCTTGTCATTTACTCATGACAGACTTTCACCAATGGACTAGTGGCATATACATCCGCTTATCCAATAACTTTGCAAAAAGAGCTGGCAAATGGGGTGCCCAGTCCCAATTAATTTCAACTATAACTGTTAATTCTCTTCACATGTTTGCCAATGATTTATCAAAAGCAAATTTCCAAAATGTTAAACTTTATCAAATAGGCACTCCTCCATGGTATGTGATTGTTGGAAGGCACCCGAGGATTCGGTTAGCCATGGCTTGTGTAAGCAAAGGTTGGGAGGAGTGTCATACCAATTTATAAATATGCATGTGTAAACAAAAGAGAAGAGGGATGATCTACCCTTGGGTAGAAATAACGTCCTTCATGGGAGCCGCTCTTGAAAGTCTGGGTGATAAGGGGATAGAGTGCCCACTGCCATTCGTTGACAACAACAAACACCTCTCAAAAACTTACTTTATGCTCTCTATATGATTTCAAAAACTTAAAAAGCTCTAGCACATGATTTAATCCCTGCTTCCCTCTGCGAAGGGCCTTTCTTTTACTTTATGTTGAGTCAGTTTACCTACTCCTTTCTATCTCAGAAGCAAACACTTGTGTCAACTTTGTGTGCATCAATTCTTATATGCTTACTTATTGCACTTGTTATATTACTTTGTGTTGACAATATCCATGAGATATACATGTTGAAAGTTGAAAGCAATTGCTGAAACTTAAATCTTCCTATGTGTTGCTTCAATGCCTTTATTTAGAATCTATTGCTTTATGAGTTAACTCTTATGCAAAGCTTTTTGATGCTTGTCTTGAAAGTACTATTCATGAAAAGTTTTTGCTTATATGATTCAGTTGTTTACTCTTTATCTATTTGTTAGCAAACTATAGACCATTGCTTTGAGTCACTTCATTCATGACATGAGCCTTGCAATATTATTTGATCAAGATTGTGTGAAGCATGTCTCCTCAGAAATTATTTTGTTGTTATCGTTTTACCTACTCGAGGACGAGTAGAACTAAGCTTGGGGATGCTTGATACGTCTCCAACGTATCTATAATTTCTGATGTTCCATGCTTATATTATGCCAATTGCTACATGTTTTATATACACTTTATATCATTTTTATGCATTTTCTGGGACTAACCTATTAACAAGATGCCACAGTGCCAGTTCCTGTTTTCTGCTTTTTTGTTTCAGAAAAGTTGTTCTGGAATTGGACGAAACAAAAGCCAAAGTCCTATTTTCTGACACGTACACGAAGACCGAAGGAGAGACGAAGGGGGCAGTGGGCCGTCCTCACCACGTGGCGGCGCGGTCCCCATGCTGCCGTGCCGTGACGTGGTGAGGGGCCCACAGGCCTCCACCGACATTGCCCCTTCGCCTATAAATTGCTGCCACGGGAAAACCCTAAGTACCCGAGTCTATTCCACGAAAAGTTCCAGAGCCGCCGCCGCCGTCAACCCTAACTCGGGAGGGTTCTGAAGCTCTTCCCGCACCCTGCCGGAGAGGGGAATCATCACCGGAGGGCTCTACATCGCCATGCCTGCCTCCGGAGTGATGTGTGAGTAGTTCATCTTTGGACTATGGGTCCATAGCAGTAGCTAGATGGTTGTCTTCTCCTCTTGTGCCATCATGTTTAGATCTTGTGAGCTGCCTATCATGATCAAGATCATCTTATTGTAATGCTACATGTTGTGTTTGCTGGGATCCGATGAATATTGATACTATGTCAAGTTGAATACTGAATATTATGTCTATGTCTTTTATGATCTTGCATGCTCTCCGTTAGTTGTTGATACTCTGGCCAAGTAGATGCTTGTGACTCCAAGAGGGATTATTTATGCTAGATAGTGGGTTCAGTCTCCATTTAATCTGGGGGAGTGACAACAACCTCTAAGGTTGTGGATGTGCTGTTGCTACTAGGGGTAACCTAATGATGCTTTGTCTAAGGATGAATGTGTTGTTTACATTATGCACTTTACTTAATGCAATTGTCTGTTGCTTGCAACTTAATACCAGAAGGGGTACGGATGTTAACCTGAAGGTGGACTATTTAGGCACAGATGCATGCTGGATAGCGGTTGTGTACTTTGTCGTAATGCCCAAATGAATCTCATAGTAGACACCACAACTTGCACATGCATGTTATGCACTTATCAATATTGTCAATTGCCCAGCTGTAATTTGTTTACCCAGCATGTTAGTTATCTTTATGGAGAGACACCACTAGTGAACTGTGGACCCCGGTCCATTCTTTTACATCTGAATACAACCTACTGCAATCATTGTTCTCTTTCATTCTCTACAATTAAACATCATTTTCCACACTATACGTCTAATCCTTTGTTTTCAGCAAGCCGCGGGATTGACACCCTCACCGTTTCGTTGGGGCAAAGTAGTTTGATTGTCTTGTGTGCAGGTTCCAAGTCAACCGTCAGGACTCCCTGCACTCCCCATTGACGCAGCAAGTTTTCTGGCGCCGTTGACACCTTCAGAAGTGTCTTCATCTCCTACTGGTTCGATAACCTCGGTTTCTTACTGAGGGAAGACTTGCCGCTACACTCATCAAACCTTACTCTTGGGGTCTCCCAACGACGTGTGGTTTACACGCATCACAGGGGTGAACAGAAACCCAAGAACAACAGTTGGTCGAACTGGAGGGTCGCCGGGTTTGCCTGCCGAGGTAGCCGAGGGGAATCCGGGTCATCTTGCAGCTGCACCAAGGTATCATATGCCGGAGGGTCACTTTTCTAACCCGGTAGATAATGTGTATGCAGCAACTCTAGCACTTGATCGTATCCCGCTGGGAAGCTCACCTGCGGAGTTGGAGTCGCGGCGAGCTATTGGTATGTTACGCACGGCCGTGGTGCAGTAAGGTCAGTATTCCAAGAATAAGAGTGCGTTTCATTCAACACCATACAACAGTAAACGTACCCACAGTCGTCACGGTGAGACCCTAGCACCACAGGCCGAGCCAGTTGCGCCGGGTCAGCATAATGTTCAGCAACCTCAGCAGAATAATCAGCAGCATCAGCCGGCCCCTGCAGTCTCAGTAGCACAGCAAATCGTTAACAGATCAAGAGCAGGACGAGCCGCGAGTGTTCACCCAGTTGTCCCAGCTCTTGTAGTAGTTCCATGGCAACAAGTTGTTCCACCAGTAGTGTCGGCAAGTTCGCCGGGTCCAAATCTTCAAGCTGGAGGTTCTGGGTTAGCCGCGCCTAAGTGTTTATCAGAAGCAATCAGATCTGAGCCTTTTCCGGAGAAGTTTAAAAAACCAAGCAAAGTGACCAATTATGAGCCAAACATGGACCCGGCCAGTTGGTTGAGTAGTTATGAGATGGTAATGTGCATACGCAACGCGACAGAAAATGTGTGTGCCAAGTACATGCCTGATGATGAGTGATGGTGCAGCAAAGCTGTGGGTTGATAACTTACCCGAGGAATGCATCAAATCTTGGGAAGCGTTGAAGGCAGTTTTTATCAAGCACTTCCTGGGCACTTTTAAACGTTTATTTTCTCTGGAGGATCTTGATAGATGTGTTCAAAGGAAGGGAAAGTCAACCCGGCACTGGATGGGCTGGGTCACAGAGATTTTGCATGCATCAGCGGGTATTGAGCCTAAGGATGCAATTTCAACAATGGAAAAGACATGCAGATATACACCGTTGGTCCAGAAACTGGGGTGTCTAAAGGAGAGCCATAGGGCCAAACCCGTCTCAATGGCCGAGTTATTAGAGGCCTGTAATAAACACGCAGCAACAAACAAAACGCAAGATGATCTTGAAGAGGAAAAGGGTAAAGGCACAGCAAATACTGGGAGGAACAACAACAACAACAACAACAGCAACACAACAACTCGCATAAGAGATGTCATAATGATGAAAGTTCAGAATTTGTGGCGAATACCAATACCGGGTTTCAGAGACCCGGAACTGATGGAGGATACAATGAAGGCAATAGAGGAAACAATGGAGGGTATAATGATCATAACAGAGGAAATAGTGGAGGTTATAACAGTTTCAATGGTCCACGACCAATGAGTACGGAAGAGGCGTTCAGAATGCCGTGTCCTCGCCATAGCAGGAACGGTAAGCCGGCAAATCATTCGCTGGCTCAGTGTGCAGATCTTAATAGATGGAAGAATAATGAAGGTCAGAGGGCGCTACAAGCAGCTAACAGGGGTGGAGGACCCGGCCCAGGCGCAAGCCTGGCCGTGGCTCCGCTCACTGGAGCCAACGCGACACCAACCGGCCCTCCAGCTGGCTCAAGTTCTCAAGGTCAGGGCGGGTTCAACACTCAGCCTAAGCAGCTTGGTTCATATCATGTTTATATGTCAAACACTTCCAAAAGGGAGAGAAAAGTGATTCAAAGGGCTGTTAATGCGGTGTCTATGGGAGCACCCAGGTATCTAAGGTGGTCTGAACATACAATCACTTGGAGTAGAGCAGATCACCCGGATCATGTGGAACACCCGGGTCTGCTTGCATTGGTCGTGGCCCCCCAAGTGGAGGGTTATGAGCTGAAAAAGGTCCTAATGGGTGGAGGAAGTAGCATCAACATCTTATACTGGGAAACTTTCTTGCGCATGCGTCTCAAAAAGTCTCAGTTACAGAAGACATCCACAGTTTTTCATGGCATAGTTCCAGGAAAGTCAGCAACTCCATTGGGAAAAATCACGTTGGAAGTAGCTTTTGGCGAGTCTCGGGAGAATTTCAGGTCAGAAATGCAAAATTTTGAGGTGGTAGATTTTCACAGTCCCTATCATGCCTTACTGGGAAGGCCTGCCTATGCCAGATTTATGGCCCGGCCTTGTTATGTGTACCTACAGATGAAAATACCGGGTCCTAAAGGGATCATCACTGTGCATGGAAACAGACAGATATCTGCTGAGTGCGACGAGGGAGATGCGGCCATGGCAGAGCACGCTTGTGCCAAAGAGGAGTTGAAAAGTTATAGGGCAAACCTTGACCCGGCAGATAATACGGTCCTGAAAAGGCCAACCACAGAAGATGACAGGGCAAAGTTCAAATCGGCTGAAGATACAAAGATGATAGATTTTGTGGAGAGGGACTCTTCCAAGCAGTTCTCCATAGGGTCAAACCTGACTGATAAATAGGAAAGCGCGCTCATCAAGTTCATTCGTGAGAATCGGGATGTTTTTGCATGGACACCTAGTGACACGCCAGGTATTCTGACTGAACTCGCTGAGCACAAGTTACATGTTGACCCTAAAGCCCGGCCAGTAAAGCAGGGTCTGAGAAAAATGAATGCTGATAGGAGAAAAGCCATTGGAGAAGAGATAGCCTGGCTTTTGGCAGCCGGCTTTATAATGGAAGTTTTTCACCCAGAGTGGTTGGCTAACCCGGTTCTAGTGCTAAAGAAGAACAATGAATGGAAGATGTGCATAGATTTCACCAGTTTGAACAGATTCTGTCCAAAACACCAGTTTACTTTGCCACGTATCGATCAAATTGTTGATGTAGTGGTAGGAAGTGAGCTTCTGTGTTTTCTAGATGCTTACTTAGGATATCATCAGATCAAGTTGAATAGAGAAGATTGGGAGAAGACCTCGTTCATTACACCCTTTGGTGCTTTTTGTTACAAGACCATGACCTTTGGACTGAAAAATGCGGGTGCCACTTATCAAAGGTGCATCCAGAGCTGTTTCGCGGATCAGATTAGGCGCAACGTCCATGCTTATGTTGATGACGTGGTGATCAAGTCGGAGAAAGCCTGGTCATTTATCAATGACCTCAGGGAAACGTTCACGAACCTGCGAAAATACAATATGATGCTTAATCCAACCAAATGTGTGTTTGGTGTACCCGCTGGAAAGTTACAGGGTTTCATTGTGTCTGAGCGTGGAATTGAAGCAAACCCGGACAAAATCCGGGCTATTCAGTGTTTAGAGATACCCAAGGAGCTGAAAGATGTTAAGAAACTCACAGGCTGTGTGGCAGCCTTTAGCCGGTTTATAGCCCGGCTTGGGGAGAAAGCAATACCATTATACAAGCTCATGAAGAAAACAGACAACTTCGTGTGGGATCAAGAGGCAGATGATGCGTTTGAAGCTTTGAAGGTGCAGTTGTCCAAGGCGCCAGTACTTGCAGCGCCGGGTCCCAAGGAACCCATGTTACTATATATTGCTGCCGGGCCTCAAGCAGCGAGTGATGTGGTTGTGGTTGAGTGCAAAGAGGAAGGCAAGGAACACCCGGTGCAAAGGCCGGTCTATTATGTCAGCGAGGTCTTGTCAGAAACAAACCAAAGATATCCTCATTGGCAGAAGCTGGTGTTTGGTGTATTCATGGCAAGCAGAAAGTTGAAGCCATATTTGCAAGAGCATCCCATTACGGTGGTGAGCTCGATCCCAATTGCAGATATCATACGAAATTCTGAAGCTACAGGGAGAGTGGCCAAGTGGGCCATTGAAATGGGAGATTATCACATCAACTATGAGCCCAGAACAGCCATCAAGTCTCAGGCCTTGGTGAAATTTCTCAATGATTTGACACAGTTAAGTGGACCACAGCTTGTTCCAAAAGTGCAGTCTTGGGTCATGCATTTTTACGGGTCCAAGCAGGAGCAAGGGTCAGGAGCCGGGGTTGTGTTAACTTCCGCAAAGGGAGAAAAGATGATCTATGTTTTACAGATTCACTTTGATTGCTCCAATAATGTGGCTGAGTATGAGGCTCTGTTACATGGTCTGAAAATTGCAAGAGAGATGGGAATCAAGTACATCAGGTGTTTTGGAGACTCGGATCTTGTGGCTCAGCAGGTTTCTGGCACTTGGAACAGAAAAGATGCAAAGATTTGCAGCTTACAGAAGAGAGGTAGACAGAGTTGCTGGGTTAATTTCTGGATATCAAGTGGATCATGTAGACCGGCGCAAAAACGATGCTGCTGATGCTCTGTCGAGACTCGGCTCAAAACGAGAGCCGGTTCCACCCAATACCTTCCTAGATTAGTTGCGTGTTCCATCGGTTAAACCTGAAGACGAGGAAGATTATGCGTATCTGGGTAACCCGGATTCTCAGTTAGTAGCAGCAGTACATGAGATTCCTGAGTGGACAGAGCCGTACCTTGCCTATCTTATGAGGGGGGAGTTGCCCCAGCAAGAGATTATATGCCGGCAAATTGTGCGCCGGGCCAAAGCTTACGTGGTCTGTTGGGGGAAAGATAACCTAGTGTACCCATGGAGGAGAAAGAAGACTCGCCAGGCAGGGGCCGGGCTTGGCCTGCTTTCTCAGTCATGGGTTGGACTAAACTATGGGCCGGGGCATTTGGCGGTAACCCGACCTAAGGAAGGAAAGAACTAGAAGACCCGGAGGCGGTGCATGTCATGGAGTCCAAGATTCGGAGATCATGAAGAGGTGGAGGTAGATTAGAACTCCTAGTACGGGTATAGCCCGGCCTTACCATGTAAGATACCAGGAGACCCGGCTATCTATATAAGGGGCTCTTGGGTCATAATTTAGGTCAAGCTTTTCATATCACACAAGTCCTACGAGAGAGAATCCATTGTAACCCTAATTGAGATCCGGCTCTGTTGTTGTAGCCGGGTTATCGATATCGAGATCAATAATAGAGTAGCTGGAAGTAGGTCTTTATCTCCAATGGAGAGGCCGAACCAGGGTAAATACTTTGTCCCCTCCACGCTAAACAATCTTCCTGACACCAGTTTCGCCTGGCCCCCAACTCAAAGTTACCCAATGGTAACATATGCCGTGACAACCCCACGACATTTGGCGCCCACCGTGCGGCCTGCGACCAAGAGTGTCATCATCAAGGGAGCTGCGCTGGAAGGTATGAAGAATCTGGTGGTAGGCCAGATCATCATCAACATGGAAGGAGAACACATCGTCGATGACTCTGGCGGGTGGCCCGAGTCAGATCTGCTTGAATCAGGTGATGTTATTCCAATTGGCCAGATTAATGTTTTTGTTGGTATGATACATACAACCGGGTCTGCTAGTAATCAAGAATATGATTCTGTGTCAGTAGCTGCTACCCTTATCTAATCAGATGGGGAAGAATCTGTGGGAACATCCGATCATACGGATCTGGTGGTCAGACACGTGGAACAGTCGGTAAACCCTGCACGGATCCCGGGTGACGCACCAGGCAGCGAGGACGAAATGGAATCGATCTTGGCCCTGCTTGATGGGAGGTATGGGTATGACCCGGAAGAAGAGGAAGATGAAGATCAGTTCGAGATGGAGTCTAATCCGGGTCCAATTCGAAGGGTAGCAGTTTACACGGCACCCTCGATGAATTTGGATCTCACTTTGGGAGCTGGGGGGGTCAAGAGCGGCACCCCCACCGAATATCAACGATCAACAACAGCCAAACCCGGTGCTCGAGCTAAACCAGAGGCCGGTGGATGGTGAGATTGCGTTTGTTTCGGAGGAAAGTGAAGGCCGGGCACAATACATAAATTCTTTTGGTTTCCTGAATAACCGGGCCCAGGGAGAAGTCACACCTAATGTAACATCCTAGAATTTGGCCTTTCAAAATTTTCTTTTAAATTTTTTTTGTCAACTTTGGATTTAATTTGCCTTGGGTTAATTGGCCTTTTCAATTTTCAATCTTCGACGAAACCTTACCAAAGTTTGGGATCTTGAGTTTTGTGTTCTCTCCCACTTGGTATCTTGTTTACTTGGCCCCAAAACCCCAAAATCATTTTCTGATTATTTCTATTTATCGTTAAAACAAAATCCCTTTATTTGAGCTTTCCAAAGGAAGTACTTGTTTTATTGCTCTAAAAATTCTCCAAAAATTAGGGAATGATACCTAGGCAATATGTAGCCTATTTATGCAAAAATATTTGGTTCACACTTGAGGATTTACCTCATACCTTTTCTATCCAATTTCTGCCCTTTAACTCAAATGATTTTAAAATCTAGTCAAATGTTTTTTCTAATGTGAGGCAAGGGCATAGATGCAAGCACAAGGTGTGTCTACACCTCAGGGCAAAAGGGTAGCCTGACCAAAAATGTTTTGCTTAATCAAAATAAATGTTTTCATTTTGACCAGTATGGTTTTTCAGAAATTCTAGTCGCACCAAGTTCGAGTTTGCAAAAACTTTATTCAGGAAAGTTGAAGGTTTTGAAATTTGGCGCATGGAGGTAAAAACCTCATCTCGTTTGGAGCACGAAGCTGGGATATATCGCACGATGCCGCTTCTGGCATGACCCAAAAGGGTGATCACCGCCGGCGAGGCCGTGCCCGACGGCGCCGCCACTTTGTGGTCGTCGACGTTCGGCTTCCCCGCGCCCCAAACCACGCCCAGCGTGTTCCCCTCCTTCCCCTGACTCGCCCAGCCACCACGCGTCGCCGGAGAAGGATTCTGCAGGCGCCACCGATGCTACCCGACGCGCCGCTCAGCACAGCGCCGCCTGGGCCCCCTCCGTCCGTGACTCAGCCGCCCCCGAGCTCATCCACTCCCTCCCTCCTGTGCCGCATGCGTTACTGTGCCAGTGGTTTCGCGACACGCCGCACGCACAGCTCCCACGCCACGGCTGACACCTCGCCGCGCCATTAACGGCGGCCAACTCTCGGGGAGGGTATAAGACGGCCACCCCAGGCCTCTCCGAGCACCACACCACCTCTCTCGACCTCCCAATCATCTCCCAACGAAGTACCAGAGCCCGAAGAACACCATAGCACCAGAATCGAGCTCGCCACCGCCGCTCGGGATCCGCTCGAAATCTTCTCCAGCAGCCCCTGCCCCGCCGATTCAGCACGCACACCACCTCTCTGGACCACGATGGACCTCCAGCTGCCCTCGCCTGGGTGAACGGTGGCCGGAGCCGTCATATCCTTCCTCGACACTTCGCCGGAGCCGTGGGGGGAGAAGCTCTGCTCCAGCCCGACCTCCCCGTCAACCGTGAGTGCTTGGACAAGCTGCGCCAGGCCTCCCCGAGCCGTTCTGCTTCCTCTCCCTCACCTCCCCGTCGCCCTAGCTCTCTGGAATCGCCGCCGGTGAGTTCACCGGAGACGGCCGCCCTGTTCTTCTTCTTCTTTCCCGCGCAGGATAACGCTTTGAATAGTGTCTATGACATGTGGGACCCCCTAGTCAGGTTTTTATTAATAAACCGAAATGTTTTCTGTTTTTATTTTCTGTTTGAAATTAGGCAGAATATTACCCCAACTTTAAATGGGCATAACTCTCTCAAAAATAGTCAGAAAAATATGAAACAAATTTTGCCAGCTTTGTTTTGAATTTGTTTATCCATTGGCATCAGAATATTTTGGTTTGGAGTTTGTTTGCTTAGTCCTTTATTCAATGGCTTAGGAAGGGTTTGTGATGCTTTATTTATGCTTGTATTAGATTTAAACCTCTCCCAAAAAGTCGAAGTTGTTCCGGAACCCTACCCCACTACTGAATGTAAGCCATCAACCCAATCTCAAACTTGGTCGAACCCTAGAAATTAAATTGGTTTCTTATGTTGATTGCCATTTCACCTCACATGCCATGTTGCATTCTAAATTATCGCAATTACTTCATAATTACTTATCTACGCATCACCCCCATTCCCGAGCCGATGACCGGAGGAACCATCGCAGTCAAAGGAATGGGGAAACTTACAACTGTGCGCCTCGCACTTGCGTGGCTTTGTTTCCTTCTTCTTCTTCGCCGAGGTGAGGAGCAGACGAATGTCGTCTTATGATCCTCGGAGTTGGGGGCATTTGCCAAAAGAGTTATTTGCTTCTTATCCCTCCGTCAAACGTGGTTGGCGTAAGCCCACCTAGACTGCGACGCTTGGGACATTTGCTTTCCATTTGGTTCTTTTTGCCAAGATTGCTGACACCACGTCAGGTTAACCCTCGAGTGGAATGGATGCTTTCTTTCTTATGATTGCTTTTCAGTTTATTATTTTGATGACGCCGGCTGGGGAAACCGCCATAGTCATCCGACTAACCCACTGTACTATTTTTTGCAAACATTGTTTCATGGTGACACCGGCTGGGGAACCGCCATAGCCACCGATGTATACTTTATGCTATTGCTTGAACTACCTTGTGAATATTATTATTGCTTGGTTCATGTTGGTAATTAAAATTTGACTAAGAAGATAATCACCTCCCTCGACTAGATTGAGTCACATAGTGCCACCCACCAGACACAACAAGCACAACCACGCGTCGTTGAAATGGGTAGACCATGGCCGAGTATTCTATCAAGCCTCCTTTGACGTCACCCTTTTGGCAAGTCTAGTCGGTTACCTTTGTGGTTGGCGCTAGTCTTGCGAAGGTTCCGGAGCTGGGCGTCGCTCATCTGTTGGGGGCATGCCGGATTCACTTCGTCATAAGACCTGGTCCCTCGGGCGTGTCGGTGGCTACATAGGGAGTGTCTGGGTAGGATAAGCTGCCGTGGAAGTGTGGGTTTGTGCTGCCGCCGTGATCGGTTTTAGTACTTCGGTACTGGTGGTACAAGATTAGACTTCAGCGTGTGGATAAAAGTTGCCACCTCTCGAGAGTGTAAATCTAGAATCTAGCCTTGTCCCTAGGTTATGGGACGGTGTTTGGGTCAAGTCACGCTATGAGTCAGTCCAGTCGAACTTGGAGAAATAAAGAATGTAAACCCAACGGTCACATGGAAATTCGAGAGTCTAGCCAGAGTTGGCTAAGGGCTTGAGAATCGATAAATAAGCCAAAGTTGGCTAAGGACGTGAGAATCGATAATTAAAGCCATAGTTGGCTAGAGGCTTGGAAGCCTAGTTGTGGTTGCGAGTTGTTGGGTGAGAAACGTGATCTCACTCGATAACGCGGAACGTCCCTACTAAGGTAAGTAGGTAAGTTAAGTCCAACCGTTAAGCTTGGACTCGCACTTATATAACCGAACTTATGCCATGCTACTTTCCGAACTTATGCCATGCCATATAGATAGGCCTTGTTTGATTTTTGGCTAATGTCTTGCGAGTACATTCCATGTACTCACCTGGCTTTTCATGTGGCCAGACCCCGCTGCACCTGTCGCCGAGTACCCCCTGTACGAGAACTAGGACCCCGTGTCCCAGGCAGAACCCCGTGGAATAAGGCCGCCATGCCCCGCTACTATCTACGTACCCGCTGCGATCTCTGATGGAGGCCCGATGTTAGAAAAAATAATGTACATACCATTGTGTGCGCGTGTTGCGCGACCGCTGGAGCCTCACCCCGTGTTGTAATATATTGTAACCGTTCGAACTCGGAACCTTAAATATCTCTGGTTATGTTTTTATGTATCAAGTTATCATATATCCAGTGTTTCTGTGGCTGGTATATGGGGTAGCTCGATCATCTGGATCGGGGTGCCACACCTAAGCTGTCACCAGCGCCGGCTCTGTTCAACAACGGCTTGGTTTTGGACCAAATGGCACTTACAAGAATCATCACGCCGGAGAACGCGGCAGCCCGGTCTATGGAGTTGGACACCGCGCGCAGAGCTTTGGAGCAGACCCGGCAGAAGGCAGTGGCATATGAACAACAAATTGCAGCAAGGGCAAAAGAGATTGAGGAAAGAGAAAATCGCGTGAGGCAGAACGAGGAGATGTTACAAGCTCGCCAGAACGATCTGACTATGCAGCATCAGAGGAGACATGAGAGCCGGCTAGCTCCTGGAGAAAATATCATACAACCAGCAGTGCTGTTTAGAACCCCAGTGGATCAACCCATTGGTGCGGTTCAGGCGGCGCCGGTAGTCAGAACAAGTGCAGGGGTGAACCGAAACCTGAGAACAGCAGTTGGTCCAAGTGGAAGATCGCCGGGTTTGCCTGCCAGAGGAGCCGGGGGAAATCCGGGTCATATTGCAGCAACACCAAGGTATCACACGCCAGAGGTCACTTTTCTAACCCGGCGGATAACGTTTATGCAGCAACCTTGGCACTTGATCATATCCCGTTGGCACACTCACCTGCGGAGTTGGAGGCTCGGCGAGCCATCGATATGTTACGCACGACCGTGGTGCAGCAGGGTCAGTATTCCAAAAACAAGAGCGCATTGCACTCAACACTTTACAACAGCAAATGTACCCACAGTCGACACGGGGACACTGCCGCCACCGGCCGGGCCAGCTCCGCCGGGTCAACACAACGTTCAACAGCCTCAGCAAAACAACCAGCAGTATCAGCCGGCTCCTGCAGTTTCAGTGGCACATCAGACCGTGAACAGGTCAAGAGCAGGGCGAGCCATGAGTGTTCACCCGGTCGTCCTAGCTCCTGTAGTAGTTCCAGCACAACAAGTTGTTCCACCCGCAATATCGGCGAGTTCGCCGGGTCCAAATCTTCAAGCTGGAGGTTTCGGGTTAGCCAGGCCTATGTGTTTGTCAGAGTCAATCAGATGCGAGCCCTTTCCTGAGAAGTTCAAAGAACCAAGCAAAGTGGCCAATTATGAGCCAAGCATGGACCCGGCAAGTTGGTTGAGTAGTTATGAGATGACAATGTGTATACGCAATGCGACGGAGAATGTGTGTGCAAAGTACATGTATTTGATGATGAGTGATGGTGTAGCAAAGTTGTGGTTCGAGAATTTACCTGAGAGATCGATCAACACTTGGTCAGAGCTTAAAGCAATCTTTATCAAGCATTTACGGGGCACGAGCAAGCGTCTGTTTTCACTTGAAGATCTTGATCGCTGTTTTCAGAGGAAGGGAGAGTCAACCCGGCGCTGGATGGGCCGGGTCGTGGAAATTTTGCACTCATCGTCTGGAATTGAATCAAAGGATGCAATCTCAACGTTGGAAAAGACATGTAGTTATACACCTTTGGTCCAGAAGCTGGAACGTCTGAAATAGAGTCACAAGGGCAAACCCGTCACGATGGCCGAGTTATTGGAGGCCTTTAACAAGCATGCTGCAACAGACAAAACGCAAGATGATCCTGAGGAAGGAAAGGGCAAAAACCCGGCAAACAATGTTAGGACCAACAACGGCAACAACAACAATAACAACTCACATAAGAGAGGGCACAATGAGGGAAGTTCAGAGTTTGTGGCAAACACAAATACTGGGTTTCAAAGGCCCAGGACCGATGGTGGATACAATGATGGAAATAGAGGAAACAATGGAGGCTATAATGATAACAACAGAGGAAATAATGGAGGTTACAACAGTTTCAATGGATCATGACCCATGAGTACGGAAGAGGCATTCAGAATGCTCTGTCCTCGTCACAGAAGGAACGGTAAGCTGGCAAATCATTCGCTGGCTCAATGTGCAGATCTTAATAGATGGAAGAACAATGAGATTCAAAGGGCACTACAAGCAGCAAGCAGGGGTGGAGGACACGGCTTGGGTGCAAGCCCGGTCGCGGCTCCGCTCACTGGAGCCAATGCAACACCAACCGGCCCTCCAGCCAGCTCAAGTTCTCAAGGCCAGGGTGGGTTCAACACTCAGCCTAAGCAGCTTGGTTCTTATCATGTTTACACATCAAACTCTTCTAAAAGGGAGAGAAAAGTAATTTGAAGGGTTGTTAATGCAGTGTCAATGGGAGCACCCAGGTATCTAAGGTGGTCTGAGCAAACAAACACTTGGAGCAGAGCAGATCACCCGGATCATGTTGAACACCCGGGTCTGCTTGCGTTGGTCGTGTGTGAGGACCCCGGACTAGCTGTCCGAAATACCCTTGTGCCTACAACATCAGCGATCCCATGATCAGTCTGTCGCTGAGCACAATCAAACTAGTATCAAAAGAACACCCATAAATACCGAATAAAGTTTACTTACTTGATTGAAGTCATAACTTCAACAGATACTTGCAGCGGAAATCATCAAACAGCGTGGAGCCCAAGTCATATGCCATAACCCCACGGGCAGCTGACTGGGAAGCGCCCTAGTTCGCACCGACATCAGTGAAGTCTTCTTCTTCGAACTGTCCTTCTTTAATACCTGGCTAAGACAATAGCCAGGGACGAAACCAATATGAGTACATTTGAATGTACTCGCAAACTACCCCCGAAATGAGCATGCACTACTCTTTTATTATTTTAAATAAAACTTTGTTTGCTTTGAAAACTCTATATCCTTGTTGAAAAGAGAAGGATATACTTTGGTTTATTAAAACTTTGTTTTGAAATCTCTATATCTTTCTTGAAAAAGAAAAGAAGGCTTTTAGAACTTTTCCCCATAAACCTGTCTTTGTAATAAGTCTCTTTTAAAACATTTTCGCGGAAAACACATCCTTGTTGAAAAAGGTAAGAAGTCCCTTTTATAAACATCTTTCTGGAAAATCACCATTTATTTATTTTCCCAAAACTCCTCCGTTTCCGACCAAAACCATCCCTGGACACATCATTTCTCCGAGCTTATACCAACCCTTTGGTATAGTTGGACAAAACATTTTCCACTTTCAAGACACAACACTTTGAACTTCTCGACCACAGACCCTCAGGGTCCACTTTCCTCCATCAACCTCATACCGATCCGTTGGTATAGGTGCATGGAGCAATCTCCACTTCATTTTCCTTTTTAAAACTCAACTCTTTTATAAAACTTGCACATGGTCTTAGGACAGCCTCCCAATTGTCCATATCCGAGGACTCGGCTATTCGAATAGTTTTGACCCTCTGCAGAGGTAGCACGCTTTTAGCCCACATCCATCCGGTAACTCATCGTGTCAGCCACGTCCCGCCATACAAGGTGTATGCGAAGTTGAGCCACCGACCATAGCCTCTCCTTTGCTCATGCTAGTATAGGATCCTGCCCCTATGACACTTTCCATCGACACTCAGTCCAGTTTCCCGTCGGAAACCCTAAGTGTGAGGACTCATAGGTTTTTCCCGGCGATTTATGGTGGAACCTTCAATCCTCCTCCTTATCTTTCCATAGAGTTTGAGCGAAGACCCGGGTCAGGGGTAGGTCACCAATCCATCAGGTGCCAAACCATCCCCTCATGCATAACGGAGTCATCTCCGTCGATGAGGTATCCCATACTAATATGAGCAAATTATATGACTACGCCTTTTCCCATATGTGGTAAATGTGGTCGCACAGAGTAAGATTGGTCGTCATAGTACTAGGACACAATGTGCATTTTTCATAAACATCACCCTTCTCCACTTCTTTACTTTCACACCGACATCTCGGTATTCCATAACCACACAAGTCTTTTTAAAGGAGTTTTGAATAAACATCATTGTTTCCCATCCTAAAGTTTTATATAAGCTACTACATAGGGTGGCAAAATAATATCCGTATACTTTTCAAAAAGGTTTTGTAAACCATTGCCTTAAGAGTAAATCTTTTGATCAAAGTAGATGCATATGTATTTAGGTGCAAGCTCAGGGAGTAGCTTGCCTGATTCCAGCATAATGTTCCTGTACTTCTTCTCACTGATCAAGAAATAAACTCTGATTCTTCTTCAATAATTCCTTTCCAAAGACCACTCCGGTATCGTTTATATCTAGCGTCGCAACAATGAAAAGAAAACAACACTCAGTAAGCAAACCAAACCACAAGGGTTACACAACCAAGTAACAAACCACAAGCATCAACTAATCATTCAAGCACCAAGCTAAGATCTATTCTTACAAGGGCATTATACTAATACCTGCTAGGAACATAGGTCACAAAACTATCTTAGGCAAAGATGAACAACAAGCACCTTTATTTAAACAGGAAATACTTCAGACAAAAGTTAAGCCAATAATTATTCCCTGTAATTCAAGTTGTCTTAATGAGTTTCTTAACTTCCCAAAGTGCAGTACTGTAATTGTGTTCAAACATGCATGAGGATGAGGTTACTGGATAGTTCACATTTTTCTGAGCATTTTGATATATCAACCACATTTTTCTGATATACCAAGTAAAAGTTATTGAATTTATAAAATCCCTTTTTATTCTGTCCTTGTGCTAATTTATTTTTAGACACATTAAAACTAATTATTCAGGTTTGGGATTAAGGTGAAATATGAAGTATATTAAGTGCTGAACATTTTGATATGTCACTCTCAATTTTTAAATCATTAATTATAAAGTTATGGATTTTCTAAAACTCTTTTCTATTCTGCCATTTTCATTATTTTAATAAAACAGCAACTAAACTCAATTAGTTGGATGTGTGAGTTATGCCAACAGACATACTTTATTTTTCTGAACATTTTGATACCTTATTTGTAATTTTTGAATAAGTATTCAAAAAGATATTGAATTTACAAGTTTTGTTCGAAGTTTTATAACTAGTTGATTTGTCATTTTTACCCTAAGCAATTTATAACTCCAAATGGATTCAATCCAGTGGGGTTGGATAGACCGTTTGAAATCCTTTTCAGAACATTTTAGTTCCTAAAGTTTGGATAAACCAAACTATAGGAATTGAAGTCTCAAGGTGAGACCAGAGCTATATTTAGATTATTAGGTTTTTAGGTTTAACAGGATACCCTTTTGTCATTTTTGTCCTAAATCATCCATTGATCCATTTGGATCATGGCTGGTATACTTACAATGTACTCACTGTCTTCTTTTCAAAACAATTTGGTTTCTAATTTTTAGTCTTATCCAAACAAGTATAACTTGCAGTGGAAAAATAGCTAATTGTTAAAGTTTCAGAAACAACACTTCAACTAGCCCTCTTCTCTGGATGATCTCCACCAGTAAAAGGTTCACCTTGATAATCTACTGGTGGGACAAGAAAGTACTTCTAACACACTAAATAAGGCAACAAGATTTACTGCAAAAGCTTATAAAGGTTGATCACAAAGTTCAATAGAAAACAGCATGTTTTAACAGTTTCAGACACTAACAGAAGAACTACACTGAATAGCTATTTAGTCAGAAGCTCAACTCACTTAGACTAATCAAAAGTAAACTCTATTTGTATTGTGTGAAAGTGAGAACTTTACTCTTTCCAACGAGCCCAAATTTACCACTTTTGGTAAAGTGGATCGTCGGGAAAGATTTCTAAAGTGAGCTAGTGAGCACTGTTTTTCCCAGACAACCGTTTTCAGAAAATTTTAAATAGGGCGGGAACGCACTGTGGCCATTGATCTGAGATTCGACGGCTGCTGTTCGTCTGCTTCCTCAGCACGAACACAGCAAGGTAGGAGGTCCAGAAATGGCGCTGTGCTCGTGTGGCTCACCTAGGGACGGCGTACGGGGTAGGGGAGGTGATGCAGGGGTCTCTGGAGGTCGAGGCCGAGGCGGGGAGGCGGCAGAAACAGCGGCGGCGCTCACATGCACCGGCGCGGTCGCGGACGTGCTCGTCGTCGCCTCGGATGGCGGCGGCGCTGCTGCATGCAAATGGTTCGAGGAAGATGTCAGGGACCTTCGCCATTGCAAGGGCATGTAGAGAAGCCAACAATGGTAGGGTTTGAGGGAGAGACGGAGCGGCAATCTTCGAGGGGATCTCCTCGGGACAACGGCGAGGACGAGCTCCTCCTCGCTCGCAGAGAACGAGAGGAGAGCTGCGGCTTGGTGAGGTGAGGGCGGCGTGTGGTTGTGAGCTACTGTCGAGGTGGAACGGCTGGGCGTGGCTTAAATGTGCGGGTCACGCTCCTGTGCTCCTCGGGCAACGGCATGGCCGAGCTCGTTGTCGAGCAGAGGGGTATGGGGGGTCCGGGCGGGCGCTGGGGTTAGCAGACGGTGTGGCCGCGATGGTCGACACGCACGGACGCGCTGCACTCGAGTGGATGCGGAGTAAAACGCTCGAGCTGGTAACTGCCCTCTCCCTCGGCATTCACTCTTTCCTCCCCTCTCTCTCACTGCGTGTCGCCTCCCAGGGCAAGACACGGGCATGGCCAGGGAGCTGGGACACTGGGGAGTAAGATGGACATCTTCTCCTCCCCCAACTCACTCAAAAACGTCTCAAATTGATCGCTCAAAAACTGCCCCGAAACAAAGTTCAGAAAAGTGCAGTTGACACTCGACTGAAAATTGCTAGTGCTGGAATTCTGTTAAAACTTGCGAAAAGTTCTTGCATAACTAACCAAGCAAATGAAGTCCAAAAGTGGAAATTCAAGTTGGTCATCGATAAGCATGTTGCAAATATCCAGAAAAATATTTTGTACAATTTTTATAAAATGCACAAGGCTAGGAAAACATGATGAACAGATGGCATCATTCTGTTTTTCTCTGGTTTCAAAAACTGTCTGTTTTCTGTCTTATTTTCATGCCACTAAAACAAGCATGCATCTATTGTTTCCAAAACTCCAAAATTTAAAACAAGGGCATGGATTTGTATTCCACACACCATAGAATAATGTCAAGCACAAAAATCACTAAATTGGATATTTTAGCTAATTAAAATCGTAGGCTAAAAACAGGTAGTTGGATAGGTTTTCAGGGAATTCAATACTGCTTAGACCTGAATGTCCACATGTAATAATGATGTTTTTGGATCACAAGTCTCAGAAATCAGTTTGGGTGTGAGAGGGGGTGCCAAGTATGGATGAGGTGGTGGTGCATTGGTTCTTAAGCCAAGATTTATAATAAACACAAGGGTGTCAAAATGGTATTAAATACAGGAGCAAATGGCCACTACTTTGATTAGGCCACAAAGTGAAGATGGATAAATAAGCAAACAACTTCCAATCCTTTCAAACTTGATTTAATAAGGAAGATGATATAGAGTAGATGAGATCCACAAAGGTGCATTTCCAATTTTTCCAAGATTTAACCTAATGGGAAAGGCCTAGAAATGATATGTGTCAACATGAGTGAAGATGGGTTTTACTTGACAATTTTTGAGTTAAATCATTTTGGATAGAGAGGACCAAGGTTCTAATGACTAGAGAACATCACCACACATAAGCATTCTAAGGAATTCAATACAAACAAGTCACATTCACAAAATGATCAACAACACACACACACAAGTCAGCACAATTCACACCACAAACATAAGGTCAAACATAGCAATATAAAGGAAAACACAATCATTAGTGAAGTATTTCAAAAAGTTTTTGTTGGTTCTGAATTTTGGGTCTTGTAAAACTAAGTTTTTCTTAGTTCCAAAATTTGGGATGTTACAGATCCTTCCCCCTTAAAATAAATCTCGTCCTCGAGATTTGCCCGGGGGTACAGGGGAGTACGAGGGCACGGGTTTTTGGGCTGACTAAACTTCTGAGGTCGTTGTTTCTTCAGTGAGGTCGCCACGTGAAATCTTGACAAATGGATGTTGCGAGGCTTTCTTTGTCGATAAACTTCTGTGCTGAGTTCAGGTCCTTAATGATGGGGTTGAATTGACGATCGATGCTGATGGATAGTCTTGGTGGGTTGCTTACAGATATTACAAGGCTAAGGCACAAGGATCTAGTTATTACCATGTTCTTGTATACCTATTGCAGGTCTTCCCCCCTTAAAAAGGGTTTTTTTTTAAAGGTCATGCTGGAAGTCACAGCCAGAGTTGACTTGGAGGCATCCTTCTTCTTGAGTAGCTTGACGATCTTCATCTTGGGTGTCGCTCTTCGGTGCTTGGGTTTGGTGCAGAATCACGTCCTGATATTTTTGCCTTATGAGGGTCGTAGATAGGGACGCATTGCTTTCTGGATGCGTCAAGTCCGTAGACTTGACTCTCTCCGGTTTCTTGTTAGTAGAAGGATGTTAAGACTTCTAGTTGTGTCTGAGGTTGCTTGGTGGTTGACGTTGTCCACAGCAGGTGCTTCTGGCGTTTGATTCTTCTGAGTATTCCGTTGGTTGGTTGTCTTCATTTTTGTCCTTCTTCAGCTGAGTAAAGGAGGAACTTCATTGTTGACTTCCTTGGGTCTTGAGATTCACGAAGCTTTGGTAAGAATTTCAAGAGGTACAGTATAGGGTATCGAGGCTTCCAGAGGAGTATAAAAGTCAGTTCGAGTGCCCTGAGGTAGGTAGTTTGGTCTGCTGTTCTACGAGGGTACAAGGGTCGCGTTCTCAGTTAGCCTCAAAAAGTTAGAGAAAGATCTTCATGTCAGCAGTCGCTGTTCGTGCTTTCTTGAATCCTCCTTCGGCGTGATTGGTCGAGGCAAGTTGAAAAGGATGATTTCTCGACAGGTAACGTTGATGGTGTTTGCTTCCTGGTTCAATTCCGCGCAGATGGTCTTCGATGTTGGTTGACTTCGGCCTTGATGATGGCGATCTTCTCACTACCAGCTATAGGTGATTCTTTCTATAGCAGCGCTCTTCTTGTCAAACTCGCGGTTAGGTAAGGCCAGTTAGTACCGTCACAAACTGGGGTTAGATGTTAATCTAGATTTTGGTAAGTTTGTTCAAAAGTCACGGCTTAATGGACCTTAGAAAAAGTTAGTGAGGAACCTTCACGCCAGTTGTTTTCCAAACTGGTACCTTTTTCTTTTCTTGTTTCGGAAATCATATCCTTGGAGAAACACCATAAATCTCCCTGTGACTTTCTTACTTAGAACTTGAATATTTCCTAAGTTATACACTTGATTTAAGAAAATTATTATTGTTCTGTATTTAAGTTCTAACATTATTTGTCTCACCCCTGTGGTGAAGACATCCACTTAGTCCTAGCAAAGATTTCCATTAGTTAGTTGTATAAGAATGTGGGTGTCCTTTATGACATCGAATTTCCTTCGTCATACAAGAAGAATTTGTTAACAAGGTAGCTAGTCTTGTCATCAAACCACTTTTCATATTCCAGAGGCTGAGATGTACATGATTTTCTGACGTTCCGTTTATTTGTGTATGACACTCCATTGTTTGAGTATACAAAAGCGATTTGTTAACAAGTTCATGAGGCTTGTTACCAAACTACTTCTATATAACACGAACATTAAAATATCACACTATTTATAGAGAGATTTATAATAGTAGATTCTGATATATGAGTTTCCACATACTCAAGGATAGTCTGGTATATTTATTACTTCTTTGCCAACTTCAGAAATCTCTCTTCAAAGTCTCTTTGTCGCAGTTCCTCCTTCTTACGGTCTCTGAGCTCGAATCTTCATAGCAACTCTTATACACTCCTTGAGTTCTCCTAGTTACCGATTCTAAATGAGTCTCCTTATGTCCTCGTCTCTTGTCAAGGCTTGCAGTCCTAGAAGATTAGTTAGTACTATCGTGTACTTAAGTCAGATGTTAGTCTAAAGTTAGATACGATAAGTTAGTGTAGTATTCTTATAACTTCACAAGTTAATTTTTGCGGGGTAAGGCTCGTGTCTTCACGAGGTTGGCGTAAAATTACAGTTTCCTTCGAGATCTTGACGCACTAGCTCCAGATGGTGCTTGAAGGCCATTATCTGACTTGCCGGTTAAGTTGCAAAAATCTCAGGCTAGTGGTTAAAGATCGAGGGTCTTTTGTATCTTGCGAAACTGTCAGTTCTTATCGGGAGACGGTTTAGATAAGAGGAAAAATATTTTCAGAAAGATTTTTCCTATGCGGTTTTACACCTGCAACAAGGTGCAACTATGGCGAAGCGGTCAAAATTAGTTTATTCTTAGGTGGCAAAAATGAGTTTTACAAAAATAGAATTTTGGGATTACTTTGTGTTGCCGTCGAGGCGTGATTGTGAACACACAAGGAAAAACAACACACAAGCAGAGAACTCACAATAAACAACACATAAGCAGTGTACACACAGGCAAAGAGCACACAAGGTACGTCTAGTACCAACGGACGCCAAATTCTCGTGGTAGCCGGGTAGTACAACCAAAGTTCCTATCAGGTTTATCCTATGGTCTCGGTTAGACATGGTTGGTGAAGTTTTCACTCCGTCACCTTAGGCTTCAGCGGGAGGAATTGAGATTATCGAAGTTGCTACTTGAGTAGAATTGTTGACGTTGAGCTGACGTCTTCGGAGGTCTCTTGCTTTGTTGATACTGACGATCTTGGTATTTGCAGATCAATCACCTCGATGTGGAATGTTGAGTACTTGTGATGGAAGCTTCTGCTTATAGGTGCTAGCTAATTAGGTCTCACTTGGGTTCATCGTCAAGTATTTTGAACAGGTAAGAGGGATTAGAGAATTCCTTAGAAAATCTTAAATAGAGTGATAAGACTCAGAAATATTTGAGAAGGTGAGAAGAGTGGAAGTTATTTTTGGACTTCCTTAGATAAAAATATGTTTTTGGTAACAATATATTTTTAACAAAATATTTCTTTCCTAACTAACGTCCATGCTAACTAAGGTCTGTTACAGTCAGGATGGCTCTGATATCAAGTCTGTGGGGACCCCGGACTAGCTGTCCGAAATACCCTTGTGCCTACAACATTAGCGATCCCATGATCAGTCTGTCGCTGAGCACAATCAAACTAGTATCAAAAGAACACCCATAAATACCGAATAAAGTTTACTTACTTGATTGAAGTCATAACTTCAACAGATACTTGCAGCGGAAATCATCAAACAGCGTGGAGCCCAAGTCATATGCCATAACCCCACGGGCAGCTGACTGGGAAGCGCCCTAGTTCGCACTGACATCAGTGAAGTCATCTTCTTCGAACTGTCCTTCTTTAATACCTGGCTAAGACAATAGCCAGGGACGAAACCAATATGAGTACATTTGAATGTACTCGCAAACTACCCCCGAAATGAGCATGCACTACTCTTTTATTGTTTTAAATAAAACTTTGTTTGCTTTGAAAACTCTATATCCTTGTTGAAAAGAGAAGGATATACTTTGGTTTATTAAAACTTTGTTTTGAAATCTCTATATCTTTCTTGAAAAAGAAAAGAAGGCTTTTAGAACTTTTCCCCATAAACCTGTCTTTGTAATAAGTCTCTTTTAAAACATTTTCGCGGAAAACACATCCTTGTTGAAAAAGGTAAGAAGTCCCTTTTATAAACATCTTTCTAGAAAATCACCATTTATTTATTTTCCCAAAACTCCTCCGTTTCCGACCAAAACCATCCCTGGAGACATCATTTCTCCGAGCTTATACCAACCCTTTGGTATAGTTGGACAAAACATTTTCCACTTTCAAGACACAACACTTTGAACTTCTCGACCATAGACCCTCAGGGTCCACTTTCCTCCATCAACCTCATACCGATCCGTTGGTATAGGTGCATGGAGCAATCTCCACTTCATTTTCCTTTTTAAAACTCAACTCTTTTATAAAACTTGCACATGGTCTTAGGACAGCCTCCCAATTGTCCATATCCGAGGACTCGGCTATTCGAATAGTTTTGACCCTCTGCAGAGGTAGCACGCTTTTAGCCCACATCCATCCGGTAACTCATCGTGTCAGCCACGTCCCGCCATACAAGGTGTATGCGAAGTTGAGCCACCGACCATAGCCTCTCCTTTGCTCATGCTAGTATAGGATCCTGCCCCTATGACACTTTCCATCGACACTCAGTCCAGTTTCCCGTCGGAAACCCTAAGTGTGAGGACTCTTAGGTTTTTCCCGGCGATTTATGGTGGAACCTTCAATCCTCCTCCTTATCTTTCCATAGAGTTTGAGCGAAGACCCGGGTCAGGGGTAGGTCACCAATCCATCGGTGCCAAACCATCCCCTCATGCATAACGGAGTCATCTCCGTCGATGAGGTATCCCATACTAATATGAGCAAATTATATGACTACGCCTTTTCCCATATGTGGTAAACGTGGTCGCACAGAGTAAGATTGGTCGTCATAGTACTAGGACACAATGTGCATTTTTCATAAACATCACCCTTCTCCACTTCTTTACTTTCACACCGACATCTCGGTATTCCATAACCACACAAGTCTTTTTAAAGGATTTTTGAATAAACATCATTGTTTCCCATCCTAAAGTTTTATATAAGCTACTACATAGGGTGGCAAAATAATATCCGTATACTTTTCAAAAAGGTTTTGTAAACCATTGCCTTAAGATTAAATCTTTTGATCAAAGTAGATGCATATGTATTTAGGTGCAAGCTCAGGGAGTAGCTTGCCTGATTCCAGCATAATGTTCCTGTACTTCTTCTCACTGATCAAGAAATAAACTCTGATTCTTCTTCAATAATTCCTTTCCAAAGACCACTCCGGTATCGTTTATATCTAGCGTCGCAACAATGAAAAGAAAACAACACTCAGTAAGCAAACCAAACCACAAGGGTTACACAACCAAGTAACAAACCACCAGCATCAACTAATCATTCAAGCACCAAGCTAAGATCTATTCTTACAAGGGCATTATACTAATACCTGCTAGGAACATAGGTCACAAAAATATCTTAGGCAAAGATGAACAACAAGCACCTTTATTTAAACAGGAAATACTTCAGACAAAAGTTAAGCCAATAATTATTCCCTGTAATTCAAGTTGTCTTAATGAGTTTCTTAACTTCCCAAAGTGCAGTACTGTAATTGTGTTCAAACATGCATGAGGATGAGGTTACTAGATAGTTCACATTTTTCTGAGCATTTTGATATATCAACCACATTTTTCTGATATACCAAGTAAAAGTTATTGAATTTATAAAATCCCTTTTTATTCTGTCCTTGGGCTGATTTATTTTTAGACACATTAAAACTAATTATTCAGGTTTGGGATTAAGGTGAAATATGAAGTATATTAAGTGCTGAACATTTTGATATGTCACTCTCAATTTTTAAATCATTAATTATAAAGTTATGGATTTTCTAAAACTCTTTTCTATTCTGCCATTTTCATTATTTTACTAAAACAGCAACTAAACTCAATTAGTTGGATGTGTGAGTTATGCCAACAGACATACTTTATTTTTCTGAACATTTTGATACCTTATTTGTAATTTTTAATACGTATTCAGAAAGATATTGAATTTACAAGTTTTGTTCGAAGTTTTATAACTAGTTGATTTGTCATTTTTACCCTAAGCAATTTATAACACCAAATGGATTCAATCCAGTGGGGTTGGATAGACCGTTTGAAATCCTTTTCAGAACATTTTAGTTCCTAAAGTTTGGATAAACCAAACTATAGGAATTGAAGTCTCAAGGTGAGACCAGAGCTATATTTAGATTATTAGGTTTTTAGGTTTAACAGGATACCCTTTTGTCATTTTTGTCCTAAATCATCCATTGATCCATTTGGATCATGTCTGGTATACTTACAATGTACTCACTGTCTTCTTTTCAAAACAATTTGGTTTCTAATTTTTAGTCTTATCCAAACAAGTATAACTTGCAGTGGAAAAATAGCTAATTGTTAAAGTTTCAGAAACAACACGCTCCTGTGCTCCTCGGGCAACGGCATGGCCGAGCTCGTTGTCGAGCAGAGGGGTATGGGGGGTCCGGGCGGGCGCTGGGGTTAGCAGACGGTGTGGCCGCGATGGTCGACACGCACGGACGCGCTGCACTCGAGTGGATGCGGAGTAAAACGCTCGAGCTGGTAACTGCCCTCTCCCTCGGCATTCACTCTTTCCTCCCCTTTCTCTCACTGCGTGTCGCCTCCCAGGGCAAGACACGGGCATGGCCAGGGAGCTGGGACACTGGGGAGTAAGATGGACATCTTCTCCTCCCCCAACTCACTCAAAAACGTCTCAAATTGATCGCTCAAAAACTGCCCCGAAACAAAGTTCAGAAAAGTGCAGTTGACACTCGACTGAAAATTGCTAGTGCTGGAATTCTGTTAAAACTTGCGAAAAGTTCTTGCATAACTAACCAAGAAAATGAAGTCCAAAAGTGGAAATTCAAGTTGGTCATCGATAAGCATGTTGCAAATATCCATAAAAATATTTTGTACAATTTTTATAAAATGCACAAGGCTAGGAAAACATGATGAACAGATGGCATCATTCTGTTTTTCTCTGGTTTAAAAAACTGTCTATTTTCTGTCTTATTTTCATGCCACTAAAACAAGCATGCATCTATTGTTTCCAAAACTCCAAAATTTAAAACAAGGGCATGGATTTGTATTCCACACACCATATAATAATGTCAAGCACAAAAATCACTAAATTGGATATTTTAGCTAATTAAAATCGTAGGCTAAAAACTGGTAGTTGGATAGGTTTTCAGGGAATTCAATACTGCTTAGACCTGAATGTCCACATGTAATAATGATGTTTTTGGATCACAAGTCTCAGAAATCAGTTTGGGTGTGAGAGGGGGTGCCAAGTATGGATGAGGTGGTGGTGCATTGGTTCTTAAGCCAAGATTTATAATAAACACAAGGGTGTCAAAATGGTATTAAATACAGGAGCAAATGGCCACTACTTTGATTAGGCCACAAAGTGAAGATGGATAAATAAGCAAACAACTTCCAATCCTTTCAAACTTGATTTAATAAGGAAGATGATATAGAGTAGATGAGATCCACAAAGGTGCATTTCCAATTTTTCCAAGATTTAACCTAATGGGAAAGGCCTAGAAATGATATGTGTCAACATGAGTGAAGATGGGTTTTACTTGACAATTTTTGAGTTAAATCATTTTGGATAGAGAGGACCAAGGTTCTAATGACTAGAGAACATCACCACACATAAGCATTCTAAGGAATTCAATACAAACAAGTCACATTCACAAAATGATCAACAACACACACACAAGTCAGCACAATTCACACCACAAACATAAGGTCAAACATAGCAATATAAAGGAAAACACAATCATTAGTGAATTATTTCAAAAAGTTTTTGTTGGTTCTGAATTTTGGGTCTTGTAAAACTAAGTTTTTCTTAGTTCCAAAATTTGGGATGTTACATCGTGGCCCCTCAAGTGGAGGGTCATGAGCTGAAAAAGGTCCTGATGGATGGAGGAAGCAGCATCAAGATCTTATACTAGGAAACTTTCTTGCGCATGCGTCTCAAAAAGTCTCAATTGCAGAAGACATCCACAGTTTTTCATGGCATAGTTCTAGGGAAATCAGCAACCCCATTGGGAAAAATCACGTTAGAAGTGGCTTTTGGCGAGTCTCGGAAAAACTTCATGTCAGGGATGCTAGACTTTGAGGTGCTAGATTTTCACATACCTTATCATGCGTTGCTGGGAAGGCCGGCCTATGCCAGGTTTATGGCCCGGCCTTGTTATGTGTACTTGCAGTTGAAGATACCGGGTCCTAAGGGGATCATTACTATGCATGGAAACAGACAGATAGCTGCAGAATGCGACGAAGGAGATGCGGCCATGGCAGAGCATGCGTGTGCCAAAGAGGAGTTGAAAAGTTACAGGGCAAATATTGACCCGACAGATAAAATGGTCCTGTAAAGGCCAACCAAAGAAGATGGCAGGGCAAAGTTCAAATCGGCCCAAGATACAAAGATGATAGATTTTGTGGAGGGGGACTCTTCCAAGCAGTTCTCCATAGGGTCAAACCTGACTGATAAATAGGAAAGCGCGCTCATCGAGTTCAAATTACATGCCAGGTATTCCGACTGAACTCGCTGAGCACAAATTACATGTTGACCCTAAAGCCCGGCCAGTAAAGCAGGGTATGTGAAAAATGAACACTGAAAGGAGAAAGGCCATCGGAGAAGAGATAGCCCGGCTTTTGGCAGCCGGCTTTATTATGGAAGTTTTTCATCCAGAGTGGTTGGCTAACCCGGTTCTAGTGCTGAAGAAGAACAATGAGTGGAGGATGTGCATAGATTTTACCAGTTTGAACAGATTTTGTCCGAAAGACCCGTTTACTTTGCCGTGTATCGATCAAATTGTTGATGCAGTGGCTGGAAGTGAGCTCCTGTGTTTTCTGAATGCTTACTCAGGTTACCATCAGATCAAGTTGAATAGAGAAGATTGGGAGAAGACCTCGTTCATTACACCCTTTGGGGCTTTCTGTTACAAGACCATGACCTTTGGACTGAAAAATGCGGGTGCCACTTATCAAAGGTGCATCCAGAACTGTTTCGCAGATCAGATTGGGCGCAACGTCCATGCTTATGTTGATGATGTGGTGATAAAAGCCGAGTCATTTATCAAAGATCTCAGGGAAACGTTCGTGAACTTGCGGAGATACAATATAATGCTCAATCCAACAAAGTGTGTGTTTGGTGTACCAGCTGGGAAGTTACTGGGTTTCATTGTGTCAGAGCGTGGAATTGAGGCAAACCCGGACAAAATCCGGGCTATACAGTGCCTGGAGAAACCAAAAGAGCTGAAGGATGTTCAGAAACTTACAGGCTGCGTGGCCGCCTTGAGCCGGTTTATAGCCCGGCTCGGGGAGAAAGCAATACCGTTGTACAAGCTCCTGAAGAAAACAGACAATTTTATGTGGGATCAAGAGGCAGATGATGCATTCGAAGCTTTAAAGGTGCAGTTGTCCAAAGTGCCAGTACTTGCAGCGCCGGGTCCCAAGGAACCCATGTTACTGTATTTTGTTGTCGGGCCTCAAGTGGTGAGCGTTGTGGTTGTGGTTGAGCGTAAAGAGGAAGGCAAAGAACACCCGGTGCAAAGGCCGGTTTATTATGTTAGCAAAGTTTTGTCAGAAACAAAGCAAAGATATCCTCATTGGCAGAAGTTGGTGTTTGGTGTGTTCATGGCAAGCAGAAAGTTGAAGCCGTACTGTCAAGAGCATCCCATTACGGTGGTGAGCTCGATCCCACTCGCAGATATCATACGAAATTCTGAAGCTACGGGAAGAGTGGTCAAGTGGGCTATTGAGATGGGAGATTATCATATCAACTACGCGCCTAGAACAGCTATCAAATCTCAAGCTCTGGTGGAGTTTCTCAATGACTGGACACAGCTGAGTGCACCACAACTAGTTCCAAAAATTCAGTCTTGGGTCATGCATTTTGACGGGTCTAAACAGGAGCAAGGATCAGGAACCGGGGTTGTTCTAACTTCCCCAAAGGGAGAAAAGATGAGCTATGTTTTGCAAATACACTTTGATTGCTCCAATAATGTGGCCGAGTATGAGGCTCTGTTGCACGGTTTGAAGATAGCCCTGGAGATGGGCATCAAGTATATCAGATGTTATGGAGATTCAGATCTTGTGGCTCAACAAGTTTCTGGCACTTGGGACAGAAAGGATGCAAAGATGGTGGCTTATAGAAGAGAGGTAGATAGAGTTGCCGGGTTCTTTTCTAGATACCAAGTGGATCACATAGACCGGCGCAAAAATGATGCAGCTGATGCTCTGTCAAGACTCGGCTCCAAACGAGAGCCGGTTCCACCCAATACCTTCCTATATGAGTTGCGAGTTCCATCAGGTAAGCCTGAAGATGAGGAATATTATGCGTATCTGGGTAACCCGGATTCTCAGTTAGTAGCAGCAGCACATGAGAATCCTGAGTGGACAGAGCCGTATCTTGCTTATCTAATGAGGGGGGAGTTGCCCCAGCATGAGATTGTGGCCCGGCAAATCGTGCGCCGGGCCAAAGCTTATGTGGTTATTGATGATGAGCTCTACAAGAGAAGCACCTCTGGTGTGTTTCAGCGATGTGTTTCACCAGAGGAAGGCCGGCAAATTTTAAAAGAGATACATGAAGGAGATTGTTGGCATCATGCCTCCACAAGATTGCTAGTGGCAAAAGCGTTCAGACACGGCTTTTTCTGGCTCACAACAAATGAAGATGCGGAGCGTTTGGCAAGCAGATGTGATGGGTGTCAGAGATATGCGCGGCAGATTCATGTACCAGCTCAGGAATTGCGAACTATACCGTTGACTTGGCCGTTTGCAGTTTGGGGTATGGACATGGTTGGACCCTTCCAAATGTCACCTTGCAAGAAGACCCATCTTTTGGTGGCGGTTGATAAATTTACCAAGTGGGTTGAGGTGATGCCAGTCACAAATTGCGAGGCAGTTACAGCAGTTGTGTTCTTAAAAAGAATCATACACATGTTTGGGTATCCACATAGTATCATCACAGATAATGGCACCAATATGTCACTAGGGGAAATGCAGAAGTTTTGTGGAAGAAACGACATAAGATTGGACGTAGCTTCAGTGTCTCATCCTCAAGCTAATGGGCAAGTTGAGAGATCTAATGATCAGGGCTGCTGGAGCTTGGGTACAGGAGTTACCATCAGTAGTTTGGGGCATCAACACAACACCCAATAGATCCACCAATATGACACCTTTCTTCATGGTTTACGGGGCAGAAGCTGTGTTGCCGAGTGATATAATTCATGACTCGCCGCGCGTGGCGGCTTATGTTGAGACAGAAAACAAGAAGAGACGGCAGGATTCACTGGACTTGTTAGAAGAGCATCGAGAGAAAGCACTGGAAAGGTCGGCAATTTATTAGCAAGATCTGTGGAGATACCATGCACGCCGGGTCAGAACTCGTACCTTCCAGGAGGGTGACCTAGTGTTGCGATGGATGCAAAATAGAGATGGGATGCACAAGTTATCTCCCCCATGGGAGGGACCCTTCATTATGAGCAAGAATTTGCACAATGGGTCTTATTATCTGGTGGATGCGAGAGAAAAGTCAGAAACTATCAATGACACTACAAGATCCACATTTTCGATGCAAGAGCGTGAGCGGCCATGGAACATTGCCCACTTATGCCCCTACTGTACCTAGCAATAGGCCGGGTCATGATATGTAATACACGATGTAACAGGCAGTAGGTTTCAAACGCGCTCTTTTCCTTACCAGGGTACCTAAGGGGACTGGAAGGTTTTTAATGAGGCGGCTTGCTGACCTAACCTTTCTTATCAATAAAGTGAAGGTTGAATAGAAATTTGTGTCTTTTTCCAGTTATTTACTTTCCTGTATTGTCATTTATGTTTGTTTCTTTCAGGTCTTGGGGCTTAGCCATTGAAGTATCACAATGGCTCGCCTCAAGACCCGGGTTAACTTTGTGCTCAAGTCTCATATATCAGGTCTTGGGGGTTAGCTGTTCAAAGAAGGAACATCTAATCCAAGGCCCAGCTTAATCAGCTTACTTACAATTCATTTATTAGGTCTTGGGGGTTAACTGTTCAAAGAGAGAACATCTAACCCAAGACCTGGCTTGTTTAGCTTAACCAAGTTTCATTTATTAGGTCTTGGGGGTTAGCTGTTCACAGAGAGAACATCTAACCCAAGATTCGGTCCATCTGTCCTAGTTAAAACTCATATACTGAGGCTTGGGGGTTAGCTGTTCAAAACTGAACATCTAACCTCATAACCCGGCTTATTTTAGTTGTTATCTTTTTGTATTTTTTAGAGGTAAAAGTTCTTGTTATTGTATAATTGTTCAATTATTTCTTTAAAAGTTTCACTTTGTATATCATGATATTGAGCAAGATGGATATATGGGTCAATGGGGTAAATGTGCAGAGTTAAGCCATTACTTTCCAGAACATTGACCCGGGTCTTGGGCCTCTTGCTAAAATAGCCTGTAGCTACAATCTCAAGACCCGGCCTTGATGCCTTCAGTTTAATTATTGGTTATCTTACTATTGAGCTCGATGTGACTCGCAATTATATGGCCTGATTGCTCACCTGGAAATTCAATCAACCATGATACCTAAAAGGACTTGGTTTGACCCTATTTTTCTAGAGAAGTGGCGACCGAGATATCCGTCGGAAAGCCGGCTCAAAGTTAAAGAAACCAAAAGGGTCATCTAAACCATTAAAAGACTTAAAATTCAAACCAAAAGTTCCACCCGGGCTACAGACCATAGTAGCATACGTGCACAGGCGCACGATCAAAACATGAGGCGAGAAATATCAAGTTATTACAGAACTGGCCCTAGGAGCTAAATAATATTGTTTATTAGGCAGAAAAGGTACGTTCTGTAGCACTACTAAACATCGGCTTCAGGAGCCGGGTTGCGAGGAGGTGAGCTGGTGTTCTGAGCTTCAGTAGTTTTGGCCATGTCATCTCCTTTGCTAGCTGCAGTTTCTTCGTCTATAGTTTCCTTTTCTCCAGTTCAGGCCTTGGGGGCTGTGTCTTCTCGCCAAGTGATTTGACGAAGAGATTGGAAGAAATTTTCGTGTTCATCTTCAACAGCAGCTCGGCCAGGAGCCGGGACATCGGGAGTGGAAGTGCTGGGTGCAGCATCAGCGTTCGTACTAGCAGTTTTTTCCTTGGCCACGGAGTCTTTGAAGCTTTGGAGAAGGTCTATGCGTACTGAATCCGGGTCAGCAATCTCTTCATCATCCGAGTCATAACCACTTTGCAACGAGCTAAGCTTCAGCTTATCAGCGATCTTAGTGGCCACGGACCGGGTCTGCTTCAAGACTCGTGCATATGACTTCTTGTCGAATGAAGTGTTGTCTGCATTTAACTGAGGCCAACCTTTGACAAGAAGAGTCGGGTTAAGATTGGGATAATAGGCTTTGGCCAGAGCAAGGCTTCGCATGGCACCGGCTCTGCATGCTGATTTCTTGAGCAAGTTGATCCACTGAGGCATGGTGGATAAGTGACCAAGGACATCATAATAGGCGCTGGGCGGGTTGTCCCAGTTTCTTGTGGCCTTGATTACCTCACAGCTGCCAAAGTATAGCTGTCGGGTCAGAGTATACATGCATTTGATCTTCTCCGCAGCAGTTTTGCGGAGATTTCCGTCACGTGGACCCGATAACAGAGAAATTGAAATAAAACATATTATTTCCCGGGATCAAGATAGTAAGAATGTTTTGGTCAGTTTGAGGAAATGCTTACCAACTAAGGATGCAACCATAAAGGTGATCATTTTCTTTAGCTTATCAAGTTCTATGGTAACTGTGTCAAGTTTCTTTTGGAGGGTAGATTTCTCTTCTCTCCAATGCTCCTCATGTTCCTCTAGTTCAGCTTTCAAGTCAGAATTATCTTGAGTTAGGTTGGTCACCTTCTCTTCCAGGGCTTGAAGCTGTACAGAATCAGCCTGCCGGGCTTCAGTTTCAGTTTTTATAATGCAATGGAGCCGGGAAATTTCTTTCCCTGCCTCAGCAAGTTGATCCTGAAAGCGAAAAAATAAGTTGTTACCATGGTAAACATGGATAAGAAGATTTTTTGCCCAAGTTCCTAAAAACTTGGGGGCTGGCAAATTCAGTTTTTGGCTTCAAGTGTTCTGAGAATTTTACAACACAAGTCCCAGGTCGCCGTGGACTGGATAACCCGGGACTTGGGGGGCTAGGAAATTGAGATTCTAAAAATGAAGAAAAAAGTAATTAACTTATTTTGTTACTAAGTCCCGGGTCATAAAGATTTATAACCCAGAACTTGTGGGGTATAAGTTCAAAAGTTGTTTTCATACAATTTTAAAGCAGTTATTTTATACAAAGTACCAAGCTTGTCACAAGTGATAAGCTTAGTACTTGGGGGTTAGACATAATATGGATGTGTAGGAAGTAAAGAGAAATTACAGAGGAAAGAAATTGTTACCTGGTAGCGCTTCTGGATAAGGGTGACCATCTCTGTTTCCAAATGTTTATGTTGGACCAGGCGAGCAAAATACTCCTCGCAAAGTGCTGGCACTAATAGGGATTCAAGGATCGGGAGTTCAGAACAAACAATCGGGTCTTTACCCTTAAGGGCAGCTTTGGGTTTGGCTTCTGAGGTAAAAACTTTTGTAATCACAGTAGAAGGGACAACTATTGAAGCGGGCTTCGACCCGGTAATTTGTTCTTCATCACTAGTTTCTTTGGTGCATGAGCCAAGCCCGGGAGATTTGGCGGGTGATGGAGGAACTGGAGTTGGAGACCTTTTGGCAGAGGGAGGTAAATCTTTCTCAGGCTCCTTTTCCTGAGCCGACTCTTCAGTAGAAACCAACATTGGAGAAGGTTATGTGCCATTACGAGGGGAGGAGGCAGCCGGAGGAGTATCCGGGTCCTCTTCAGTAAAAGTTGTGGCGCTGCATATGAAGTTAAGGGTTACAAAGAATAGTGAATAACGAAATGGGAAAGGGTTAAAGTGAAAGTAGTTCTAACTCGGTATTGATCTTGAAATCCTCGGGCGTGCTAACGCTATCCGAGGAAGAAACTGACAAAGAAGATGATTTAGCAACTCGATGTTGTCTGGTAGAAGGATATTTTGGACAAGGGATCTTCTGGATTGACTTGGCCCATTGGTGCAGAGAACATGGAGGGATACCTGTGTTCAGAGAGCTGGGGCTAGTCCCAGACCGGGTCCTGGGTTTCTTCTACGCTGCTTCTTCTTTCTCTAGATCCTTGGCCTGTGGGTGCATTTTTAGTTGAGACATGTTCATGATGTAAGTGGAAATGCATGAGTATGGCACCTTTGCAACAGAGGCCCGGTCCTTTTGTGAGGAATGGCAACAGGTTGTGGAACTGATGGTTTAGCGGCATTTGAACCCGGCAAATTTGCGTTAGCCGGTCAGCAGTATCTGGATAAAGAAATTTGAGAACAAATGTTAGTAAGACCTGAAGAAGTTTCGGTGCTGGCCAGGCTGAGAAAAAGCCGGCCCATGGAGTCCAGTTCACCTTCATCTTCCTCATCAGAGGCTTCGGCTTCATCGGGTGGAGAGGACTCTGGAATATAGTCTGCTTTCCACCAATCAGCATCCTGAATAAAATAAAGATATGGAATATTCGGTGATTTGAGAAAAGGAGCAAGTGTGCATAAAGGAAGATAGTGATTAAGGGAAAGAGCTGTACCGTGGGTGCGGTGTTCTTAGCGTAAAACAAGGCAAGCCCAATTTCTGCAATTATTGTTTTCTTCTCGCCAAGAAGGGTCTTGGCGTTCTTTACGATCTGGTTATCAAGGAGTGTTACCTCAGAGTAACGCAGGTCATCGGTGGTTGACCCGGTATACTCATGAATCAGCCGGGGCCTGATCCTGAGAGGTTGGATCATCCAACCTATCCAGCACTTCACAAGGTCTATGCCTCGCAGGCCATGGGCTAGCACAGCCTTGACCCGGCCCCGAAGTTCATCAATCAAGACCCGTTTTCATCGCCGGGGTAGCTGTTCATCTTGGCTTCATATACTAGGGCTGAGTTTTAGAATGCCGGGTAACGTGCTTTATCAGTTTCAGGTGAGGTGTCTTTACAGTAAAAGTAGGTGTTTTGCCACCCTTTCGGGTGGCTGGCTAGAAGGAGAGCCAGCAGATCAGCCGTTTTACGGCGTTGAATGGAAAAGCCGCCGTAAGGGCCTAATGGCTTGGTTTTACTAGAGGGATTGCAGTAAAAATATTCTAAGAATAGCTCTAAGATGAGGATTGCAAGTAGTCTTCGCAAAGTACTACATAGTTGCTCATGTTCTAAATCGAGTTGGGAGCAACATCTAGAGGAGTGATACCGTAGTACTGGAATACTTGGCGGAAAAAGAGAGACCCGGGTGGACAGAAACCCCGGGTCACATGGTCCAGGAGGACAACGATTTCACCTTGGCGTGGAGAAGGCCGGGTCTCTTCTCCTGGAGCACGCCATTCGATTTCATTTTTGGGGGAAGTTTGCCTCGATCCACGAAGGTCTGAATTGTCAATTCCGTGGCAGTGGAGCGCGTCCAGTTTACTCGGGCGGCCGCTTTGGCAGCGCCGGAACTCGAAGCATCTTTTCCACCTTTCTTCGCGGCTTGGGGACCCCCTGATTTGATCTTTTCCTTCACCATAGTTGTGGGGTGAAGAGGCAAGTCAATCTGATCAAATCTGAGAATCAAATGATCAAGATGTAAGTAAAACATGGAGAAGGGAAAAGCGAAAAGTAGGCGCGCATAAACTCAAGAGCCGATGAACAGAAAAATGAAGAACAGGGAGAGGCAGATGCGATTCGAGGCAGATTCGAGGGGAGAAGAGTACGGGTTGAAATAGGAAGCGATTCAACGAGAGATTAGTAGTGTTACCTTTTGGGATGGAGCAGAGATGAGCGCAGCGGTGCTTGATCTTGACCTTGAGCTCGATTTCGAACGAAAATGGCGGCGGCGGCTCGAGGAAGGAGACAAAGCGTATGGTGTGGGAATGGGGGAAATTTACTCGTGGTAACCCTAACCTCGCTTCTTATAGGCACAGTGAATCCCTAGGGGTATTGAGGTAAAAAGTGCGTGGAGATAAGATATTTGACCTGTAGTCAACGAAAAGCAGATAAGGACAAAAAGGAATATTCATGATTGAAATATCCGGAGGAAGATTTGGAGAGAGAAAAGATAATATCTTTGACTGGGTGTTGACTGGCGTTTCGAGTATCAGAGAAACTAAAATTTCCAATAAAGTGTTGAGTGAGGAAGTTAATAGCGAGAGGACCTGGGAAGAAAAGTCGGGTTATAGAATGGCCGCCAAGATGAGCCGGCCTAGAAACAAAAGAAGATTGATTGAAACTAATAATTTATATATGCAAATGTTTCTATGTTTTCAGGGGATTAACTTGAATAGCCCGGATGGCAATGCTTGAATACAAGACATCAAGATTACAAGACATCTCAAGAATTCACCATCCTATTATCCAAGCTAATCTGGGGGCTAATGTTGGGGGAAAGATAACCCGGTCTACCCATGGAGGAGAAAGAAGACTCGCTAGGCAGGGGGCCGGGCTTGGCCTGCTTTCTCAGTCATGGGTTGGACTAAACTATGGGTCGGGGCATTTGGCGGTAACCCGGCCTAAGGAAGGAAAGAACTAGAAGATCCGGAGGCAGTGCATGTCATGGAGTCCAAGATTCGGAGATCATGAAGAGGTGGAGGTAGATTAGAACTCCTAGTATGGGTATTGCCCGGCCTTACCATGTAAGATACCAGGAGACCCGGCTATCTATATAAGGGGCTCTTGGGTCATAATTTAGGTCAAGCTTTTCATATCACACAAGTCCTACGAGAGAGAATCCATTGTAACCCTAATCGAGATCCGGCTCTGTTGTTGTAGCCGGGTTATCGATATCGAGATCAATAATAGAGTAGCTGGAAGTAGGTCTTTATCTCCAATGGAGAGGCCGAACCATGGTAAATCCTTTGTCCCCTCCGCGCTAAACAATCTTCCTGACACCAGTTTCGCCTGGCCCCCAACTCAAAGTTACCCAATGGTAACATATGCCGTGACAACCCCACGACATGGTCATCGATGATGAGCTCTACAAGAGAAGTACCTCTAGTGTGTTTCAGCGATGTGTTTCACTAGAGGAAGGCCGGCAAATTCTGAAGGAGATACATGAAGGAGATTGTGGACATCATGCCTCCACAAGATCACTGGTAGCAAAGGCATTCAGACACGGTTTTTTCTGGCTCACAGCCAATGAAGATGCAGAGCGTTTGGTGAGGAGATGTGATGGGTGTCAAAGATATGCTCGGCAGATTCATGTGCCGGCCCAGGAGTTGCGCACTATCCCTCTAACTTGGCCATTTGCAGTTTGGGGGATGGACATGGTTGGACCCTTTCAGATGTCTCCTTGCAAAAAGACCCATCTTTTGGTGGCGGATGATAAATTTACCAAGTGGGTTGAGGTGATGCCAGTTACAAATTGCGAGGCAATTACAGCAGTTGTGTTCTTGAAGAGAATCATCCATAGATTTGGGTATCCACATAGTATCATCACAGATAATGGAATCAATATGTCACTTGGGGAGATGTAGAAGTTTTGTGGAAGAAATGGCATAAGATTGGATGTAGCTTCTGCGTCTCACCATCAAGCCAATGGGCAAGTTGAGAGGTCCAATCAAGAGGTGCTCAAAGGTTTGAAGCCACGACTCCGGGTCCCGTGCATCAGGGCTGCTGGAGCTTGGGTAGAGGAGTTACCATCAGTAGTTTGGGGCATCAATACAACACCCAACAGATCCACCAATTTGACTCCTTTCTTCATGGTTTATGGGGCAGAAGCAGTGTTGCCAAGTGATATTATACATGACTCGCCGCGTGTGGCGGTTATGTTGAGACATAAAATGAGCAGAGCCGGCAGGATTCACTGGACCTGTTAGAAGAGCATCGAGAGAAAGCACTGGAAAGATCGGCAATCTATCAGCAAGATCTGAGGCGATATCATGCTCGCTGGGTCAGAACTCGTACTTTCCAGGAAGGGGACTTAGTGCTGCGATGGACGTAGAACAGAGATGGGATGCACAAGTTATCTCCTCCATTGGAAGGACCCTTCATTGTGAGCAAGAATTTGCACAATGGGTCTTATTATCTGGTGGATGCGAGAGAAAAGTCAGAAACTATCAATGACACCACAAGATCCACATTTTCAATGCACGAGCGTGAGCGGCCATGGAACATTTCCCACTTACGCCCCTACTATACCTAGCAATAGGCCGGGTCATGATATGTAACACACGATGTAACAGGCAGCTGGTTTCAGACGCGCTCTTTTCCTTACCAGGGTACCTAAGGGGACTGGAAGGTTTTTAATGAGGCGACTTGCTGACCTACCCTTTCCTATCAATAAAGTGAAGGTTGACCAGTCATTTGTGTCTTTTTCCAGTTATTCACTTTCTTGCATTGTCCTTTATGTTAATTTGTTTCAGGTCTTGGGGGTTAGCCATTGAAGTATCACAATGGCTCGCCTCAAGACCCGGATTTACTTTGCACCCAAGTCTCATATTTCAGGTCTTGGGGGTTAGCTGTTCAAAGAGGGAACATCTAACCCAAGATTCGGTTTATTTATCTTATTCAAGTCTCATATATTCGGTTTTGGGAGTTAGCTGTTCCAAGAGGGAACATCGAACCCAAGACCCGGCTCGTTTAACTTAGTCAAAATTTATAAATTGAGGCTTGGGGGTTAGCTGTTCAAAGATGAACATCTAACCTCATAACCCGGCCCATACTAGTTATTGTTTATGCATGCTTTAGAATTACATAGTTCTTTTTGTTCTTATTTTATGTCTGTTTAGTTATTTCTTTTTAAGTTTTAGTGTTTGTAGTATTATGATATCGAGTAAAGTCAGTTATATGGGTCAATGGAGGTAAATGTGCAGAGTTAAGCCATTACTTTCCAGAACATTGACCCGGGTCTTGGGGGCTCTTGCTAAAATAGCCTGTAGCTGAAATCTCAAGACCCGGCCTTGATGCCATCAGTATAATTCTTGGTTATCTTACTATCAAGCTTGATGTGACTTGCACTTATATGGCCTGATTGCTCACCTGGAAGATTCAATCGACCATGATGCCTAAAAAGGACTTGGTTTGACCCTGTTTTTTTTGGAGAAGTGGCGACAGAGATATCCATGCGAAAGTCGGCTCATAGTTAAAGAAACAAAAAGGGTCATCTAAACCATTAACACACTTAAAATTCAAACCAAAAGTTTCATCCGGGTTACAAACCATAGTAGCATATGTGCACAGGTGCACGATCAAAATATGAGGCTTAAGTATTGAAGTTATTACAAGTGCCTGTTCATGCCAAATGGGTAGTTTTTCAAATAAAATTAAGACTCGGTCCCCTTGACCGGGTCACTTGCTGAAGGAGTTTCGCTTGGTTGCTCCTGAGTCTTGGGGGCTTCTTCCTCTGTGGCAAGCTAGGGCTCAGTGGCTTTCGGGTTTCCTCCTGCTGTTTCCAAGGCTGGGGTTTTCCAACAAATCAAGGCTAGGCCTTGATCCTTGGGATCATCATCAGTGCTAACATGCCGGCTTGGTGGAGCAATTGCAGGGGTGCCAGTGCCTGTGACTGTTGATTTCTGGGTCTGGCCACGAAGCATTTGTGGTGGAATCAATATCGTAGGCACGGGGTCTGGTGTATCGATGCGCCAACTCTTCTTGTCATATCCATGCTGAAATTTATTCAAGGATAAACCTTCTGCGATAACCATGGCAGCATACCGGGTCTCCTTGCTTACAGTGCTAAGATCCCTGCCACTGAACTCAGAGTTGTCCAAGTTGAATTGGGGAATCCGCCAGTGAGTTTTGCTGGGTCCAGGTCTGGGTAGTGTGCCTTGGCCAAGGCCATGACACGCATAGTGCCTTTACGGCAGCCAGGGAGCCGCCACCGGGTTACCCACTCTGGAATTGTGGACAAATGCCCGAGGAATTGCTTCAATTGAGTTGGGAGAGACTCGAGGCCACGAGCAGCTGCTATAGCGCTGATGTCTATGCACGATTCTATTCTTGTAGACAGTGTTGGGCCTCCAAGAGCAGAGGTTTGTAGAACAGCAGCAAGTTTCCCTTAAGTGAATCACCCAAGGTTTATCGAACTCAGGGAGGTAGAGGTCAAAGATATCCCTCTCAAGCAACCCTGCAATTAAGATACAAGAAGTCTCTTGTGTCCCCAACATACCTAATACACTTGTCAGATGTATAGGTGCACTAGTTCGGCGAAGAGATAGTGAAATACAAGTAATATGGATGATTATAAGTGGTAATTGCAATCTGAAATAAAAATGGCAGCAAGCAAACATGTAGCAAAACATGTTGTAAACGTTGTTTCAATGCTTAGAAACAAGGCCTAGGGATCATACTTTCACTAGTGGACACTCTCAACAATGACCTCATAATTGAATAAATAAATGCTACTCTCAAACACTCTCTAGTTGGATAACGAACACCATTCATTGCGTAGGGCTGCAAAAGCACACCTCAAAGTCTGAGTAAACAAACACCACAACGTCATAAAGGAGTCACACACGATGCGCACACCGTCACCTTCACACCGTGGAGAGTGACTCCGGAGTTCATATTAAAGTAACCTCTAGAGTGGCATAATAGAGAAAGAGTAACATCTACTTATTCAACTAGATTACAAAGCTCATAATCACATAAAGATCACACCATGGGAGAGAGATAAACCACATAGCTACTGGTAGAGCCCTCAGCCTCGGGGGAGAACTACTCCCTCCTCATCATGGGAGGCAGCAACGGCGATGAAGATTGCGGTGGAGTCGATGGAGATGGCTCCGGGGGAATTACCCGTCCCGGCAGCGTGCCGGAACAGAGACTTCTCTCCCCCGAAACTTGTTCTAGATGGCGGCGGCGCTGCGGACCCCTTGGTGGAATATGACTGATGTTTTTTAGGGTTTTCGCGTCAGAGGGAATAAATAGGCGAAGGGGCGATGTCGGTGGAGGCCCGAGGCTCGCTCCCCACATGGCAGCGCGCCAGTGGGCCCACCCGCGCCATGGGGTGGGGACGACGCCTCGGTGGCCCCCGTCGTCTCTCCTCCGGACTTCGTGAACGTGTCGGAAAAATAAGAACGTGGCATTTTGTTTCGTCCAATTCCGATGATATTTGCAGAACAACTTTTCTGAAACCAAAACAGCAGAAAACAGGAACTGGCACTGTGGCATCTTGTTAATAGGTTAGTCCCAGGAAATGCATAAAAATGCTATGAAGTGTGAATAAAACATGTAGCAATTGATATAATATAAGCCTGGAACATAAGAAATTATAGATACGTTGGAGACGTATCAAGCGCGTCCGGCTCCATAGTATAGTTGACTCACCAAAGTTAGCAAAGCCCGGAGTTTGTTTTCAGGAGTCTCTATGTTGATAGCATTGCGAGGACCTGTCAAAAAGAGCATTATACGAACTTTGGTAAGTTCATGGTTATAGTTGCAGAATTGTTTGAAGTAGTAAAGGGAAGAGTTTTACCCCAGATAGCAGCAACGATATCAGGTAAAAGCTGCTTGAAAGAGTTGTGGGCTAGTTCCACTTCAGCTATTTTTTTCTCAGCAGCCTCAAGCCGGGTTTTCCAGTCCTCCTCATGATCTTCAATGTCCTTTTTCAAGGACATGTTTTCTTCTTTTACTTCAGCGAGGGAGGTCTCGAGGGTCCGGGTCTTCTCTTGGGCCTCAGCTTTTAGCCGGGTCTCAGTCGATAATTGCTCCTTGAGCTGCTGGATTTCTTGTGTGGCTTGGGCCACATGTTGCTAAAAAATAGAGAGGTTTAGTCAGTGGAGTATGAAGTTGTACAGTGAGAAATTTGCTAAGAAGTTCAGAGTAACAAGTCCCGGGTTGCTGCAAGCATACAACCCGACACTTGGGGTCTACCAGATTTGAAAGTTCCTTAAAAACAAGTAAGAGTTTGTGTTATCAGAATTACATGGTTGGTTTAGAAAGACAAGTCCCAGATTACTGCAAGCATGTAACCCGGCACTTGGGGGCTGGGAAATTTGAAGTTTTTCAGAAAATAAAAGCTACGAGTCCTAGTATGCTGTAAACAGACAAACTAGCACTTGGGGGCTAATCTATTTTAAGTTTTCTTTCAAAGCACCAAGCTTATTAAACAAGTTAATCAAACTTGGAGCTTGGGGTTAGGGGGTAAAGGAGAGAGTGATGTTACCTCATGGCGCTGCATGATAGCAGTAACAAATTCAGCCTCAAGTCCTTTATGCTGAGAGAGCCGGGAGAAGTACTCAGAAATAAGAGCCGACAGATCCATGTTTTCCAGAGCCGGCGGCTCGGAGTAGATGATGGGCTCTTTTCCATGAGTGCTGGCCTCAGTTTTCACCTCAGGTTCCATTATTTTTGCTACCATAGTGGGTGGAGCGTCAGCAGTTATGGTCTGGGTGCCCAAGTATTGCACCTCGTCGTTGGTACCAGAACCAGACCTGGGAGACTTTTTAGGAGACTTTGGGGTCGGTTTGGCAGCAGTCAGGGGAGACCCAGCAGAAGTTTTGCCCGGGTCTGCCCTAGGAGGTGAGGCCTGAGGTGAAGGTAGCTTCTCTTCCATTTCTTTCTCTGGGGTCTCTTCCTCAATCGTGTCATGAACAGGAGCCTCTATACGAGCAGGCTCGGTCATGACAGCGTGGGAGGAAGACCCGGCTGCATCTAGAGGTGTAGCTTTGGCGTTGTATATAGCAGAACAAGGATTGAGACATGATGAAAATAAATAAAAAGAGTTGGAAAAAGTTAAACAGAAAGAGAACATACCCAACATTGACGTGGAAATCATCGGGGAGGTTCACGCTACTATCTGAAGAAACTGACAAAGACTGGGACTTAGAGTCCCGGAATTTGCTAGCCAAGGGATGCAAAGTACTAGGAGTCTTTTGTATTGACTTGGTCCAGCGTGATAGGGAGCGCGAAGGGATACATGTGTTCAAGGAATCTTGGCTAGCGCTGGACCGGGTCTTGCGGCCCTTGCTGGTTTGAGCTTCCTTGGCAGCATCTTTTTCCTGTCGAAGTGCTTGAGGTTGAGAGGTGTTCACCATATAACTAGAAATGCGAGAATATGGCACCTTCTGTACTGCGGCTCTGTCCTCTTGTGGGAAGGGCTTGGAGCCGGTACTTCGACGACATCTAGAGCCGGCAAATTATCATTAGCCGGCTCAGCAAGATCTGGATAGGAAATAAAAATCTGATGGTTAGTAAAACCTGAGTGAGCTTCGTTCTCGATTAAATCGAGGAAGAGCCGGCAACAGAATCGGCCTCACCTTCTTCTTCTTCAGAAGCCTCAGCTTCTTCGTCAATTGGAGAGGGCGTTGGAGTGTAATCCACTTTCCACCAGTCCTCGTCCTGTATAAGATAGAGACACGAGTTGTTCAGTCAACTGAAAGAAAAGCAAGCAAGTAATTGAAAAGTAAGGAGTGAGTTTAACCAAAGGTGCAGGGTTGTTGACGTAAAACGGGGCAAGCCCGGTTTCTGCAATCACAGTTTTCTTTTCACCAAGAAGTGTCTTGGCGTTCTTCACGATCTGGCTGTTAAGGAGCGTTACCTCAGAATAACGCAGGTCATCAGTGGTTGACCCGGTATACTCATGAATCAGACGGTCCTAATGATAAGAGGTTGGATCATCCAACCTATCTAGCAATTCCCAAGATCTGTGCCACGGAGGCCATGGGCTAACACAGCCCTGACCCGGGCGCGAAGGGAGTCCACCAAGACCGGGTCTCATCACCAGTGTAGCTGTTCATCTTGGCATCGTACACTAAGGCCGAGTTACGGATGGCCAGTTAGCGAGCCTCATCAGTGTTTGGGGAGGTGTCCTTGGAGTAGAAATATGTGTTTTGCCACCCTTTGGGGTGACTGGCTAACATAAGAGTCGGGAGATCTGCCGTCTTATGGCGCTGAATGGAGACGCTGCCGTAAGGGCCTAAAGCCTTGGTTTTGCTGGAGGGATTGCAGTAAAAATAAACTAGGAAGAGCTCTAAGCTAGGAGCCAATTGCACATAGTCCTCACAAAGTACTACATAGTTGCTCATATTCAAGATAGAGTTGGGAGCAACATCAAAGGGAGTAAGCCCGTAGTAATGGAAAACTTGGCGAAAGAAAAGGGACCCGGGAGGACGGAAACCCCGAGTCACGTGATCGGGGAGTACTACTATTTCACCTTCTTGGGGAGTTGGTCGAGTTTCTTCCCCAGGAGCGCGCTACTCGATTTTAGTTTTTGGGGGTAGGTCTCCCTGTTCACGAACGTCTGGAGCGTCAGCTCCGTTACCGATGAACGTGTCCAGTTCACTGGGGCAGCAGCTTTGATTGCGCCAGAGCTGGATACGTCCCTTGGTTTCTTCTTGGCTGCTTTGGGGCCGCCCGCTTTAATCTTCTCTTTCCCCATGGCTGTGGAGGGAAACAGAAGATCAATCTATCGAAAGAAAAATAGGTTGGAAATAGACGAGGAGCAGTTGTGGAGATTGCGAAGAACAAAGCAAGAACAGCGAAGAACAGGAGAAAGGCAAATCAGGAATAAAGTAGACAGTAGATGCGTTCGAGACACATTCGAGGAGAATGAAATGCGGAGTGAAGTGGAGATCGATCCTGCTAAAAATCAGTAGTATTACCTTTGGGAATGGAGCGAATGAGAGCGCAACGGTTCTTGTTCTTGATCTTGAGCTCGATTCGGGTGGAAATGGCGGCGGCGGCCTGGGGAAGAAGACGATGCGCTCGAGGTGAAAATGGGGAAAGTGACGTAAGGGTAAACCCTAGCGTCACTTATATAGAGACAATGGTTGACCAGGGGTAAAGATGTAAAAAATGAAGAGATAAGGATATTTGACCCGCGGTCAACGATAAACAGATAAAGACAAAAGTTAATATTCATGATTGCGATGTCTGGAGAGAGATCTGGAGAGAGAAAACAGGATCTTTGACTAAAAGATTGACTGATGGTTCGTATAGGTACTAAGTGAAATTTTCGCTAAGTGTTGTGAGTTGTGATCCGGAGGCATAAGAACCCAGAGTGAGAAAGTCGGGTTATAGAATGACCGCCAAGATGAGCCGGCCTTGAAACAAAAGAACATTGATTGAAACTAATAATTTATATATGCAAATGTTTTTATGTTTTCAGGGGATTAACTTGAATACCCCGGATGGCAATGCTTGAGCAAAGGACATCAAGATTACAAGACATCTCAAGAATTCACCATCCTGTTATCCAAGCTAATCTGGGGCTAATGTTGGGGGAAAGATAACCCGATGTACCCATGAAGGAGAAAGAAGACCCGCCAGGCAGGAGACCGGGCTTGGCCTGCTTTTTCAGTCATGGGTCGGACTAAACTATGGGCCGGTGCATTTGGCGGTAACCCGGCTTAAAGAAGGAAAGAATTAGAAGACCCGGAAGCGGTGCACGTCTTGGAGTCCAAGACTTGGATATCACGAAGAGGTGGAGATAGGTTAGAACTCCGAGTACGGGTATAGCCCGGCCTTACCATGTAAGACACCAGGAGACCCGGCCATCTATATAAGGGGCTCCTGAGTCATAGTTAGGTCAAGTTTTTCATATCGCACAAGTCCCACGAGAGAGAAACCATTGTAACCCTAATCAAGATCCGGCTCTGTTGTTATAGCCGGGTTATCGAGATCGAGATCAATAATAGCATAGCTGGAAATAGGTCTTTATCTCCAATGGAGAGGCCGAACCAGGGTAAACCCTTTGTCCCCTTCGTGCAAAATAATCTCCCTGACACCAGAATGTCGTGACAACCCCACGACAGAGATGGGATCTTACGCTCTGATACCAAATTGAATTGATGCACTAGCCAATTATCTCATAAGTCTTAACTGATGGAAAGGGCTAGACTTTATATTTTAACATATCTTGAATTGATGCACTAGCCAATTATCCCATAAGTCCGAACTGACGGAAAGGGCTAGAGTTTATATTTTAACACTCCCCCTCACGTCTAGGCTGGACAATCGGTAGCACCTTAGACATGGAGTAGCAAGGAGGGCGCGACTATTTTTATTTTAAATAGCTCGTTAGCCGGGGCTTGAACCTGAAACCTCCTGGCTCTGATACCATATTCAAATAGGGTAAGTTGCCATGTTCAGCCCATAGGGCTGCCGTGTATTTATATCAGGCGATGCTTGATCGCATATGCTGTTACAACTGAATTACATGATCGTATCGATCCAACTGATCGTACCGATCCAATCTCTAGGCAACTTGCTATACACAGAATATGTATCAAGTCTGTTAATGTTCAACTAACCTAATATGTCTTGGTTGTTTAACAAATAAGACCTCGGATCCACTCTCAGTAGTTAAACATTTGTTTTTTAATAATTTAAGAACCAAATTGTTTATTGAGAATATGGTTTTGTTTTATTATCAAGCAATACATATTTCACGTGCAAGAACTTGCAAGAAAACAGCGACATAATTAATGGGTGACCACTCAGATATGACACTTCACAGTGAAAATTGGATTCAGAGAGACGGCGTTTCCCAGCATTTCGGGCATGGGCAATAAGTGTTCTTTCATGCCTTGTTCCACGAAATTGTTTCAAAGAATTCTATCGAGCAAACGCAGAATTTATAATAACCCATAGAAAATTTAATAATAACCATTGTGGTTGATCTCAAAGAAACCAAAGATAACAACTGATGATGTATAGTTGGACGGATCTTGATTTGAGATTAGCAAACCAACATTACAAAAGATATATATATAGTTGGAAATGTTAGCATTCTATCAAAAAATGGCAAACGCAGAAATTTATAATAAACCAAAGAAAATACAATAATAACCACCGTGGTAGATCGATCTCAAAGACAACCAAAAATTAACAACTCATGCTTTATAGTTGGATGAATTTAGACTTGAGATTAGCAAACCAAAATTACACAACGGTTATATAAATTTGTAAACATTAATTTATGAAATGACATAGTATGTCACCAACGCTTAAAAACACTCGGTGCCTCTGTGGACTCGATGTATGCGAATACCTGAGAAACATCGCCTCTTATGCATGAAAATGCCCCCATACGGTGATAGTGGTTAACATGAACCGCACCGCTCTCCAACTTTGTCATATGGTACTGGGGCGGTTGAAGCCAATACCAGAACAATTTCTTACCTTGTTCCCCTACAGCAGGCTCAACCATCAAGAGATACTCGTCGTGAATGAAGTTTGGTATTGCCAACTGCGTTGATGGGTAGGGCGAGGGAAGAGAAAGTAAGGTATTATTGCGCTCGAAACACGTCACACGAACACGTCCTCGTGTACCCGCGGTGCCGGGGGAGATAATCCGCAACTCGCCCCACTGGAGGCCAGATTCCAGCGCGATACGCAAGACAGCAAGCCGGGCTTTTTAGACCAGACGCCCCAGCCCCTCGGGACAAGCCCCGTCAGAGGAAGCCGGCGACGATTGACTGAACTAAGCCGGACTTGGCCGCTCTTAGCTCGGTTTTCGATATCCGGTGAAATCTACATGAAGTCGCCAAACAACTGAAGCATGAACAAGGGTTTGAGGGTAAAAAGTAGGTTGTATTGATAGGTTGTCGATTGTTTGCTTAATTTCAATCGGCCATCACCTCTTACATATATATGAGGCGGCTGGACTTCCCGTACAAGTATTGGACTTCTACAAGGTTTACAAATCTTAGTCTAAGTCAAATCCATCTCTAAACTAGGCAACTTCTTGGCCGGCAACGTTGTCTTCAAACTTGCAGGCAACTTTGAAAAGCTGCCTTTTGTCTTCCGTATTGGCTTCCAACTTACTGGCTACTTGGAAAGTTGCCTATTTTCCTTCCGGATTAGCTTCAAACTTGCCTTCTTTCTTAGAGATGAGATATCTTGATCGGCTTCGTATCAGACCCGGACTTCAGTACCCGTTCGGTTTATTTTTAGAAAGTTGCCTTCTATCTTCCCGCCTTGATCTTGGAAAGTCATCTTCGCCTTTTCCGCCTTGATCTTGACCTTCAAAGTTGTCTTTTTCCGCCTTTATTTGACTTGAAGAGTTGACGTTTTCCCCCTTTATTTGGCTTGAAAAAGTTGTCTTTTGCTGTCTTGATCGGTGGAAAGTTGTCTTTCTGCCGGCTTGTTTTGACAAAGTTGGCTTCTCTCCTGCCAGCTTGTTTGGACAATGTCGGCTTCTTTTGCTGCATTTATTGCTTTTCTTTGACTTAGCTCGCTCGGTCTTCAGGCAACTTTGCACTCTCGAATCCAGCTTCCGCCTAGTTCCAGTTGCCGGACTATTGGCTGCCTTCTTCTGGCCGTCTTTTCCTGGAAAGTGTCCCAGGCCACCATTTTAGCCTTCTTCGCCGCCTTCTTTAAGCCGCCAAATCCTCCTTTAACCTGAAACTGGCAATCTGCCAAAAACGGGTGCTAACATATGCCCCCTGTTTTCTAGTAGAGCTTGCGTACTAGAAAATATACAATGTAGAAGTTTTTGTTTAAGGGCGATGCTTAAGCTCATCGGCCATATGCTAAGGGCGATATATGTATATTGGCCATACGTGCAACTTATGCAGTCTGCCACACGCTCGGGTGAAACTTCTTCAGGTATTTCCCATTGATAGCTCTAGGCAACATGCCTCCTTCCAATGTCTCCACCAGATATGAGTTGCCAGGCACTATTCTCACGACTCGCAGCGGCCCTTCCCAACTCGGGGACCATTTGCCAAATTTCCGGCTTCTAGAGCCAACTGGCAATATAACTTTCCAGACCAAGTCGCCAATTTGAAAGTCTTTCAGCCGGACATTCTTATTGTAACTTTTTGCCACCCACAACTTTTCCTTCTCGATTTCTCTCAAGGCAATAACACGTTTGTCGGCTATTTCATCAATATTGCCCATCATCAAGCTGCAGTAGTCTTCAGCCGACAAGTCATTTTGCTTGGCAAACCTCAAGGCAGCCAGATTCACCTCTACTGGTAAAACGGCTTCTTGCCCATATACCAACTCAAAGGGGTTGTCTTAGTTGCTCTATGCCTTGAGATTCTGTGAGCCCACAATGCTTCGGACAGTACCTCGTGCCATCTCCTTGGATGATCTTGTACCTTCTTCTTGATCAATTTGACCAAGATTTTATTGCTTGACTCAGCTTGTCCGTTGGCTTGTGCATAGTAGGGAGATGAACTGAGCATCTTGATTCCAAATGATTCGGCAAATTGCTTCACTTCCTTAGCCATGAAGGAAGTACCTTGATCTGTGATAAGAGTCTGCGGAATGCCAAATCGATGAATGATATGTTCTGTAATGAACTGGATCACCTCCTTGTGGGTCATGTTTTTTAGAGGTACTGCTTCAGACCACTTGGTGAAATAATCAGTAGCCACCAATACGAACCGATGCCCCTTGGATGAAGGCGGATGGATCATGCCGACAAAGTCAAGCGCTCAACCTCGGAAAGGCCATGGTTTTATAATTGGATTAAGGGGTTAAGCTGGCACCAACTGAATATCTCCAAACTTCTGGCAGGCTTCGCATCCCTTGTAGTATCTGAAGCAGTCATTGATCATTGTCGGCCAATAAAAACCTGCTCGCCTGAGCATCCACTTCATCTTGTGGGCCGACTGATGTGTTCCACATAAACCATCATGTACCTCTCCCATGGCAACTCTAGCTTCGTCTTCACTCAAACACTTTAGATGAAGACCATCAGTTGTTCGGCGATATAAGGCGTCATCCACCAATGTATACTTGAGAGATAAACGCCGAACTGCTCTATCCGTTTTTTCGACTTGTATCTTGTAAATAGTCAATATAAGGTTGTCTCCAGTCATCCGCCAAGTTGTCGTTTGCCGCCTTCTTAGCCGGATCCAATAAGACGGCCTCTTGTTTGGCTTCCTCCAACTTGACAACTTTTGACTCTTTTGTAGCCGGCTCCAACAAGCCGGCTTTTTGTTTGACTTCCTCCAAGTTGGCAACAATACTTGCCGGCTGTTCTCTAATGAAGAACATCCCACGACTGACGTGATAGTCGGATGCCTGTTGCGCCAACTCATTGGCAAGCCAATTGTCTTGCCTAGGAACATGGGATATATGGAAATAATCCAACATTGAAATCATATCCAGGCATCTGTCAAGGTACATGTTGAGTGATCCGCTGTTGCATTCACAAATCTTGGCCACTTGCCGGACAATAAGTAACGAATCTCGAAATGCCTCGACATGAGTTACCCCTGCGTCCACCAATATTTCTAGCCCGAATATAAGTGCTTCGTATTCGGCTTCATTGTTAGTGCATAAATAGTCAAGATGACAAGAGGCTTCAAAAACAGTACCGTGTGGTGAGACGTACACAATGCCAACTCCTTGTCTACTGCTGCAGACTGAGACATCAAAATAAAGCTTCCACGGTACAGCCGACACAATGTTTAAGTCGGCTTCTTGTTCAAGGTCAATCCGATGTTCAACAATAAAGTCAGCTACAATTTGGCCTTTCATAGATTTTAGTGGTTCATAATCCAATTCATATTCAATCAACCCGTACGCCCATTTGCCGATTCTTCCACTGAGAATCGGCCTTTGTATCATGTGTTTGAGAACATCGGTCTGACCAAAGACTTTGCATTAGCTGGACAGCAAATAATGGCGCAACTTGGTGCAGGCAAAGTAAAGAGACAAACACAACCTCTCTACAAAGCAGTACCTCGACTCGGCATCCAGCAAACGTCTACTCAGATATGTGATGACGTATTCTTGTCCTTCAGCTTCCTGAGTTAAGGCAGCTCCAACTACTTTGTCTTCAGCAGCAATATAAAGTCGGAAAGGCCGACCACGAGCCGGCTTCCTGAGAACTGGAGGAGTAGACAGGCAAGTTTTTATCCTGTCAAAAGCTTCTTGTTGTTTTGCCCTCCAAGTGAATTCATCGTCGTTCTTGAGCCGAAGTTAGCAATGAATCTTCTTAAATAGTTTACCTTGCCCAGAAACTTCTGCATCTCCTTTTTGCAACCTGGCGCTTGTACTCGGCCGCCAACTTTTGCTTGACAAATGTCGGGCTAGGGATAGTGCCATCCCCAATGTCTACCTCTTCAAGTAAGTCGGCCGACGTAAAGCCTTGTCCCAACTTGTCCATATCGTCTGGTTCTTCAATTGCTTTGCACATATCATTCCTTTCGGCCCGATACTTTTCCAGACGCTTCCGCAGCCACTCATCATTTTGATCCATTTACTTGAGCGGCAGCCGATTGCCAGCAACCGGCTTTAAAGACACTGGCATGAATCCGTCCCTGGTAGCACTCAGGAAGTCGAATCCGGATAGATCACGCCCAGAAAAGGCATGTAACATTGGAATGTTGCCAATCAACAATCGATTCGGCTAATGCAATGCACGCCGAATCATCGGCATGAATGACTTCAATTTCGTCATCAACCCATTGTACAAGTTGCTTGTGCATAGTTGACGGAACACATTGTTTTGCATGAAGCCAATCCCGTCCCAGCAGCACATTGTGGTTTCCCTGCACCTCAGCAACAAAGAAGGCAGAAGCCAAATTCTTGCTCCCTACTGTGAGCTCGAAGCTGATAACTCCTTTGGCTTCTACTTCTTCTCCTCCTTCGAACCCATTCAGCTCCATGTTTGTCTTCATCAGGTCGCCATCATCTAGTTGTAGCTTCTTGAAGACAGAATATGGCATCAGGTTTACCACAGCGCCGCCATCAACCATCATCCTGGTTACCGGTTTGCCATCAATATGTCCTCTGACGCACAAAGGTTTGAGGTGTTTCACCGGTTTGTCAGGTTTTTCGAAGACAACATTTTTGGGTACAAAGTTGATTTGCGCAACCTCGCCTTCTTCTTCCACAGCGCGGAACTCAGCCAGCAAGTAATAAACCATGTTGATGTCCATGGCCGTCCGAGTCGGCGATTCTTCATAATCCAGCAGATCTTCGTCATCGGTCATATTGCCCGATTTGCTCACTGCTGATGTTGCTATTGTGAGGTCTTCTTCCAACAGCTCCTTTATTGCAAGGTCTTGAATTGCCGGCTCAACCGCCATGTTTGCCGTATTTTCCTCTTGAGTTGCCGGCTCCTCTGCCACCAAGTTTGTTGAACTTCCTCTGCCAAATCAGCTGCTTCTACTTCATCTGCCCATGACGAGTAAGTAACTGTCGGCGCATCCGCCAACACGATATCATCGCTTGCAGCAAAAGCTGTTGTGACTGTTGCCGGAGCTGCAATAAGAACTGGCCTCGGGATCCACATTTGAGCTAGCAACATTGGTCGTTCAGCATTGAACTTGGCGTCCCTGGATCTCTCAGCTCTTTCTTCTGCCTTCTCCCGGTTCCTTGCCCCTTGCAGTTTCCTCTTTTGTGTCTTCGTTATACCCGGCGAACACCACTTTGGTTGAGTATATTTTGGATCCCAGGTTTGCACTGCTGTTGTTTGACTAGAGCTAGCTTCATGATCATTGGTTGTTACCTTTGGACCGATAACAAGTATCGGCTCGCTCGTTGCCGGCTCTACAACTGGGTCTTTCATCTTTATCATATGAGTTCCAACAATCAACAAATTGTCTGAAACCAATCCGCCTTCTGGCTCAGCTTTTTTAGAACATTGTTCCTTGATCCGCCAATATAACGCGTCTCCGGGATACACAAGCCGGCTTTGCACAGATTGCCGGATTGCTCTGCGTTTGACTTCGTCAACCGGCCTCTGATGCCGACTACTTTCCTCCGCAGATGGTGTCCTGGGCCTTTTGCCATGTTGCCATTGTTGGCGTGACCTTGACCCAGTTTGACGTACGTACTTGTTCATCAGCATGTCAAAAGTTAGCTTTGCCTTCCTTGGTCTATGTTCAACCTTGTTTGTCTTCCATCTGCCAACTTCTGGACTCTTGGGCTTGATAAATCATGGCGGCAACATGTCTGCACGTGGTCCTTGCCCCCGGAGCGCTGGGTTATTGATGGTAATCTTGATGACTTCGCCTCCATCGGGTTGCCGGCTCACTGTAACTTGTCTTCCTGCCGCCTTGTTGCCGGCTACTTTCCTGGGTTCACCAATAACAACATTAGATTTATTAGCGGCTTCTGCCTTCTCTGGCCGAAGTAAAACCTTCTTTCCCTCCAGGTCTAGCGCGTTCATTGGGAACGGCTGTGTGTCAATTGCCATGCCAGCAAAGCTCAATCGTCCGTCATTGAGGGTCGATTGGATCTGTCGATGAAAAACATTACAATCATTAGTAGCATGAGAGAAAGAATTGTGATACTTGCAATAAGCCCGCCTCCTTAATTCATCAGGCGATGGTATAACATGATTGATTCTTATCATTTTATCCTTCAACAAGGAAACAAATATTCTATCACACTTGCCTACGTCAAAGCTGCATTTTAACTCATCATCCCGATTCTTGTGAATCGGCTTCAGATCATCACACATGTAAGGTTTGGCCTTGCTGGGCCAAACAAACTCGGCAGAATAAACATCGGCTTCATCACTGGAGTCGGCATCATTTTCGACAATATTTAGACAACTCCTGTTCATCTGATGTGAGTCTTTTGACTCATTGACCCGGCTTTCTTGAGCCAAAGCTCTTTCCTGGACTTGGCCAACAGACGAGAATTCATGTCCCTCTAACCTTTCTTTTAGGTAGGATCTTAGCCCATTAAAAACCAAGTCAGCCATGTCTCTTTCAGTTATCACCAAACTATAACATCGGTTTCTAGTGTTGCCAAATCTTTTGACATAATCGGACACCGATTCATCATGCTTTTTCTTAACCGATATAAGGTGGGATAACTTGAGTTCTATTTCTCCGGCAAAGAAGTGTTCATGAAACTTTTGCTCTAAATGAAACCATGTATGTATAGAATTAGGAGCTAAAGCCGAAAACCAAGAAAACGCAATGCCAGTCAAAGATAATGAGAACAAGCGAACTTTAATATGATCATGATTAGCTTCGCCTAATTGAGCCAAGTACTGATTAATATGTTCCCATGTTGTCTTACTATCCACCCACATTAAATTTGGCAAATTCAGAGACTCTATAACCAGGTGGATAAGGTTGCAGATCAAAGTAATCGGGGTAAGGCTTAGTGTTAGTTCTATGTTTTGGCATCACCCCGAGTTTGTCAAAAGCTATTTGGTCTAACCTTCTCCTAAATTCTGCCAAGGAATCGTCCATAATAGCCGATTGACCCGGCACGAAAGAAGGATTGGCGGCAGGGCCAGCTTGCACCCAAGTAGCCGAATTCTGATTCGGCATTGACTCATGACCCAAAATCCGCCTTGTTTGATCCGGCTGGCTTGCCGGATTAGACAGACTCTAGATAGGAGTTGGACATGGCAACGTAGGCACAATTGGTTTTCCCTACTTTGACCCATCGGTTGTTTGTCCGATGGCTGATCATGGAGCGTATTTTTCCTAGCCTTTTCATGTTGTAGCATAAGATCGTAAACATTGGCAGTGCCTTGCGAAACATGAAATTGAATCTCGGCTATCTGTTCAGAGGAAAAAATGCTACTACTTACAACGGGTTTGTCAACGTTGATGTCCAGCGGTACAAACTCCGGCTCCTTGATCGGCGAGATTACACCTTGCCAATCTACCTTGAAGTTGGACAAGTACAGGTCTTCATCTTCTTGATCCCGCTTAGCTTGCAGCACCTCGAACTACATGTCTCTTTTCTTCTTCCACGCCTCTAGACCTTGGCGTTGTTCTTCCGACAACTTCTCGAGAGTTGGCTTGATGATGTTGTCGGTGCTGATGCTGGCAGCGTCGGTCTTAGAATTGGTCATTGATGTCCAATTTGTTAGATCGAATTGTCCCCAGCGGAGTCGCCAAAAAGTGTGTTGTGCTCGAAACGCGTCACACGAACACGTCCTCGTGTACCCGCGGTGCCGGGAGAGATACTCCGCAACTCGCCCCGCGGGAGGCCGGATTCCAGCGCGATACGCAAGACAGCAAGCCGGCACTTTTTAGTCCAGATGCCCCAGCCCCTCGGGACAAGCCCCATCAGAGGAAGCCGTCGACGATTGGCTGAACTAAGCTGGACTTGGCTGCTCTTAGCTCAGCTTTCGATATTCGGTGAAATCTACGCGAAGTCGCCGAACAACGGAAGCATGAACAAGGGTTTGAGGGTAAAAAGTAGGTTGTATTGATAGGTTGTCGATTGTTTGCTTAATTTCAATCAGCCATCACCTCTCACATATATATGAGGCGGCTGGACTTCCCGTACAAGTATTGGACTTCTACAAGGTTTACAAATCTTAGTCCAAGTCGAATTCATCTCTAAACTAGGCAACTTCATGGCCGGCAACGTTGTCTTCAAACTTGCTAGCAACTTTGGAAAGCTGCCTTTTGTCTTCCGTATTGGCTTCCAACTAGCTGGCTACTTGGAAAGTTGCCTTTTTTCCTTCCGTATTAGCTTCAAACTTGCCTTCTTTCTTAGAGATGAGATATCTTGATCGGCTTCGTATCAGACCCGGACTTCAGTACCCGTCCGACTTCTTTTTAGAAAGTTGCCTTCTATCTTCCCGCCTAGATCTTGGAAAGTCGTCTTCGCCTTTTCCGCCTTGATCTTGACATTCAAAGTTTTCTTTTTCCGCCTTTATTTGACTTGAAGAGTTGACGTTTTCCCCCTTTATTTGGCTTGAAAAGGTTATCTTTTGCTGTCTTGATCGGTGGAAAGTTGTCTTTCTGCCGGCTTGTTTTGACAAAGTTGGCTTCTCTCCTGCCAGTTTGTTTGGACAACGTCGGCTTCTTTTGCTGCCTTTATTGCTTTCCTTTGACTTAGCTCGCTCGGTCTTCAGGCAACTTTGCACTCTCGAATCCATCTTCCGCCTAGTTCCAATTGCCAGACTATTGGCTGCCTTCTTCTGGCCGTCTTTTCCTGGAAAGTTTCCCAGGCAACCATTTTAGCCTTCTTCGCCGCCTTCTTTAAGCCGCCAAATCCTCCTTGAACCTGAAACTGGCAATCTGCCAAAAACGGGTGCTAACAGGTATATTGATGGACCCAGGTGTGAACCTTCCTCGCGCTCTCAAGAATCCAATGTTAGAGATAGAGATATTGGTGGTTAATGTAAACGATACGCTGGTATATAAAGCGTATCGTATCTCATGTCTTGCGGGTTATGTCGTGGTGGGATCACAACAGATGCCATGGGTATGGCTAAGATGGGGCCGAATGGTCGTAGGGGGAATCCAGGGAGGGTTTATGCACTCAAGAAGTGCACACGCAAGAACACGCAAGAACACGAACTAGAAACCAAGAAAGCAAGAACACAAAGCACACCACGATGTACCCTGCTTCGGGGCCCTCTTGCGGAGGTAACACCCCTACTGCAGCACTATCCTACTCAGTGTATAGCTCAAAGTGACCAGTACAAGCTGCTCCTCGAACTGTATGATGATACAATGGTGAGAACTTGAGGTAAAAGATGGAGCTACGCGGGAGGAAGAAGGCACTCCGAGCTACATCCGAGGTGTTTCCAGGGTGTTCCGAGGTTCCTTTCTCTTTTCTCTCTCTGTTTATCGATCTCTCCGTCGGGGGGGCCTCAAGCAGGAGGGGGTGAAGCCCTCTATATAGGCCAACCGGGTTACCGTTGTGCCCCTCGCTGAACACTGTAGCCATGCCTCTGCTTTGGTCATCATTGTACTCATGTCAGGGACAAGACATGTCCTGCCCATCCCCTGCATCACCACAGTAGAGCTAGGATGTCTCCTCTGACAGAGACAGGACATAGCCACGCCGTGCTACCTCGTAGCCTTTTCCCCGGATCTCACGCGGTCAGCGGTCAGAGGCGTGCAGCCCCGCCAAACCCGGGGCACGCCTCTGCCATGCTCCGTGACAGACGCTTCCGTGTCAGGCGTGAAGTGACAGGAGCATTGACTCCTGCCCGAGCTACGGCCTCCTGCCGTGGTTAGCTCGGGTCCTGCTTCCGTTCCTTACCTCGGGTCTTGTACTTAAGACCCGACCACCTCGGGTATAACTTCCTTCACACAGCTTCTCCTGTACTCACCATATAAACCATAGCACCGAGGTATTAGGTCGGCTGACCATAGCTCGGACAGTGAACCTCGGCCCAGGCTGACGGGATACCTCGGATCCCTCTGGGCCAAGATAGGTCGGCCTTTGTATCCTCCAGGTCAAGATTAAGCTCGGACACTCCCAGGCCCAAACAGGTCGGCCCTTTCCGTACCTCGGCATATCTTTAAACTCATCTTTATGCCAAGCCTTGACCCTACCCGGGGTAGCCCCCCGACATTAGTCCCCGAAGCTGGTGCGGTCCTACGACCTCGGATGGAGGGCCGTAGCAGGTTCAAAAATAACCAAGGCACCACCTCTAAACCGACCTTCAACATAGCTCCGCCGAGGTACTTCCCACAGACCTTAATCTCATCCGAGGTTGATCTGCAATCTGAACTTTCCGAGCTATGTGACTTAGCACAATCTTGCCTCGAGATTTTCGAGGCACGTGGCGCAGAATCTCTGCCCGGACCTCGAAACCCGGACCTCTGAAAGACAGGTCCTGACCACACGCCGCCCTCGTCAGCCGGACCCACCAAACAGCGCACCTGCGCACTCAAGTGCGAGACCAACTTGACTGCCCGCGACTCCTCGATTCTCGCGCTGACCGGCACAGGAAATCCGAGGCTGGCGGTTGCCACTCTGCGGCCCACGATGTGGCCGATCGTGCGGCCACCAACCGCGCAACCGCTTCTCCGCCCGCACACGATCCCATGATCCCACGCTCCCCGGTAACCGCGCGGTAGTGCGCAGTTATCGCACGCCGTTACTGCTCGCCGCTTATAAATATGGGCCCAGGGCAGGACTTCGTCTTCTTCTTCCTCCATCGCACACCGCTCCGTGCCACTGCCTCCGTCGCCGTCGTCGAGCACCTTGCCGCACCGGAGTACGCGCCGCCGTTCTGCAACACCGTCTCGCACCGCCGTCAACGCCTCGCCGCACCGGAGCACGCGCGCTGCGCCTGGCGCCATCGACTCGCCGCCGATCCCTCGCGTTCCTCCACGGTGAGTTCCTTGCTTCCCCTCCATTGCCGTGGATGAGTTCATCCTCCGATGAACTCGAGGATCCTGATGAACCCTAAGATTCTGATGAACTAGATGATCCCCTCGAGCCCTTTTAGCACATTTTAGATCTCGCTTAGATTTGCACCAGACGCATCCGTAGCACTATCCTTTTAGTTTTGCCCCTGGATGAACTCGATTTTATTTCCCTTTTTAGCTCACCGGTAGATCTTTGCTAACATCTCGCCACGGTAGAAACATGTTTCCCGCCCAAAATCTTTAGCTCGGCTGTTTTGACTGATCCGAGGTATTTTACCCCGGCTATCCTGAACTGTCCGAGGTACTTACCCCGGTTGAACCTCCCTCTTCTGCAGGAAAGCGTCAACATGTCTTCTGCCTCGGATCCCGCCGAGGAAGGAGCACAGGAAATCCGAGGTAGCTGGGAGGGATCCGACGTCACGGAGGTCGACATCAAATGGCTCCGAGATTCACGGCGGATCCCGGCTAAACTCATCTGCAGGGTTCCGAAGAAAGAAGACATCGAACCCGAGGTGGAATCCGGGAGAGGGTCGTCTTCCTGGACCACTTTGAACGTGGCTTCGGGCTCCCGGCCGGGAAATTCTTCCGGGAATTTTGGACAAATTCGGGCTACAACCACACCACCTGCCCGCCAATGCCATCCTCCAACTTTCGGCCTACGCACCTTTTCCGAGGGTTACCTCGGATTATGGCCAAGCATCGAGTCCTGGGCCAAGTACTTCCAGCTGAAGAAGCAAAGTGTCCCGAACAAGAAGGTCGTGGACAAGGAGATGAGCTTGCGGGGCGGCCTCGATTTCACCTCGGCGCCAATCTGAGTTTCCTCGGATTCAGGGCCTGGACTCCTGCCGCAAATGGCAACGCTCCTTCTTCTACGTGAAGAACCCGGGGCCGAAGACCTCATCAACTTGCCGGAGTTCACCATTGGAACCCCCACTGCCCAACTCAACTGGGATTATGAGCCTGCACCCGACGCTCCCGAGGTTCTTCTGATCCACCAGACCATGATGTCACTCCAGGGGAAAAGCTGGGGAGCAGATGACATCTTGCGTACCATGATCACCCGCCGGTTAGCCCTTTACAAGAGCGGGCCCATAAGATCTGCCATATGAGTGGCCGCTACGACCCCACTCGGCACAGCACCTTTGAACTTGATGACTCCGAGGTGAAGAGGCGCATCCGGGCCATCGCCAAGACCACCATGCCCGACAAGTGGAAATGGGGTGTCAAGCCCTATGACCGAGATCACCTCCAGCTCAAGTAAGTGTACTTTACCCGACGCAAAATATTCCTCGGTTTCATTTTCACCCCGGCCTTGTATTGATTCTTGTGCTAACTCGGTTTTACCTTGCCACCTCTGCAGAAGTTCACTCGACAGGAAATCGAGGATGGCCCCCTTTCTTCTAAGGAGTGGACTCCCGACCTGCCTGTCCCGGAAGCCGCCGAGGTTGAAGATCCGGACAATGAGGATCACCTCCCCATTCCCAAGGCCACCTCGGGTAAGACTCGTGGTTTCACCTCGCACCGCCCACCAGTTCGATCGCCTATCCAGGATTGGCCCGATGATGACGATGATGATTGCCAAATTCTGGAACCTGTCAACGTTATTCCCATTTCATATGCTCCTCCAACATATAAGAACTTTCATCCAGCGTCTGCAGCTTCCCGGAAGCGCTCAGGACCTGGTACCTCGGATGCCGAGGCTTCCAAGACCTCGGAGACTGCGGCGCCCAAAGCCAAGCGTGCCAAGAAGACCTCGGGAGGCACAAGAAGCGAGGCCCCGTGGAGGAAGATGCGTAAGTCACCTTGCTCCTTTTTACCTTTCACGCTGTTCCGAGGTTAAGTTTTTTAACTCTAACTTAATCTTTTCTTTTGTCTAGCCCGGCTCGGCAGATCAAGCAGAGCCATAGCTCGATACACTCACCACTGCCTCCAGTGGTTGAAGCTCAGACCACCGAGGTCGAGGTTAACCTCGGAAGCCCCGCCAGAGCCTCTCCTCCAGAACGGTCCATTGACCTCACCAGCCCGGAGAAGACCATCTCCTCCCCGGCGCGTCTCCTCCGCCGAACTTCCACCGCCGAGCTCTGACTCCGGCCTGGGGCACTCTGCTCCCCGCCGAGATCAGACTCCTCCGCCTCCTCAGAAGGATGCGGAGACAGATCGCGCCAAGACTCCGGCTAAGACCGTGCAGGAGCCTCGGCTGTCCCCCAAGTCTCAAGCTGCGCGCAACCAGCAGCAACAGCAGCAGAAGAAGCAGAAGAAAGATTCAGCTCCAGTTGTTGAGCCCCCCAAACAGCCACAGCAAACTCCAATGCCGCCACCGCCACCGGGCCCCAAGGCTGCGAGCACCCAACTAGTGCCGCACGCTGCCGCGCCGAGTCCACCTGACCAAGACCGCGCCCTCGAGCTCTCAGGTCGCCACCTCCCGAGCTCTCTTCGCTGCTACCATCCAGCCGAACATCAGCAGCTGGGAGGTCGGGCAACTCCGGACCAAGAGCGGGAACAGCTTAGGCTCGGAGAAGCACTACGATATGGACTGGAACTCGGCTGACACTGCCGAGGTCTCCTCCAACCCGAGCTCTGAGCATCAGTTGGACCTAGCGCCGTGCTCCAATCTATCTACAACATGCAGACTGCGGTCCTCGACTGCAGCAAGAAGGCCTCGGTAAGTTTCTTTACGCAACTCTCTTTCTTCCTTTGAAACCAAATGACAAACATACACTATCCCAGTCCCCGAGATTCGGGTTGAGCAATTGACACTCCACCGAGTTAAAATTGCTCGGCTTGAATCTCAAAAACTTGTCATTTCTCCCATGCTGAGTCCCCGAGGCCAATGCCAAGTCCCCGGGACTCAATTGGGCCTCGGGTGCTAGAAATACCTCGGATTTCTCCGAACTGATCTCTCTATTTTTTCAGGAGTGCAACAATGCTCGGACCAAGGTCTTCAAGAACCTCCTGCTGGATCACAACAGATTGAAGAAGTCTCACCGGACTCTTCTATCCGCGAAGGAGCAGAGCGACAAAGATTACGCCTCCAAGTTGAAGACAGCCGAGGATGAAATAGCTCGGCTGCAACAAGAGCTGAACCGGGCTAACGAAGCCAAAACTGCTGTGGAGGACGCTATGAAGGTCAAGGACCAGGCCGCCGAACAGCAGCAAGAGCTTGCCAAGACCCTGGAGAGCCGCGCCACCTCGGCCGAAGCCGAACTTACCGCCCTCCGAGCTATCTCGAAAAGCTGGTTGTCCGAGCTCGCTCGGATTAATCACCAAATGGACAGTAAGTTTCTTTTCCCCTTTTCCTTATTTTCTACACCCCGTGCCACCGTATGCCTTATTTCAGCGACAGCCTTTTTGTCTTCTTCAGAGAACTTCGAGCACTCCAAGGACAAGGCTATCCGCGAAGTTCAAGCAGCTCGGGCAAAGAGGGCTGAGACAGAAACCTCAGCGAAAGCTGGGATATCCAGGACCACCTTGTTGCCCTTAATGCTCGGATCAGGCCGCTCCGGCCATTGGAACCAAGCTGTTGATGCTGCCATCGAGGTCCACCGTGCCCTCTGGCCCAAGGTCAAGACTCCCACTTGCATCGACGAGCTCGCCACGAAGCTGAAAGGAGCCGAGGCTAGACTTCGGGAGTGGAGATGCTCATCAGCTCGGGCTGGAGCGGACAAGGCCCTGGTGTTCGTGCTGTCCTGGTATGAAGATGTTGAGATCCACACGGTTACCTCCCTGCGCAGGGGCTCTCCTTGGAACTCCACCCCTGATGGCATTGCGAAACGCCAAGCAGCAGCCGACCGCTTTGCTAGTTATGCAAACACCCGGACCTTTGATGACGGGCGCCTCTACTCTGAGGACGAAGAGAGCTCGGACGAGGAAGCGAGTCCGGTGAAGAAAGTTCTGAGGCGAGGAAATTGACTTTGACGAGCCTGAGAGCTCCAAGGGCAAGGCCGGCAAAACAACCGAGGTGGCTGAAGGCTCTGATGATGACTTCAGCTTCGACGAACCTCCGAACTCCAAGGGCAAGTCCGGCAAAGCGTAGCCACCGAGGTGATCTCCCCCGACGTGACGGACACCCCGGCATCCACTCCAACAACCGAGGTTGCTTCCGCGACCGAGGTTGTTCCTGCGCCCGAGGTTGTTCCTGCGCCCGAGGTCCTGCGCCCGAGGCCTGAACTTGTCTCAACAAAACATTAAATCCCCGGTATGCCGGGTGCAGATGTAACAGACCTTAAGTAGTTTGCTTGCTACCAGTACTATTACTTGCTATCCGAACCATGCTTTTCTAAAATTTATGCCGAACCCTTTTGGAACGAGTCCCCGAGTTCACTTTCGTGTTTACTATATCTGGCATTCTTTGCTCTTGTCTACCATTTAGGCGTTCGACAGTCGAGTCACAAGATTGTTGTTTATAGCATACAGTACTTAGCAAATCTCGAGTGTGTTTCAAAACATCCGACATAAACGAAAGGTAAAGACAGGGGTTAGTAAACGACACATGCCGAACTATATTTTTGGACCGAGTCCCCGAGTCCATTTTCATGTCTCCCACGTTTTTTCATCTTTGCTCTTGACTACCTTTTAGGCAGATGCAGTCGAGTCACAAGATTAGTTACATAGCACACATTACTTGAAGTTTGAGACGAGGTTCAAAATAGTTCGGCATATGAACGAAATGACAAACAGAAATAAAACACAAGCACAAGAGCGAGGCAGTCCCCGAGCTTCAACCTCGGAGTGCCGACATTTCATTAAGGATTAACCGAGGTACATACATTGCGCCTTTCATGAGTAGAAAGGTCGGAGTAGAGCTATATTCCATGGTCGCCTGACCTCTGATCCGGGGTTGTCCAGCCCATCTTCCCTTGGTTCCTGCGCATCTATTAGATAGTAGAATCATTGAGCAGAGCTCGGCTCACAATGAACGGTCCCTCCCATGGAGGTGACAACTTGTGCCGACCTTTCTTGCGCTGCACCAGCCTCAGCACCAAATCTCCCTCGTGAAACACACGAGGGTTGACACTCCGGCTATGATAACGTCGGAGACCTTGCTGGTATATTGCTGACCGAGATGAGGCCAATTCTCTAGCTTCCTCAAGCAGATCTACTGCATCCTCCCGAGCCTCTTTTGCCTCGGCTTCAGTGTACATTGCCACTCTGGGCGCATCATACTCGATGTCAGTGGGTAGCATAGCTTCTGCCCCATAGACCATAAAAAATGGCGTATAGCCAGTTGATCGATTTGGCGTGGTCCTTAGACCCCACAGTACTGCTGGTATCTCATCTATCCAACAGGGTTCAATGAGCCGAGCCTTGATGCCGGCCAACACTAGAGCATTTGATCTTTCCACTTGTCCATTAGACTCCGGGTGTGCCACCGAGGCTATGTCCAGCCGGATTCCCTTGTTCATGCAAAACCGAGCAAATTCTCCAACAGCAAAGTTCGTGCCGTTGTCCGAGATAATGCTATGGGGGTACCCATATCGCAGAATGATCTCCTTCAAAAAGTCACTGCTGAATGACCATCCAACTTCCGGATTGGTTTCACCTCGATCCACTTGGTGAACTTGTCCACCATCACCAGTATGTGCGTCATGTTACCTCGGGCTGGTTTGAACTCTCCCACCATATCCAAACACCATACCGCAAACGGCCAAGTGATAGGAATTGTTTTGAGCGCCGAGGCTGGCATATGCGTTTGCTTGGCAAACCTTTGGCATCCTTCACATCTCCGGACTATGGCCTCTGCATCAGCAAGAGCAGTGGGCCAATAGAACCCATGCCTGAACACCTTGGCCACCAGAGCTCTTGTGCTGCAATGATGACCACACTCTCCTTGGTGGATCTCCAAAAGCATCTCCTTGCCTTCAGCTGGCTCGACACACCGTTGCAACACCTCGGTTACGCTTCTTTTATAGAGCTCCTTGTTGATGATGGTGTACGCCTTGCCCTCCTTTGGATTCTCCTAGCCTCGGTTGTGTCACTTGGCAAGCTTCCCTCCGTTATGAACTTCATGATTTGCTCCGCCCACTCCGGCACTGGGTGCAAAGGAAAAAGTTCTCGTCCACCTCCATTGGTTCGGCCACCATAATCTCCTCCATTATTTCCTCCACCATCCTGCGACCAGTCCCCGAGTCTGATGAGCAGTCCCCGAGGTTCGGTGCGCAGTCCCCGAGCTCTGCCACGCAGTCCCCGGGTCCGACCAAACGCACCCGACGTCTACCTCCATTGGAACAGGTCCGGGCTCTTGCTCCGCCGGGATGAAAATAGATTCGGATTCAGGAGAAGGTTTGATTGAAGGAGTTCTCAAGTGATTCAGGGCTACCCCTGGTGGTACTGCCTCTTTCGATGAACCGAGCTTTGACAACACGTCGGCAGCATCATTTTCTGCCCGAGGTATATGCCTGTACTCACACCCTTCAAAGAACCCGGATATCTTTTGCACATGGAACCGATATAACGCCATGTTGGCATCCAGAGCATCCCAAGTTCCAGAAGATTGTTGCACCACCAGGTCGGAATCGCCGAAGCACTCTACACGCCGGATACCGATCTCCTTGCCACTTGAGGCCATGGATTAAGGCCTCATACTCCGCCACATTGTTTGATGCTGAGAAATGAATCTGCAGCACGTACTTCAGCTGATCTCGCTTTGGCGAGGTGAGGACTATTCCAGCCCCCAGCCCGATCTTTGTCTTGGACCCATCAAAATGCATTTTCCAATAATTATAGTCCGGCCTGGGTGGCTCATACTGCATCTCGGCCCAATCACAAAAGAAGTCCGGCAACGCCTGGGATTTAATTGCATCTCTTCTCTCATAATGTGGTGCATATGGAGACACCTCAATCGCCCATTTGGCAACTCGGCCAGTTGCATCTTTGCACCCGATGATCTCCGAGATTGGAGCTTCGCACACCACCGTCATGGGATGCTCCTGGAAATAATGCTTCAACTTCTTGACCGCCAGGTAGACACCATACGTCATCTTCTGGTAGTGAGGGTAGTTCTGCTTCGAGGTAGAGATCACCTCGCTCAAGTAATACACCGGTCTCTGCACCGACCTGCCACCTTCTTCGCGCTCCACCACCACTGCCACACTTACAACTCGGTTTGTGGCCGCAATGTAAAGTAACATCGGCTCATTGTGCAATGGTGACGCCAACACCGGGGCAGTGGACAACATCTTTTTCAGCTCATTGAACGCCACGTCGGCCTGCGGGGTCCATGTAAACCCGGTACTTTTCTTCATGAGCTGGTACAAAGGTAAGGCTTTTTCTCCCAGCCGCTACAAATCGGCTCAACGAGGCTAGGCACCCTGTGAATTTCTGCACATCTTTCAAACACTTCGGTAACTTCATGTTCTCAATAGCTCGGATCTTGGCCGGGTTAACCTCGATACCTCGGCTAGACACCAGGAATCCGAGCAACTTTCCAGCCGGGACACCAAAGGTGCACTTGTCCGGGTTAAGCTTCAACCGATATTTCTCAAATTCACAAATGTCTCCTCGAGATCCTCGAGGAGAGTACGTTTCTCCTTAGTTTTGATGACGATATCATCGACATACACTTGCACATTTTTGCCCATTTGAGAGTGCAGGCATTTCTGCATACACCTCTGATAAGTTGCCCCGGCATTTCTCAGACCAAAACACATGACACGATAGCAATACGCCCCATACGGGGTAATAAAAGCAGTCTTTATTTGATCCTTTCGGGTTCAGTGGTATCTGGTGAAAACCAGAGTACGCATCGATAAAAGACAACAGTTCACAACCAGCAGTGGAATCGATCACTTGATCAATCCGAGGTAATGGAAACGGATCTTTCGGGCACGCCTTGTTGAGGTTAGTGAAGTCAATGCACATGCGCCACACCTTGACCACGGCTGGCTCGTCTTTCTTCTTTTCCACCAAGACCGGATTGGATATCCAGTCCGGATGCAGCACCTCCATAATGAACCCGGCTGCAAGCAACTTAGCCAGCTCGTCCAGCACCACTTGTCTTCGGTCGTCTGAGAGACGACGGGTCGGTTGCCTCACCGGTTTCACCTGGCCTGACAAATAAAGAGTGCTCTGCCAACTCCCTCGGAACACCAGGCAGGTCCTTAGCCGACCATGCAAAGATATCCCGATTCTCACGGAGGAAGTGACAGAGCTCGCTTCCTATTTCTCGCCCAGCCCGGTCCCAATGATGGCCATATGCTCTGGGTGCTCCGGGTCAATGGGGATCTTCTTGGTCTCCTTGGGCACCTCGAATGCTGCAGTTGAGTCCGGGCTCATCAGTCCGGACATGCCGAGCTGTGTTGACTGCGCCATTGCCACCACTTGATGCAGCTTCTTCTTCTCAGCTGCGATCACCAAAGACTCGGCCAGATTAGACCCCGCCGAGGCACACTGAATGGCTCGCTTGTAGTCACCCGAGATGGATATGATCCCATTAGGCCCTGGCATTTTCATCTTCAGGTATGCAACATGGGTGGAAATCATGAACTTGGCCAGAGCCGGCCTTCCAAGCAATGCATGGTATGCACTCTCCAAGTCCACCACCTCGAACTCGATACTCTCAACTCGGCAGTTATCCTTGGTTCCAAATGCTACATCCACCCATATCTTGCCCATGGGTGCACAGGAAACGCCAGGCACAATCCCATGAAAAGTACAACTGCTTGGCATCAACTGATTTGGCGATATGCCCAATTTCACCATTGTGTCTCGGTACATGATGTTGATGGCACTGCCATTGTCCACCAGAACTCGGGTAAACCTCACATTGTTAGTAGGCCCACACAACGTCGGATCTACCACCAGGGCATACTTTCCAGGGCTCGGCATGATCCGAGGTGTGTCTTTCCTGCTCCAAGTGATCTCCTGCTCAGACCAGTTCATATAGGTCGGCACCACCGGCATTACTGCATTCACCTCCATGGCACGCCTCTGCAGCTCTTCTTGTCAGTTGGCTCGGTCACAAAGACCACATAGCTCGCATGAGCCTCTCTATAGTCATTTCCGGGGTATTCATACTGCTGACTTGGTCCGGCACCATTGTTGTTGTTACCTCGGACATTCACAACATTCACGGTCTTGCTGCTGCAGGCCTCGGAGGAGGTGCAGTGGTTATCGGGGTAACATTTGCTCCGGACAGATTGGGGGGACCTCGGCTGAAATCTCTGAGGTGGTCCTCCTCTGTTTCCTCCGGCCTTGCCCCTTCTTCCTGATTCTGCGGTTCCAGCTGCACTGCCGGGTTGAATGGTTGGCTGGCTTGCGCGGGTCGGTCGTATGGTAACAGCAAGGACCATCTATCATTGATTCATAAGTCAAGGGTGGCTCCGGGTTCGGACTAAATGCCGGACCATTGATTTTCGGCCTCTGGACACCTCCAGCTCCGGGCTGATCCGGGTTCACCGCTGCAACTTGGTTCGAGGTGTATGGGTAGTCCGGCTCCCTCCTCTTGTCCGAACTCTTGGCGGTCATTACACCTTGGTCCGAGCCGGTTGTTTATTGGCTCCCTCCTTCTGTTACGTGCCACTGCCTCTGCTGCTGGCTGCATCGGATCACCCAGAGCATAAGAATCTGCAATCCGGATTGTTTCTGCTAGGGATTTCGGCATATCTCTTTGGAGCCTCTGCCACAGCATGCTGCCATGTCGACAACCATCTGCAAACCAGGAAATGGCCTGTGCCTCTACAACTCCTTCACAGGAATTCCGAACATTGCTCCACCGAGTTAAGAATTCTCGGTCAGTTTCATGATCATCTTGCTTACATGCCGCCAGGAGCTGAGGTCGGTTTGGCCTCTTGTATGTACTAGCAAAGTTGCTGTTAAACGCCAGCTCCAAGTCTATCCAGGAGTTGATACTATACTCCGGCAAATTATTCAGCCAGATCCGAGCTGGACCTTCCAACATGTGCGGGAGATACCGGACCGCCCATCGGCGATTGCCCCCCGCTATGTGCACCGAGGATACATAATCTGTCAGCCAATCTTGCGGCTTGGTGCTCCCGTTGTATGGCTTGGTGTTCCGACCTAACTGGAACTGAGATACTGGTGGTGGTGGCTCCTTCATGATCCGAGGTCCAAAACACGCCGGACCAGGAGGGCCTTCCTCCTCCAGTTGCTCGGACAAGTAGATTCTATCCAGCTTGTTACGAACATCGCCTGGAGCTAACATCCGACCTCCTATCCGAGGTCCCAACGCCCCATCCACTCTGTGGTATCCAGCTCGCGCCATGGCCGAGTCTCCATCATCATATCGGTCATCGCCTTGACCGACATTCTGAGGTTGCTGAACATACTCCGGCTCTCGCTGATATTGCCCCTGCGGCCGGGGTTGTTGCTGATACCTCGGGGGCGGAGGTGGTTTACCTCGGCCAGCCGATGCTGCTTGCCCGCCATTCTGATTTCCCTGACCGGAGTTACCCTTAGCTCGGCTTGCATTGCCTGGCCGGGGTTTCCCTTAGCTCGGCTAGCATTGCCCTGGCCCACCTTCTGCTTTGCTGCTAACACCGGATCATACATCTGCAGCTGCTTGTTCTGACCCGAGGTGACACTCCGGGCTCGATCGGCTCCTCCGACGAGTGGAGACGAGGCTTGCCCCTTGGACACCTGACTAACTGGCCTAGCTGAATAAACCATCTCGAATCACCAGCCCGGCATATGCTCTGCGGAGAGCCTCATTCTGCTGGTTAGCTACATACACTAATTCATTGACTCGCTTCTGCTGCGCACGCCATGCATCTCCAGTCAACCCGGATAGCTCGGCCCTGCCTGCCTCGGCAGCTCTGAGGTTCTTAGCAGGGGAACTATACACCGGCCTTCCAGTCGACACGCGACTCTCACTCCTAGCCGAGGTGGTAGGTCGAGCCTCCCTGTCTATCTCATCATTGAGCCCCTTGCCTCTCTGCCGCACCTCGGCTCCCCTATGGTATCAACTGCTACCGGGGTGAAGCCATTCGCTGCATTGTACTCACGCAGATCTCTATTGAACTCATCTCTAGCTGTTATCATTGCTACAGCCTCCTTTTGCACAGGACACGCTTTGCCTCTAGGTCGGCCACAGTCACCACTACATCCACTCCTGGATTTACTGGGTCTGCCAGTGTATCCACTATCTCTACCAGGGTCGCACCTCGGCCCTGCACCTCGGGGGTACCAGGCAACTCTTTCTCTAGCCTGGGCTTTGCAGATCTCACCTTAGCAACCTCGGCCGGCTTGGATTGCTGGCATCTCTTGCCAGCGGCGTCATCCGACCGGTCATCATCACCTCCACGCAGCTCTCGGGCGAGTGATACGCCGACCTAAAGCCGCGAGGAGAGGAGTTTCGTCGTCCACGAGCACCTGCTCCGGGTACGCGAACAACCTCGACAGCAACGTAGGTGACGAAGCTGCCGAGCATCATGGTGAAGCCATGCTCGGGGAAGGGCTTGCCGGCGAAACACCCCGCGTTGTCGCTGATGAAGGTGAACTCACCGATCTTGGCGATAGCCCGGAAAGAACACGCTCGCCTGAGCCCGTCCGGATGTAAACTCCCTCCAACGCCTCAATCTGCCCCACGGTGGGCGCCAACTGTCGTGGTGGGATCACGGCAGATGCCATAGGTATGGCTAAGATGGGGCCGAATGGTCGTTGGGGGAATCCGGGGAGGGTTTATGCACTCAAGAAGTGCACACGCAAGAACACACAAGAACACGAACTAGAAACCAAGAAAGCAAGAACACAAAGCACACCACGATGTACCCTGCTTCGGGGCCCTCTTGCGGAGGTAACACCCCTACTGCAGCACTATCCTACTCAGTGTATAGCTCAAAGTGACAAGTAAAAGCTGCTCCTCGAGCTGTATGATGATACAATGGTGAGAACTTGAGGTAAAAGATGGAGCTACGCGGGAGGAAGAAGGCACTCCGAGCTAGATCCGAGGTGTTTCCGGGGTGTTCCGAGGTTCCTTTCTCTTTTTCTCTCTCTGTTTATCGATCTCTCCGTCGGGGGGGGCCTCAACCAGGAGGGGGTGAAGCCCTCTATATAGGCCAACCGGGTTACCGTTGTGCCCTCGCTGAACACTGTAGCCATGCCACTGCTTTGGTCATCATTGTACTCCTGTCAGGGACAAGACATGTCCTGCCCATCCCCTGCATCACCACAGTAGAGCTAGGATGTCTCCTCTGACAGAGACAGGGCATAGCCACGCCGTGCTACCTCGTAGCCTTTTCCCCGGATCTCACGCGGTCAGCGGTCAGAGGCGTGCAGCCCCGCCAAACCCGGGGCACGCCTCTGCCATGCTCCGTGACAGACGCTTCCGTGTCAGGCGTGAAGTGACAGGAGCATTGACTCCTGCCCAAGCTACGGCCTCCTGCCGTGGTTAGCTCGGGTCCTGCTTCCGTTCCTTACCTCGGGTCTTGTACTTAAGACCCGACCACCTCGTGTATAACTTCCTTCCCACAGCTTCTCCTGTACTCACCATATAAACCATAGCACTGAGGTATTAGGTCGGCTGACCATAGCTCGGACAGTGAACCTCGGCCCAGGCTGACGGGATACCTCGGATCCCTCTGGGCCAAGATAGGTTGGCCTTTGTATCCTCCAGGTCAAGATTAAGCTCGGACACTCCCAGGCCCAAACAGGTCGGCCCTTTCCGTACCTCGGCATATCTTTAAACTCATCTTTATGCCAAGCCTTGACCCTACCCGGGGGTAGCTCCCCGACAGGTTAAGAAACCCTTGTAATCTCGATGTACCAAACCCTAAGCCTTCTGGCTATATAACATGTACCCGAAGCCGAGACAAAGGCTATCGTTCCTACCAGTTTTAATATGGTATCAGAGCCGATCTCTTCCGTGACATCAAAACCCTAGAACACCCAAACCGATCTACCAAGAACACCCGAAACCAATCCACCAAGAACACCAAGAACCAATCTCAGAACCATGGCCTCCTCCTCCGATCAGCCCCTTGGCTCTCCTCCTTCAGAGAAGCTGACGAGGGCAAATCATCTGCTTTGGAAGGCTGTAGTTCTTCCAGCTCTACGTTGTGCGCGGGCAATGGATCTGGTAGAAGGCAAGGAGAAGGAACCCCCCAGAAACCATCACCGTTGACACAGACGGCAAGAGAACCAAGATCGCGAAGCCGGCTTACGACAGCTGGATCGTGAAGGACCAGCAGGTTCTGGGCTATTTGCTCAGATCCCTGTCGAAGGACATCCTGGCCCAGACTGTTGGGCTAAACCATGCAGCAGAGGTATGGTCGTTGATCAACTCCATCTTCTCGTCGCGATCCAAGTCGAACTTGGCGCATCTGCGTGGTGAATTAGCCAACACCAAGAAGGAGAACATGATCGCCGACGAGTACATCGGCAAGATGAGAGGCTTCGCCACCGAGCTAGTGGCTGCAGGCCGCACCATCGACGAAGATGAGCTGGTGGAGTTCATCCTCAACGGCCTCGACGACGACTACACCTCGCTTGTTTCTGCTGTCAATGTCATGGAGACCTGCTCGGTAAGCGAACTCCATGCCATGTTATCTGCTCATGATGTTCGTCAGACTAGACTGTCAGGTGGCCGAAAGGGGTTTGAATCCTCAGCAAACGCCGCGCATCGTGGTCGTGGCGGCTACAACAACTACAACTACAACAACTACAAAAACAAGAACAACCGTGGTGGCTACAACAACTATGATCGCGGTGGCTACAACAACTACAACCGTGATCATGAGGACAACCGTGGTCAGTTCTATGACCGCGGTGATGATGGTGGTCGCCGCGGAGGACGCGGTCACCGTGGCGGACGTAGCGGCGGTCGCGGCTGTGGCGGACATGCTCATGCCCCGTTCAGCGACGTAACCTGCCAAATCTGCAAGAAGTATGGGCATGTCGCTGGTGCGTGCTGGTGGCACTACGAGGAAAACAACGACACCTATGAAGAGCATCACAAGGACGACTACAACAAAGGAGCCAATGCCACCTATGCCTACGGTGTTGATACCAACTGGTATCCCGACTCCGGGGCAACGGATCACATCACCGGCAACCTGGAGCACCTCATGATCCGTGACAAGTACCGTGGCAAGGACAAGATCCACACCGCAAATGGTGAAGGTACGCACATTAGTAACATCGGTCATTCATTTATTCACACCCCTAATTGTCATCTTCATCTTAACAAAATTCTTCATGTTCCTAGTGCGACTAAAAACCTGCTCTCTGTTCATAAACTTGCTGTTGACAATGATATCTTTATTGAATTCCATCCTTGGTATTTTTTGATTAAGGACCGAGCAACGAAGAAAATTCTTCTTAGAGGACATTGTGAAGGAGGTCTCTATCCCATCATATCATCCCCGTTCAAGCGAAAGACCAAGCAAGTTTGTGTTGCTGCCAAGCCCACCTCTTCAAGGTGGCATAGTCGCCTAGGTCATCCATCCAATAGGGATGTTCAGCAAATTCTAAATAAATTTTGTCTTCCATATTCCATGAATGTTAGTAGTGAAACTATTTGTGATTCATGTCAAAAAGCCAAGAGTCATCAGCTTGCTTATCCAATTTCTACAAGTGTATCTCATGCTCCCTTGCAACAAGTTTTTTCAGATGTTTGGGGTCCTGCCTCCACATCCGTAAGACGTCACAACTATTATGTGAGTTTCATTGACGACTTCAGCAAATTTACTTGGATATACTTGCTTAAAAAGAAATCTGATGTTTTTGATGGTTTCTACAACTTCTTGACCTTTGTCGAACATAAGTTTGAGAGGAAAATATTAACCATGCAAACAGATTGGGGAGGAGAATATGAAAATTTAAACCCTTTCTTTTAAAAACTTGGTATGTCTCATCATGTTTCTTGTCCACATGCTCACCAACTGAATGGATCTGCTGAAAGAAAACATCGCCACATAGTTGAGGTTGGCCTTGCCCTTCTTGCCCATGCCTCCATGCCCATAAATTTTTGGGATGAGGCTTTCCTCACCGCCACCTATCTCATCAACATGATGCCAAGTCGTGTTATTAATAATCTTAGCCCCGCTAAAAAACTCCTCGGTACCACGCCAGACTATAAATCACTGCGTGTCTTTGGATGCACTTGCTGGCCTAACTTGCGCCCTTACAACAACCGAAAGTTGTCTTTTCGATCCAAACAGTGTGCTTTTCTCGGTTATAGCCCACGACACAAGGGTGTCAAGTGCCTTGACATATCAACTGGCCGGGTTTACATCTCTAGAGACGTCGTGTTTGATGAAGATGTTTTTCCGTTTGCATCTCTCCACCCCAATGTCGGCGCTCTCCTCCGAAAGGAAATACTTATCCTTCCTAAACACCTCCTTCCAACAATTGGGGGCTTGAATAATGATGATTGTTTATCTAATGATGACTTACCAATGGCTGCTATTAGTCCTCTCTAGGTTTCTGCAAGAAATTTGGAGCAAAATGATGGAAACCTGAGTCAAAACGGTGAAGATACCGGGTCTGATTTCATGTCAGAAAACGACACCGCCGACACTGCACATCCCCATGCTGATACCGGATCGGGAACTGATCCCGAGGGAGATCCTGTCTCCAGTGCTGCTACGTCAGGCGTAGTTCCAGGCACAACAGAAACCGCGTCGTCCGTCCCCACCTCCAGCTCGACGGGCGAATCCAGCGCTGCCATGGGGTTGCTTCACATGTGTGCTGACCCATCTGGTCCCGCCTCTCCCGCTTTTGGATAAAGCAGTGCTCCCCACTCCGCCACGCGTCAGCAGCTCACTCGTCGAAACCCGGCCTCGCGACAGACTGCGTGCGGCAGCTCTACTACCCACCAAGATACCTCCCAGGTGCCCAGATCTTCTGCTCCGCCTGACCCTATAGCTCCCCCTGCAGCCCGGACAAGACTACAGAAAGGCATTGGACAACCCAAGAAATGGACAGATGGTACTGTCCGTTATAATTTTTTGTGTACATCCGGTGAACCGAACACTCTCCAAGAAGCACTTGATCATCCTAAATGGCGCTCAGCGATGGATGATGAATTTTCTGCTCTCCACAAGAACAACACATGGCACTTGGTACCTTCTTCTCATGCTAACAAAAATATCATTGATTGCAAATGGGTTTATAGAATCAAGAAAAATGCTGATGGCTCCATTGATAGATACAAAGCACGCTTAGTAGCTAAGGGCTTCAAGCAACGCTATGGTATTGATTATGAGGATACGTTTAGTCCTGTTGTTAAGGCTGCTACCATTCGACTTGTTTTGGCCATCTCTGTTTCTAGGGGCTGGAGCCTTCGACAACTTGATGTCAAGAATGCATTCTTACATGTCGTTCTGGAAGAGGAAGTATACATGAAACAACCTCCTGGGTATGAAGATGTCAATGCCCCACACCACATTTGCAAACTTGACAAAGCGCTGTATGGATTGAAACAAGCGCCAAGAGCATGGTATTCCAGGTTGAGTACCAAACTTCAAGATTTGGGCTTTATACCATCCTGAGGTGACACATCCCTTTTTATATAACAAGTCAAATATTCTGGTTTTTGTTCTTGTTTATGTGGATGATATCATTGTCACTAGTTCCTCAAGTTAAGCAATTTCTACACTAGTAGCTGATCTGAATAAACACTTTGCCATCAAGGATCTTGGTGATCTCCATTTCTTTTTGGGTATAGAGGTTAAGAAAGTTTCGGATGGATTAGTTCTTACTCAAGAAAAGTATGCTTCGGAATTACTTACTAGGGTTGGAATGACCAACTGCAAACCCTCGGTCACACCACTTTCTGCTACAGAAAAATTATCAGTACGTGAAGGGGATCCTCTTGGACTGGATGACAGCACTCGGTATCGAAGTATTGTTGGTGGTTTGCAATACTTAACTCTCACACGACTGGACATTTCTTTTTCAGTGAATAAAGTCTGTCAATATCTTCATGCTCCAACCACAGTTCGTTGGACTACGGTGAAAAGAATATTGCGTTATGTGCAGCATACTATCACTATTGGCCTCACATTCCGCAGGTCCAGATCTACCCTTATTAGTGCCTTTTCTGATGCTGACTGGGCAGGCTGCATTGATGATCGCCGATCCACCAGTGGGTTTGCCACCTTTTTTGGTCCTAATCTCATCTCATGGAGTGCACGCAAGCAAGCAACAGTCTCTCGGTCAAGCACTGAAGCTGAGTACAAGTCCTTAGCGAATGCTACGGCTGAAGTCATTTGGGTGGAAACACTTCTCAAGGAACTTGGAGTAAAATTAGCAGAAGTACCTTGTTTATGGTGTGACAATATGGGTGCTACATACCTCTCAGCTAATCCCATTTTTCATGCAAGGACTAAACACATCGAAATTGATTTTCACTTTGTTAGAGAGAGAGTTGCTCAAAAGCTGCTGAATATTCGGTTTATATCCACCAAAGACCAAGTTGCTGATGGTTTCACCAAACCATTGCCGCCACGGGAGCTAGAAGAATTTAGACGTAATCTTAACTTGTCCAAGTTTAGATTAAGGGGGGATGTTAGAGATAGAGATATTGGTGGTTAATGTAAACGATACGCTGGTGTATAAAGCGTATCGTATCTCATGTCTTGCGGGTTAAGAAACCCTTGTAATCTCGATGTACCAAACCCTAAGCCTTCTGGCTATATAACACGTACCCGAAGCCGAGACAAAGGCTATCGTTCCTAGCAGTTTTAATATCCACACCTACATACACAATCACAACAATTGCAGATGAAATAATAAATATACTACATACATGCATATATGCATTACTAATTGGCTAGGAAAATGAAGATGCATTTGATTTGAAGAGTATACATGTATGTACCTCGGTGGCCGGAAACGCACGCGCATGGTATGGCCTGGAGGGGACGTCGACTCTACCGGCAACTGCAACGCTGAGCCTGCGCTGCACCTCGGTCAAGCGGAGGATGGGTTTGGCGGCCCTGACCAAATTGGGCAATGGCTTCGTGCATGTCACCTGCTCGCTCTCGTGGTCGAATGACATGATTCTCTCCCGTCCATCCGTGTCTGCGACCCAGTACGTCGCCCCGTTGACGCTGACGAGACCGGCTTCCAGCTTGCACTTGGCGTCGGGGGCTGGAACTTCTCTCCACGACGCCTCTCCGAGCGTGAACACCTGGAGCGTCTCCTTGATCTTGAAGAAGCAGGGCACATGCGCCACCTTGTACTACCCCGTCCTGTGGTTGTACCCAAAGCTGTACGCCTGGTGCCAGTTCCTGCCAGAGTGCCGCGTGTTGTGGCGCCTGAAGAGGCCGGCACACGGTATCGGTAGGAGCTCGAGGACGTCTCCGGTGGCCGGGTTGGCGAGGGTGATGGAGCCGCCTGGCTTGGCGTTGTCGCATAAACAGAGCACGCCGTTGCAGACGCCGACCACCTCCTTCTGTTTGTAGACATCCGTGTCTTCGCTGGGCCAGAGCTTTAGAGGTCTGCAGGTGTTGGACGACGAGTCTAAGTCATGGAGGAGGTACGACGACTCCGTGGTGATGACGAGCGGCACGGCGTCCGGACACCGCTGCATCTCCGGCGTGCGCTGGTGGACGAGGTCACGCCATGACCGGGAGAGCAGGCGCATCCGGCGGCGGGAGGTCCACGGGAGGCGCAGCAGGATCTCCACCAGGAGCTCCTTAGGGATGTACACCATCACGACCTCAGCGGCCAGATTGATCGATCGATCTTTGGCGTTTGTTTCCTCATTGGTCCTTGGAGAACCCGGTTGGCTTCGGTACTTGTAAGATGTCGGCATCGCAGCCGTTATTTGTTTCCGAGATTACGAAGCAGAACGACAACCGAGACGCGACTACGTTCAGAACGGTTAGTGCTAACCGTAGAACGTCCCATTTGCACAAAACGACAAATTAGCACGATCGATGGATGCCGTAGCGCATGTGGAGAAAACATGACGAAATTCACACATACAGTACCATAAAAGCTAGAAGTCAAAATGATGATGTCATCCACACTAAATACAAAATTCAAAATTTAAAAAGTTTTGTAGATCAAACCGCTTATCGAATTTAAGATCTGTTTTCACCGCTGGACTAGTCGCGACGAGATCTTCAAAACTAGATCCATTTTAATATGTTCCAACGACTTTTTTTTTTGACCTAAAATTTACCCACCTAGTAACACGTGAGTTATCCATACTATAGTACATAAGTTATCGACCATATCAGCAATTAGTTTTCGTCTTGAAATTATTTCACCTTTTTATTGTTCTTTTCGATATTTTTCAAGTTTTGACGGATTATCGCTTTGGCATGATCAGTGTATCTTACAGTGGGTAACTATACACGTAGATTCATAAATAGCAGGGTGATATCAATGGTGATAACTATGTCGATTTCATGGTGACAACTATGTGCTAATAAAACTGATGGGTAACTACATAAATACCGGATTGGTAAATATTATTTAGAGGGCGATACAAGTAGTTCAATTTCCTTGTGGATAATTATACATTAACTAATGGGTAACTCTATTATACTATATGAATATATGAATGACGATTACCGAGAGAGTATGGTAACTTCATTGATTTCGTGTGGATAATTGTATCATGAACTTATGGATAATTCCACAGTTTTTGGGTGGGTAATTCCATCAATACTTTGTGGCTAACTACAACCAAGAGAGCATGTTAAATAAATTGTTTTCGTGGTGGGTAAGTATATCATGAAACATGGGTAAAACATGAGTACATGGTGCTTAACTCTATCAATACTAGATGGATAATTATTACCAAGAGAGTAGGGTAACTAAATAAATTTTGTGGTGGACAACTATATCATGAATACATGGGTAATTCCATAATTTATGGGTGGGTAACTCCGTCTATACTAGAGAGAATGGTAAATTAATAGATTTCATTGGGATAATTATATCATAAATGTATGGGTAATTCCATCAGTATTTGGTGTGTAATTATTACCTATAGATAGTAGAGTAACTACATCAATTTCATGGAGAAAACTATATAAGGAACGCATGGATAACTCAATCAGTACTAAGTGGATAACTATTATCTAACAAGTAGGGTCGCTATATAGATTTCGTCAGAAAACTATATTTGAATGTACGCCTAACTCTATCAATACTAGGTGGATAACTATTAAACAAAGAGTAGGGTCAGCTATATCGTTAGTACTGGGTGGGTACATTAGTACTGCCGATAACTATGTCGTTAAATAGATGGGCAACGCTTAATCGTATGCTAGGTACTATATAGAAAGTGGAATTTTCTCAAAAAAAATCAAGCATGTCCTATATTCCATTTCATCGATGAGAAAAATGACACATTCATCATCTTTGTCTGTTCAAAGGTCACCTCCGCTTTTACTGGGTAGGTGTAGTAGCCGCACCCATTCTTTTGTTGTTAATACCAGCAAGGTTGTCGCGTTTATTCGTAGCTCGGCGCATGCAGCTCCCGCTTGTGCAGGCTCTATGGAAGATCCGATCACCTTGAGCTTTTTTTCAACCGTTTTATCGCTTTGCCAAGGCTCACTGTCACATCCCAAATTTAGGAACCAAGAAAAACTTAGTTTTAAAAGACCAAAATTCAGAACCAACAAAAACTTTTTTAAGTATTTTACTGATGATTGTGTTTTCCATCCCATTGCTATGTTTGAACTTGTGTGACTTGTTGTTTAAGTTGTTTGAGTAGTAAATATCAGACCCAACCAATATAAAAATATATTCAACTTTGGTGATCATGTCATGACAAGAAAAATATTCCATGTATCTTTCCATTCTTATTTTGGCCAACGCCATTTCAATGATACTTGGTTTAGCAACACCCCAAAACTAATACCCATTATTTGAGAAAGTAAAAGTATTTCCAGAACTATGTGTTCCCAAAAATGTGGAGATCTATATGTTATCTCCTATCTATATTTCAACCTTGATATTTTGCATGTGTATGCAACTCCCATTTTAAACACTCTTATTCCCACTCCATTTTAAAATAACACTAGTGGGAAATATATTACCCCACCTATTTCTCTTTATCAAATCTTTTGAAAACTATTAAGTTATGAGTTGAGATAGTTCTAAACATCATCTTGTCATAATTAAGTGTGATCATTTCTATAAGATAGTATTGTTAATTATGTAAATGGTGGTGTGATTTATTCTTGTGGTTTGAATTGTGTGATCTTGATTGTGTTGTTGATGTTATTGTGTTGTTGATCTTTTGTGTATGTCACTATTGATCTTGTTGTGTTTGTTGCTTGTGAGGGTAATTCCTCAGTTGTGCTTAATACTAGAATAAGACACACTTGACAACAAATTTGGTGTGAGACTTGAATAAAAACAAACCCTCTAGAAGTATTCACACCTAATTGGAAATCCTAAATTAAGGGAAATGATCTTATTTAATTTCCCTCTATCTCTATTCCTCTATTTTATGAAAACAATTATATATCCTTATTCTAGGAATGAGATGAAATAATAATCATTTCAACCCCATCTCACTCCCTCCTCAAGTAAACATACTTTTCCATTTTAAACAAAACTCTCAAAGTATTTAACAAAAGGAAATTAAGATCATGATAAATAAATGATCTTAATAAATTATTTTTCCCTACTTAACTCTCTATTTTCTTCAAACAAATATTTTCTTTATGAAAATATAAAGTAGTTGAAGTTGCCATATTTGTCAAGAAAGTTCCAAAAGTTCAAAACAATATTTTAACACTTGCTTGAAAATATTAAAAGAGTATCAAATATTATTTACCAAAAACAACATATTTAAACTCTATGAACAAAAATGGTTCAAAACATTTTATTTTCAAAAGACAATTTTTGTGTAGCTTCTACATGTATATGGGAGGCTACATGAATTTTCTCAGATTTTTGTAAAATGTTTAAATACCCCAAACAATTCCCTAAAACGCTACTGGTTTTAAAACAAAACAGAAAAGGACTTAAATGTAAAAGGAAAAAGAAGTCCAGGGGGTTATCGGCAAAAACGTCATCGTCTCCTGTAGCAGCCCGTGGCCGACGACACCGTGTCGTCCTCCCGCACGCCGAGCTCGCCAGGCCCCCCCCTCCCGCGCGTCTCCTGCCACTCGAAGGAGGATAAGGAGGCCCCTCCCCGGCTCTCCTCTGCTCTCTCTCGCCCCTCACACCTCCCCTGCTCCCTCTCTCTCTTATTCTTCCTCCACGGCAACGAACCCTAGCCGAGCTCGCCGTCGAGCGCCGCCGTCGATAGAGACCGCCTGGAGCAGATCGAAGACCACCAGGAGGACCGCCTCGTCGTCCTCTCCCTCCTCGTCCAAGGAATCGTCGCGGGAAGCAACGAATCGAGCAGAGCATCGTCGTCCTCTTCCTCTCCGGCCGCCACCTTTCGATGAAGCTCACGAGTAGCTCCGACCATCTCTCTCCGCCATTTCTGCACCCCCGTGGTTCCCTTGTTCCGCTCTAGCTAATGGACATCGCCGTTTCTCTTAGGAACCCCGGAGTCGCCGTCGCCGTTCACGCCCGAAGCTCCAGCTCGCCGTCTCCTCGCTCTGCCGTGCTCGTTCGGGAAGAAGACGGCCCCGTAACGCTTCGCCGCGCTCATGGGCCGCAGGCTGGGCCGCTCTCAGCGCTGCTCGGTTGGGTCTGGGCCAGATCCAGCCCAGTGATGTTTTTATTTAGTAGATGTATTATCTATTTTGTTTCCTGTTTAATTTTTGCAGTATAGATTTAAATCTGTTGTGGTAGATCTATGTGTGCAAATATTATGATGTAAATTTTGCAGTGTTCCTGTGTGTTTTCTTAAACATGCCACACTGGCTGTTTGGAAAAATATAATTTTGTGTGCCTCCTAGCTTTAATCTCATAAAAAGTATGTTTTTCACCAAATATTTAATATCTAGAGTTTTACAGATCCAAAAATTGCAAACTCAAATTCTCTGGATAGGTTGAGATGCTACCTTTCCAGATCTGTTGACCTTGCTTGCAAATGAAGTCTAAAACCAAAGTTCTATTCATTCTTAAAAACACATCAGTAGCTCTTTGATGATCTTTGTAGATTTTTAGGAGATGAATTTTGGAGTAAATCCAATTGGCTTGTCTTCTATATGTATAGGAGAACATCTCCCTAAATTGGTTTGAATTTAGGAGTCACTGATTGACTGTGATGCTAATTATAAGGTTTAGGCATTTTCTGCCTATTTTTATTAGGCTTTTATTTAATTGGTGTGTTATAATTTTAGTATTACAAATGTGTTTCCTAGCATATGTAGGGTGGTAACCCATTGTTGTGGTGTGCTTCCTTATTTTGCTAGCATGTTAGGAGAGCTACTTGGGAGTTATGTGTTTGTTAGGGTTTTATTCCCTATGTAGCCTTCTCCTAGTAATTAGGAATTGCTATGCTCGTTTGTTTTAAAGTTAGATTATTTTGTGTGATTAGTATGTTGCCTTGCTTGTTAAGCTTGGTTGCATTTAAGTTGAATTACCAAGATTAATTGGTGGTTTAACTTTTGTCTGAAGTATTTCTTGATTAGAGAAAGTACCTCTAATTGGGGATGTCTTTGTGCCCTCTTGTTTTGGCATGTGTATGGTGTTATACTCCCGATTAGTATAATGCCCTTGTAAATGTAGATCTTAGTTGTTGCTTGAATGTTTAGTTTGGTGCTTGTGGTGTGATTACTTGTTTGTATACCACTTGTGGTTTGGTTTGCTTATTGCGTGTTGTTTTATTTTCATGTTGCGACGCTAGAGATAAACGCTACCGGGGTGGTATTTGGAAAGGATTTATCGGAGAATGATGAGAGTTTATTTCTTTGATCAATGAGGAGAAGTCCAGGAACATCATGCTGAAATCAGGCAAGCTATCCTCTGAGCTTGCATTTATATACATCTATTTTGGTTCACATGTTTTACTTATAAAGAGCAAAAGTTATTTATGTGGTGTTTGCCACAAAAGCTATGATTTTGAAAACCCTTTTCCAAATTATAAGTATATTATTTTGACACCCTATCTGGAGATATTAGATGGAAATTCTTTTTCAAACTATAGGATGGGAAAAATATTGGTTACTCAAAACTCCTTTGGAAATACTTGTGTGGTTGTGGAATACCGAGATGTCGGTGGGGAAATGGAGGAGTGGTGAATGGTGATGTTTATGAAAAATGCACATTGTGTCCTTGTACTTACAGAACAACCAATACCTGTGCGACCACATTTACCCACCTATGGGAAAGGGGCGTAGTCATATAATTTGCTCATATTAGTATGGGACTCCTCAACAACGAGGATGACCTCGTTCCATGAGGGGATGGTCATGGCGACCTACCCCCTGACCTGGGTCCTGGCATCTGAGGATGGGGGATTGAAGGGTTCGCTCGCCGGGCAGAACTACGAGTCCTCACACTTAGGTTTCCCGACGGGGAATCTGGACTGGGTGTTGATGGAAAGGATGATAATTTCGTAGCGGTAGGATCCTATACTAGCATGAGCAAAGGACAGGCTATGGTCGGTGGCTCAACTTCGCATACACCTTGTATGGCGGGACGTGGCTGACACGATGAGTTACCGGATGGGTGTGGGAAAAGCGTGCTACCTCTGCAGAGGGTTAAAACTATTCGAATAGTCGAGTCCTCGGATATGGACAGTTGGAAAGAACTGCTTTGACCATGTGCAAGTTTTGGGAATGTTTAAGATTTAAAAAGGAAAATGGAGAGGTTGTATTTGTGCAACTATACCGACGAGTCGGTATGAGGTTGCTGGAAAGGAGGAGGACCCTGAGGGGCTATGACCGAGAAGTGCAAAGTTTTGTGTCCTGAAAGTGGAAAATGTTTTATGCAACTATACCAAGGGGTTGGTAGAAGGTTGTTGGAAAAACTGATTTGACCAGGAATGGTTCTGGTCGGAAAAGGAGGAGTTTGGAGAAATAAACAAATGGTGATTTTCCGGGAAAATATTTATAAAAGAGACTTCTTACCTTTTTAACAAAGATGTATTTTCGGGAAAACGTTTTAAACGAGACTTCTTACAAAGACAGATTTATGGGAAAAGTTCTAAAAGCCTTCTTTTCTTTTTCAATAAAGATGTAGAGATTTCAAAACAAAGTTTATCAAACAAAAGTATATCCTTCTCTTTTCAACAAGGATGTAGAGTTTTCAAAGCAAACGAAGTTTTATTTAAACAATAAAAAGAGTAGTGCATGCTCATTCCGGGGGTAGTTTGCGAGTACATTCAAATGTACTCATATTGGTTTCGTCCCTGGCTATTGTCTTAGCCAGATTCTGAAGAGGAGCAGTTGGAAGAGAAAAGGGCATTCGTGAACGTCAATGCGAACTAGGGCGCTTCCCAGTCAGCTGCCTGTAGGGTGGGCAAGTGACTTGGGCTCCACGTTGTTTGGTGATTTCCGCTGCGAGTACCTGATGAAGTTATGGCTTCAATCAAGTAAGTAAATTTATTCGGTATGTATGGGTGTTCTGTGATACCAATTCGAGTTATGTGCAACACCAGACTGATCATGGGATTGTTGCAGGAAACATAACGGGTATCTCGGATACCTAATCCGGGGTCCCCACAGACTTGGTATCAGAGCCATCCTGACTGTAACAGACCTTAGTTAGCATGGACGTTAGTTAGCAAAGAAATATTTGATTAAAAATCTATTAATACCAAAAATATATTTTTCCAAGGAAGTCCAAAAATAACTTCCACTCTTCGTATCTTCTCAAATATTTCTGAGTCTCATCCCTCTATTTTAAGATTTTCCCAGGATTTCTCTACTCTCTCTTACCCGTTCAAAAGACTTGACGATGAACCCAAGTGAGACCTGATTAGCTAGCACCTACAAGAAAAAGCTTCCATCTCAAATATTCAACATTCAGCATCAAGGTGACTAATCTGCAAATACCAAGATCGTCAGTATCAATAAAGCAATAAACCTCGAAGACCTCAACTCAATGTCGACAATTCCACTCAGTTACTACCTCGACAATCCCAAGTATTCCAGCTGAAGACTAAGGCGATAAAATGAAGACTTCAACAGCCCTGTTTCACCAAGGCCCATACGAGAGAATTATTTTGGAAAGAAAAATATTACTACCTAAAATTACTTGTATTTAAGGAAGCCTAAGTGTAGCTTCCACTCTTTTCACCTTCTCGAATTATTCTAAACCTTATCTCTTGTCTAAAGGTTTATCAAAAATTTCCATCTGTTGTCTTACCTCCATTCAAACTTACATACTTGACGACACCCCAAACCAGACCTGGGTACTTAGCAACCCGAAGACTTCAAAAGCAAGGTGATTTATATGCGAAGACCGATAATCCGTGCAACCTTCCGAAATCGCAGTAATTTCACCGCCAAAGTTTCCCACTTGGACAAGGTGAAGAAAATCCTCGAGATACAAAGACCCATAGGATCAATAGGATAAGCTCGTTTTACTTGAGCAAAACCCATCTTCCACGGTATTAAACGCCTGTTGGTGCTAAAAGTGCCTTGATTGATCTTGCTTGTGTGTTGTTTTCCTAATGTGTTTCACAAAACCCGCCTTGTCGGGAACCCAAAGTAACCACACTGTTGTCTGTTGCTTTAATTTAGACTGTTTGCAAAAAAAAAAAAACCTTTTTGCCGTGTTGGCCATAGATGTACTTTACCCTTCAGAAAATTTTCTCCTAGTAAGAGAAGCAAAGTATGAAATACTCTCTACCCCAAGACTTTGCGATCTTCTGCAAGACGGATACCTGCCTACATTCGTCGTTTCGTACAACCACCTCAAGCCATCGAGAAAGATGAAGATTCGAGACCCGACGATATATGACACTGGTCGTATCCCGTCGGACTAACAAAACAATATGAAAAACTAACATAACTAACCTAATTTATCTAACTTTAAATCTCTCATCTAACCAAATTTTGCAAAGATACTAACTGCTTTTTCTAGACCAAGGGAATAAGTGCCATAGGACGACTCAAAACTAGTGGGTAGAAAAGAGACTTTAGGAGGATATAAGAGTGTTGGACTATAAGATTATTAGTCAAAAGGATCCCTTAAGAATCTAGTGATGAGATCAAACTTTGGTGGATAAGGTTGGTAATATCAAAAATTTGGGGTTTAGAATAAAAGTGAAAACTTGGAGTGGATGGATAAATTAATTGGGTTTGGACAGATGATATATTTGATTAATACTCTGGGGTTAACCAGTTGTGGTCCCCAACCATTGGTGGCTATCTGGAACTAGAAGACGTGACCCTTGATTTAAGGTTTAGAAATAAAGGTGAAAGTTGATGGATTTTTAGGAAGCACTTGCTGATAAAATGATGTTGGATTGGTTGGAAGCAAGTAAATTAAGAAGAATACTCCAGTGTTGGAATGTTTAGGGTGATCCCTAGCGCAAGTGACCTTGTACTAAATTCTTATGGGGTTATAGGAAGTGGTAAAAAAATGAGTTAGCAAATGAATAGATCGGGGTATGCAAGAAATAATTGGTGGGAGATAAGTGAATGTTTATCGGATTCGAGGAATTAATATGACGTGGTCTAGTAGCCAGACATTCTAGGTGACAGTAGTTTCCAGAGCTTGTCACGCTCTGTTTGGATTATTCTTAGAAAGATCTTTTATCTTTGATTAAGAGATCAAGGCCCAAAAGTTGTGGAGATAAAATCTGAATTTGGTTAGAAAGTGGGTCAATTCTTGATGGTATGATCACATGTTTGTTGGATGCTTTATTTAGCTTTACTGATACGATCGTGAGAAAATGGCAACCTGAAGGAGTAAGATAATATGAGATATGCTTATCTGGGGAGAAAAATCAATCAAGAAATAATTGGTGGATCATTACGATTTTTGTGATAGGATGTAATGGGGAGACTATGCATGAAAGGTTTGATGGGTATCAGACAGATTGAAATAGGTTATGATAAAGAGTTATGCCCGAAGAAGATGATGGTGGATTAATAACTTTAGCTCGGGCAAAGGCCGTGATTCAATTAACTAGTTGTAGTGGCCTTACCAGAGATGTTGGAATGGTATTTTAAAGATTCGAGAATAAGAGGCCTGTGTAAAGTTGGTTGTTTTGGATTTTAGGTATAAAAAGTTTGATGTTCAGAGTATAGCACCCCTACTCCCTTGACAACTAACTTAAGCCCCTCAACCAGAAAGTTTTCCCGGAAACCCTAACTATTCTGGTGCACTCTAAATTACTTATGAAGACACCTGCGAAGCTTGTGAAGACCCAGAACCGAAGAAGTCCTTCAGGATCGGCCCTTTTTCCCGCCAAACCGAAGGAAGAAAAGCGTGAAGAAGATCTACCGGAAGTCGCTAAGAAGAATCAAACAACGAAAGCCCTGTTATGGACGACACCAACCAGTAATCAAGCTGAGATTCAAATAGAAGTTTTTATTATCCTTCTTCTAACTAGAAACCGGATAAAGTCGAGTGCTCAGACTTGACGCATCCGGAGAACAACGCGTCCCCACCTGCGACCCTCGTAAGGAGACAATATCAGGAAGCGATATCTGCACCAACCCCAAGCGCCAAGGCGCGACGACCAAGACGAAGAATGTCAAGCTACCCAAGAAGAACAATGCCTCCAAGTCAACTCCAGCCACAACCTTCGGGATGACCCTTCAAGACCCCTTTTTAAGGGGGGGAGACCTGCAATACGTATACCAGAAGGTGTTAATAATTAGTTCCTTGCGCCTCAGTCTTGTAGTATCTGAAAGCAGCCAACCACGACTAACCATCCGCCTCAATCATCAAGTCAACCACATCGCCCAGGATCTGAACTCAGCACAGAAGTTTATCGACAAAGAAAGCCTCGCAACATCAATTTGTCAAGATCTCACATGGCGACCTTACTGAAGAAGCAACGACCTCGGAAGAGTAGTCAACCCAAAACCCGTGCCCTCGTGCTCCCCTGTTACCACCGGGCAAATCTCGAGGACGAGATTTATTTTTAAGGGGGGAAGAGCTGTCACATCCCAAATTTAGGAACCAAGAAAAACTTAGTTTTAAAAGACCAAAATTCAGAACCAACAAAAACTTTTTTAAGTATTTTACTGATGATTGTGTTTTCCATCCCATTGCTATGTTTGAACTTGTGTGACTTGTTGTTTAAGTTGTTTGAGTAGTAAATATCAGACCCAACCAATATAAAAATATATTCAACTTTGGTGATCATGTCATGACAAGAAAAATATTCCATGTATCTTTCCATTCTTATTTTGGCCAACGCCATTTCAATGATACTTGGTTTAGCAACACCCCAAAACTAATACCCATTATTTGAGAAAGTAAAAGTATTTCCAGAACTATGTGTTCCCAAAAATGTGGAGATCTATATGTTATCTCCTATCTATATTTCAACCTTGATATTTTGCATGTGTATGCAACTCCCATTTTAAACACTCTTATTCCCACTCCATTTTAAAATAACACTAGTGGGAAATATATTACCCCACCTATTTCTCTTTATCAAATCTTTTGAAAACTATTAAGTTATGAGTTGAGATAGTTCTAAACATCATCTTGTCATAATTAAGTGTGATCATTTCTATAAGATAGTATTGTTAATTATGTAAATGGTGGTGTGATTTATTCTTGTGGTTTGAATTGTGTGATCTTGATTGTGTTGTTGATGTTATTGTGTTGTTGATCTTTTGTGTATGTCACTATTGATCTTGTTGTGTTTGTTGCTTGTGAGGGTAATTCCTCAGTTGTGCTTAATACTAGAATAAGACACACTTGACAACAAATTTGGTGTGAGACTTGAATAAAAACAAACCCTCTAGAAGTATTCACACCTAATTGGAAATCCTAAATTAAGGGAAATGATCTTATTTAATTTCCCTCTATCTCTATTCCTCTATTTTATGAAAACAATTATATATCCTTATTCTAGGAATGAGATGAAATAATAATCATTTCAACCCCATCTCACTCCCTCCTCAAGTAAACATACTTTTCCATTTTAAACAAAACTCTCAAAGTATTTAACAAAAGGAAATTAAGATCATGATAAATAAATGATCTTAATAAATTATTTTTCCCTACTTAACTCTCTATTTTCTTCAAACAAATATTTTCTTTATGAAAATATAAAGTAGTTGAAGTTGCCATATTTGTCAAGAAAGTTCCAAAAGTTCAAAACAATATTTTAACACTTGCTTGAAAATATTAAAAGAGTATCAAATATTATTTACCAAAAACAACATATTTAAACTCTATGAACAAAAATGGTTCAAAACATTTTATTTTCAAAAGACAATTTTTGTGTAGCTTCTACATGTATATGGGAGGCTACATGAATTTTCTCAGATTTTTGTAAAATGTTTAAATACCCCAAACAATTCCCTAAAACGCTACTGGTTTTAAAACAAAACAGAAAAGGACTTAAATGTAAAAGGAAAAAGAAGTCCAGGGGTTATCGGCAAAAACGTCATCGTCTCCTGTAGCAGCCCGTGGCCGACGACGCCGTGTCGTCCTCCCGCACGCCGAGCTCGCCAGGCCCCCCCCTCCCGCGCGTCTCCTGCCACTCGAAGGAGGATAAGGAGGCCCCTCCCCGGCTCTCCTCTGCTCTCTCTCGCCCCTCACACCTCCCCTGCTCCCTCTCTCTTATTCTTCCTCCACGGCAACGAACCCTAGCCGAGCTCGCCGTCGAGCGCCGCCGTCGATAGAGACCGCCTGGAGCAGATCGAAGACCACCAGGAGGACCGCCTCGTCGTCCTCTCCCTCCTCGTCCAAGGAATCGTCGCGGGAAGCAACGAATCGAGCAGAGCATCGTCGTCCTCTTCCTCTCCGGCCGCCACCTTTCGATGAAGCTCGCGAGTAGCTCCGACCATCTCTCTCCGCCATTTCTGCACCCCCGTGGTTCCCTTGTTCCGCTCTAGCTAATGGACATCGCCGTTTCTCTTAGGAACCCCGGAGTCGCCGTCGCCGTTCACGCCCGAAGCTCCAGCTCGCCGTCTCCTCGCTCTGCCGTGCTCGTTCGGGAAGAAGACGGCCCCGTAACGCTTCGCCGCGCTCATGGGCCGCAGGCTGGGCCGCTCTCAGCGCTGCTCGGTTGGGTCTGGGCCAGATCCAGCCCAGTGATGTTTTTATTTAGTAGATGTATTATCTATTTTGTTTCCTGTTTAATTTTTGCAGTATAGATTTAAATCTGTTGTGGTAGATCTATGTGTGCAAATATTATGATGTAAATTTTGCAGTGTTCCTGTGTGTTTTCTTAAACATGCCACACTGGCTGTTTGGAAAAATATAATTTTGTGTGCCTCCTAGCTTTAATCTCATAAAAAGTATGTTTTTCACCAAATATTTAATATCTAGAGTTTTACAGATCCAAAAATTGCAAACTCAAATTCTCTGGATAGGTTGAGATGCTACCTTTCCAGATCTGTTGACCTTGCTTGCAAATGAAGTCTAAAACCAAAGTTCTATTCATTCTTAAAAACACATCAGTAGCTCTTTGATGATTTTGTAGATTTTTAGGAGATGAATTTTGGAGTAAATCCAATTGGCTTGTCTTCTATATGTATAGGAGAACATCTCCCTAAATTGGTTTGAATTTAGGAGTCACTGATTGACTGTGATGCTAATTATAAGGTTTAGGCATTTTCTGCCTATTTTTATTAGGCTTTTATTTAATTGGTGTGTTATAATTTTAGTATTACAAATGTGTTTCCTAGCATATGTAGGGTGGTAACCCATTGTTGTGGTGTGCTTCCTTATTTTGCTAGCATGTTAGGAGAGCTACTTGGGAGTTATGTGTTTGTTAGGGTTTTATTCCCTATGTAGCCTTCTCCTAGTAATTAGGAATTGCTATGCTCGTTTGTTTTAAAGTTAGATTATTTTGTGTGATTAGTATGTTGCCTTGCTTGTTAAGCTTGGTTGCATTTAAGTTGAATTACCAAGATTAATTGGTGGTTTAACTTTTGTCTGAAGTATTTCTTGATTAGAGAAAGTACCTCTAATTGGGGATGTCTTTGTGCCCTCTTGTTTTGGCATGTGTATGGTGTTATACTCCCGATTAGTATAATGCCCTTGTAAATGTAGATCTTAGTTGTTGCTTGAATGTTTAGTTTGGTGCTTGTGGTGTGATTACTTGTTTGTATACCACTTGTGGTTTGGTTTGCTTATTGCGTGTTGTTTTATTTTCATGTTGCGACGCTAGAGATAAACGCTACCGGGGTGGTATTTGGAAAGGATTTATCGGAGAATGATGAGAGTTTATTTCTTTGATCAATGAGGAGAAGTCCAGGAACATCATGCTGAAATCAGGCAAGCTATCCTCTGAGCTTGCATTTATATACATCTATTTTGGTTCACATGTTTTACTTATAAAGAGCAAAAGTTATTTATGTGGTGTTTGCCACAAAAGCTATGATTTTGAAAACCCTTTTCCAAATTATAAGTATATTATTTTGACACCCTATCTGGAGATATTAGATGGAAATTCTTTTTCAAACTATAGGATGGGAAAAATATTGGTTACTCAAAACTCCTTTGGAAATACTTGTGTGGTTGTGGAATACCGAGATGTCGGTGGGGAAATGGAGGAGTGGTGAATGGTGATGTTTATGAAAAATGCACATTGTGTCCTTGTACTTACAGAACAACCAATACCTGTGCGACCACATTTACCCACCTATGGGAAAGGGGCGTAGTCATATAATTTGCTCATATTAGTATGGGACTCCTCAACAACGAGGATGACCTCGTTCCATGAGGGGATGGTCATGGCGACCTACCCCCTGACCTGGGTCCTGGCATCTGAGGATGGGGGATTGAAGGGTTCGCTCGCCGGGCAGAACTACGAGTCCTCACACTTAGGTTTCCCGACGGGGAATCTGGACTGGGTGTTGATGGAAAGGATGATAATTTCGTAGCGGTAGGATCCTATACTAGCATGAGCAAAGGACAGGCTATGGTCGGTGGCTCAACTTCGCATACACCTTGTATGGCGGGACGTGGCTGACACGATGAGTTACCGGATGGGTGTGGGAAAAGCGTGCTACCTCTGCAGAGGGTTAAAACTATTCGAATAGTCGAGTCCTCGGATATGGACAGTTGGAAAGAACTGCTTTGACCATGTGCAAGTTTTGGGAATGTTTAAGATTTAAAAAGGAAAATGGAGAGGTTGTATTTGTGCAACTATACCGACGAGTCGGTATGAGGTTGCTGGAAAGGAGGAGGACCCTGAGGGGCTATGACCGAGAAGTGCAAAGTTTTGTGTCCTGAAAGTGGAAAATGTTTTATGCAACTATACCAAGGGGTTGGTAGAAGGTTGTTGGAAAAAACTGATTTGACCAGGAATGGTTCTGGTCGGAAAAGGAGGAGTTTGGAGAAATAAACAAATGGTGATTTTCCGGGAAAATATTTATAAAAGAGACTTCTTACCTTTTTCAACAAAGATGTATTTTCGGGAAAACGTTTTAAACGAGACTTCTTACAAAGACAGATTTATGGGAAAAGTTCTAAAAGCCTTCTTTTCTTTTTCAATAAAGATGTAGAGATTTCAAAACAAAGTTTATCAAACAAAAGTATATCCTTCTCTTTTCAACAAGGATGTAGAGTTTTCAAAGCAAACGAAGTTTTATTTAAACAATAAAAAGAGTAGTGCATGCTCATTCCGGGGGTAGTTTGCGAGTACATTCAAATGTACTCATATTGGTTTCGTCCCTGGCTATTGTCTTAGCCAGATTCTGAAGAGGAGCAGTTGGAAGAGAAAAGGGCATTCGTGAACGTCAATGCGAACTAGGGCGCTTCCCAGTCAGCTGCCTGTAGGGTGGGCAAGTGACTTGGGCTCCACGTTGTTTGGTGATTTCCGCTGCGAGTACCTGATGAAGTTATGGCTTCAATCAAGTAAGTAAATTTATTCGGTATGTATGGGTGTTCTGTGATACCAATTCGAGTTATGTGCAACACCAGACTGATCATGGGATTGTTGCAGGAAACATAACGGGTATCTCGGATACCTAATCCGGGGTCCCCACACTCACCTTCTTGTCGCAGTTAATCGATTCACAATAATATGTTCAGTGTTGTGAAACGACGTTGTTCAACACTTGCTTCCAATCACCACATACACAGGGCACAATCACAAGAACACAAGAAAGACACCAGATAGAGAGAAGGCTATGATCTCTTTATTATTTGTGTTGTACGTATACAATCTCAGGAAACTTGTGTGTATCAAGCCCCCCATCTCATGCCTCCTATATATAGCCTCACTAGGGAGGACATTTTAGGTATTAAGCCCACAAATATCTGATCACCCTTGCCTAGCAAGGAACACCATCCTTGGCCTCCAAGGAAGCAACTTACTTAGCTAGGAAGTTACTTAGCTAGGAAGGATATGCCTTGCTCCAAGGAAGCAACTTACTTAGCTAGGAAGTTACTTAGCTAGGAAGGATATGCCTTGGCCTCCAAGGATAGTGATCAGGTTCATAACACTCCCCCTTGGGCTAATACCGCGAAATGCACATGCCTCATTAAAAGTCCTCCCACAAACCCAGTGGGAAAAAGGATCAACGGAGAAAGAGTACATTGCACACGCAAGCTATGTTGCACTTGTTGACTCGTTAAAAACCTTACGTGACAAAACCCAGTGGGAAAAAGTCGCTAAGGGAAAAAGAGTACAACAACTTATCTTCAAGATTAGGTTTGATCTTCGGGATCAATATGAGTTTTAGTATCTCATATTATGGGCTATGGTTTAGGCTCCCCCTAAACCTTGCATCTCTCTAAGTCGTCTCATACCAATGCCTTGAACACATCGGAGAAAACTAGGTGGAGGTAGATACTTTGTAAACAAATCGGCAAGATTTTCACATGACTTAGTATGTAAGACCTTTACTTCCCCACTCTTCTGGAGCTCATGAGGGTAAAAAAAATTCTGAGCAATATGCTAAGTGAGATTGCTCTTAATATAGCCCATCTGCATTTGTGCAACACAAGCAGCATTATCTTCATAGATAATGGTTGGGGTATCGATGACATTGAGTCCACATGACTTCAGGATGTGACTTGTCATACGTCTCAGCCAAACACATTCTCGTGTGGCCTCGTACATCGCAATTATCTTTGAGTAGTTTGTAGACGTGGCTACCAAGGTCTGTTTGAAAGACCGCCATGAAATGGCTGCACCACCACAGAGAAATACGAATCCAGTCTGTGATCTGGCATTATGGGGATCGAACATATAGCCAGCATCCGTATATCGCACCACGGACAAGTCTTGGTTTCTTTTATAGAATAATCCAAGATCTGGGGTACCTTGAAGGTATCTGAGGACAGTTTTGACGCCAACCCAATGTCTTCTGGTTGGGGCAGCACTATACCTAGCTAGGAGGTTTACTGCGAATGCAATATCAGGTCTAGTGCAATTCGCAAGGTACATTAGTGCTCCAATTGCGCTCAAGTAGGGAACTTCAGGTCCCAAAACTTTCTCATTTTCTTCACAAGGTCTGAATGGGTCTTTATCCGCTTCAAGGGATCTTACGACCATTTGGATTCTTAGAGGGTGCGATTTATCCATGTTAAATTTTGCAAGGACCCTCTTTGTATAGGTGGACTGGTGTATAAAGACTCCTTCAGGGAGGTGCTCAAACTGCAGGCCTAAGCAAAGTTTGGTTTTACCAAAATCTTTCATCTCAAACTCCGTCTTAAGGTAAGACATAGCTTCCTTTATGTCCTCTGCGTTTCCGATGATATTGAGATCATCGACATAGACTGAGATGATACAGAATCCATTCTGGGATTTCTTGATGAATACGCAGGGACAATCATCATGATTGGTGTAACCTTTCTTCAGGAGAAAGTCACTCAGCCGGTTGTACCACATTCTACCGGACTGCTTTAACCCATATAGCGACCTCTGCAATTTGACGCTATACATGTTGCGATTTTCATTTGGATGTGGGATCTTTAATCCTTCAGGGACTTTCATATAGATATCTGAGTCAGGTGACCCATATAAATATGCGGTCACCACATCCATCAACTGCATTTGCATGTTGAGGCTAGCTGCCATAGATATCAAATATCGGAACATGATGCCACTCATCACAGGAGAGTATGTTTCATCGTAATCGATGCCTGGTCTCTGCGAAAAACCTTGTGCTACCAGGCTCGCTTTATATCTGACCACCTGGTTATTTTCATTCCTCTTCCGAACGAAAACCCATTTGTACCCAACAGGGGTAAATCCAGGAGGAGTTCGCACTACAGGGCCGAACACATTCCTCCGATAAAGCGAGCGCAATTTAGCCTCAATTGCTTCTTTCCATTTAACCCATTCTGAGTGCTTCTGGCACTCTGCCATGGACTTAGGTTCTGGATCCAGTTCAATGGAAGCAATTTTTGAGGCAAAGTATATGTCGACAATAGTAGTCTTTCTATTATATAACTCTCCTGAACCAATATAATTTATACTGATTTCATCATTCATTTTCACCAGCTCGTCATGATTTCCCAAAATGACAGAGTCTGGGTGTTCCGATGTCCCAGTACCAAAATCAATTTGCGCGCGTGTTTTTGCACTGGGAATTTCATCTTCAGGATGGCTCACTTCAGGGAGCTTCTCAACTCCAGGTTGAGATTCTTCAACTGACTTAATGTGTGACCTATCTGGCACGTGAATTTGTTTCTGCGGACGTCTCCGCGGAAGTTTATCCCGTGCAGCCAGAGGTCTCCCCCTCTTCCTAGAGATTTGGCCCAAATTTGAGTCAGTAGCCTTCGAGGCTATTTCTACTCTCTCTGGCATATTTACAGCAGGTATATGTGATTTTGTCACCCCACTATGATCAGTGAAGGCTTTTGGCAAATTATTTGCTAGCCTTTGGAGGTTTAAGATCCTCTGAACTTCAAGTTCAGCTTCGCTAGTGCGTGGATCTAAGGACTGGAGGCCATCAGCACTCCATGAAATTTCTTGGCATTTCTTTTTGTACATTTCTCCCCCTAACGCCGGGAAATGGTCCTCATTAAAAATACTATCAGCGTACCGAGCCGTGAACAGATCCCTAGTCATAGGCTCAAGGTATTTGATTATAGACGGAGACTCATACCCCACATAGACCCCCAACTTCCGGTGAGGACCCATGGTGGTACGCTGAGGTGGTGAGATCGGTACGTACACAGCGCAACCGAATCTTCGCAGATGGGAAATACTTGGTTCTTTCCCACGCACTAGCTGCAAGGGGGATGCAGAGTGATATGCAGTTGGCCTAAGCTGGATTAATGCTGTTGCATGCATCACAGCATGTCCCCAACAAGTAGTTGGGAGCTTGCAGTTCTGTAAAAGTGTCCTAGCAATCAATTTAATCCTTTTGATTAATGACTCTGCAAGGCCATTCTGAGTGTGGACATGTGGAACCGAATGCTCCACTTGTATGCCAAGAGCTAGGCAATAGTCATCAAATGATTTGGAGGTAAATTCTCCAGCATTGTCCATCCTTATGGATTTGATCCGGCTATCCGGAAAATTTGCTCTTAGTTTTATTATCTGGACAACCAGCTTTGCAAAGGCATGGTTCCTTGTAGATAATAGGCATACGTGGCTCCACCTAGTGGAGGCATCAATCAGGACCATACAATATTTGAAAGGGCCCGACAAGGGTTGTATTGGTCCACAAATATCGCCTTGAATTCTCTGTAGGAAAATTGGCGATTCATCCTTCACCTTCAAGGTGGAGGGTCTAAGGATTAACTTCCCTTTGGCACATGCAGTGCACATAAAATCTTTAGGATTTAGGAAGTCTTTTGTTGCTATGTTATGGCCAACAGAGCCTTTGATGATTTTCCTCATCATGCCCAACCCAGGATGACCCAGTCTATGATGCCATACCCTGTATGACTCTGGGTTCCTGAAAATCGTTTTCAGCGCAACATATTCCTTTATGGGCTTTATGTCTGTGTAATACAATCCTGATGCTAAGGAAGGGAGTTTCTCAACCACTTTCTTTTTGGATCCGTCAAATTTAGTCATGATCAGGTATGCAATACCATTCTCGACCTTTGTTTCCACATGGAAACCATTTGCACGGATAGCTTTAAAGCTTAGTAGGATCCGTTTTGATTCAGGATACAACAAGGCATCCTTAATCACTAATTGGGTACCCATAGGGAGAACTATTGTGGCACTTCCAGTACCGACAATATGAGTATTGCTTCCGGCAATGGTCATAACATTTCCAAATTTCTTGGTCAGAGTCTGGAAATATTTGGTCTCCCGAAGAACCGTATTTGTGGTGGCACTGTCTATAAGACATATCTCCTCTTCCTCCATTGGATCGATACACCTTACTTTGCTCGAGAGCACTCGTGCTGATAACGTATTGTGAAACGACGTTGTTCAACACTTGCTTCTAATCACCACATACACAAGGGCACAATCACAAGAACACAAGAAAGACACCAGATAGAGAGAAGGCTATGATCTCTTTATTATTTGTGTTGTACGTATACAATCTCAGGAAACTTGTGTGTATCAAGCCCCCCATCTCATGCCTCCTATATATAGCCTCACTAGGGAGGACATTTTAGATATTAAGCCCACAAATATCTGATCACCCATGCCTAGCAAGGAACACCATCCTTGGCCTCCAAGGAAGCAACTTACTTAGCTAGGAAGTTACTTTTTTTTTATTTGCTAGTGAAACAACTGACAACAACTCGGCACAAGAACAGAAAGGAACTCAAAGAAAATCAAAATTACAGCACACACCTTCCTGCAACTCGACCACGCCGCCATCCATGGCGCCGTCGGTGGCGTGCCGCCGCTCCTGCTCTCCTACATGCCTTGGATTGAGAACAGTCCACGAACGCACGGGAGTGTCACCGAACGCCGGCCCCGAAGAGCCACACCAGAGGATGCCGTCGAAGACGAAGCCGAGACGCCGCAGCTCCTCCACACCTTCAACAACCCGGATCCGCCGTCCCGCGAACTCCGGCCAGGGAAAGACGCGCCCAACAGCTCCACCGAGCCCCGAGCACGCAGAAGACGGAAGATCGGCAGCAGAGAAACCTCCACCACCGGAGAGGACGATCCCCGCCGCAAAACGCCACTCCGGCCGCGCCGCCCACTCCCCAACGCCGCCGGCTAGCTCCGAACCCGACCCTACGCTATGTACACACCGCAGATCGGGGCTTCCCCATCCTCCCGCTGCCGGAGCAGCCGCCGGAGGGTGAGGAACCCGCGATCTAGCGGCGGCAAGGTGGATCGAGACGAATCGCCCAAAAGTCGCCCTCTCTGCACTGTGGACGGGGAGAGGATAAGGCTCCAAGGCGGCCTTAGCTAGGAAGTTACTTAGCTAGGAAGGATATGCCTTGGCCTCCAAGGATAGTGATCAGGTTCATAACATTCAGATGTATACCACATAAAACCATTAAGTAGAAGAAAAAAACATTCAGATGTGGATATGCAGCCTTGTCTGCTACTGTACAAATTACGGATTAAATTGAGAGAGGACAATAGCAATCAGTTGACCCGGAAATTCTCAGCCGACCTCCATACTCACGCCCCCGTACATCACTCATCCAATCGATGATGTAATGATAGGAGAACTAGTACATCGTCAGACTAGCTAGCAGCAGAGCATCATCGCCGCCTCAATCAGACCTCCTCCTCCCGGGATTGCACGATGAGGCAGACCGCGACGTCGCCGACCCTCCATTCCCACGTATGCGTGATTGAGATGGCCGGGGAGCGGAGCTCGCTGGAGCAGGACGGCGGCCGGCTTCCGCGAGCTGTGGACGACGGTGTGGAGCAGGACGGCGGCCGGCTCTACGGCGGACGACGGTGTGGAGCCGGTCCCGCGAGCTGAGATGCGCCGTTTACGCCGGTGCGAAGAGCCGCTGCCGGCCAGATGCGCGTTGGTCCCGGCCAGATAAAACAAAGAAGCGCGTGTGAACTCGATCTGGAGGAAAAAAGGCCGGCGACCGCCGCACGTGGGTGGGACGCGGCACCTCGCGATGTGATTGGTCCGCCGGTTAAGGATAATCTCCGACCGTTCTAAACGTAGATTTTCCGAAAAGTAATCGTAGCTGGCAAGTTTCTACGGGTACGTTTGGTTACCTAGCTCACACGGGCATAGCTGAGCATAGCCCAGCTAGCTTCGCTCGGCTCTACTGATCTTGCATCATCTGTGCGTTTGGTTAGCTAGCTTTTGCTAGCAAGACCAAGGCTGGTCATTTGGATTACGCTCTCCGTCGGTCGCTCCGACGACGGGAGGACGGGGAATCCACGGATCCCGGCGCCTATGTAGATTAGGTGTGTGTGGGTGGGTTCCAGCCGGCGTCGCCATGGCGGAAGAGGTGGAGCCGGAGTGGATTTTGTCAGCGGCAGTCTTCCCCTCCGATGGTGCGGCTCCGTGGGAGCTTCGCCGCGGATCTGTTGTCTTCCCCTCGTCCGCGGCTCCTCGGAGTGCTCGGGAGGGTCTCCCCTTCGCCGGAATCCAGGAGGTGGTGGATCCGGCGTTTGACGACTTGGAAAGCGAGGTTGCAGAAGGTCAAGGTGGTGTCGCCGTCCGTCCGGCGAGGTGGAGGTGCTTCGGCACCGAGGAGCATCGACTCTCCGTCCGCGATGGGGAGCCTCCCAGTCCAAGCCATCGGAGGCGATGCGGTGGATTTCGCCGGCGCAACGTCGAGCTTGACGAAGGCGACGCCTCAGCTCAGGAGGACTTACTTGTAATTTTTATGTTTCCTGGGTTTTTCTGTTTGAATCTTGACTGGATGTAATTGTAAGTTTCCTCCGCAAAAAAAAGGGCCGGCTCAAGTTCAACTACCAGTAGAACATACGAATATACATACGTACTGAAGGATATACGAGAGTATACTATGGGGCCACCTCTTGGGTAGCTTCACGAACGGAGGTTACAGATCTGGAGCTCGTATCCAGCTACTGACGTCGATGTCCAAGATTGCTTTCAAATACGAGTGATTTGGTGCAGTCGAGTTCAATCATCCTGACGGTCCGGCCTTAATTTTCTTCCGCGCGTCGTGATTTGCCGTCGAGGGCGAGCCGAATCGGCTCTCCCCGGCGAGCAAGGTTTTCCTTGCCTGGTGAGGCTACTTTGCCCCCGAAAGTAAGGTTATTTGTTGGTACCAAACGCCTAACCTTGCTCGGCTAGGCTATAACGGCTTTTGCCCAGGAACCAAACGCTCCCGAAATAAGAAAGGAAACGACGATGCCGTCGAGATTTCCACGTTACCTATACCTCATCGCCTCATCGGCTATGGCGCGCCCCTACAAAAAATCAGCTATGCCACCATCTTCTCCAACATGGCATCATGGTACGTTGTGCTTTATATGTTCCGCGGAAGGAAAGAGTCAAATTTGAGATTTTCATTTGGGGAAAGTATCGAAATGAAAACATAGTCGGCGAGCTTTCTACTAGAAACTAAATCACAAATGGTGACATCGCTTATGCCCAAGGAATATCATGTTGGATTACTAGGCATAATTTTCATGATTAATTCCAGAATAAAACGCATGATCACAAAAGCTATACTAACATGTTAATCTCGAAAATAATAGACGTATTAATTACATGAACAATAGCAAGACATCTACAGACACAGCCATCAGGACGTGACGAAAGTACCGAATAATTGTAGATGATGTAGTCGTTGAAGCAGTGACGGCATCAGCTTGAGCGGCTTCGGCGACGGCAACAGCTCGAAGAAGACGACGTTGGAGACGAGCTGCCCGCGGACCCGGAGATCGTCCAGGCAGTCGAGCCGTGATTAAGAACTTGAAAGCAGTCGCGCGGAGCGCTTCCTAAAAACTTTATTCGCCCTCTCCCGTACAGGATCACAAGGACAAGTGGTTCCGGAGACCTGATGTCCCGTTCGCCGGTGCACGCCGGCGTACGGGGTGGAGTAGACTACAGCGGCGGCGCAAGGCACGAGATTGGTAAAACCTAGATTGGTTGGATGTATTATGGCGCACGGCAGTGCATGATAATATGCGGTTCGGAAAACCCTAACGGATACAACGTGGGCCGGCCACGTCGCACACGTTCGAGTCGGTTACAGCAGCCCACGATCCGGTAGCGATCCGAATTGGCTAAGCTGTACACGTACGCTGACACGACTATAGGCATCGGCTCAGCTCATTCCCGCAACCCGCGGCGTGTCATGACGAGACGGACGGACGGCGGCGGAGGAGGAGGAGGAGTGCGCACGAGAGAGCCTTCTATTTTCAACCAGCACACCAAGTGGTACAACACTCCACTATATAAGGTGGTGCTCTTCCAACTAGCAATGTGGGACTAAACTTTAGCACCACATTGCACCTCCAAAATTCTGCCATGCACATGGGCCAATTTGAGATTTCAGATTTGCTTATTGGGCTGCCCATAATGGGCCCAAATTCTAACAATCCCCACCAGATCTCAAATTCCCATTTAGAGATTTTGCCAAACCTCGTTTCTTATATACCAGTGTTTCAGCAGAGACTGTTAAGTTGAACTTCCGCCTAGAGCTTCAAGCTACATCTACCAGCAACTTGAACAATGGACGAACCTTGAATTGCAAGTTTGGTGCCAATAGACTTCACTCAAAGTCATAACCAGTACGTGGCTGCCAGTAGCCTACCCCGCGGGTGGAGCATATGCGTCATACTCCCTGGTCTCTTCATGAGCTTACTAGAGATCACCCAAATCTCATAGACTGCGACGTTTAACAGTCGGACTCATATAGGTGTGTTCTTTCAAGGTCGCTCTGTAGGATAGCACCTTTGCTACGAATAGCCAACAGAAACACATTAAGGTATTGCCAACCTGCCTTACAGAATGTGAGAGTTATGCATCTTCACACGGAGAGGGTTAATAAAAACTCTCCTCTGTTAAACCACTAGCTTGTTCTTCCCAGGTCCTAATTCACGGGATCTCCGATCACATAGGTTGGGTTACCACTATGGTGTAACGCTCACGGGTCTCAACCCCATCTCCTCGATGCACTATCTATCACATTACGTGATAGTCCCTTCGTAAAGGGATCTGCCAGGTTTTTGTCTGTTTGAATATAACTAACAGTTATTACTCCGGAGTTTCTCATTTTCCTGACAGACTTCAAGCGTCTTTTACGTGTCTTGATGACTTCGCATTATCCTTAGCACTGTTCACTTTCATGATAACCGTTTGGTTGTCACAGTTCATAAGGATGGCCGGTAATGGTTTCTCAACCACCGGCAAGTCCATCAAGAGCTCACGCAGCCATTCTGCCTCAACAGAAGCTGTATCTAAAGCAGTAAGTTCTGCTTCCATGGTTGACCTCGTCAAAATGGTCTGTTTGCAAGACCTCCATGACACTGCGCCACCTCCAAGAATAAATGCATATCCACTTGTGGCGTAGAGCTCATCAACATCTGAGATCCAGTTCGCATCACAGTATCCCTCAAGCACCGCAGGGTGCCCTGAATAGTGAATCCCATAACTCATTGTACCGTTCAGATAGCGCATGACCCTTTCAAGTGCATGCCAATGATCAATACCCGGGTTAGACATGAACCTGCTCAACTTGCTCACAGCAAAAGAGATGTCAGGTCTCGTCGCGCTCGCAAGGTACATGAGTGAACCGATCACTTGAGAATATCTTAATTGATCTCTCGTTTCCTTTTGTTCTTTCTGAGTGTCACACTGGGATCATAGGGTGTTGGAGAAGGCTTGCTGTCTATATAACCAAAGCGGCTCAAGACCTTCTCAACATAGTGTGATTGCGTTAACGTAATCCCACTCTCATCCCTAATCAGCTTAATGTTCAGGATCACATCAGCTTGTCCCAGATCTTTCATATCAAAGCTCTTTGACAGAAAAGACTTGACCTCATTTATCACTATCATGCTTGTACCGAAAATCAGTATGTCATCAACATACAAGCATAATATAACACTATCGCCCCCACCATGGCGATAATATACACACCTATCAGCCTCATTAATGGCAAAGCCTGCAGAAGTTAAAGTTCTGTCAAACTTCTCATGCCATTGCTTAGGTGCTTGCTTCAGCCCATACAAAGATTTTAACAATTTGCACACCTTTCTCTCTTCACCTTTTACTACAAACCCATCAGGCTGATCCATATAGATTTCCTCTTCCAACTCTCCGTTAAGGAAAGCTGTCTTTACGTCCATTTGATGAACGAAGACCATAGGAGGCAGCCAGGGAAAGTAGTACACGAATGGTGGTGAGTCGAGCAACAGGTGAATAGGTGTCAAAGTAATCTTCGCCTTCGCGCTGGGTGTAGCCCTTGGCCACAAGCCGTGCCTTGTACTTCTCAATAGTACCATCAGGCCTTAGCTTCTTCTTGAACACCCACTTACAACCCACAGGTTTGCAGCCGTAGGGTCGTTCAGATAATTCCCAAGTTCCATTAGAAAGAATCGAGTCCATCTCATTATGGACAGCTTCTTTCCAGTCATCAGCATCAGGAGATGCAAATGCCTCTGCAATGGACGTGGGAGTATTGTCCACAAGGTACACAATGAAATCATCACCAAAGGATTTTTCAGTCCTCTGTCTCTTGCTCCTCTTGGGAGCTGATTCATTGTCATCCTTCTCAAGGACTTCCTCAACATGTGGTTGTTCAGAATGATCAACAGATGTACTAGGTTCAGCAAATATCTCAGAAGAAATTCTAGCAATGCTATGCATATCCTTCATAGGAAACATGTTCTCAAAAAATGTTGCATCACGAGATTCCAAAATAGTATCAACATGCATATCAGGTATCTCAGATTTAACCACTAAAAATCTATAGCAAATGCTCCGCTGAGCATAACCTAGAAAGACACAATCCACTGTCTTCGGTCCAAGTTTACGTTTCTTAGGAATTGGAACATTGACTTTCGCCAAACATCCCCAAGTACGAAAATAAGAAAGTGATGGTTTTCTCCCAGACCACTCCTCGTAAGGGGTCTTCTCTTTATCCTTGTTAGGAACTCTATTCAGGACATGACACGAAGTCAACAAAGCCTCCCCCCACCATGCCTTAGATAAACCAGCAGTGTCCAACATGGCGTTCACCAAGTCGGTCAGCGTGCGGTTTTTCCTCTCGGCAACCCCGTTTGATTGGGGGAATAGGGAGGCGTCCTCTCATGAATAATACCATGTTCCTCACAGAATTCATCAAATATTGGAGAAATACTCGCCACCACGATCTGACCTAAGACGTTTGATCTTTCTCTCTAATTGATTTTCTACTTCAGCTTTATAGATTTTAAAGTAGTCTAAAGCTTCATCTTTAGTGTGCAACAAATATACATAACAGAACCTAGTAGCATCATCGATTAAAGTCATGAAATATTCTTATCACCTTTTGTCAACACGCCATTCATCTCACATAGATCCGAATGTACGAGTTCTAGAGGTGCCAAGTTTCTCTCCTCGGCTGCCTTGTGAGGCTTTCGAGGTTGCTTAGATTGCACACAGCTATGGCACTTAGAACCTTTGGCAATGGTGAAAGTAGGAATTAAACTCAACTGGAAAGTCTACTCATTAAACCAAAATTAACATGACATAAACGAGAGTGCCAAACATTAGCATCCGAATCCACACTGCCACAAATATGGTTTACTGACTTATTACAAAAATCCGATAATGAAAAGCGGAACAAGCCTCCGCACTCATACCCTTTACCAATAAATTGTCCAAACTTTGACACAACTACTTTATTGGACTCCAAGACTAATTTAAACCCATCTCTGCATAGAAGGGAGCCGCTTTCTTGTTCATAGTAGGGACATGCTGCACGTTCCTCAGCTGCACGATCTTCCCCGAAGTAAACTTCAGATCTACCGTGCCAACACCACGAACAGAAGCATGTGATCCATTCCCCATTAAGACGCTTGAATCTGCGACCTGATAAGAAGTGAACATAGAGATGTCAGCACATACATGAACATTAGCACCCGTATCAATCCACCAACATGGAGATTGAAATACTGAAAGCACAATCGGTAAATTACCGTACCCATCAGCATTGCTAGCGGTCACGACGTTGACATGCTTTGGCTTCTTCCCTTTCTTGTCTGCACGATCTGGGCAGTCCACAGAGAAGTGTCCGGCTCTCCACAAGTGTAGCACTTTAGCTCAGATTTGTTCAGCATCTTCTTCTTCTTCTTGAAAGAAGTAGTCTTGGTAGGCATGTTGAAGGGGGCTTTCTTGCCTTGTTCTTGCCATGGTGAAAGTTCTTCTGCACCATGTTGGCGCTAGACTGACCTTCACCTCTCTCAGCAGTGTCCTTAGCCCGAGCCTTCTCCTCAACATCAAGAGACGCTATCAGGTTTTCAACCGATATCTCCTGTCTCTTGTGTTTGAGAGTTGTGGCGAAGTTCCTCCATGAAGAGGGCAACTTTGCAATAATGCATCCAGCCACAAACTTGTCAGGTAAGGCACACTTAGCGTGCTCAAGCTCCTTAGCAATGCACTGTATCTCATGAGCCTGTTCGACTACAGAACGGTTGTTAGCCATCCTGAAGTCATGGAAGCTCTCCATGATGTACAGTTCACTGCCAGCATCTGCTACACCGAACTTAGCGTTCAGTGCCTCCCAGAGCTCTTTGGCATCTGTAATGTGCATGTACACATCAAACAGCTTGTTGCTAAGAGCACTCAGAACGAGTCCCACAAAGGCAGTATTGGTTTCCTTGAACTTGTTCTGATCCTCGTCAGATATAGTTCCTTCAGGTAAACCCTCACTAGCCTCGAACACTTTCAGAGATCGCAACCACAGTGTGGTCTTGTACTGCCATCTCTTAAAGTCCACACCGGTAAACTTGTCCGGCCTCAGCGCATCAGATAGATGTCCCATGTTTAACTCAGGAAATTGCCTATAACAAACATAAAGTTTTTGGATTGTTGGATTATTAGGCATAATTTTCATGATTAATTCCAGAATAAAACGCATGATCACAAGAGCTACTAACATGTTAATTTCGAAAATACTAGACGTTTTAATTAACATGAACAGTAGCAAGACATCTACAGACACAGCCATCGGAATGTGACAAACGTACCGAACAATTGTAGATGACGTAGTCGTTGAAGCAGCGACGGCATTAGCTTGAGCGGCTTCGGCGACGGCAACAACTCGAAGAAGACGATGTTGGAGACGAGCCACCCGCGGACCCGGAGATCGTCCAGGGAGTCGAGCCGTGATGAAGAACTTGAAAGCAGTCGCGCGGAGCGCTTCCCAAAAACCTTATTCGCCCTCTCCCGTACAGGATCACAAGGACAAGTGGTTCCGGAGACCAGCTGTCCCGTTCGCCAGTGCACGCCGGCGTACGGGATGGAGTAGACTACATCGGTGGCGCAAGGCACAAGATTGGCAAAACCTAGATTGGTTCGGTGTATTATGGCGCACGGCAATGCATGACAATATATAGTGCGGTTCGGAAAACCCTAACGGATACAACGTGGGCCGGCCACGTCGCACACGTTCGAGTCAGTTACAGGCCCACGATCTGGTAGCGATCCGAATTGGTTGCGCAAGGCACGAGATTGGCAAAACCTAGATTGGTTCGGTGTATTATGACGCATGGCAGTGCACACTAGTACAGAACGACACATCGGATACCCCTCTATGGCAACGGCAAGAGTTAGGCGACGGAAAAATGAGCTCCGCGCGCTTCCGTGAGTGCGCGCGCTAGTCGGTCGATGGACCCGACACAATGGTAACGAAGGCTGAAAAGATCTCCGTTGCTCATATATAGGCAACGGAGGAAAGAATATCTCCGTTGCTGATATTGCCACATCAGAAACGGAGATCGGTCTATCTCCGTTTCCAATGTGAAGGCACATTAAGCGGTGCCGGTATTAATATCTCCCACTTCAGTACTGTATCTCACTCTCACTCTCAGTCTCACTCTCCCCAGTTCCTAACCCTAGCCGCACACGCTCTCCTCCTACTTCACTCATCGATGGCGAACCCCTCCGACGCCGACGGAAGTCAGGATGGAGCATCTTCCTCCTCCCACCCTCCGAGGCCCAGCCCGGATCTCCCCTACAACTGGGGCGAGATCCCCGGCGACTGCGGTCGCGAGTTCATTCTGAGCCGTCAAATCCCATCCGGATCCACGGCGGCGGCGGCCACCGACGCCCGGATCTCGTCCTCCTCGGACGATGAGGACGAGGATCTAGAGGTTGGTCTCCTCCTCTCTCACGCCTCCTTTGAGCGCGAGCGCGCCGAGGGTGTCATTCGGGCGTCTGCGATGCAGAGAGCTATCCACATCTCCGCCGCCGAGCACGCGATAGAAGCCGCCGAGAAGGCGTTGTTCCAGACGCGGCTCCGGGCGGCCATAGACCGCTCTCTTCTCCCTGGCCAGGGCCCTGGGCCAGATGCGGCGGCGGCAGCGGTGGCGGCGGCGGAGGAGGAGGATGAGGAGGAGGAGGACGCTCCGGTGTTCGAGCAGGATGAGGTCTCCTCTGATGTCTCCTCTGGCAGTGGCTCCGGCGCCGACGCCTAGGATGCAATCCACGACGGAAAGCGACCCGCCTCGCCTAAGGTAAATGACCGCTCTGTTAGCTACTTATTTAGCTCGGTTTGCTCTGTTAGTTAGCTCTGTTCAGCTATGTATTTGCTATGTTAGCTACTTATTTAGCTCGGTTTGCTTTGTTTAGCTATGTATTTGCTATGTTAGCTACATTTTTAGCTCGGTTTGCTCTGTTAGTTAGCTCTGTTCAGCTATGTATTTGCTATGTTAGCTACTTATTTAGCTCGGTTTGCTTTGTTTAGCTATGCATTTACTATGTTAGCTACTTATTTAGCTCAGTTTGCTCTGTTAGTTAGCTCTGTTCAGCTATGTATTTGCTATGTTAGCTACTTATTTAGCTCGGTTTACTTTGTTTAGCTATGTATTTGCTATGTTAGCTACTTATTTAGCTCAGTTTGCTCTGTTAGTTAGCTCTGTTCAGCTATGTATTTGCTATGTTTGCTTCTTATTTAGCTCGGTTTGCTTTGCTTAGCTATGTATTTGCTATGTTAGCTACTTATTTAGCTCGGTTTGCTCTGTTAGTTAGCTCTGTTCAGCTATGTATTTGCTATGTTAGCTACTTATTTAACTCGGTTTGCTTTGTTTAGCTATGTATTTGCCATGTTAGCTACTTATTTAGCTCAGTTTGCTCTGTTAGTTAACTCTGTTCAGCTATGTATTTGTTATGTTAGCTACTTATTTAGCTCGGTTTGCTTTGTTTAGCTATGTATTTGCTATGATAGCTACTTATTTAGCTCGGTTTGCTCTGTTAGTTAGCTCTGTTCAGCTATGTATTTGCTATGTTAGCTACTTATTTAGCTCGGTTTGCTTTGTTTAGCTATGTATTTGCTATGTTAGCTACTTATTTAGCTCAGTTTGCTCTGTTAGTTAGCTCTTCAGCTATGTATTTAGCTCGGTTTGCTTTGTTTACTGCTTATTGACTCTGTTTATTAGCTTTGTTTGCTGTTTTTAACAAAGAATATTCATTGTTTCAAGGGCTTGGTGGATGCTTGGTGATGATGCTGCTGCCGTGAAGACCTAGGAGCGGGGCTCCATACACGGTGCCGTCACCAGGAGCAGTACATTTTGCGCAACAGGAAAGACAGTAGATGTTCATCTGGCGGCCGTGAAGACATAGGAGCAGAGCTCCAGCCACGCGCACTGATGAAATTTTGTAAAGCAGGGCGTACAGGAATACGGTGATGACCGGTCGGCCGTCTAGTCGCATGGAGCGGGGCTCCATCGACGGCACATCCCGTCACCGTGTTTTTTTTTGTTTTCATGTAACCCTTATTAGAAACGGTTATTAGCAAAACTCCGTGTCTAATGTTAAATACATCAGAAATGGTTTATCTCCTCCGTTGCCATTGTGAGGCTTCACATCAGTGATAGAGGCAGGGATACGGACCCTTTCTCCGTTGCCGAAGGGGTTTTTGGCCCATTTCCAATGTGTCCTACTGTACTAGTGGCATGACAATATATAGTGTGGTTCGGAAAACCCTAACGGATACAACGTGGGCCGGCCACGTCGCACACGTTCGAGTCGGTTACAGGCCCACGATCCGGTAGCGATCCGAATTGGCTAAGCTGTACACGTACGCTGACACGACTCGTTTTCCTGAACTGCAAAAATATAGGCATCGGCTCGGCTCATTCCCGTGTCGTGTCATGACGAGACGGACGGTGGCGGAGGAGGAGTGCGCACGAGAGAGCCTTCTATTTTCAACCAGCACACCAAGTGGTAGAACACTCCACTATATAAGGTGGTGCAACTCCGAAAATGCGGAGGAGCAACCGGCGACGACGCCCCCTGATATCTAGCCGTCCCCTTCGTTAAGAGCGCGCGGTCAGGATGGACCCGGTAGTTGTATTCATATATTTATTTGCGGCCATCGTTTCGTATTTGGGGCCGTATACAAGCTCCAATGGCCCACAAGTGACGTCACACGAATGTAAATGTCTGCATGCTTCGTAATTGCGTACAACTATACAAGGTGAAAACGGGAACGAATGGAAGGGACCTATTTCTATTTTACCGCCCTCGTCCTCTTTTGCTGTCCAGATCTGTTCGTCGAGTTTATCTTAGTCGACTTCGATGTCTCAGCCCCGCCTTTCGCTGATCATTAGCCCGTTCTGCCGCATGGCCAGGATCGTCAGCTTCATCTACATCGACGATGACTGTAGCCGCGTTAGGATCTGCAAATGAGTCTACGTGACCGTAAGCATGTAGTTTACGTATGTAGGGTTTATATTTATCTGTACCACATGGATTTTCAGTGATACCAAGTTGTCATTTTGTTTTTGCAGCAAGCTACGATCGATTCCCCCCCTCAGCGTTGCAGATTTCTACAAACGGAGGACGAGTATGCGTTTTTCATCACTGGAGTGGGGATCGGGTTGTTGTTTGAAGCTTACAACTATTGTCCGACGCACTGCATGTGTGGAACAGATTGTATGTCTTCAGTGGTGTCAATGGCACGCATCACTACGAGGATTGTTGTTTTCTGTCTGTTCTTTTGTATCTCGCAGATCATTCAGCTCATAGCTAGCTATGTATGAGTTTGCAGAATGGATGCATCTTTATTTTTCAATATTTCTTTTGTGTGCATTTGCACCCCATGCCATAGCAGTGGTAGACTGGGTGTACCGTGTCCACTTGCACTTAAATAATATTATCTATTTTCGATCGTTCGATCTCTTTGGACCAAATTTTTTCGTACGCAGTGGTATAGATAATGATGACACTGAAAATAATAACTGCAGCAACGGAAGCAGCATTTAACCACCACCGGCAGTAGTAATTGTATTAGCCGTTCCATATGAATGAGCAACTCCTACCAACCGCGCACTGTGTCCTCCCCACTTTCCCCTCACTCTTCTAGGGTTCATCTCTGGTTGGAGCAGCCACCGCACCAGTCGCTGGACTGTGTTGAGAAACCGCCGGTGATAGCTAGTTCTTCGTTCGGTGTACCAGGTTAGCGTGCTGCTCCTTCACATCGTTTTTGTTCTTGCTTGTGGTTTCTTTCACTTTTTTGGATCTGTAGTTGCACTTTTTTGTGTTGTCCCTTTTCTTGTTCAGGGATATATGTGAGCACTTCACGTTCACCCGTCCATTCCTAGTGGCTCATATATGTATGGTAAAAAGTTTATTATTCCATGTAGACCAGCTCCATCTTCCTGTTCCCCAAAAGTGTTAGCATGTATATAAGATGATTGCTTTCGAAAAGCAATGTACCACGCACATATGGATCATGTATCGAGTACGGATCACCTTCGCGTTCCAAGAAGGGAAATTAGAAGGAGCAATATTTTTTTCCTAGGGTTGTGTATAGTTTCTTTCTCTTATGATCCATGCTAATTTCAGAATGCATGTGTTGTGTGTGGCAGAAGATGTCCCAGAAGGAGAAGGTCCTCATCGTTCTCCACGACAGCAATGATGAGAACCAGCACCCGCTTCAATCTTCCAATCTTGCTGCAATGCAAAGGCAACCACCATGTCAGGCCCACGCTCAAAACCATCATGAACCAGCAGTTTTGGTACCCCCTCCAGGCCAACAACAACCAGCAGGGTTTGCACCCCCTGCAGTTCAACCTCAACCAGTAGTGTTGGCACCCCCTCCAGGCCAACAACAACCAGCAGGATTTGCACCCCCTGCAGTTCAACCTCACCCACCAGGAGCTGAACCCCCTGATGTGCAACCACATCCAGCAGATTTGGCACCTACTATAACAAGAGGTTTGTAAACGCACCTGCTACACATCCGAAAAGAACCCCTCGCACGTCACAATTTCAAGCGCTCTAATTATTCTAGACACGCATGTCCTGGCTACTCTGGAGATTTGTCATTTGACAAGCATTGCATTTTTGACAATAAAAAATGACGTTAGATCACTACCAGTGCAATCATCTGCTCGATTTCGTCCGTGACATCCCTGGATCCCCTATCAAGCACTACGTTTACATGTTGAACAAATCTTCTGTCATTAAGAAGAAATGCAAGTTGGTAAGTTTTTATAATTCATTTTTCAATGTTTGTACCACGTTGCCCTTTTGTACCACGTAGCAGGCATCATTCGTTTGTTTTTAGATCAGACAGCTACAAAATCTTATATCTTTTCCACTAGCAATAGCTTTGGCACGGGTTTATTTTTCAACTCTGGTCTAGCATCACAACCTAGTGTTTTGTATAATGGTTATCAATCTTTTTTTTTCTGAGACAGTAGTATGCTATTTTTTATTCTGGCAAAAAAAATGTGGAAATCTAATACGGCCTATGATTAATTTATGGGCACTGAACCTGGTTGGTGTGTTTTGCATACAATGGATCCCTTTTCATATGTGCTGCATACGAGGATGGGTATCGACCACCTGCCAGTCATCAAATTAAGAACTCGAGGCAAATGAAGCCGATGATTACAATGGGGCATATCATATTCCGTCACATGCGCCTGCTATTGTTGTATGAGGCAATATTCTTTTTCTTCTGCCCCATTTCGCCTTCTGCATGAATTCTTGCGCTTTTTTTTCGGCCAATGATATGTGTGCAGTCACAAGCAGCGCCGTGGGAGTCTCCATTGTATCTGGCATGTTGCGCAAGCATATGTTTTCGTTAGCGCCACATTCTTGATACGGTGGAGACATTTCATGGCAACTGTGTTTATTGCATTTGGTATGTGACTTTATGAGGCCCATATTATAGTCAACTGTATTTTGAATTTTGTCTGATGGCGATTTGTTATGAGGAACTTTGTTTGGAAATGCACATTCATTAACATGTGCATCCGATTCATATTGTTGGCCTTTTTTTCCTCATCTGGACAATGATTATGTTCACGGCCACAACATATTACGCAAGTGACATGTTCCGGCCGCGCCACGTGTTATCCACTCATGATGTTAAGAGTTACAAGTATGTTTTGCATAACGATATATTTTCTTATAGACTTTTCAAAAGTTACCCCAGAATAATTTCTTCCTTAGAAAGGTTCATGGACCATACAAATGTGGCACTACAATACGGCCGATGATTTAACTATAGGCCACGAGGGTTGAAAGAAGATTGCTTATAGAACCAAGTGGTCAATGCAGGGACAATGCGTGGCATTACCCCCTTCGTTCTTATAGGCACTCTTTTTTCCACCTACGGCTATGATGTATGAGGCCTGAAGCTGGATGTTGTTTTTTTCATATAATGGAACATTGGTCACTTGTGCTGCCAATAATGATGGTTATCGACCACCTGGCAGCCACCATAATTAAGAACTTGATAGTCGTCATTTTGGGGTTTGTGCTACATTTTATTTGTTGTCATATGGTGCATACATGAGGGGAACAAAGCCGATGATTACAATGCAGCATAGCATATGATCAGCGAGGCGACATGCGTAGGCACCTTGAATTATGCACAGCTTCAAGGGTTGTGCATACCTCTAGGTCCCTGCACAGAGTCGTCTCTCTGTGACATGGGCTTGCTTTTTTTATTATGAGGCAATCTTCTGTTCTTCTGCCCTGTTCTTTATACGGTGGAGACGGATCATGGGATCTGTGTTTATTTGTTTTATGAGGCCCAGTTTTTAGTCAACTGTATTTGAATTTCTTATATGCATATGTCTCCATTAGAAAGGTTCATGGACAATACAAATGTGGCACTCTAATGTAGCTGATGATTAAACTATAGGCCACGATAGTTGAAAGAAGATCGCATATAGAACCAAGTGGTCAATGTATGGACAATTCGTCGCATTACCCCCTTCATTTTTATATGCACTCTTCTTTCTACATACGGCTATGCTGTATGAGGCCTGAATCTGGATGTTTTCCTTTGCACTGAATGGAAAAAAAATTCATACGTGCTGCCAATGATTATGGGTATCGACCACCTGGCAGCCACCAAAATTAAGTACTAGACATAAGTCATTTAATTTTGTGTTTTTTCTTCATTTTGTTCATTGTCATCTGGTGGATACATGAGGTGAACGAAAGCCGATGATTGCAATGCGGCATAGCGTATGCTCAGGGAGGCGACCCTTGTAGGCATCTTGAATTATGCAAAACTGCAAGTGTTGTGCATACCTCTAGGTCCCTGCACAGAGTCGTCTCTCTGTGACATGAGCTTGCTCTTTTATTTATGAGGCAATCTGTTTCTTCTTCTCCTTTACATTTCCTACTTGACTCATGCCTCTATTTCTATGAGGCAATCTATTTTGGGCATCTTCCCCTTGTAGGCATCTTGAATTACGCAAAACTGCAAGTGTTGTGCATACCTCTAGGTCCCTGCACGGAGTCGTCTCTCTGTGACATGGGCTTGCTCTTTTATTATGAGGCAATCTGTTTCTTCTTCCCCTTTACATTTTCTATTTGATTCATGCCTCTATTTCTATGAGGCAATCTTTTTTATTATGACAGCGCCGCGTTATTTGATACGGTGGAGTCATTTTCATGGCATCTGTGTTTATTGCATTTGTCTCTATGTGGACCATTTTCCAGTTAAATGTATTCGAATTTATTTTTTAGAAAATTTGTTTGCCAATGCACATTCACTAACATGTTCATCCCATTCATATTGTTTGCCATATTTCTTTCAGCTGGTCAATGATTATGTGCACGGTCACATCATTTTTCCCTTGTTGTACATAGAAAAAACGCAGACCGTACAAATTCGGCACTCTAATACGGCCGATGATTAAACTATAGGCCATGATGGCTGAAAGAAAATTGCATATAGAACCTAGTGGTCAATGTAGGGACAATGTGTGGCATTCCGCCCTTCGTTCTTATATGCACTTTTTTCCACCTACGGCTATGATGTATGAGGCCGTGAAAATGGATGGTGTGTGTTTGCATAGAATGGAACTGCTGCATTATTCAAGCTTTCCTTTTTGTTTTAACTTCCTTTTCGGTTGGTGCAGGATTTTAGCGCTGAATTCTCAGAATCTTGTCTGAGCGGACATCTAAAGGAGCCGAATCTCTTTTTGGTTTCGTCTTTTAGCCATGTACAAACTTTCCTCGTTACTTTGAAGATGGGTCGCGGCTCAAAGAAGAACAAGGCCATGCTAGGTAAAGGGTGGCCAGATGTCGCAACTGCTTATGGGCTGGAAGCAGGAAAGAAAGTTCTCTTCTATTTCCACCCAAATGCGTATGGCATCGTCGATATGAGGCTCTTGATTCTTTGAACTAGCAATGCTTGTGATTTGTGTAATAGTGACTTTATGTACTAGTGAACCAGGTAGTTGTTACGAGTAGATGTTTATGTGGTCTGGAACCAATGTATGATAATCTATGTATGATATTCGTCCAATCCGCGATTGTTTATTGCCATCTTAAATATAAAATCATATGCAGCGGTTGTGACAATCAACTCAACGGGTTAACAGTATGTCGATATTTTTTAGTTATAGGATGCACACACCAGGCAGTGTCAGTGGGTGCATTTGCACCTGTTAGTTCCAGACATGGACAAGCATCACATACCTGTACTTCAGATTGTGCAATGTACCAACCATCCCAAAAAAAAATGGGATTAGTGCCAGCATATTCATGCGTACACCCTGCACGCATATTTTTTGCTGTGTCCAGCACATTTTCTTTGATATTTTTTCTATATGCGGGGAAGGCAGAATATCCATTACAGTTAAAGCAAGGAGCAATAACTGCTTGTTTTTTTCCTGGCACCCGTCTTTATCCTTCTGTCCTCATGCTCCGTCTCACTTTCACCTCCCATATCTCCCCTCCAGGTCCGTGTTCGTCGCAAGAACTCTCGCTGTCGCCCGGATCTTTACTTTCAGAGGCTATCATCTTTGAACACAGGCCAATCTGTTTGAAAGGTTAGAAGTATCCACCCCGAAGCAACAAAGTTTTTTTTTATGATTTGTGATTACCTTGTTGCGTTTCGATTCACTCATTTTCTAACACTCACGCTGGATCTGCCCCAATGTGAAACTGCCACACGAAAGTTAGCAATTCTTAGCTAGTCCGACCGATGCGCATGACTCATATTCCATTTGTTTAGTTCACCACTCTTTTATTCTTAATGCTCTCATTCGTGACCAATACATCAGATCTGCTCATTCGTATGGAGCCTCAGCATGCTCACCACTCTTTTATTCCATTTGTTTCTTCCCTTTATTTCAAACAATCAACATTTTTCTTCAACACATTCAGCAGAAAGCTCACCTGTGATTACGTCTTTTTCAGTCAAGGCACTACAACTAAAATGCGTTTTACAACATTGTCTCTCACTAATTTGTCTCATCGTTTTATCTTTTAACAGTCACCATGGGTAGTGAGAAGAATCCTATAATCCTGATCGATGACAGTGACAATGAAGAAATCCAACCTGCACCGATTGGAAACCCAGACTTAGCTGTAGGCTAACCAGAAGTTCCTGAAATGCTAGAGCTCTTCCCTGTCCCAGCTATTAACCCACCAAACATTCATCACGAACACCACGTGGTTGCACACGCTGATGAGGTTGCCGGCAACCTTCCGAACGTTATACTAAGAGGTTTGGAAACACTTTTACCCCCCCCCACTCCCCACATTCCTAACATGCATGCTGCAACATTATTGCCTAACCAAGGGAACATGTGAATTACAGGTCCATACCGTTTTGGTGTCATGAACTTTGACGACCACTGCGTTTTTGGCAACAACCTTCGGCTGATGGAGGATCATTGCGAGTTCCTTTCCGAGTTCGTAGAAGAGAACCCAACAGATCCTATAAAGTACTACATTTATAGGATGAGTCACTCTGCAGTTTCTCGAAACAAATGCAAGATGGTTAGTCACTTACAAATACTCCCTCCGTTCTAAATTAATTGATTTGGGTTTGTCCAAATACGGATGTATCTATACTTATTTAGTGTCTATATACATCCATATTTGGACATACCCAAGTCAATTAAATCGGATCGGAGGGAGTACATGTTATTTGCTCGATAGTAAACAAAGATTTTACGTATCACCTAAAATTTTTCTCTACACCTTCTTTGGTTTCCACATTATCAATTTTTATGTCGCTTCCCACTATGTCATTACACATCATTGCCCTTTACATCTTTACATTTTTTTGAACAAGCATGCATAACTGTTCCGTTATACTTTTATATTTTAAAAAAATTACGGTTCCGTTAGGGCCAATGATTAATGTATTCGTTTCCACACAAACGTGGTGCTGTGAGAGCTTTCATTGTATCTTGCACATTGCACTATCAAAATTGTAGCGCCATGTACATGATACCATGGAAGAATTTCACCGCCATAACACCAGTGGTGCATGAGGCCATTTATTTGTGCTAACTATTGTTTTTAGAAACAATCATGCACCAATTGAACCAAATGCAGACATAGTTTGTTTTTTGCACTGATCAATTAGTTCTTAGGTTACCAGTTTGTGGATTTTACTTTCCAACATACATGGATAATACCTCTTTTTTTTATGCATTTGTGGTTTCATCATGTTTATACTTTATGAGCATTGTTAGATCATTTTGCTATTATTTGGAGCAAGGTTTCAATTGTGTTATATTTTTTGTTGGTGTGTTTGCAGGAATTCAATTATGATTTTACAAAATCCTATCTGTCTACACACCTCATAAATCCTCTACGCATCTCTGTTCAATCTGCCGCCCATCCTGAGGTATTTGATGTTACTATGAGGTTGGGACGCGGTTGCAAGCAGAACAGGGCTATGCTAGGTGTTGGGTGGGTAGATGTCGTGAGGACATTCAATATCAACGCAGGAGACTTTGTGTTGTTCTCTTTCCACCCCGACGTTCAGAATGGGCTTGAGCTTCTCATGCTGATTATGTGATTCCTGCAACCTGGAAAAAATTTCGTTAGCATGCAACGTAACGTGTCATATTTCTAGTATGTCAGTTTCCAGTCCAGAACAACCAGTTGTAATAATATTTGAAGTTTCTAATATTTAGTATGTCCCAGAACAATCACTTGTAATTTGTCGCGAAGTTTTTAATTTCATTGTTCCCTCACAATAATCCATCACCACTATTTTTGCACTTTTATTTGGTGTTGTGGCTATATGGGATGTGTTATGCATGTTAACTCACTCCGTTCCACACACACATATCTTAATAAACACAAGCGTCTTTTTGGTTTGGCACATTAGTTTCTAGTCAATTTTTTTTGTGCACTATAAATTTGTTTTTTTATTTGGCCATATTAATCACCGGCAATGCATCAATTTTGCCAACTGTGAGGAAAACACAAAATGGATTTTTTCTGATGATTTTTCGTTTTTCTTTTTCCCACTATTGTTGCACCACGTTGGGTTTCTGGTTTCTGCCCCTAAGGTGGGTAATTATCCAGAGTGGCAACAGAAAAACAGTGGCAACAGAAAAAGTTGACAAAACACAAAATGCATCATACAAAAAGTTGACAAAACACGAAACATGATTTTTTTTTTGTGTGCCACTTCCAACGGTATAGCTGCAACGGTAGGCAACCCAGAACCTAACGGTCATCATTCTTTCGTGAGCCAACGGTCACCACCACACACATGCCGCTCCTCTTACAGACGATGTTTTATTCATGTCTGGCCTCGCCGTATCACCTACAACATCTTGGCCTATTTAACTCCAACACCGGCGACAAGCATCTACACGATCCACACGCGAGTATCCAGTTTGACTCTCCTTCTTGCGCCCCACCAATACAACTTTTTCTCTCAGCCGTTGCTTCCATGGAGCCTCCGCACGTCGTCGACCTAGACGCGGAGCTCATCATGCTAGAAGTTGACGTCCCAGTCCTCGCCGCCCCCCTCTGGACTTCATCGGGCCGCCTGCGCACTCAGCTGGCAACACGCTCCAGTTTTTCGTGTTCGGAGGAACCGTATGCGCCATGGATGCGGCGACCAAAGTTCTTAGGTACCTGTACATTAATGAGTCTGACGTCTACAACATCAGGTCCGGCGCCGATGGCAGTGGCATCTATGCCATGATGCTACACCCTGTACTGCGTGGGAGACACTCTCGTTTGCTGCATCAAGGTCAACCCGTGGCTTGTGTTCGACCCGACAACAGAAGGCGTCGTTCCCACTATCCGTGTCGTCCATCGCATCAACTAGTTGTGTTTTCCATGTTTACCATTGATGTGTCTACTTCGCGTAACCTGAAATAATTTCCCGTTGGGCAGAAATGTTTGAATCCTAAAAATATATCAGTCTTTTTTAAGTGTTGTCCATTGTATGTGCCCTTGCTGGCTCGCCGATTGCGCACGGCGGTCAAACGCTGCGTTGCCGTCCGGTCACCCCCTTTAGCCGTCAATGGGGCGGGCCTTTAGTTTAATATCACCGTTTGGGCCCACGTGGTCTTTCTTCCCTGGCTAACTGCTGCCGCCCATAGAATCCCCCGAGAAAACCCCAGGAACCCCCATCGCCATCGCCATTGCCGTCGCCTGTTGGATTGAAGCTTTAGAGCAGGGTGATTCGAGGCACAAAGGAGCTCCAATGACATTTTCGTCGCCCGCCCGTCGATTGAAGGACGGACAAGCAAGGAGCTCCCTCCACTACCACAAGCAGGGAGGGACAAGCCGACAGTTGCAGCTCCAATCTATCAATCCCATTTCGATGGTTAGTGCCATCTTTCCTATATGTTTTTGATTTAACATGCTTGAGTTATCGAACGGTACCTTGTATGTCAGTAGATTTGTTTATCTATTTTCGCTTGCGGAATATGGAAAAAACCCCAGGTTCCGCCTGTTCATCTGGTTCTAAATCTCATTTGTTAAAATAGGATTCCGATGGATCAGATAGTAATGCCGTCGATCTCTGTCCTATGTGCCGTCACGAAGCAACTTTCTGTCGCACACTCCCTCGTCGTTCCAATCCTATCAAAGTCCCCATTGAACACGGTTACGAGGAGGAAGTTGTAAGTACTGCATTTTTCAAATTTCAGGGAATGTCATTTGTTTTTCCTTCAATCAGTGTGTGTTATAGTTTCTCCGGTTTTTGCATTACATGTAGATTCTGCCATGCCCTTTACGATTCCGTCTAGAGAGCCGGGCAATTGGCCCTCGTATGAACTGGATGGAGGCAAAGTGCCCCAAGGGAGATACATACTACATCTATCTGGAACGGTGGGTAATCGAAATTGAAACAAAGAAGGCAGCCCTTTGTAAGCGGCTAACTAACAGTAGGAAGACACATATCCATACCTCGATATGTGGAACGCAGTGGAAGCACTATGTGTGTCCTACAGCATCGAAATCGGCGATTTTGTCACCTTCACTTGGGATGAAGTTCAACATGTGTTTAATGTTGTAGTGACTAACGGACACAATGCTACAAAACCTTTTGTTCAGTACACAGGTATGCTGGTTTATGTTCACTTTTCTTACACATTAAGTTGTTTATCATTTTTCTGACTGTCTCCGTCTCTTTGATCAGAGTTTAAACAGATTCATGACGTCTGCAATCCAGCACTTCTGAAGACAATATTCCACGAACCAAGAGATGTCACGTTTCCAGAAATGAATGCGATATCTACTGCTCTATTCAGGAACGAATTTGACGAGTCATTTGAGATCCCTCAGTTCTACGTGCGCAGGATTGAGGATGATAGTATAGACATCGAATCTTTGGTATCATTTAAACATTTCTTATTCATTTACATTTCTTAACTGTCCTGTCCTTTTGTACTTTTCTGATATGATGTTCATGTTATCTTGACAGCATCTCAAGATTGAGGCACTAGATGGTTACGATGTTACTCCATCAAGAGATCGAAGATTACGTCATGTCCACGGGATTGTCGTTTCTTGGCGAGAGACTATGTCGAGGTTTTGGAACTTATCGAGTGGATGAAGATTACATTGAGTTCCATGGGACCTGGGATATATTCTGGGAGCAAGCGTAGATTGATTTTGGTGATCTTTTCGTCATCAAGGTGATCGTCAAGGAGGAGTACATCGAGCTGAACTTTGAGAAGGTAAGCGAAGACGTCGACGGGGCCGGCGAAGCCATCAATCAGTGGGTTGATGAAATCATGACAGGCTTTGACGTCTCCAGTGATACCAGCGAAGAGAGTGAATAATTTAATTATGAGCTTTTTTCTGGTTGGATGTTTTTTGGTCAAACACATACTGGTCGCGCTCCATGCATGAACTGGCGTGTTCCGTGCGTGACCTGAGCACGAAGTGCCGCTTGCTGGGGGCGTTTTGTGTGTCAACGTAGTAAAAACTCGTTATGTTTTTGGGTCTTTTATTAGTGCTTGTTCGGGTTATTTTGCCCATAACACTTATGTTCCAAGTCAAAAAACACTTCTTGTTACTCTTCAGTCCACACGCCATTGTTTGCGTAACACATTTGATACATGAATCACCCCCGCCTGAATGATATGTGGTAAGACAATTATGTGCGCAGTTTTTTTTCTTTTACTTTTTTCAATATGTGAAGCTTAATTCAAATACTTATCAAGCCTAAATTTGACCAACACTTTAAACATTATTGTTGCCACATATATCCCATTCAACTCACACACAAAAAATACATTAAGAAATCAACATTACGTTCAATTCATTACCGAATTGTAAATATGTTTGTTGATGCTACAATGTTCCAGCAAATTATCATTTATGTAACAAACAAACAAACAGCTCGCGCTAATGATGAAAACGAACATGTACAAATCCAACAAATAGTTTATCAAAACAAAAGGATAATTTCAAATTGTAATAATTTATGCGCTGAATTCCATATAGCATAATGGAGCCAGAAACTACCAAATGTGTTTTGTATTCTGAAATACAGAATTTGTAAATTGACAGAATTATGTAAATATTCAAAGTCCATCCATTTCCCAGTTCTCTTTTACATCTTGGCGCGGTCTCCTTGTTGTGAGACCAGAACCACCACCTGGGTGGAAATTAGCATTCATTTCACACATGAATTTATGAAAACAGTTGGGGCACCAACAGCTCCAACCCTCACTCCCTCAGTAACGGTCTTCTCCTTTTAGATTTCTCAATGGTGGAAGGTGCACCCATCCTCCCCACTACCACGCTCGACTCCCCTCCCAAATTCCACCTCTCTTCACCTCCCAAATCCCACATCTCCAACACCAGCGATTTTGTTGCAATGGTGTGGGAGGACTTTATGCTAGTCATCGACGAACCCATCCTCTCCGCCCATCCAGTCGAGTTCATCGGTCCGCCTCCCCACCCCGACGGCAACACCCTACAGTTCTTCGTCTTTGGAGGATCAATGTCTGCTCGGGACGCAGCAGCCAAGGTCCTAAAGGACACATATGTTGGCCGTGGACAGGGAGACACCTACCTCCCCCTGTCCGGCGCTGACGAAGGCGGAGTCTTCACCATGATGCTCACCGAAAGTGAGGCAGACAGGCTCCACGGCGACGTCTACTGGGTTGGGGATACCCTCGTCTGCTGCATCAAAGTCAACCCAACTATCATCTATGACTACTGTATTCCAAGCGTATACCCTACAGTCAGGGCTCTCCATCGTTAAAACCTTAGTTACACTTTAGATTTATACATTTACCGCGGGTCCCCCCCCCGCGCCGGCATCGTAATATTTGTTGTACCCCACTCGTGTAACGGATTTATAAATATGATCTAGGAATTGTATTTTTTTTCGATCTGTTTTGTTTTTCATTTCGTCTCCAGTTTTACATACAATTTTATTTTACTACATGTATGTACTTTTGCAACCTTTTTTTTCACCTTTAGTTGTCACTGTTAGGTTTGTTATATTTTCTACCAGCACAACACATTTGACCATTAAATTTACTGAATGGCACTTTTTTCCTCTGCCTTGACAGTTTCGTTTCAAATACTTTTGAATTAGCATCCATGTTTGAATAATTATGGATCATCTGAATTATGAAGGGAAAGTCAAAATGTTGTCTTTTGTGAGGGTGTAAATCATTCCGGGTTTAAACAAATCTTGGCTTTTTTAGAAAATTATGTGTTATCAATTACAGTGGGCCTAATGTGAGAGCACAATAGTGCAAAACACAGTATACGATACTTTTTATTACCCGATCAATCTGCAGGTGTACACTTATTGTTATCCAATTTCATTTATGTTTTTTGTTTATTTATTGCAAATGTCTTTTTGTCAGTTTAAACAAAAAAGCAAGTTGTTTCTTCTAGTATGAATACTCACAATTTTTTTCGCAACATCAAAAGACATCCATTAAAAAAAAGGTTAATCAAATATGTTGTGTGTACTCGAAATCAGGTAAGATGGGAGAAGCACACACCACATACGTGTCACCGCACTTACACGCGTGTCTTTGCACCCGTCCACACGCGTAAAAGTAGGTTTTGTGTGTCAGTCAACAAACTTACAACCCTAGGGTTAGAATTGAATGCAACACTTCGTTCTTATCACCGGAAGGAACGCACACAGACGAGCCACCGCTTCTGCTCCTCCTGGCCTATTTAGTTCCAGATTTGGGCGAGCAAAACCTAGATCTTCTTCCTCAGCTTCCCCTGCTCCACTCGTAGTTTCTAGATTAGGCGAGCAAACACTAGTACAAGATCTTCCATGGCGAACGACACCTCGAGATCCAGGGCGTCGACGAGCCGCTGCTCGCCGGCCACCCGGTCAACTTCGTCGGCCCTGCCGCATGGTCATGGGGCCACACGCTCCAGTTCTTCGTCTTTGGTGGAACCTTGTCAACTTGGCGAGCCGCCTACACCATGCTGACCGAGTACTTCGACGGTGACAACACCAAGTACAAGATGCGTCGCGGCGCCGACAAGACGGGCGTCTACGCCATCCTCGACGACGCGATAGCCCCCACCCTCCACGGCGACGTGTACTGGGTGGGAGACACCCTTGTGTGTTGCATCCAAGTCAATCCGTGGCTTGTGCACGACAAAGGTGTCCCGCACGTCCACCCCGTCGTGCGCGTCCTCCCACGGTTCTAGCCGTCACCCAGTGCCTTGCCATAAGTCTTCACCGCCGTCGACCACTGATGCCCGCCGCCGCCTTCGAGCTACCTAATCTCTTGTGTAGACCTCCACCTATATTTCGTGTAATCGCCAATATATGAATGTATCTCCGTTCTAGTAGTTAAACCCCAATATTTTTGTTGTTTCATTTTTTCTTACCAATGAGATGGAAGCGAAGAGGAAACAACACGAACGAAGAAACTAGTCGCACACAGAGGGAAAAACAGCACCACGAAAAGAAACAGCGTGCTGAAACAATAAAAAAAATTACCGTAATGTCAAAACGTCAGTGCCCAAAACGAAGCCAAAATAACCAGCAACATGACATCACGAAATTTTCAAAAAATTTCCCCGCACAACGTGGTTAAAATTTTCAAAAGAAGGCAGCCCACGGTCAAAACGTAACGTCAAATTTAATGACCGAGGCCACCAACCCGTACCTACATGTCCTAGTGACGCACACCCGCCCTCTTAAATGTGTATTCCTGCTCGTATACCATCGTATAACCCCCGCTGCTATTTCCATCTTTTATTAATGCAACCTTATCCACGGATCGCGAAGCCGCCACAGCCGTCCAGATTCGCTCCTCGCGTGTCTCCGTGAGCCAAAATTCCGCGTCCGGTGCAACTCTCTCTAAAATAGCAATGTGGGACTAAACTTTAGCACCACGTTGCACCTCCAAAATTTTGCCATGCACATGGGCCCAATTTGAGATTTCAGATTTGCTTATTTGGGCAGCCCCATATTGGGCCCAAATTCTAACATATCATCGTTCGAAAATCTCCCTGCCACGGCGCCAACATCGATGATGGTTCTCCGACAGTTCTCTAAGAAAAAAGTGCCTTGCCGCGATGTTGCCCGTTCTTTTTTCGTCTCACGTTTTATTTGAGGCTCACTAGAGCTGACGTTAGCTTCCGAGCTCCGACCGGCCCCCTCACCGGCGCCCCCGCCCGCTTCGTAGTACCCTCCGATAGTTTGACAAGGGGTACGACACCCACTGATATCTAGTGTATCCACTTTCTGGCGTTGATGCATCGATCCTCAAGTTTTGATTGCGCTCAAATGACTGGGCTCTGGAGAATTCAAGCGTCAGAAAGAGATCGCGGATGCCATCGAGCAGTTGATGGTGAAGCTAATTAATCGAAAAAGAGTCCAAGATATTGCTACACATGACGGAGCAGATTGTCCATATTGGAACCGTTTCATGGAGAGTGTGTATCACAGTCCTCACGTTGTAGTAGCTGTAGGCTTCGGTGTTCTTCAGTTCGCCAACAGTGGTTGGGTCGAGTTTTTTTATTGGTCTTGGACCAAAGAACTGGGGTTTATGTTAATTTATAACATTTTTTTATCTTTTTATGACTAATATTCCAACTACATATTTTTTTGTTTCCATTGACAATCAATCCTTGCTCTTATGTATTAATGTACATATTTTACTAGTAGTTCTAGTATATCACTACAAACACATTTTACTTGTACTAAACTAACACAGATTTTTATAAAAAAAATCATATTTAAATTTAGTTTACGATGTTTAAATATCTTTTTTTGCAATGCATTTAAAAATAGGAATCAATATATTACTCCAAAAACTTGTTCTTGGCACTTGATGGATTCGGTGTTTATATGTATCCATAACCACAGTTTCCTTATATATGTGTCTGCATAATTTGACAGATTCTAATACTGTGTATGAACCTACAAACAAAAAACTTGCCACAATCGTGTGTAGCACCTTACTCTAAAATTTAGGTGTAACTTCAGGATATGTCCAAAACATATATATAATTTTTGATTCATGTATGCTATTATTGTATCGTTGATACTTGATACATACTGTTGGATATATGCCCTAAGAGACAATAAATATATATGTTTCATGATTAATGTATTATATCTTTATGCTATAACTGCTATGGTCTATAAATGTGAGATTTATAGGGAAACACATACGCACGTGTAAGGATATAATCAAACCCATTTACCCTTTGTCCTGTCTCTTGGACGAACTCGTTAATACTGGATGGCGATGTTTTCCAGCCATGGACAAGTGCTCTTGTCATTATTAATGGGAGCATATTGTTAAGTTAACAATATGACTGGGAAGACCCAAATTATGATATACTACGAGATCAAGTTTCGTATAAATAGTATAGTCTAGGTTTGGTTGCTTGCTTATTCCTTAGACCATGAGAATATGTGGTTATGTATTTTGGAGAGGAAGCTTTGACATAGTCAATCATTACGGCCGTAACAGGGTAATAAAAAAGGCTATGATTGGGTAACCTCAAAGGTATACTAAAACCATAGTAGTTCAAGACTGGGAATCACACCTCTAAAGTTATAGAGAGATACAACCAGGATCCGCTCTAGTGTGAAAGTATCCATTGACAAGTCTGCGCATACAAGGTAATGATATGCAAATATCTTGGGATACTTAAACATGAGTTAAAGAGTAAAGGCATCGTACCGGTAACAAGGATAAGGTGACATAGTAAATGAAAGCTATCATTTATGGTAATGTCATATATCTTGCCTTGGGTATTTGATGAGTATCATGATGGTGATAGGACAAACATGTTAATCAAGCAGGTTCAAAAGAGTGTTTTCGCATAACGGTAGCAACTATACAGAACGTCCAGGTTCTGACACTGACAAGTGATTAGATAAGCATTTCCAATTAGAGTTACACGTTATCGAACCTGTAGGGGTCACGCACTTAAGGCGTCAAGGTCTGCTATATTCGTAGTGGTCCGGAGTAGAGAGGTTGTATCATCTGGGATGGTTTCCGGCGTGATAGAATTACATTCGGAGAATTAGATCATGAAGAAAGAAAGAAAGGTTTATAAGAAAGGAAATAATTGTCCAAGTATATTCTATCAGCGGACACTAGGTGTCTCGGATCATATAAATATGTTTGTATGATAAGTAATTAATTCTAGGAATTAATTAGACAAAATATTTATTGATTAAATATTAATTTATTTAATTAATAGAAAATTATTAAAGGCCAATAAAAGGTGGCTGCCACATGGGCCGCTTGGGCCCACATGGCAGCCGCACCAACGCAAGGTGGTGGGCCGAGTCGGCCGGCCGAACCTTAGTGGCCTCGGCCCACAAAGGGCAAGGCGGCGGCGGGAGGCCGAGACGAGGCCGGCTTGGGTGGGCCCCACCCATCCGAGTCGGTGGCCAGGGCGGGCCCCACCCGCAGGTCGGTGGCCAGGCAGGCCCCACTCGGGGTCGGTGGCCGAGGCGGCCCCACTAGGGGCGGCAGCCAAGGAGGAGGCGGTGGGGGAGGGGAGCCTTCCTTCCCGAATTGGGCAAGGGGGGTTTCCCCTTGTCCAAGTTGAGTTGGACTAGGAAAACTTTCCCCTTGTTCAAGCAACCCTACCCCTTGGGACTTCTTTATAAACCCCACCCCCACCTCTTTTGGAGACACACAATAGACTTGAGATTTCTCCTCGGAGGCTCCCAAGGTCTAGATCTAATCTCTCTCCCTCTCTCCCATGTGTTGGGGCTCTCTCCACCATACGCATACCAGTAGCACTTAGTCCTAGCATGGCAAAGCGCCGCTGGATCTTGACGGACGTACGTGTGCGAGCTCTCAGAGGGGTGATGCGTCATAGACGTTTGACCCTCACTCGTTTGGATCAAGAAGACATACGAATGAACGGCGATATTCTCACCATCAGGCTTGACCATGAGAATATTTATCGAGCTTCATCAACTACGTCGGCGTCATCGTCATCGACAACGTCATCGACATCGACATCGACATCGACATCGTCACCGACAACTCTTCCGCAACTCGTTGTTGGTAAAGACAGTACTATCCTCTCCTGTATCTACATAGTTGATCCTGGACGTTACGTAGGTTGGAAAATTTTAAATTCTGCTACGTAACCCAATAGTGGTATCAGAGCGATCTATGCGTAGGTACAGGTACGTACTAGAGCACATAAGTCTATGCGGGCACCGCATAAGTTTGTGTGGGTATGTCAGAACTCTTCTGACATTCAGGTTATTTATGCATGCTTCCCAATAAACTACTTAAGGATGGTTTCCGACGGTATAGTTTGATTTTATGGACTTCTGGCAATCCGTGGACCTTCCGGCTGCTCCTAGTATGCTTGTTGGTGCCAACGAAGTGCTTCAGTAGCTCCGGGTCTTTCTATAGTTGGACTCGTTCACTTGGTAGTGGAAAGGGCATGTGGACTAGGTCCACACGGGGGTCACGCGCACCAGTGAAGTTTGGAAGGGGAGCAACAATGTGCTTGTAACGTTGGATTGTCCTTCACCCCGCAATGTCAATCTAGCATCGTGATTAACCATGCTTGGTTACCTTATGTAGGCAGTAACGGTTTTACTCGGTAAATCCCAAAGCCTCATAAAAATTGCAAACACAAAGTTTAGAGGACGTCTAACTTGTTTTTGCAGGCATGTGATGTGATGTGGTATAGTCCTTTAATTTTATTAAATTGTTGTATGAAATACCACACTAGTACAGAACAACACATCGGAAACGGGCCAAAAACCCCTTCGGCAACGGAGAAAGGGTCCGTGTCCACGACCCTGTCACTGATGTGAAGGCTCTCATCGGCAACGGACACGAAAAACCGTCACCGATGAGGCTTGATTTTGGCTACGGTTGCCATCCAGTCTCCGTTGCCGATGTATCTGGACATCAGAAACGGAGATTCTGTTTTGCTCGTTTGCATTGAGGTTTTTTCATAAGCCTACAGCAGCAATACAGTTGCCAATTGACATTCAAAATATCACAGCAGAAGCACAAAGTTGCTAGCAAAACCGTTCATAACTTATATAACAATTGTCACCATTACATAGCATCAAAAGATGAGTTACACACGCTTCGCTAATCCTATCATTCTCATGCCTCCCTAAACTGCACCTAAGGCTTGCTCCCTAAACACACATCTACAAAATAGCCGGAGAAACTGAAAAAACAGAAACTACACCAAGCCAAATTGCCAAATTCTTCGTAGTGAGGCTTGCTCCATCTTGGACGGTCTCGCCGAAATATAATCCCACTTTATAAGTAGCACATTTAAAGTTTGTTCGGATCAGCTTTGTGCTTCTGGATAAAAATACATGGATTGATAGTTAGAGAAGAGCCAAAATATGATGCTACAGGACATAGATATAATTTAATGTGAAAACAGTTCACACCTTTAAGCGCCTATATCCGTGTGCTTGCAGTCCGATCAAACGATTTGGAGGCATAACTTGAAGGTGGTGTTTCCTTCAAGAGCCTCACCATTTTTTATACAGTGTCGCCAAAATACTATTCCTTCATACACTAGCTACACAAAACAATAACGAGGATTAGCACATTGATAAAAAGTTGTGACTGGATCTATTCATCATCGGTAGTACTGCAAAGAGTTGAAATTAATTCACCCTACTAGACTTTAAAATAGTGCAAGATACTAGACAAGTTTTCTATATACTAGACAAGTTTTCTATGCTAGACTAGAAAACTAGACAGAAACAATAAAGTGCAAGATACTAGACGAGTTTTCTATATACTAGACAAGTTCTATATAGTAGACAAGTTCTATATAAAACCAATTGATGAACTAGTTCATGAGCTGAGCGATTTAGACCTCACATTTTCTTCTCCGTGGACGACGCCTCGAGATCGGCCACCTCCTCCTCGGTGGACGCGCCTCCAGATCGGACATCTCCTCCACCGTGGACGGCGCCTCCAGATCGGCCACCTCCTCCACCGTGGACGCCACCTCCTCCACCGGGGACGTTGCCTCCAGATCGGCCACCTCCTCCTCCGTCGACGGCAACCTCCAAATCCAGATCGGCCACCTCCTCCTCCGTGGACGGCGCCTCCACATCGGCCACCTCCTCCACCGTGGACGCCACCTCGTCCACCGGGGACGTCACCTCCAGATCGGCCACCTCCTCCTCCATCGACGGCGGCCTCCAGATCGGCCTCCGTTGACGGCGGATCTGCCACAACTGCTGCATCACCATCCGATGAATGATCTGATCCAGCTCCGCGTGGCCCAGAGGACGCGGGGCATCACCGGAGGTGATGAGCCTGACGCGCTCCCACACCTGCCGCATCACAGCCGCCTCCAGATCTGCCCTATCACGAACAGATGCAGCTAGATCGGTGCGGCCGCTAGAGCCGCGGCTGCGATGGCGAGATCTAGAAGCGCCGGCAGAGGAAGCCATGAGAGAGTGAGGAGAGTAAAAAGCTACAATGTGCGGCGGCTAGGTTGAGGGATTGAGAATGAGACTGATGGGGCTTGCTTGGCCAGTACATTTATAGGCACCCAATTGGCAACGGACATTTTATATAACCGTTTCCATTGGATACAAGTTCATAACTACTATGTGCTACTGATTTCCGTAGCTGCATACGAACATAATACATTCTAGTGATTTTCAAAGTGCATACGAAACTAATACATTGTACTGATTTGCATAGCTGCATACGAACCTAATACATTCTACTGATTTTCATTGCTGCATACAAGTTCACACCTAACAGCAACACACAAACACACAAAATCATTCTAGCAATGCTCACAAGAACATTTAACGGAGCTATTTCTGTTCCTTTATGCCGCTCCTTGCGCACAGCAACAACATGGTCAGATTTAGTCGAAGTGTTTGTTGGGCTCCATGCCAAACCAGCTAGAGCTGCTGCAGTGTGCGGCTTCATCTCCATGTTCGCCTTCTTGACTATCAAGGCTACATTTTCCAGCTCTGCAGCTTCCACTTCGACGCCATTAGCAAGCAGCATCTCAACATAATCTTCAATCCAAAAAAAAAATAATCCCAGCTCCCAGAATACTCTTCGCCCCTCCCCTGCCAAATGGTAATTCGAATCCAGAGGCAAATCAGCATCACACATAGAATAGAATCAATCAAAACTGGTCGAAGCGTCGAACTAACCCTGTGATTTGGACACTTGAAGTAGATCCGGCTTGGGTTCAGATCCGAACGCGACACTCGACGAATCGCGTTCTGACAGCGGCAGCAAACGCACTTCACAAGCGGCAGATCTGACCCGGCCCCGGCGGCGCAGGAGGAGGGTGCATTCGATCTCCCCGACGAGCTCATGCTCTTGGCCATGGAGGACACGAGTGCGGAGTAAAAACAAGCTGGAGCGGAGGAACAAGGGCGAATCGACAGTCTTTTATAATATCCAAGATAGTGCTAAAAAAGGAATTTTATATAAGCAACATCGCCAACGGTTGTATAGAAATGTCCGATGCCATTGAAGAACATATCGCAAATGGAGTCGAAAGAAACTCCGTTACCAACATACCGGCAACGGTTAATAATTCGCGACCGTTGCCTATGAAGGCGGGACGCGGGCCAGCTTGCCTGGCAGGGCAGGTTTTCTCACGCAGAAAGCGCGATTCTCCGTCGCCTAACTCGTGCCGTTTCCATAGAGGGGTATCGGATGTGTCGTTCTGTACTAGTGCCATCATATGTAATTCCAACCTGCGTGTTGGATTTAGAAGAAGCATGATGGGTGGAAACCACATGATTGCTATCTAAGGCCTGCGTGCCACATGTTATTTCGTTTCTTAGAAATAGGAGACGGACATGAAGGTAGCGTCATAGACCTCGACGACAAGGAGTGGAACAAAGGAAGGAGTTCTTACATCCACATGGAAGACGAAGAGGACTATACTACATCACTTAATTGTGAAAGTTTATTTCTCTTTATTTATTGCACTCTCTTTGATTGCGCAATAGTCATGATTATTAGGGTCATTCCTCAAGAAAATATCAAGGAGATCATGCTCATCCAACTGTGGGACCGTCAAACTGGATGCTTGTCACCGTGCGACCTGTATCCAGGAGTAATGTGTGCCAAGGGTTCGGGAGGCGGGCACGGACAGTCCTAGCAGCATGAACGGTTGGTTGTCTTGACGTCCAGGCATAACTAGTTATGAGTTCGGAGCACTACATCGAAAGATGAATGGAAATCACGGCAGGAAGTGATTGGCAAGTTGGCCTACCCTCTCGTCATAGTGGATGACATGTATCCATGCTTCTCACTATTGAGGATTGCGGATTCCGAATCACCGTTTAACTGATCATGAGGAATATCAGTTTCAGTGGGAGCACACCATAGTTAAATCATATCATTTTAACTCATGCAAATTAATCATGAAAAAGGGGTCTAAAAGGAATTTGCTATCATTGTAGATTAAAGCCTGTCGACATTAACCTGCTTTGTAAAATGGAAAATTTAACTGTTAATGGCAAGAACTTTGTAGATTGGATCTGCGCCCTTAGAAGTAGACTTAGAGAAAATAAAAAGTTATATGTTCTAGATGCACCATCCTCTGAATTGTCATGGAATGGCAATTATGTTCGTGATGAAAAGGCAGCAAGGGAATTAATGTTAACTTATATGGATAAACAATTGCATACTCGCTTTGGGAAGGCGAGTGCATATGATGTGCTCACAGAGCTGCATAGTTTATTCCAGGAGAGAGTCAAAGTTGCATGTTATGCAATTACAAGACAGCTCTTCAGTTGTAAGTTAGACATAAAGGGTTCGCTCATCGATCACTTGGCAAGGATGATTAATCTTAATCAAATGTTGGAAGATCTAGGTTTTCCAATGCATGCCCAAGCGAGTCGTACAGTATTGCTGATGTCACTACCACCGCATTATGGCGGGTACATTCAAAATTCAAATTTGATTGGTAGTAACATAAGCATGGATGAGCTTACGAGGAAATTAATCATAGCAGAAGCTCAATATAGTGGAAGGTTTAGGGATTGGAAATCCCAAAGTCATTAGTGTATTCGATGTGTATTTAATCGGACCTCACAGTGATTCTTGGATCTTTGACACCGGGTCTGTTGCACACATTTGCAACACGACGAGAGGTTTAAAAGATGTGAGGAGCTTAAATCCAGGAGAAGTGTGCATGAGGGTTGGAAACGGAATGCAAGTTAGCGTTCGTTCCATCGGTACCATGAGCCTTCATTTACCTTCGGGATTCATGTTGGAAATGAGTAATTGCTACTATGTACCCACATTGAGCAAGAACATCATTTCAGGGTCACGATTTTTACGTGATGGATATGCTTTTAATTCTGAGAACAATGGATGTTCTATTTATTATAAGAATGTATTTTACGGATCAGCCCCTCTGGTGGATGGTCTGTTTGTATTGAATCTTGGAAGGATAGAAGACACATTACACATTGATGCAAAGAGACTGAAATTAGTGAAAGATGATACTTACACTTGGCACTGTCGTCTTGGGCACATCGGGAAAAGCCGTATGAAACAACTATTTGCGGATGTGTTGTTGCAATCATTTGATTAGGATTCATTTGATCAGTGTGAGGCTTGCCTGATGGGAAAAATGGCCAGGACGCCGTTCGGCGGGGTAGTCGGACGGGCGACCGAACTGATCGAGATCATACACACGGATGTGTGTGGACCTCTGAACATTTTGGCGCGCGGTGGATATCTTTACTTCGTGACATTTACTGATGATTTCAGTAGATATGCCTATATTTACTTAATGAAGCAAAAGTCGGAGACCTTTGAGAAATTCAAGGAGTTTCAGAATGAAGTAGAGAATAAACATGACAGGAAGATAAAGTACCTGCGATCTGATCGTGGTGGAGAATATCTTAGTCGTGAATTCAGTCAACACATGAAGGACTGTGGAATTGTACCACAGTTGACGCCACCTGGAACACCGCAAAGGAACGGAGTTTCGGAAAGACATAATCGAACTCTTATGGATTCGGATAGGTCTATGTTGGCACTATCTGATTTACCACTATCCTTTTGGGGTTATGCACTAGAAACAGCAGCTTACACTTTAAATAGATCATCATCCAAATCTGTCAAGACCACGCCTTATGAAGTTTGGATGGGTAAACCACCCACCATAGGTCACCTCAAGGTTTGGGGATGCGACGTTTATGTAAAACGATTGCAGGCCACAAAACTTGAGCCTAGGTCTGACGAATGTGTTTTCATAGGGTATCCCAAAAATACCATTGGATACACTTTTTATAACAAGGTCGAGGGCAAGATTTTCGTTGCCCGGGACGGCGTATTTCTTGAGAAAGATTTTCTTTCAAGAGAAGTCAGTGGGAGGACGGTAAGTATCGAGGAGATTTTACAATCTACCGACGAGAAAGTCAGAGTTAACGCCACTGATACGGAGACTCCAAATCCTCCTCCAGAGGAAGAGGAAACTCCAGTCAGACAGAATCCTCAAGTAAGGAAAGGAAGCCGAGTTCATGAACAACCTAGGTTTTTCGAGAATGAAGTTTTCTTACTAGAGGGTGTCGAGAAAGAAGTTTTCGTCATGGACGAAGTTCTTCTTCTCGAAGAGGATGAATGACATGGGTATGCCTATAGGGTACCCTACCATGAGGGTACCTGGTGCACGTATCGACTAGGCCCAACTATCAGAGCCTACATGAAGCCCATGAAGGGAGGCCCACGAAGATGAGTATCCTCCAAGTTTGGCGAAGCAATAGTCGGTTTAGAGTTTCCTTACTTGTAAATCGAGTCGGTTACGAACACCCGAGACCCAGCCTATTATTTAAGGACTGGGAGGGCCATCGAACCAGACCACGTACTTTCAGAGCCACCAAAACCCTAGCGAGATCGACATCTCGCCGGGACTCTTGTAACCATCATATTCACAAAGCAATAACAGACAGGCAGGACGTAGGGGTGTTACCTCCACACGAGGGCCCTGAACCTGGGTAAAATCTTTGCCCTGCTTGTCAGCCGACGATACTTCCAGCTCTACCACGTTCTCTCCCCCATATTCATAACCTAGGGACCTTAACCATGGGTCTTGATGAGTCTACCCCTCGTCAAGTGGCGCCGTCTGTGGGAAAGAATAGCGCTGGACTCGAAGTTTCGCCGGTCCCAACAGCAAACGGCAAATCGCCGATCACACCAGCAAACGGCAACTCGCCGATCTCATCTGCAAACGGCAACTCGCCGGCCATGTCAGCAAACAGCAACTCGCCGATCCAGGCGACACACGGCGACTCGCCGATCCACTCGAAAAGCGGCGGCCTGCCCGCTTCACCCGCAAAAAGCGCATCTGCTCTTCCAATGAATTTCAATCCGCACTCGCCAGAGCTTCAGGAGGCGTTTTCTGGCCTTGAATCAGGTTTGAGCTTAACTGTTGGAGCATTCAATTTTTTCGTAAACAATCTTGGCACGCAGGACTCGACAGATCCGCAACAACGGTGCTGGGCGCACTCGAGGCTCCGTCGACTGCGCTCGCCCCGTCGTCGATTCCTGAAGCCTGCTCGCCCGCAACAACCATGTCGACCGGCGAGCTCGACAGGTTCATGATGACGGAACTCCAAGGCGAGGAGGCAGAATCAGCATACCGCACAAGCAACGTCGACTTCAACCTACCACTCGACGAAGTTTCGACTGCGGGATCTCCCTCGATGACTTCTACGAGCCCGCGATTCATAACGACAGCAACGTCGACTCGGAGATCTTCACCAACACCAACCTCGACTCAGAATCCATAATGGCCTCGCCAACACCGAGATGAGCATAGGCGATGAACACACGACAACGAGATTCGCCTCGAAGATCTACTCGATGAACATACTGGCTCTGACATGAGCCTCGACGGCGACGTCGAGTCCATGACTGGAATCGACAGCACATACACCTGTCCTCGGGTCACGCCCCATCAGGTCTACGTGGCCTTCACCGCAGAATCATCCGCAGACGCAGCCGCTCGCAGGCCTGCACAATTCCCATGCACGGTAACCATGCCGGATGGGGTCACAACCTTGACAATCACGGAGGAGATGGCAGCAAAAGCAGATAAAGTCATAAAGGAGTGCACAATGATGCCACCAAATTCCACCCCAGAGGAGATGTTGACCTTCCAGTACTTCAACTGGCAGGAGTCAATTCGACTGCAAAACTACCGAGCGACGCTCGAGGAGCGCAAAAGGCAAGCCAGCCTCTCGAGTGCCCGAAGAAGGGAGCAATCCCTCGGGTCCACAATGCAACCAACCCCACGACCTAGGTCGCGGTTGGCAAGCCTTCCAGAACATGAAAGGGTAGCAATCACCCGTAACCTGTCGTTCATGACAGAGGACGCTAATGGAATCCCAGTGCCCAAAACTGCTGCGGGTGCATTATTCTCCGTAGGTGCTTACCTCAAGGCAATGCAACCTCCGGCGAATGACCCTAACGCAGCCCTGCATCGCCAACAACTCAAATCGCTAGCTCTAGCGGCACAGGCTATACAGCCAGAAGATAAAACTCCAGCAAGGAATCGCGATCGCGACATAGTCGACTCACGACACGCAGCACATCATCGCAGTGGTCGCAGCCACCACTCGGATGAAGGAAGGAGAAGCACGCGCCGGCACAGGTCCAGCAGAAGCAGATCTCGAAGATCCTATAGCAGCGATTCATACTCTGATCTGAACCAGAGCCATGCGGAGCATTGTGCTTCACTCGACGCATCCGTGAGACGCGGATGCCCAAACGGTTCAAGTTGACAGGCGAACAACCCAAGTACAACGGTCGCCAAGAACCTTCTGGGTGGTTAGAAGATTACAGACTCGCCGTGGCATGCCAGCGTGGCACGAACACCACGGCGATGCAGTACATACGACTTATGCTCGAAGGAACTGCCCGCGACTGGCTCAAGTCGCTCCCTCCATCATCATACGACTCGTGGGACGATTTCCGCAGAGACTTCATCAAAAACTTCGAGCCTCTGTGTGAGCGCCCGAAGACATTCGAGAATTAAGGACATGCACTCAACGATCAGACGAGTCGTTGAGATCATACATACGGCGGTGGACCGAAATACGCAATTCGGTTGGCAAAGTGTCAGAAGACAGGGCCATGGATGCCTTCATACAAGGTCTCGCCAGGAAGGACTTCAAAGAGGCACTTGGTCGTGAAAAGCCAACCTCCCTGGCTGACCTCATCAAAGTTGCGACTGAGTGGGCAGATGGAGAGGATTCTGTACGCAGATCCCGTGCTTCCCCACACGCGACAACTACGAAAGCGGCAGTCGAGGCCGCAGAGATTCATACAGAGAAGATCGCAGGCGCAAACGTTCCAAACGTCCTTACGACGATAACAGACCCGAGTTCATGGCGGCTGGATACACACAACCCGGGAAGACCAAGATAGAAGCAATCGACGCTCGGATGATCGACGGGACAGTCGAGATCGCGAGCAGCGGAGCGACAGCTACAAAAGGCAAGAATGGCGCAAACGCAGCGACGCAAAACCCGAGCGGTCATTCGAGGAAAAGATGGACGACTGGTGCAGATTCCACCTCTTCAAGGGGGACGACGGAAAACTACGCTCCAATCACACCCTAAGGAACTGCAGGGAATTCGACCAAATGGCGACTGACTACATGATACGACTCAAAAGGTACGGCCCAGCACCTGCTCAGCCCACGCCTGCACCCGCACCACAGCCGAACGCTGTGCCCGCTCTCATGGCGCCACAGCCGCCACCGCAACCACCACCACAGCCTGCTCCAGGCGCAAACCTCGCAGGTGCCATACAACCCGTACTACGGGCGGAAGATGATCAATATCCACAGCCCCACGGGCAGATGTACATGATACAAAAGGGTCGCCCCTCCAACAGGCAGCAAAAGCTAATCACTCGACAAGTGAACATGGCTGTCATGGCACCTCCTGCCGTGCCAATTTCTGAAGGGATCGGAAACCATCATAAGCTTCAGTCGAGAGGATCATCCCCCAGCTGTAGTTCGACCAGGGCACGCGGCTCTGGTACTCGACGCGCAAATAGGAGGCTACGCCATGACCAAGGTCTTCATGGATGGAGGCAGCGGCATAAACATCATCTTCGCGGACACGCTCCGCAAAATGAACAGGTCAGTCGAAAACCTCCCAAAATCTTCAAATACCTTCCACGGTATTGTTCCTGGCAAAGCAATTAGCCCAGAAGGCACCATACAACTCGACGTTACGTTCGGGGACAAAAGCCACTTCAGGACAGAGTCGATTGAGTTCGAGGTCGTCGACTGGAAATCACAATACCATGCTATTCTTGGTCGCCCGACGTTTGCTCGATTCATGGCGGTGCCACACTACGCGTACCTCACGCTGAAGATGCCAGGACCAAAGGGAGTCATTACTGTCCGTGGAAACTTTCAAAGGTCCGATGCTTGCGACCGCGAGTTCAGCAAAATCTCCGAGATGTTCGGGGTGGAAGAATCACTCGCCGACTGGCGATTTCCAACGACCGCACACTCCTTCCGGAGCATAAGAAGTTGGCAGTCGACAGATCCTTCAATGCTACAAATGACACAAGGTCGCATCAGGTGCACCCGACCGATCCGTCCAAGACAGTCAACATATCTTCGAGCCTGCCTATCGCATAGGAAGGCGCGCTCGTCGAATTCCTCCGTGAGAACTGGGAAATATTTGCGTGGTGTCCAGCCGACATGCCAGGTATTCCCAGGGAATTCGCCGAGCACTCTCTCCAATTGTTTCCAGATGCAAAGCCAGTCAAGCAAACGATGCGTCGAATCTCCGGCCCAAAGCGAACCGCAGTCGAATCTGAAGTCGACCGGTTACTCGCAGCAGGATTCATTAGGGAAATCAAGAAATCACAATGGGTGGCCAACCCCGTACTCGTAGAGAAGAAGCATACAGACATCCTTCGGATGTGCGTGGACTTCACAGCGCTGAACAAGTGCTGTCCAAAGGATCACTTCCCGCTACCCCGAATCGACCAGATCGTCGACTCCACCGCCGGATGCGCACGACTCTCCTTTCTGGATGCTTACTCAGGTTATCACCAGATAAGGATGAAGCAAGAAGACGAAGAAAAAACGGCGTTCATAACCCCACTCGGGGTCTACTGCTACACAACTATGCCCTTTGGGCTCAAAAACGCGGGTGCAACATACCAGCGCATGATGCAGGACTGCCTCAAAAAGCAAATCGGACGCAACGTCCAGGTCTACGTGGATGACATTGTCATTACCACAAGGGAAGAACACACACTACTCGACGATTTGAGGGAGACGTTCGCAAACCTCAAACGCTTCCATATCAAGCTCAATCCTAAGAAGTGCACGTTCGGCGTTCCAGCCGGGCAGCTCCTAGGGTACCTAGTCTCTGCCCGTGGAATCGAAGCAGACCCGGAGAAAATACAGGCCATCCTCACAATGCAAAGGCCTTCAAAGCTTCATGATGTGCAGAAACTAGCAGGACGAGTAGCAGCGCTCAGTCGATTCATCAGCAAACTGGGTGAAAAGGCTTTACCATTCTATCGACTGATGAAGAAGGCGGACAAGTTCGAGTGGACGCCAGAAGCTGAAGCAGCCTTCACAGATCTCAAGCGGATCCTCACAAGCCCTCCGATCCTCGTCGCACCTAAGGAACGGGAACCACTCTACCTGTATGTCTCGGCTACAAACAGGGTGGTGAGCACCGTACTGGTAGTCGAACGCATGGAGGAGGGGCACATCCAAAGCATACAACGTCCAGTCTACTACCTGAGCGAGGTTCTCTCCATATCAAAACAGCGGTACCCGCACTATCAAAAGCTGGCATACGCTGTATTCATGTCCTCAAGGAAGTTGACACACTACTTCACCGAGCACCCGATCACCGTGGTAAGTAACTCAGCAATCGGTGATATCCTCACAAACCCCAATGCAACGGGTCGAGTCGCAAAATGGCTCATCGAGCTGGCTCCAAGAGACATCAAGTACGAGCACCCGAAGGCTATCAAAGCACAAGTCCTACCCGACTTCACAACCGAGTGGATAGAGGCCCAATTACCTGGAGCACCAGACGTGTCCAATTCCTGGACCATGTACTTCGATGGGTCCAAGAAACACGAAGGCGCAGGCGTCATCCTCATATCACCAAAAGGGGACAAGCTACGTTATGTTTTGCAGATGGGATTCAAACTACCCTCCAATAACGAGGCTGAATACGAGGCCTGATCCATGGCATGCGGATGGCAAAAGCGACTCCAATCTCGTGGTGCAGCAAACAATGAAGGCCTGCGACGCAATCGCGGACAACATGATCGCTTATCGCGACCTGTACAACACACTGGAGGGCAGCTTCGAGGGCTGTGAGTTGAGGCACATAGGAAGGGAAAGTAACGAAGAAGCAGACATGCTAGCCAATCTTGGCTCAACTGGCGCACAAATTCCACCTGGTGTCTTCCTCGAGCGCATCGAACACAGATCTATCAAGGAGAAACGAGAGCCTCCTCCGTCGACTACGCCACCCAAAAGCAAAGTGCCTAGCACAGAGGACCCCCCAGTCGAGGTATTTCTCATTGAGCCAACTGGACTCAACCTTTTCTGGCTTACATACTCCGTGGCGAGCTACCAGATGACATAACCGAGTCCCGACGCGTGACTCGAAGATCAAAAGCATACACCGTTATCAACGGCGAGTTATACAAGCGCAGCATATCAGGTATGTTCCAAAGATGCATCGCATTCGAAGATGGCCAAGCCATACTTCGAGACATTCATGCAGGTACCTGTGGGCATCACGCCAGCAGTCGATCACTCGTAGCCAAAGCCTTTCGCGCAGGGTTTTACTGGCCTACAGCACTCAAAGACGCGGAGGACATAGTCAAAAGGTGCGTCGGCTGCCAGAAATTCGCAACAAGGCCGCACGCACCCGCATCGGCGTTGAAGACTATACCGCTGGCCTGGCCTTTCGCCCAATGGGGGCTCGATATGGTTGGGCCACTCAAAAAATCATCGCATGGCGGGCATACTCACCTACTGGTGGCAGTCGACAAGTTCACAAAGTGGATCGAGGCGGTCCCCATCACAAATTCGACTGCTACTACGGCAGTCAACTTCATAAAGAGCATCATCTACCGCTTCGGTGTCCCAAACAGTATCATCACTGATAACGGCACAAACTTCACGGCTGAGGAGTTCAAAACCTTCTGCAAAGAGCAGGACATTACGCTCAACTACGCATCCGTGGCACATCCACAATCCAATGGCCAAGTCGAAAAGGCCAACGGACTTGTGACGAGTGGGATCAAGAAGCGCCTCCTGGTGCCACTCAAAAGAGCTGCGGGTGCTTGGGTCGAAGAACTACCATCTGTGCTATGGAGCCTACGCACAACTCCCAACACTTCTACGCAGTTCACCCCATTCTTCATGGTCTATGGTGCAGAGGCAATCTGCCATCAGATGTAAGGTTCAATGCGCCACGAGTTGAAGCATACAATGAAGAAGACGCGGAAGAAGCACTCGAAGACGCAGTCGACTTGCTCGATGAGGCGCGAGACACGGCCTTGGCCCGCACAGCTGTTTACCAGCAGGATCTCCGCAACTACCATAGCCGTCGACTGCGAACCAGGTCCTTTGTTGTGGGCGACCTGGTTCTTCGACTGAAGCAAAAGAAGGTGCACAAGCTCGCTTCCCCATGGGAAGGTCCCTTCATCATCACGGAGGTCCTTGGTGGAGGCGCATATCGACTGAAGCACGCGAAGACAGGCGAACTCTCTCATAATCCTTGGAACGTTGCGCATCTGCGCCGTTTCTACGCATAAAGTGCTCACAGTCATACAATGTAATAGGCTATATGTCGGATGGCTGCAGGTTTCAGACGCGCTCTTTTCCTTACCAGGGTACCTAAGGGGACTGGAAGGTTTTTAATGAGGCGGCCTGCAGCCTAACATTCAAAAGAGGAATAAAATCAATGTTCCTTCGACTTCTTGTGACTACTACCCGCATAATTCATACCTTAACCGCACCCGAAACCCTCGGGGGCTGTGTTATTGATCAAATGAGCTCTCGCTCTTGCAGAAACACAATGCCTTAGCCGCACCCGAATGCTCGGGGGCTGCGTAACAAGGATCCAAACAAAGACACAAAAACTCTGCAGCCTCATTGGTTCACAACCAACCCATATTTCACAAACCCCGCTCGACTGACTCGGGGGCTCGACAAAAAATCAAAGTATACAAACTATACAATATACAAAGAGTCAAAAATTACACTCGGGGGCTGCCCCCTATACAAAAATTGCACTCGCAAACTATTCTAATCCTCAGGCTCGTCCTTTACGGGCAGCTCGGGACAAAGCTGTTCGCGAGTGCACTCGATTAGTGTCTCCGCAGCTCGGATCGTGTCATCCAGGTCTTTTTGTTCGAGAACCTCTCCGGCTGCAGGTGTCCGCAACACCAACCTTGGTTTTCGACTACGCATATACGCCATTGCAGCGTTGGCTCCAATCACAAGTCTCTGAGACAGCAACTCTCGAATGGGATTTGTTTGACGGAAGATGTTCAACAAAGCACGAATCCCTTGTGGTTGTGGCCCCGCAGGAAAAAGAGTCTCGTTCAGGCGAATAAACGCTGCCCGGCATAACTCCAGCAGTTCAGCACTTCGCCAGACGCGATCCTTCAGGGTGGCGAGTATGCGGGCATGGTACCTATCAAGCCAAAAGTGTTGACGCCCAGTCGTAGGGTCGTCAACCACGCTATCCAGACGCCCTTCCACGCGAATCTTTTCAGCCTGGAAGTTGTCGACAAAGCCTACAAAACGGGCGCACCAGTCAGATCAAAAGGACAATAGCTACGCAAAAAGCTTGTAAACAGAGCAAGATTCGAACTTACACTCGAGTTGCCTGTTCACAAGATCCATCTCCCCGAGCACATATTCCTCGCGTTGGGTGGCCAACGCGGGTCTCGCCCTCAATCGATTCAGCTCAGCCTGGGCGTCCTTCAGATCTTGCTCCATTCTCACAAATTTGGCCTTCATATACTCCATCACCTTGGCATCATTTACCATTGACCCTGGGATCGGGTGGTGATTGGAGCCTGCGAGGAACTAGTCGCAGTAGCAGGTTCTCGTGACTGTTCAAAGAGCATAATCACAAACACAAAGTTTGTGTCAGAAGCTAAAACTCATGTCATAAGCATACAACTCTTCGAGTGAAAGACATTAGCAAAAGACTGTTTGCATAAACAAGGTAGCACAAACAAAGCGCAGACTCGCGCAGTTCAGAAGGTATCATTACAAGGCATAAACAAAAGGGTACAGCTACCCTAAACCTAAGATTCGATTTCCTAAGCAGACGATTGGCAGTCTCGAGTGCCCGGCGCTCCATGGTGGCATAAAAACCTCGGCCAGTCGCGCGGCGGCTCCGCTCACCCCCTTCAGAGAAATGGGCTTCCCATCTGGCTTCCGAGGGAACGCAGACAGTGCTGCCTCGTAGTCGCAATCTATCCCATGTCCCATAAGAAGCTTGATGGTGGACTCGGATCCGCGTACCGTGTTGGCGCGAGCGAAACCCGCCATGGTGGACGTCCCGGGGCCAAACACGTCGGCGAAGTCGTCCGCCGTCGACGGCACTACGCCAGTCGGGAACACCACCTTGTATACAGCGCCAAGTGTGCTCGTCGATTTGGCGAGTGCTCTTTCGCCTGGTTGCATAGGCGCCTAAGCCGCCCACAACCTGTTCCAGCGAAAGATCGTCACTCGCCACGTCCGCAGAGGCCGGTGCGCCAACAGCTTCTGCACAATTCAAAAAAGGCAAAAGTCATTTCATGACACTCGACAGTTATATATCATATCAAAAGGAGAAAAGATTACTCACCTCCCATGGCCTGCGCGAGTGCCGCGAGCTGGTCAGCATATCCTCGCTCGCGTGCAGCGGCTGAGTTGGTGGCGGCAGCCAGCTCTTTCTTCGACTCTTCGCGCTGTGCGGCGAGTGCATCTTCCAGCTCCTTCTTCTCGCCTGGCCCAGCAAAATCACGTGCATTCAATACTCGACAAAATCAAGCATTGCAAAAAGAAATTCGGCAAAACAAAAGCAAAAAGGAGAACTCACGACTGAGCCGCTCTAGCTCGGCGCGCATGGTATCCCTCTCCTGCTCCACCTGGACATAAGCCTTGGCGGAATCTGCCAAGGTGTGGTAGAAGGGCTGCGAGCAACGAGTTCAGCAAAAATTCAAACTTCACAGACCTACAACTAAACGGGTCAAGCAAAAAGCTACTTACGTGGTTCATCCACGGCTCAGGAGCCGCGACTGATGTCCCGACATCTGGAGTTGCCGCCTTGGCTGTCTCAATGACAGCATCAGTGGCCATTGGCTGGGCAGCCTCGTTTCCAGTCGGTGCAGAATTCGACTGCTCCAGGGTTGGAACATTTTCGACTGGAGGAGTCCCAGGCTGATTGTTTTCAGCGCTGTGGGCAACACAACAAAGCAAAAAGACGGTCAGCACAAATATGTGACAGCACAAAATTCTCATACTCAAAAAACACATACCTGTGCTCCTCATCTTCGGAGTCGCCAAAAATTGGTCCCCCAAAGGCTGGGGTACCACTCGACTGAAGAGGAAGAGTTGAGCTTGTTGAGCACGCACGCAAAGGAGCGGCTTGGAAAACAGGTGGTGAGCCTGATTCCTCGTCATCCTCCAAGCCCTGCTCCCTCGCGGGTGAACTACAGCAGAAGGCGCCTTCTTGGCCAGTCGACGCCGCTTCGGTGGCGCGGTATCGACTTCTTGGTCAGAGGTGGCCTTGTCTTCAGATTGGACCTCTTCTGCTGCTTCCTCCTCGACCTCCTCCACATGTGAAGTGGTGGCAGAAGGGATGGGCGACTGATCCCCTTTCGGGTCCACCACCTGTGCCTGAGTTTCTTCAGTCTCGCCATTTTCAGGCAGAGGAGGAAGGGAGGCAGCAGTCGAGTGACCCTGCATAGCATACATCACAAATTGCAAAGTCAGAATCAAAAACGCATATCGTAGAAACTACGAGTGGCAAACTATTAAACTACAGACATACCTCAAGCAAAGGGTTTTCCGTCCCGTATGGCGTGACGGGACAATCGATGTTGCAAGGGTCGGCTGTCGTCAGGCTGGTGATGTGCGCACGTGCGTCACAAGCTCGTTCCTTGACAGTTCCTCTGGGCTCATCCGAGTGGAGTCACTCGCGCCCTCATACGCCCACATGGGGTGCGCTCGGGCACGGAGGGCCACACTCGCCTCTTTCAAAGGTGGCGATCAAGTGAAGGCCTGTAACCTTGTCCAGCATCCGTCGATTCGAGTCAGCAAAGGGCGCGCTTCCTCCATTTCTTCGGCTGAGAGCTGGTGATCCCACGCCTTGGTCCTGACGTAAGCCGCAGTCGAGAAGGTGGCGACTCCGTCTTGCTCGACACTCGCATAAAACCACCCTTTCCTCCAGCCTTGCGCGGAGTCGACGGTCTTCAGGCGGAAATAGCGGGTGTCGCTGCGCACCTGGATGCCGCAGCCGCCCACGGGGTAGGTGCGACCACCTCCTCTGTTGGGTCGCACCATGAATATGGTCTTCCATAGCGCCCAGCTGGGTGCGACGCCAAGGAAGCACTCGCACAGCGTGATAAAACACGCAATATGCATAATACCATTCGGGGTGAGATCGTGGATCTGCACCCCGTAGGCAAAAGGAGGCCACGAACAAAGTCGTGGAGGGGAAGAGAGAAGCCCCTAGACACAAACTCCGCAAAACAAACACGCTCGTTGGCGCGTGGTTCGGGGATACCTCCTTGGGCGACGGCGCGGACGGCGAGCTGCTCCGCGGGTGGCAGATACCCTGCTCGCGGAGCTTGAGCAGATGGGCGTCCTTGACGGTGGACTTCGCCCAGTCCCCGCTGTTCTTCTTCAGGGCAGCGGTGGACGCAGATGTACCCGCCACGGTCTTTTGCCCTTGGCCGCATCGGTCGCGGCAGCAGCGGCGGCACCACGCTTGGAGCCTCCACCTTTCGCCATTGCAACGATGGATGAGGGTGGAGAAGAGAGCTTGGGCGCAGAACAATGGGGGCAGTGGGGGAAGAAGATGAGACGAGGGGCGGCGCAAAGAGGCAAATGGCAAGTAAAAAATTCTGCCAGCGCTGTCCCCTATTTACCACAGATCGCAAAACGATCGCAACCGTCAAAACAAAGGCATACGCTCCGCGCGAAATCTAGCCATACACGTGGCAGCCGCGGAGGCAACCGTCGCCGGCCACTCCGCCCACTACGCACGGGAAACTAGGAAACCATCATCACGCCCCGTGAAAATCGCGCCAGAACGGTCAAATCAAGTCCACGCGGCGTCATCCCTGGTCAGCTCTGCAAAAACGGGCCCACAAAGCAGGGTCACGTCTTATCAAACATTACCAAGCACGCCACCGCTTGTCAGAGATGGCAGTCGCAAAATGCGTCATTGCTGACGTTGTTTCATCCTTCAGAACTGGCATAAAAATCACTCGATGATATCTTCGGGTGGTCTCTCGCATAAGTCTCGGTTGGTTCTTTAGCAAAGATCATAGAGCCAGTCGAAATTCTTTCGACTGCAGTATCATACTCCCATCGGGAGCGTATCAAAAAATTTCTTTGACTAAAATGTGCAGGGTAAAAGATTTTGAGATTATCCTCCATTGCAAGCAATAAAGCACAATCTCGGGGGCTACTCCCATCGGGAGCGCTGTCGCGCACCCGATAGAATAATGGCAAAAGTGTCAGTCGACGAAACATTCGACTAAGTTCATAAGCAAAATCACACTCAAAATATTCCCGAGTTGATCCGACGATCCTTGGATGCTGCATGCATAGTGCAAAGGTAAGACCCACCGATCAGTCGAGCTGGGCTAAGGACCGCTCCAGCAGCGTTATCCTTAAATTTTCCGTGTCAGCAGACATGATGAATTATCCCCGACGGACGCGTTGGGTTGATTCAAAATTATACTGCAGTTCGATTCCGTAAGACCTCAACGGCTGTTTCGAGTCTGTCCAGTTTGTTCCAGATTCGAGTCCGGGGACTCGAGTTTGATTGAAAGCTAGTATGGTTTTGCCACAAATGGTAGTTAACTGGCCCCGATCCGTCGTGTGTGCCGGGCCTGCTAAGCTAATATCCCTTGACTATCATAAGCAAAAACTCATAGTCGATGAAACACTCGACATAGCCAACATGTGCTATTTCATAAGAATTCTAAATACAGATGTAAAAAATATAACGTGCATGATGTATGAGTCCATGCCCGACTCTTCGAATCAGACAAGTACTCGGGGGCTACTGACATGGGTATGCCTATCGGGTACCCTACCATGAGGGTACCTGGTGCACGTATCGACTAGGCCCAACTATCAGAGCCTACATGAAGCCCATGAAGGGAGGCCCACGAAGATGGAGTATCCTCCAAGTTTGGCGAAGCAATAGTCGGTTTAGAGTTTCCTTACTTGTAAATCGAGTCGGTTACGAACACCCGAGACCCAGCCTATTATTTAAGGACTGGGAGGGCCATCGAACCAGACCACGTACTTTCAGAGCCACCAAAACCCTAGCGAGATCGACATCTCGCCGGGACTCTTGTAACCATCATATTCACAAAGCAATAACAGACAGGCAGGACGTAGGGGTGTTACCTCCACACGAGGGCCCTGAACCTGGGTAAAATCTTTGCCCTGCTTGTCAGCCGACGATACTTCCAGCTCTACCACGTTCTCTCCCCCATATTCATAACCTAGGGACCTTAACCATGGGTCTTGATGAGTCTACCCCTCGTCAATGAACCTGCATGTTATAAAGAAGCGATGAATGATAAAGATTCCAACAAATGGCAAGATGCCATGAATTCTGAAATGAAATCCATGTATGACAATCAAGTCTGGGATTTGGTGGAACTTCCTAATGAAATTAGACCAATAGATTGTAAATGGATCTTCAAGAAGAAGACAGACGCAGACGGTAATGTTACCGTTCATAAAGCACGCCTTGTCGCAAAGGGTTTTCGACAAATTCAAGGTGTAGACTATGAGGAGACATTCTCTCCCGTAGCAATGCTTAAGTCTATAAGGATTATGTTAGCAATAGCTGCCTATTATGTTATGAAATCTGGCATATGGATGTCAAAACAGCTTTCCTTAATGGAAATCTAACTGAGGATGTGTACATGGTACAACCCGAAGGTTTTGTCGATCCAAAGAAAGCTAACATGGTGTGCAAGCTAAAGAGGTCCATTTATGGTCTCAAGCAAGCTTCACGGAGTTGGAATATTCGATTTGATGAAGTAGTCAAAGGTTTTGGCTTCGTTCAAAATTTCGAAGAAACTTGTGTTTACAAGAAAGAAAGTGGGAGCTCAGTTGTGTTTCTAATTATCTATGTCGATGATATATTATTACTTGGTAACGATAAGATGTTTCTGGGGGAAGTTAAGGCTTCATTGGAAAAGAGTTTTGCGATGAAGGACTTAGGAGAGGCTGCATATATATTAGGCATCAAGATCTATCGTGATAGAGAAAGACGCCTAATAGGTTTGAGCCAAAGTACATATATAGATAAGGTGTTGAAGAGATTCGACATGGCCAATTCCAGGAAAGGCATCGTTCCGATGGTGCCTGGAATTACCTTAAGCAAGAATCAGTGTCCTAGTACAGCTGATGAGCAAAAGTAAATGGCGGACAAACCTTATGCTTCGGCAATAGGTTCTATAATGTACGCAATGACATGCACACGTCCTGATGTATCATATGCCCTAAGTGTTACCAGCAGATTTCAATCTGATTATGGTATGGCCCATTGGGCAGCAGTTAAAACAATTCTGAAATACCTCAGGAGAACTAAGGACATGTTCCTAGTCTATGGAGGAGATGAGGAGCTCAGAGTACGTGGGTACACTGACTCTGGATTTCAGTCTGACCCAGAGGATTCCAAAGCACAATCAGGTTACGTGTTCGTTCTCAACGACGGTGCGGTAAGCTGGAGAAGCTCCAAGCAAGGCACGGTGGCAGACTCTACAATGGAGGCGGAATATGTGGTGGCGTCTGAAGCAGTCAAGGACAGCTATTGAATAAAGAAGTTCATTACTAAACTAGGAGTGGTTCCTTCAGCGGCAGATCCAATCGAGCTCTACTGTGACAACAGTAGTGCCGTTGCTCTGGCGAAGGATCCGAGGTCTCATAGCAAAGCCAAGCACATTGAACGCAAGGATCACCTCATCAGAGATCATGTGGCAAAAGGACACATTGCAATACGTAGAGTTCATACGTATGACAATGTAGCCGACCCTATGACAAAAGCTCTTCCACGCTTGAAGTTTGAACCTCACCAGTTTAACATCGGTCTTAAAGAAGGTTTAATGTAATAGATTATTGTATCTAGTGCAAGTGGGAGACTGTTGGATATATGCCCTAAGAGACAATAAATATATCTGTTTCATGATTAATGTATTATATCTTTATGCTATAACTGCTATGGTCTATAAATGTGAGATTTATAGGGAAACACATACGCACGTGTAAGGATATAATCAAACACATTTACCCTTTGTCCTATCTCTTGAACGAACTCGTTAATACTGGATGGCGATGTTTTCCAGCCATGGACAAGTGCTCTTGTCATTATTAATGGGAGCATATTGTTAAGTTAACAATATGACTGGGAAGACCCAAATTATGATGAACTGCGAGATCAAGTTTCGTATAAATAGTATAGTCTAGGTTTGGTTGCTTGCTTATTCCTTAGACCATGAGAATATGTGGTTATGTATATTAGAGAGGAAGCTTTGACATAGTCAATCATTATGGCCGTAACCGGGTAATCAAAAAGGCTATGATTGGGTAACCTCAAAGGTATACTATAATCATAGTAGTTCAAGACTGGGAATCACACCTCTAAAGTTATAGAGAGATACAACCAGGATCCGCTCTAGTGTGAAAGTGTCCATTGACAAGTCTGCGCAGACAAGGTAATGATATGCAAATATCATGGGATACTTAAACATGAGTTAAAGAGTAAAGGCATCGACGACCTTGGCTGATCTCTTTTTTGTGGTTTGGAACGCGCGTGGTCTCAACTCCCTTGCGCGGAGGCTCACCATCTATAACATGATCTCGGTGGCCAAGCCCACTGTGGTATGTCTCCAGGAGACTAAAATGGAGATCAACACGGATGCGGTGGTTAGGGATTGCCTGGGGCCGGGATATGATTTCTACTATCTTCCCGCCAATGGCACCCGTGGAGGCATCCTCTTGGCATGGCGGGTTGAGGAAGTTAGGGTGACGAACCCGCACCTCACCCAAAACGCCATCACAGCCAGTATCTTGGTGGACGAGAATAGCTGGTGGTTCACCGGGGTCTATGGGCCCCAGATAGAGGAGGCAAAATGCCTCTTCTTGGTGGAACTCCAGGAGATCAGGGACCTCCATGCAGGCCCGTGGTTGGTGGCGGGTGATTTTAACCTAATTGTGGACCCGGCCGATAAAAACCAAGGTGTTTTACACCGTGGGATGATGGGGAGGTTCAGGCGCACGTTGTCGAACTTGGAGCTGAAAGAGCTCTACCTTAATGGGAGGAGATACACGTGGTCTAACGAGCGGCAACAGCCTACTATGGAGAGGCTTGATAGGGTTTTCGCCTCTGTGGATTGGGAAGCACTCTATCCAGACTCTTCCTTATCCACCATGTCGTCTGGTCCCTCGGACCACTGCCCGCTACTCCTTAGCCTCGCCCCGGAGACGAAGAGAGGGCGCCGCTTTCACTACTAGCCTTTTGGCCCAAGGTGGACAGCTTCCTGGAGGTGGTCTAGGAGGCGTGGGACGCTGAGTCGTGGGACCCCAACCCTTTCAAGAGGTTGGAGGCCAAGCTCAAAGCCACGGCTAGCCGGCTGACTCGGTGGAGCGATCGATTCATGGGGCACGTGAAGCGTCAGATCCTTATCGCGACGGAAGTCATCCTTAGACTCGACGTGGCTATGGAGGGGCGCCCACTCTCGGTGGAAGAGATCGCGCTCCGCCGCTTGCTCAAGAAGAAGCTCCTAGGGCTCTCCTCCTTAGAGCGATCTATGGCCTGCCAAAGATCCAGGATGACGTGGTTGAGAGAGGGTGAAGCGTCTACCCTCTTTTTCAACATACACTCTAGTCATCGGAAGCGGAAGAACTTCATTGATCACTTAGTGGTGGATGGAGCTCGGGTTTCGAGCCACGAGGTCAAGGTGGAGGCCGTGGATGAGTTCTTTGCAGAGCTCTTGGGGTCAGCCCCAGATAGGCCCTTCTCCCTAGACCTTGAATTTATCGGCTTGCCCTCAGCGGACCTCCACCACCTTGAGGTGGACTTTTCAGAGGAGGAGGTGTGGAATGTCCTTAAGGCCATGCATTTGGACAAATGCCCCGGGCCGGACGGGTTCACCACACGGTTCTATGTGGCTTGTTGGAGCGTCATCAAGAATGACGTGATGGACGCTTTCAACTGTCTCTCTAGGTTGGACTCTCGTGGTTTCGGGGTGGTCAACCAGGCTTATATCACGCTTCTCCCCAAGGTGCCTGGGGCGGAGGAAGTTCGTTATTTCCGACAGATCAGCCTGATACATGGTTTCGCCAAGCTTGTGGCCAAGATTCTTGCGGTGAGGGTGGCCCCCAGTATTCCACAACTGGTAGGGCCACACCAGAGCGCTTTTGTGCGTGGGAGGTGCCTCCATGACAACTTTATGTTGGTGCATGGGATGGCAAGGAAGTTGCATAGCACTTCTAAGGCGGCGGTTCTTCTCAAGCTCGACATCAGGAAGGCCTTCGACACGGTGGATTGGGCCTTCCTACTAGAGGTGCTTAAGAAGATAGGATTCGGCGATAGGTGGATTGCGTGGATTTGTATCCTCCTTTCTACCGCCTCTACGAGGGTGCTGATGAACGGATTCCCTGGTGGTAAGATTGCCAGCCGGCGTGATCTCATGCAAGGTGATCCACTCTCGCCTCTGCTCTTCATTCTCGTCATGGATGCCCTATATCACCTGATCGAGAAGGCGACCGAGCAGGGGTGCCTATCCTGCCTCTCGACGTCCGGACTTCGGCATCGCACCTCCATCTATGCGGATGATGTGGTCACCTTCCTATGACCATCAGTGGGCGATTTACACGTGTGCGCTGCCTTGTTGGAGGATTTTGGGGCGGCCTCTGGGCTATGCACCAATCTCAACAAGAGCTCGGCCCATCTTATCCGAGGATCTGAGAGTGATGCCCAGAGGGTGACCCAGTTGTTGGGTTGCAAGGTCAAGGCATTCCCCCTATGCTACCTTGGCCTCCCTTTGTCCTTGTGCAAGCTGACTGAGGGGCAGCTGCAGTATTTGGTGGATAACGTGGCTAACCGCCTCCCGAGCTGGGGGGCTGGTTTGATGGACCGCGGTGGGAGGCTAGCCATGATACGCACTATCCTCTCACCCTTATCGATCTTTGCCATGATGTCCCTTGACTTGCCGCCCAAAACCATTGTGGCGTTGGAGAGGATCTTTAAGGGTTTTTTGTGGAAAGGCCGCAAAGAGGTCCACGGGGGGCACTGCCTTGTGGCGTGGGACCGAGTTTGTATGCCCCGAGAGTTAGGTGGTTTGGGCATACTCAACCTGAAGGTGATGAACACTGCCCTTCGGTCTCGGTGACTATGGCTAGAGCGGACGGACTCCACCAAGCCATGGCGTGAGTTTAACATTCAGGTCCCGAGGGTGGTCAGAGAGATGTTCGAAGATGCTACTCGCTCGGTGGTTGGGGATGGAGCATCGACGCTTTTCTGGACCAATAAGTGGCTACCCGAGGGACGCATTCGTGATCTGGCACCGACTCTGTTTCAGGCCGTGTCGCGGCAAGGTGTTAAGACACGGTGCGTCCGAGAGGCTCTAGGTGGTGGCTGGCTAGAGGATGTCTCACCGGACATCTCGGCGTTGGCCATTAGGGAGCTTCTGGAGGTGGCTGACAAGCTGACATGGGTACAGCTTGACCCGACACAGGTAGACTCCTTTGAGTGGATATGGGACGCGAGGAGGGTTTACTCGTCCCGCTCGTGCTACATGGCATATTTTCGGGGGTCCGTGGCCATGGCCGGCGCTCCCGCCATCTGGCGCTCCAGAGCTCCCTCCAAGTGCAAGGTTTTCCTGTGGCTTGCCCTCCGCGGGCGTTGTTGGACAACAGACCGGCTTGCTAGATGGAACCTTCCTCGGCCGAGTGCCTGCCCCTTGTGCGACCAGGTGGAGGAGAGTATTGATCACCTTCTGGTGGGGTGCGTGTTCTCACGGGAGATCTGGACAGAATGCTGTCGTAGCTGGGGATTCCCGGGTTGGATCCCAGGGGCCGATGAGACCCTGGAAGGGTGGCTTTGCTCCAGATCCGCGCCGAGGAGAGACCGCAGGGACCTGTGGACGGCCCTAACTCTCGTGGTCTGGACATTGTGGAACCACCGGAACGATATTGTCTTTAACGGCGACACACCGTCAATAGGTAGGACCCTAGAGTCGATTAGGGTAGAAGGAGAAGTCTGGCGAGTCGCCAGCCTCTTCAGAGGTAGCCTAGGACAGGCGGAGCGGTGGAGGTTTCGCGAGTAGTCCGCTAGGTTTTTAGGTTACGAGCTGCTACGACAGTGTGGTTGCGCGCTCGGCGTCTGTGCCAGCCCGCGTTGTAATTCGGCCACTTGGCCTCTTCTTCTTGAAAACTGATATGCCTTCCAGGGCACATCATTGAAAAAAAAGAAACCCTACCATTTTATTTCATTCTTGAGAACCCAGGTGTGTACTGATGCATTGGATCGTCAGTGTCGAAGTGTTCTTTATTTGTGTGCTGGGAACACCAGAAGGGATGATCGTATGTATTGATGCATTGGATCATCTGACGGTCAATTAGAAGTCTACAGATAATTAATACTTCCTCCGTCCCAAAATAATTGTCTTAGATTTGTCAAAAAGTGGATATATCTAGACATGAAACAAGTATAGATACATTCACGTTTGGACAACTTTGAGACACTTATTTTGAGACGGAGGGAGTAATTAGCACTGTAAATTGTCTAGGGTCTGTTATGTGTTGTTTTTGTGTTTCTGCAGGTGTTGCTGAAGCAGGAGGACATCGCTTGCACAATTCAAGCTCGCCATTGTCGGTGATGGCGGTGGCGGGACTGGTGAGTTTCACGGACCAGCCACTGACCGATCCACGCAGGCAGCTTTAGCATTATGGACGATGACAATGCTCCCTTACTTCCTGCAGTTCGAGTGACTAGCACTCTGTCAAGTCTGAACTTAACTTAGGACAGTGGTACCTGAATTATCTTACTTCAGAACCGTATGTGCATTCGAGTTCATAGATCGTTTGCGTTTTGCAGTTCGAGTGAATAGCACTCCAGAACGACAGGGAGCACGGCTAGGACGCGCTCCGCACACCGCGCAGTTCATCGATCGTGCAGCACAAGGAGAAGAGAGCGGCGACCAGGTAGGAGACCATGGCAGAGAGGGGCTCGTCGTCGCCCGGAGGCCGAGGAAGGGGTGGTGCCTCGACGAGCACGAGCGCTTCCTCGACGACCTCCTCAGGACATTGCAGTTCATGTCACGGCGTATGAATTTCTCTGCTCTGCTTTTCTTTTCTGAATAAGTCTGAATCTCGCTAACCAACTCAGCTGGTTTCTAAGTTCGGTCGCCCACTGGAAGAATATCGAGGAGCAAGACCGCCAAGCCGGTAACGAAACTCAGTCTCGAATCAATCCGAGTTAATTGCAAAAAACTATCACATTTTGGGTTAGGACTACAAAAAACTACCAGTTTACAAATTATTTGCAAAAACCACCGCTTTTTAGGTAATCTGTCGCAAGCAGCACTGATTGGTCAGTTTCCATCTTTTAAGTGAGAATATGACAAGACAGGCCCGCTTGTCAGATCCACGTTGAAAGTGATAGACGGGCTGCAGTTAACGGCTGTCAACGCCCGCGTCTATGTGGCCCGACTGCACGTGTTCTCTTTCCCCGAGCCCGTCACTTCCCCATTCCCTCTCGAGCTCCCTCTCTCTCCCCCGACCGGCCCTTCATCCGCCGCCATGGCGCCTTCGTGGGGCGACGGCGAGATGCGCGAGGAGCTCCCGTAGCAGAGCTGACGCCGCCCGGTCGCACGCGGCCGTGTGAATCCGGACGAAGAGTGCCGTGACGCTCGCTGGGGATGGCAGGTCGTAGAGCACGACAGAGAACACGGCTGCTCCGTCGGAATCTGGCTCGGCCGCCGCCCATGGGTTGCTGTTGAGCTCGCGCTCGAGGAGCGAGTGGAATTCAAGCGCGGAAGGCTGGAGCGCGAGGGGGAGCTGCGGGGTGGAGGAGGCGGGGAAGGCGAGGGTTGGGCTAGAAGTGGAGGCAGCGTGGAGGTAGGCGGCCTGGAGGGAGCGGACGGCCGCCTCGGCGGCGGCCGTCTGGCCGCTCCGGAGGCGGAGCGCGAGGAGCATGGTGCCGGTCCATGGCGGTCTCGAATCAATCCGAGCACGGCGCGGACGCCCGCTTGTCGAGCCACCTAGTCGCGAGCGTTGACGGCCGTTAACGGCAGCCCATCTATCTCTTTCAGCGTGGATCTAACAAGAGGGCCCATCTTGTCATATTCTCAATTAAAAGATGGAAACTAACCAATCGCTTGCGACGGATTAACTTAAAAACGGTGGTTTTTGCAAATAATTTATAAACTGATAGTTTTTTGTGGCTAGCCTCAAATGTGGTAGTTTTTTGCAATTAACTCAATCAATCCCGACCAAGAAGCCTCGTTAATGAAATGTGTGTGCAGTGCAGATACGTAGACAACCATATACAGTACTTCCTCAAGGTCCAGAGACGCAGAGCTCGGCCGACGGATGCTACACGCGAGCCCGCGGCAATGTCCAACCGGTGTCATTCTGGGCCACACCCATTGGCTGGAACAGCCCGGGAGTCCTTCCTACTCCGAGCGACTCAGGCTTTCACGTCCACTTGCCTGCTTTCTGAATTTATTTTCAAGGGAGTGGCGCTATATGTAGCTCGGTTTCCACACAAAAATTGAGTCTAAATTATGTTTTTCAAAAAATTCCAATAAGAATCATAGATGTAGATAAGTCCAGATCTACCACTGTGTAAAGTTTCAAGGATTATTATTATTCTTCACTACATAAAAATAACAACTCTGGCAAAATTTCAAAATTTCTAGACTCTGTGCACTATACATCGATTAAGTTCCGTGGATTTGTTCTTTTCAGGAAAAAAAGCTGTGAGTTATTCGTTGAATTTTTGCACGATGGTAGACGAGAATATTATCTACACCCAAGATTTGTTTTGGAATTTTTTGATACAAAAACTTGCAGATACAATTTTTTTGGAGAACCGAGCTACATATAGCTCGGCCTCCATTTGAAGTTTCCGGGGAGGTGTATACTTTCTCTAATGATTTGTGTTACCTGCTAGATCGCCGATAATATATGATAATTTGTTGAAACAAATCTCATGATTATATTTGTCAGAACCCTTTAGGGCTACTTTATCAATAAGATAGGTGAAGTGTAGGAATAGAAAATCCATAGGATTCAAATGTCATGTCTAGTTGAATCCTATACGAAGAGTACATGTCTTTGATACCTTGGGGCTACTTTCCGGGGGTATGGAGTTCTACGGCACAACCCCTGACATGGTACCTTGGGGCTTGGACTAAAACAAAAATGTGATAGTCCAGCTCCAGCTTTGATTTAATTGAGAATTACTACTACGTACATCTACTTATCTAAATGTTTTATTAAACAAGACAAACCGTTTAGACTTGGAGCCAAGAAAATCAGGGTGTTTTTTTCTTTCGAGATTGTAATCAGAGTGTTTACAAATAATAGATCAGGTTCAATTACAAAGCCAAACCATAGTTCCAGCGGCTGGAATGTTTATATATTGTTTCCGTTGAACAAGAACAACAGCTTAGGATCTACTACTCAATAGTAAAGTACACACTAGTTTAGAAATTAGCGATCATATAAATAACTGCCGGCACGCCAAGGATAAGGGCAGCGTTGGATGCCATCTCGATTCTCTTGAGTGTCTTCGTAGACCTTTTATCCTCTTCAATATCAGCTCTGCGAGAAATACGATATCAGCGCTGCACTTGAGAAAATAAACAGAGATTCAAGGTACAATAGTAGTGTAGTTTACCTGAGCAATTGAGAAATAGTACGCCTGGTTTCTCTTATCTCCTCCATGCCCTTCCAGAAATCTGCTTCCATGCGGTTAATTCTCTGTTTCCCTCGGGCCAGATCCTCCTCGGTAATTATTCCTCCGGCCTGCAATGAGGATGTGTAAGCATTACAGATGCTAGTAATTCCTGTGGACGGAATGTATTTTAATTATCGCCCTAATAAGATTCTAAGCGAATAAACCGGACGGCGCGGGATCAGATCTAATCTAATATCACCTCCGTTCCAAAAATTTAAGACGATTTGGTAGCCTATTTAGTAGTAGTACGTACTGATAATGTTGTATGCAGAGGAACATTAGGCACTTACCGGACCACCGTCGGACATAAACCGAGAACCCGCCGCCGGCGAGAGCGCGCGGACGCCCCCCATCGGCGGCGGCGACCTGAGGGCGAGGGCCGGCATCTTCCTCAGCAGAGAGCGGAGCGCCATCAGGTTCTACAGCTGGCGGCGGGTTTCGCTCGTCTGATTTGTTCGCTTCCTCTGCTTATTGCTTGATCGTCTCAATGCTGCCAGTATGCCACCACGAACTATACATACAAATAGAATTGCAGCCTCGCACGAGCCATGGCCGGTCACGGACTCTGCTTCTACTAGCCCAACCCGGTTCCGGGTATACGGCCCAACTCGCTCCAGGACTCTCAATAGGTTCCCGCTATTTATCGCTTGAAGCTAATCAAAAACTTTTGAGTTAAATACAGTAACAGTCTTCGCAACCACGCTGCTTCCATCTGCCGAGCATGGCGACGCCGGACAAAGTAGACAATAGCGAGCTGTGCAGGGGCGAAGCGGCCGTAGCATGGGCCTCATGCACTCCGGCTTGAGCACCAGGTCCAACGAAGCCTCGTCATAGAGCGGGAGAAGTCCTCGCACGTCCGTAACGCCAGGATATCCCGCGGGCGTCGCTCTTCATGAGCACCAGCGCCATGGCGCGGCCGGGCACCAGGATGTCACGTCACCGCAGCCGAGTCGTCTACGTCATTCAGTACGTCATGTTCTTCAGTGCAGTCACTTTGAACGGCGTCGCCTCAATGCCGGAGCACCCACGGCAGCCGATCCCCCGCAATGGTCTCAAACGCGTTCTGTGGGGATCGATGGCGACGGCGACGGCGAGGAGGAAATGACGCGCTTGAGGGTGTGGGTTGGCATGAGGTCGAAGGAGCTAATGCGATGCATGGTGGCTGGGCACGCCTTTGTTGGACACTTGGACTGCGAGTCTCTCCGTGCACCACTCACACGTAGCCGTGCCCCTACTCATTCTGTTGTAATAGCACCTTATCTTACCGCTGGACACTTGTATTTTATACGGCACTGCCGATCAATGCAATCGTCAATTCGTCTCCACCCATTCTTCTCAGACCCGATCTCGCTCTCTCCCACGCCGCTATGTCTTAGCACTCTGCTGAAGCAGCCGCCGCACCTACGTATCTCGTGTAGGTATTTCAATACACATTAAAAGGTGTATGTGGACATTGCATAGATTGTTTGCTCATAATAGCAGCTGATAGAGTCCATCTTATATATGACAATGGCATCTTTTCTTGAGGCAGTACTTCAGGTGATCCTGTTTTTTTTTCCAAAAAATCAAAAAAAAAATGTTTGGAAAAAACAATCATGCATGTTCTTAATGATATATTTTACAAACGTGCGAAATTTTAAAGCAAAATACAATACCTTTTAAGATATTTACATTTGTCATTTTTGTGTACCTCAAAACGTAAAATATTTTGCAGTGGTCTCACTGAGAACACGCATGTTTTTTTGGAACTTTTAGATATATTTTTTGAAAATAATGAGATCACACTAGCTGTGAGATTTTAAACTCACTAAGAACATGCATGATTTTTTTTGAAACTTTTAGATATATTTTTTGAAAGTAATAAAATCAGAATAGCTCAGGAGAATCAAATCTCCACTCTAGTTACCTAGTTAGAGAAAGTCATTTTGGAGTTATGATAACTTCTTGTTGATGTTTCCACTTGCACGGTTGTTGGCACATATGCAGTGTATACTAGCTGTCTTGGGAGTGTTTCGTTGTATTATTTTTTCCGTCGTGGAATAGTGCACAAAGTGTGAAATTAGTAATTTTCTCAAGTTATTACATTGCCTATTCTGTTTTATGTGAAACGTATCTTGGTTTATGACAGTACAACAACAGCGTTTCTCGGAGAATAGTGGATTGCATTTCCATATTTCAACCACTCGGAATGCTTAGAACAATATGAAAGATAAAGAAAAAGCTTCATATACGACGAGGAAGGACATAAAATGGTGCAGCGAAGCATGCGGAGCCCTTCTAGTTCTGCCTAAACCGGAAGATATGCCCAAATCGGCACTACTATTTCTCACACTTATGGTAAAAGGTTTCACATTATCATTTGAACGCCATACTTCTGATTAAAAAAGTACCGACGAAAAAGATTGAAGCTACAATGGTGAGTACAACGAAGTTAAATAATACATTGTGCTGATCACTCTCTTACAGCGATGATGAAGGAACCGGTAACACTAATGCTAAGGACCACAAGTATATTTTTTACGAAAAGAATGACATCTCTAGACATGAATTTTGGCATTATCAGCAGCATTAAGAGCATTATCAGTGCTCCTGCCATAGTCGCTGTGTTAAAAGCGGTATATAGGGTACACTCCAATGAATAAACGGGGGACGTGACATCGGCTGTGGGGGATGGAGCAGGAGAAGGCGAAGGAGCGCCAGAGGTTGCCTTTCCACAGGAGGACCGCCAGTCTGGCGGTTGCGTGACCGCCTGGAATGCGATGGCCACAAAAAGCTTTGCCACCGTCAGCATCTTGTCCAAAAACTTGTCATCAGCATCTGCTTGTGGACTGGCAAGTGCCACATCACAAGTGTTAGCTGCTGCTCGAGCTTCCGATGCTGCTACATCAGCACGGGGCACACAAGGCTCAGGGTGGCAAGTGGCAACATCTGCGGTAAGCGGGACAACACAGCGGGCGGCAGCTTCTCGAGCTGACGCTCCATCACCACCTGCTGCCTCACAGCGGGAAGCCGCTATTCGAGCTACCTGAGCTGCAGATATAGCATGGCGACTTGCCGCAGCACAACAGACTGCGGCTTCTCGAGCTGCGAACGCTGCTGCGACTGCATCCAACCGTGCTTTCTTATGTCCCTTGGCAGATTCTCGAGCTGCCTTATCACATGCCACGTCGCGATAACGCCAAGCTAACACTGCTGCCAGTACAACACTGTAACGTCCCCAAGCAGAAAAGTGGTCAGCAGCATTTTGGGCGGCCGCGTGTTGAGATACCAATGTTGCTGCTGCCGCATCGTCACGTGCCAGAACACAACGTTTAGCAGCTTCTCGGGCCGCCAATGCTAGTGGTGCTGCATTATAACACGCAGTAAAACAACTGTCAGCAAAAGCATTTGCTGCTCGAGATGCCACGGTAGCACCGGCCACATCACATTGATCAGCAGCTGCTCGTGATCCTGCAGCAGCACCAATCGCAGCGCTGTGAGCAACAGCTGCACGATGTTGTTCTGCTGCTGGAGTTGCTGTTGCATGATAACGTGCAGCAGCCGCTTGAGCTGTTGCTTCACACAGGGCAGCAACTCCTCGCGCCACCACAGATGCGGCAGCACAGCAGACCGAAGCATCAAGAGCTGCCAATGCCGCCGCGTCGCGGCTCGCCACATCGTTGCCAGCGGCAACTACCGCAGCTGCTTTTCGGATTGCATCGTCCCGGGCAGCACCACATGTGGCAACGGCTCGAGCTGCTGCAGCTTTCGCCTTTGAGACTCTGCTGGCTAGTGAATCCCCCATCTCCGGTCTAACCTTGCTTGCTTTGGTACGTACTAGTCGATGCTCTGGTTTTTCGGCGAATGATTTGTACGTGGATGTTGGCGGACTATGCTACGTTTATCGGTTTATATAGACACTATGCTACGTTGTTTATCAGGCAACTTCCAAGTAATGTCTATGCTAGCTCCTGTCAGTAATCCATTGATCCACTAATCCTACTACAAGATCGAGTAGTTTGGCGTGGGTTACGGTCCTTGTAGCATTCTATTCTAGGAGATGCATGGAGCAAGTTCCAAGTAATCGCTATACACTAGCTTTATCGAATGCAAAAAACAAAAACAAAAAAACGGGCACACGCGATGAATTGATCACTGCGCTATCATCGCTAGTGGTCAAAAAATAGTTGTTTATCAGGTTTTATTTGCTAATCATGTATACCACATGATTCAAAAAATAGTTGCTTTTAACCTTGCTAGTACATATATTTTCTATATCATACAGTTGCGTCATACTACTTTGCATTGTTGCGTCAGATTGGAAGGTGTTACATTTTCCCACGTTTTCCACAAACAGAATTTGGATGTTATACTACTACTACTACTAGTACTTCACTTACGACAAAGTTAGAATGAGATCGAGGCCACGGATAGGGCGCCGTGGGTGTAACCCCCTTTCTTGATGTTCTGATCCACATGCCCCGGAAAAGCTGATGCCGCCTTTACCGCGTACGTGCGAGGCTATCGTTGACTCGCATCAGCTTGGAGTACAAAAGCATATGTCCTCTGGGGTGGTTTGTAAGATCAAGGTCAAGGATTCGGCGGCACGACGCGTTGCCGGCGGCCGGCGAACGGCATCCCAACGCGGCAGGCACCAGCAGCGGCCGATGGACACTCAACGCGGCAGCCAGCAGCGACCACCAACAGCTCAAAGGGGGACTCGTCAAATGCATGCAAGCGCACATCATGTGCGGCGTATCATGTGCGCTTGGATGCATCTGACGAGTGCGGCACATGCTACCCAGCTCGAAAGCAGTCATGCATGTTCAGCTAACATGTGTGATTTCTGTTGCCTGTACGTACGCCGGATTGTTTCGATCCAAGTTAGATTCAAAGACACCGTCGACTGATCTGCCGCCGCCGTGTGATCGCCGGCCGTGGCGTCGATCGTGTTGCGAAAACACGCAGGATCATGATTAAAATGTTCAGATTAAAAAAATGTTTAAATTTTAAAAAGTTCAGATTTCAAAGATAGTCGGAACATGAAAATATTCACGCACAAAAAAAATTCGAAATACTATTAAAATTTGAAAATTGTTCAAACTAAAACATGTTCTGATTTTTTTAAACATTTAAAAGTGATCAAATTTATTTTTCTATTTTGAAATTTAAAATATTCAAATTGCATAAATTCATAATTTAAATGTAAAAATATAAATCGGGAAGTGCCTTTTTTATTGATACGCATTTCCAGCGGGCCATGAAGCACTTGTTTGAGGCGGCAGGGGCGAGTAGCGCCGCAGCTGGACGATATATAGGCGCTCTAGGAAAAATAGGTCCCGCTATTTATCGCTTGACGTGAGTCAAATACTCGTCTCGCCCACTTGAGTAGGTTTCACCTGATGGCTCTTGAAGGCAGTGACCCGTAAAATGGGCCGGAGCCCGGAGCCAGCGAGGGACAGTGAGCGCGCGGCCACACATCATGCATGTAGTAAGTACATTTTTTTTGTTCTTATATTTTTTGGACTGTTCTGAAAATTTCAAAATAATTTTCCAATAACCTCTAAAATCTTAATAAGAATGTTCATTGGATGTTTGAAGAGGTTTGTCGCATTGTCAAAAGAATGTGTATCATTTACATTATTAAAAAAGAATGTTCATCATGTATTTAAAAACCTTTACCTTGTATCTAGAAAAATCTTCATCATGTGTTTAAAAATGATATCTTTGAATAATGTTCTTGTTTACAAAAATAGTATTCATAAATTTTCTGAAGTGTCAATTTTTTTTCATATTTTAAAGAAAAATGTTCACCGGCTTAAAAATGGTTCACATGCTTAAACCACAACCTTTTTGGGTTAAATACAGTGTACATATTACAAAAAAAACTATCGTCAGCCAAGTTTGAAAGTCAAGATTGTATATTTCAAGCCAAAAAATGTGCAATGCCAATGATATACAGACAAATGCCAACCTTCGAAATTGGAATGACGTATTTTCCATGAAAAGAACCAAAAACATGCGCAATGCCAATGATATACGGACATTTTATATAGTATAATTTCTATTTTGTAAAGAATAAACATAAATAATCATACAATATAGAATCTATGAAGATATTAGATGGTTCATGCACAAGAACACTTAACAACTGTCTACCAAAGATATTATTATATGGACACTAGAATAGACTTGGATGTATCAAAATACACTATCGCACATGTCAAACACAAAATTAGTCTATAAGAGAGAGTGATAATGTCTATAATTGTTTTCATAACTTTAAGGGAGTAAATTCGATAAATGAAAGATTAATCAGTAGCCACTATAACAAAATTTAACAAGAAAAACTAGCATCACTATACCGAAAAATGTTTTAATTTGGATTATTTGTAATTGCAATGATATACATCTAAATCAAAACAGAATTACCATTATGCTTCCAAATTTTGCAACATGTGTGGCTAATTATGTTAAGAAGAGCATAAAATGTATTATTTAGGAATTTAGGCTCATGGAATAACTTACATAAGTAAAAATGTTTATTATAAAACATGAATTAGTATAACAGATTTTTCTTCGTGACTTCATATAAAGAATTATATATAGATAAATGTATAAAAATACACTATGGCACATAGAAAACACGAAATTGGGTTATAAGAGAGAGCAATGATGTCTATCAAGACTGACTGAATCGTAAGGTTCATCAACCCGACGAAAACCATCCCTGGTCGAAGATCGCCTTCACAGGAACAACCACCTTCACCGCCAAGATGGCCTCCCTCACCGAGTCATCCACCTCCTTATCTGCCAAGATCACCTCCCTCAGCTCGATCTTAAGAATCCTCTCTTTAGTCTTCTCATTCTCAAAGGAGGCATTGGCTGCAGCCACTCTTGACTATGTAGTGCTCAAGCTCAGCTTTGGTCTAAGCAAGCATAGTTGTGATGAGAGATCATGTAGACTTGTGGAATTGTTCCTCTCAGTCACTCTTGTGTAGGGTTGCATGCAGGAATTTTTAAAAATTCGTCTTACATAACCTCCAAGTCTATCTATGAAGATACATGTTTTAATTATCTAGTTAAAGTACGTTACCAACACGATGAAGCGAAAAAATGTTGATGACGAAGTCCATAAAGCATGTGGAAGATTCTCTCGGCTAGTCCTAGCGGAGAGAATGTAGCCGACTCCTGTGTCCAACCTTCTAGATCCGACATGCGGAGTGTCAAACGTCTGTCGGCTTACCTCTATGAGAGTTCGCACAGAGTTTTGTTGTCCATGACACATGGGGCCAGGCACCACCGTGACTACTTGATCCATGCCTAAAGAATCTGAATATCCGTACGACACATGGGCTCGACATGAGTCCCACTCCAGGCGTGTACTAGTACTAGAAAGAAAAGGCATTCAGGCCGCTCCTCCACTCCAACTGTGCTCCTTCCCGCTTCACCACGTGCTTCTCGTCTGGACCTGGTCCACATGAGCCAGTACGCAGGGAGGGCGGCACGCCGAAGCTCGGTCGTGGTGTACCGCACACCGCCACCATGAGCCCACGAGGCCACGCAAGGAAGGATCCGATGCTCGCCAACGTCTCTACACCGATCCGATCCAAACTGTGAGTGACAGATATACCATATTTCAGTTTCTCGCGTCAAAATACTAAGTTCGATTAATTGTTTCCAATCAATCACGTGTGCTAGCCCTATAAACGATTGCTTCTTTGGGAATTGGGATAAAAGATTGCACGTACCACAGTGCTTCGGTCAGCTTGCATTGGCTGCTCGAGAATCCAACACTCCAACAAGAGCATGCTCATTTTTTTTGTTTGTTTTGCAGGTAAGAGCAAACCCTATTAACAATGCACTGCTTCAAATCTGACAAGGGTACCTGTAAAATAGAAGATGACTCTCTCAATGGAGTTTACGAATGAGAATATTTTGCATTTTATTTTCAAGTTTGATCAACTTTATAAAAATTATATCAAATTTATGACATTAAATTAGTTCTCCGTTATAACATGCATCTTGTGATCTTTACTTGGTGTTGTAAATCCGGATATAATCCCGACGAGCACACCGCGAACGATCTTAAATCCGGTTTATTTTGACTCAGAAATATAAATCTTTAAAACCAAATGACCTAAACACAGGCAAACAAATACAAATATAAATCTACGACATGGATTTTCCTACTAGTGAGTGAGGCTATTTCAGTAGAAAGGATGATGTACACGTTGTAAATTATTGTTGAATCAAATGTAGCTTGTGAGACACATTTTCACAACGAAAATAGTAAGACAGCATACCATAGCTCAATTTATACTCCAAACATTCATATAAATATGTTTATTTAATCATACACTAGGAAAGCACTATTACGAAATTTGTACTCTTTAGATATACTTATCATATATAAATACATATATGCTACAAGGATTACACAATTGATGAAAACCCAAGACAAAACGTATGTGTATGTCAGAGAAAATAGTTCAAATTTAGCATAAAACAAGTGGATTTTCATTATTAATTATATATATTACATCCATAGACAAAGAACAATTTGAAAAAGCAACATTGTTATATAATGTGGTTAACAATGCCTATAACATAACTTACACTTGCCAAGACTAGAACAGGTTACAAAAGTTTTATATAAGTATAAAATTTTGTACAAATCTGATTTATTTTAAGAGAAATTTTCCTCAATACCATTGAAAAACCATGTAATTATTGGCTCAGTTGTCATTGAACAAAGTCTGTGTGCTTCCATACCGAAGACAAAGCAATTCAATAGGTTATGTGACATCCGTCGGCTACAAGGTGCTTCGCCACCCCGTCAAACCCGAGCGGAGACTCAACCATCATTTATGTGCCGCATCGAAGCTGATGGAATTCAACGCATCACCAAGCTAGTGGCGGATGGCTAGATCGAACCTTGTTTAGATTTGACCTACTTTATAAAATTCGTATCGATTTTTGACATTGAATTAGTATACCATGAACTACATTTAAAGATGCATCTTGATACTGGTTTGGTGCCGGGGCTATCTATGAAACTGAAACTTTGAAAATTTTAAATTACAACATGACCTAATAGTGCCTACAGACTCTTACAATGTGTTTGTCGAACAAGTGGGGATCTCCTGTCACTAAATTTGATTATCGGTCTAATGTATGTTCGTGTATTTGTTTATGCTCGTAATTCCACACAAATTTTATCTCACCAAAACCGGCACACCTACGACTGACCCATGCCGTGCCATTTCACGATTGTTCACACATTGCTCGATACGCGTGACATTGCTCGGGTGTCTAGACATCTCAAATATTACTCGATCGACCTGGTAGAGCGGATATTTAGATCGCCTTAACGCAATACACCAAATTCTTTCCCGATTCAGACATGTCCCTTAGCCGTCGTCCGCTAACTTCATTACTACGCCCCACAGAGAGAACCCTCGCGACCTCCAACGGTAACTTTCGACGCCGCCTTCAACGGTGAGAAGAACCGCGTGAACACTCACGACAGAACACGCATCTCGAGCTCACTTACCATGACATGCCACCCAGCACACCGCAGACGGTCTAAAAGCCAGGCTATCTCGACTCGCAAAATACCATCCGTGTATATTTCTAAAAACAACAAATTGCCTAAACAGAAGCCAAATAAACCCCTATAAAACCCCCAAAAGAAAACACACGAGAGAAAGAGGGGGAAGAGAGAGAGAAACCAGGGTGGTCACGCACGAGTAGTTTGTTGAGTTGGTTTTCCCTCTCTTCTTCTCTTCGCCTTTTCCCTCCCATCCAAAGCTTCCTCCCGCCGCGCCTCGCCGCTATGGACAGCTCCCCGAGCCTCCCGCTCCCGCGCCCGGCGCCCACCCACCCGCCCCCGCTCCCGCCGCAGGCCTTCCTCCGATGCCCCGCGCCGCCGCCGGGCGCCGTCCCCGTCCACTACTTCCGCGCCCCCTCGCCCATCCCCATGTACTCCGCGCGGGTCCCAGGGCCCCGCTACGTCGCCGCCAGGCCACCCCGACCCCGCGACCGCCCCATCCGCAGCTGCCTCCGCGACCGCCGCCGGCATCCGAGGCCGACATGCCGCCGCCGCCTCCGCAGGCGGGGACAGGCAGGCCCACGTCCGTGGCGCCGGTAAGTCGATGGAAATGCATGTCCCTCGCTGTTCTTTCAGCCAATTGCGGCGATTGTCTGTTCTATTTAACTCTGGAAAGAACCTTTGTGGGGTTCCGGTGTTCGTATAACGCATCCGATCATTCAGTTCTGGACGCCCTGAATTAGTAGGTTAGACAAGTGACTGAATTCATGTAGTTGGGTTGGGGACTCGGGATGTGCCAGGAAGAGAGTTTCTTTGGCAAATCGTGGCTGAATCGGTTGAGCTCATTAGCCGGAGTGGGCTCGAATGGTCCTGTAGGTACTTGTGATGTGTTCAGTCAACTCCTCACGGCTAAGGACAACAATGTTATGCTTCCGACCTTAGCTATGTGATCAGTATGCGCGTCTAGCTGCCTTGCTGTGTTTTGGAGGGAGCATCTTAGAGCAGGAGGTGAACATCCATTGTGTGCATCCTCGTTTACTGTTTCTGTTCAGCCTACCTGTGTCTTCAGTTCAGAAATTGTCGTTGTAGCATCTTCAGTATGAGTATGTACTGCTAAAAACAAATGAGTATGTGTATGCAATGTAGAAGTACTGTAACACTCAGCAGTCAGCACTGTTTGGAGTTGTTACCCAGATTGCCTCTTTTTTATTTAAGTAGCAACTTAGCAATCATTTTGGGGCTCGTCGATGTCATGATTGATCTTTAGAAATGACATGGTACTCCGATATGGTAAGGTAGTTAGTTGATATCCGTTAGCAGCATACTATTATGATATGAGTGTCGCCAACAACTTCTTGTAACCACTTCACTTGTTTTAGGACAATGAGCAGAACAATAAAAGGTACAGTGCTCAGCTTGAAGTCGGCAATGGAGAGACTGAACAAGAGCATCATAAGGAGAGTACCACTGGACCCATAAACGGTGTCAAGCGACAAAAAACTGTAAATGGCTCATCACATGGTCATGGAGCAACTAAAGGTGTGCTCTTGCTTACATTTAATTTTATTTTACATAATGTTTGATGTGCATCATTGTGATCATTTGATGATAAAATCCCAGTTTGATATTTAAGCCAAATGGGCTATTATAATGGTCATGTGTTGACGGGTTCGCTTTTCCTTTCAGGATGTGCCGGGACTCCTTTGTTTCCGGCAAACAGCTGCCGCTATGACAATTCACTAGGTAAGGTATCCGGCGATTCTCCCAAAGTAGAAAAAAAAAGAAGTTTCTTTGTTACTTATTATTTGCTTGCTGCCAGGTCTGCTGACGAGGAAATTCATCAGCCTTCTTAATGGAGCAGAAGATGGAACCCTTGATTTAAATAAAGCATGTGAGACACTGAAGGTCTGGTTTACTATACAGCAAAAGAATAATGCTTTCCATTGTCTTAGGTGTCCGTTCTTTTGTCACTGTCTGGGGTTTATTGCCTTAATGTCTTGTAGTTTTATGAATCTCTGTAGGTGCAAAAGAGGAGGATATATGATATAACAAATGTCCTAGAAGGTATAGATTTAATTGAAAAGGGCCTGAAGAGTATGATTCGTTGGAAGTAAGTGTCACATGTTTCTGCTTTTAATGCATTTTCCCGGTCATAGCTTTTTACTGATGAGATAAATATATAAAAGGGGGTTTGACATGTTACTTTCCAAGGATGCGGATCGCCAAACTTCTGCACTGAAGGTACCTATATCCTTGGTGCTATTTTCATGCTATCTAATCATATGTTTTGTATGCACTATTATGATTTACTTTATTTTTCACTGTAATAAGGGTAGGTTTGTTTGCTCATTGTTCTGCTATTGACTGTAGTTCCCTCCCTGATCCTAAATTAGAATGACACAAATGAGAAACATGAGTGTAGCAGCAAAGTGTTTCTGTACTGGATGGTGCGTGTCAACGATTTACTTGATGCAACATGCTCAGCTGCTGTAAATATATTAGCCTTAAGAAATGTCCAAGTCAATGTGAACATATCATATATCTAAGGTTTTCAAAATATATCGCAAGCACATTTTCTGACTAGGGGCTTTCTGCCTTCCTCAAAAGTATTGTCTACACAATACAATTTTTTTCTACGTGTAAACAAAATGCAAATAAGCATGGCCATCTTCTGATAGCATGTCAGTTGACTTGAACATAGCATTAGTATCCTACACTTTTGCATAAAGTTTTGTGTGGTTATATATTAAATAACTTCTTGTTGAATTGTGATGTCTTGTAGAAAGAAATTGAGTCATCATATGATGAAGATTTCAGGTTGGATGAGGAAATACTGTAAGTTCTTTCCACAGAAACAATATAAATACCTGATCCTTCCCATCTCCTTTGACGAATAGTTACTGGTTCTGCAGGGACGTACAAGAGAAATTGCATGCCCTCAAAGTAGATAAGGACAAAAGAAAGTAAGATTCTCACCTCTTATGTTCTCAGACAATGTTCTATGTTGTTATAATCATTTAAACTGAATCTTTATGTATTTGTGTTTAGGTTGTTGTATCTTTCGAAGGAAGATATATGTAAGATTCCTCACTTTCAGGTAAGGAAGTTTCTGGCTTCATGTTTGTTTCTTCTTGCTGTAATTATAAAGGCATGTCAGCAACTTCCCGGCTGATTGCAGGGATCCACTATTATCGCAATAAACGCTCCTCACGGAACCTGTGTTGAAGTTCCTGATCCTAACGCAGTACGCAGTCTGTAGTTACCTTTTAACTATGTGCTTGTAAGTGATGGATCTGTGTGGTTCTTAACACTACTTCATTTACCAGGATATGGACATCTGCAAGGATCTGGAATCTCAGGAAAAGCATTACCAGGTTCTCTTGAGAAGTTCGATGGGTCCGATCGATTGCTATTTAATAAGGTAAAAAACTGCCTTCTGTAGCTTATTGTAGAATTCATTTGATCATTAACTAAACTGCTATATGTGTACCAGTGACCATCTGGAGATATCCAACTCAGAGCAGATGGCACCGGACAGTTCCGATTCAGCGTTCACCGCTACCGGAAGTTCTCAAGCTCTGCAGCAGGCGGATTTTCCTACAAGTCAGGCTCCCGAAAAGGGAGAGAGCAACATTGCCGGCAAACATACATCGGAACCATCCAGAAGGCACGAACAAATGTCCGGCATTCTGAGAATCGTACCACCAGATGCTGATGTAAGGAATGCCAGTAAAACCGCACATCACAGGCCAACCAATCAAGGCTGTTCACTTACTCTTCTTCCTTTTTTGCAGATCGATGCTGATTACTGGCTCGCTTCTGACGTCGATGCTACTATGACTGATACATGGGGCACTTAGTTGGTGGATCCTGGAAACCCAGTCTGCCTCTTACATAGCGAAATAGCAATTAGTGACTCCACAATGCACATTTGCATTGATGGAAGAACTGGAGCCTGGATTAGCAGGCCACCTTCAACGGTGCATGTTCTGTTCTAGACTATCGGACTTCCGGTTCATCTGCAAAGCAAAGAAGAGTATACACCATAGATAGTAGATCTTGTACATTGGCAGGATGAGTTTAGCCCATACCTCTTCTGGTACATCCATACTTTTGTGTTTGGCTCAGCAACCGCAGTAGGTAGGTTCGAGCCTTTCATTATACTAGTGTTCGTTTAGAGGGACTGTGTGTATACCGACACCGGCCGGTTGGTGTGTTATGTTATCTGGTCTTCTCCTACCTCGAGGAGTGGCATTGATGTATATCCTGACCAGCAACATTGGTTACTGATAACATATCAATACATCTGGTGGAAGCTTATTTCTGTTGGAAGCTGCGTTTGCTCATTCTCAAAGAAATGAACGTTTGCAAACCTGGTCCAATTTTGTGGATTATTTATGTATGATGTGATCTTGCTACGGCCTGGAGTGGTGATGAGATGGGAGCCTTCATTGTCTCTGTAAGTGGGGTGACTAGGGATGGCCATGGTTAGGACAGGGTGGAGGCAATCTTTGGAATAGAAAATAGCTTTGGACCTCTATGGCAGTCCAACTTCAAAGGTGCAGTTTCTTTTCTACATTGCAATTCTGGAATTCTAGCAAGGATGAGGCTGTGATCACCTGAGCTCGACATCATATTCTTCTGAATATTTATGGGTTAGAGGCATGCGTAGTGCTTGCGCCCAAAGAAATGACACTCGTTCATTTGCATATGATTAACTGGGAAATGTCAATTTCATACTGAGTCCTCCGATCCGAGATAGTCGTACATAAACAGCATAGCACGTACAACTAGTACCTATACCCTGCGACATTCTTTTTGGATCAGAGAGGGTACATTGAGCCGAGTACAACTCTATGGCAAACAGTTTGCACCCAGTGGTGATATCAATTGATAGGAAATTAGAATAAAGTATTCACTCCTATACTGGATCTTTTTACAGCCTATGACGGATGATTGCATTTTCTCATGACGCGTTGATGTTAAAAAACACACCACTCAAAGCTAGCTAAGCCACTTAATAACTGACACTTCCTGTACTATCTACATCAATGTCGATGTTCCTACAATTTATCTGAACCTACATATGCAATAAACAAAAAGGTTGTAAAACAGGAGAACATTTTTATGAAGTACAATGAGACAGAATACTTCAAATCCAATTTAATCATCAGTACGTGGTAACCACTTCTCCTGACCTCCTTAAGTAGCTTCTTCCCGTATCCTTGCTATTTCATCAAACCAATGTTTGTAGTCGTCTTCAATAAAATCGAACTCCCCATTTGGCACATCTTGACTATCAGTAATGGAAATTGACGAGAAACCACTGTCCAGCTCTGAACCAGGTGATGCTTGATCTATATGGAAAATTGAAATATTATTTAACCCATCACCAAAAACATGATTGTCGTCTATTTTATCCATTCTCTCTTTGTAACCACCACACTGCATAGTCTCGGAGTCATTAGCCTCATCATAACTTGGACTTTCAGAACTACCAACAAGCTGCACAGAAAGGTCCGACCCTTCGGAGCCATTTGGTCCCCCTAGGTTAGTTGCACTTGAGACAGATTGAAGATAGTTATTCGATAATGCACTGGTATTTCTAGAATGCATCATACTCTGAACTAGCACGTAATCAGTTGCCATCTCAGAATGCTTCTGCTCGGAAACAATTACTTGCTCACTTTCACCCATTTTAGATTCCATATATGGACTTACCGCTGCATCATTTGCTTGTTTCCGACCAGGAACAAGATTTACTATCAGAAGGTCAATAAAATCAGCAATGAAAGTAACATCACAATCCGCTAATTCCAACTCTTCAACCATTTCAGCAGCAACACACATAGCTGTGTCAGATTCTAGGTAGAAGAGGAAATGAATATTCTTTGTTTGCCCTGCAAAAGGACAGGTGACGATCTATAAGAAAACAGTAATCCGAGTTCCAAACAGTAAAAAAACTAGACATACCATACAAATCAGCAATTCGCAGAACCAGTGAGACTGAACTGTCATCAACCTTCTCGCCCTTTAGATTTAATTCTGTGTTTTTGTTAGTTCTCGTGAACTCTAACACAGATGGATGTGGGGCTATAAGAGCACTATTCTTGCCTGAGCTAGCACACATAGATTCAGGAGTGTCAAAGTCCATGTGCAAAGAATCCAGGGAGATTTCTACTGCTTTGCGTGTTGGTAATGGAATCATAGGGCCAACAAAGCCATTTGCATTATTGGAGCAAAGAAATGGGTCTTGCAGTAGTTCTCTGGCAGACAATCTCTTAGAAGCAGGAACTATACATTTCTCAATGAAACGCTTCACTTCATGACTTACAATTTTAGACAAGGCAGCCGGTTTCACACCCTAAAGATCAGGACACTAAGTTAGACAAGATGCTGGGTTGAAGCACAACTCTACAAAATAAAAACACTTGCCTTGGATACTTTCGATTTGAGCTGGATTTTTACATTCGCTGTATGGATATTCAAGTGTGAACATCTCCAACATGCACATACCAAATGAGTAGATATCAACCAGTTCATCGTAATTCTCATCATATAGCTCAGGTGCCATGAATTCAGGAGTACCTGCCGAAATAAAAGTTCCCATGTGGTAGGGTTGTATCAGGCGCAATGCATAATTTTGTGAAGAGAATGAGTTAAACTTAAGAACAAGTTTTTAGAAATACACATCCAAATAACGTGTCTAAATGAGAAAAATAGATGCAACTTGGTCTCACAGTTCAAAAAACAACCATGTAACGTAGAATATTATATGAGAGTAGAACAAAATTAATGTGTGATTAACATCATGGTTTACAATGGTATAACGGAGGGTCATTACAATTATGTGTCCCATTGCTTTCAGCTATTAAAACATAACGAAATACATCAGCCATGTTCGACAACGAGAAAATTAGACCATCAACGCGAGTGGAATTTAAAAGAAACCACATGAGTTAACGGAAACTTCATACCATAATTTTGCCAGATTGAATACATGAGAATGTAAGGCACGAGCTTTAAATGTCAACAACTCAAGTCATTAACTACTTCTTGGCTATGGATGGGGCAAACATTAACATGTTCACATACTCATATTGCCAGATCAAAAGACCATAACATATTTGTCAGAAATAACAAGGAAAGCAAAACACCAGCCAAAAGATTATTACCAATAACACTTCTCGCTTTAGGCGTTTGCATAATTGTAGCTAGCCCAAGATCTCCAATCTTAACTTCTCCATGATTTCCATTAACAAAAATATTGTCGCACTTCAGGTCTCTGTGGACAACTGGAGGTTGCTGGCTATGCAGGTAGTCTAATCCAAGAAGAATTTGTCTTGCCCAATTCTTTATTGCCTTCAATTCTACACGTGGATGTCTTTGTCGATAACTAGAGATGAAAAAAAGTTGTAACAGTGCCATTCCTCAAGTAGCAGAAGAACATGGTTGTCAATCATTACTTACTGCCTAAGACTTCCGGACGTAAATAGTTCTGTAATTATATTAACTGTCTTCTTCTTATCATCAACCCAATAGTTGTAGAACTTCATAACATTTTCATGCTTGAAGGATTTCAGTAGATGAACTTCTGAGTACAGCCTCTCAAGATTATCCGGACATTGCATCACATCATCTATGTTAACTTGATTCCATGCAACTTCGATACCTTCAGCCTCATCAAATGCCTTGTAACTAAATCGAGATTAAGAACGAAATATGAGTCACGTAAGGCCATATACGAGTCATGAGGGCCGTGTAGATAAGTAGAACAATAAATTAAGCAATGTAGCATTATGATTGTGCAGTTATCTGTCATTAAACAAATATGAATGTATTGAGTTGAAAGCCACTAATCTCCAAACTAATTTAGAGAGACTTGATGATAGTACCCTCGGTCCAATTCACTTCAAACCCAAGGTTGATCCGTGGTTTTGTTGCTAAGTCTATATTATTTCCTATGTATTCATTTGGCACATATGGTTACATAAAGGCTGCCAGGAGCCCAGGAGCAGTACGTACTGCATTACTACTGAATGTAATTGGAAACTTTCTGGCTGTTTTAATCAAAGTGGATCAGCAGCAAACAACTCTTGTAGCTGTGGCTAGTGGCGACAAGTCTACAGCCGAACATGTTCGCTAGTAACTAAAATACGAATAATCGTAACACCTGCATATAAAATGGAGTGACATTGTAAACAATACAAATTATAGTGATACTGACTGAGTGACATAGTGTGTTATTAAATCAACAACTTGTTAGATGTGATGAAACTATCTAACTGGAATTCGGACGGTGTTAACAAAAACACTGTTCCATTTTTTTTTTCAGGTTGGGAATGAAAATGAGATAACCCATTGCAAACTGTGATCAAAAGAAGTCTCATTGACGAAGAAACATAAAACGTAAGAATATGAATATATGACGGATCGGGGCATACACAGTCTGGAAAGCTCCTCTTCCCAACACCTCATTGTACTGCAACAAAGAAATATAATTCAGATCAGAGCAATAGACAAAGATTGTTTTGTTGATCACCTTTTGCCGATTTCTTAGTTCAAAGGGAATCTTGGCAACATTTTCATAGTGCATTTGTTGACATAGTTCTAATCAAACATTTATTAATTGGTAGACATTTCTGAAGAATAGAGTTGGCATACCAAGGATTATAAGCATGCAAATACATAGTGCAGGAACGATTTCAAGGCAATCCAAATAAACTAGCATGGACATTGTCATGTCGCATTGGCATCAATCAAATAAATCTGCAAGATCAATTAGAAAATATAGCGCCAAAGGAAAACTTACGCGCATGTATCGCCTGGTCGGATCCACCTCCACGTATTCAGCATCGGCTGCCTCATCCCGATCACCAAACACTTCCATTTCAGATAACCCGCAGACAGGGGGAAGCGCAAAAAAAACGGCGACGCCGGGGAGGGGGTGCCGGAGCGCCTGCTACGCACAGCATGCCGCGTAGCAGGAAGAGAACGGCAGCGAGGCCGATGCCCGGCGTTCAGTGAAGGGCTCGGAGAAGGGGGCATAGGAAGGCCGCATTCGACGGGGGCGGCTGCCCGGCGACGTCAAATTTACCCGTCCCACCACGCCCATGACCGCAGATGGCAGTGGCGGAGCCAGAACTTCAACACTGTGTTGTCGGTGCAAATCTGTGTAGTCAAATACCTATATTTGTACTGATTTTAATTATTTTTTACACGAAATTTGCTTGCAGTTTCAAAAAAGCTGTGTAGTCACTTGACTACACAGTGATAGTGTGGCTCCGCCACTGGATGGCACGATTGCGCGGCGGCACATCATTCTCCGCCGTTCTGTCCCCGCCGGTCGGTGTATGCAGGGCCCTTCATGGCAGCTTCCAGGGTTGGGCTAGAAATGCGGGGAGGCGGCCATTGATCGAGGTGGGTGGGACGTTACCGATTTAGCTGCGCAGAGATGTGTGGCGATCGAGGAGAAATGAGGGGAAGGTTGGTGGTGGTGCAGAGGAAAAGGTGGGAGGAGTAGAAATAGTAACTGACTCGTTCTGAACGGTTAAGACGATACTTGGGTCTGGAACAGTTACAAACTTACAACACTACCCTAGTCTTCTTCTCAACAATGGCGAACAAGAAGGGCATATCATTACACTTACACGTGAATGGCAGTGAAAGGCTGGCATGAACGCATTTCTTGTTCAGCAGGAGAAAAATGTGGCACCAAGGAGATGCAGATTCAGGTTAACCAAAGTTTACAAGGGAAAGTTTACAAGAGATCCCACGAAATACGCTATAGTTGTGTGTGTTCACGTAGCACTCTGGGGGTCAATTGTTCATTCAGCGAGAGGATTGACCACATGGCCAAGGAACAACACCACGCTGGTCTTCTCCTCAACGATGGCGAACATGAAGGGCCGATCCGCCACGAAATCCACCGGAGGCCGCGGTGCGCTTGCACTCAGAGCCATGGACACGGCCGTCGCTGCCGCGGCAACGGTGCCCTGCTCGTCCACCTCGATGGTGGCCTTATGGTACACCCCCGCGACGCGGAGCCCGTCCCCGCCACTCACCATGCCCGAGAAGTCGCCGCCTCCGAAAGCCCTGGTGACTCCAAGCTTCCGCATGTCCTCCGACGCCTCGAACTCGAACGTGAACTTGAACTTCGGCACCATGAACCGCCCGACGGGAACCTGGTCCGCCGGCGTGTGCCACCTGATGAACTCCGGCGTCGAAGCAGCCTGGTCGTAGAAGTCCGCGAGGCTGACGAGGGCGGTGCTGTCCGGGAGAAGGATGAGCATGTAGAACACGGCTTGCGGCGGCGCGCGGTGGTCGCCGTCGATCTTGTAGGGCAGCTTGAGGGCCCTGAACCCTGGGTAGATGGCGACCTGCTGCTTGAAATCAAACCGGCCTGTCGTCATGAACGGCACGCGCACGACGGTGCCGTCCGGGGTGTGGAACGGCGCTGTGAAAGTCGCCGACGGATCAAACGGCTGGAACCACGTCCCCTTGAAGTAGAGCGCATTGGCGAGGACGACCACGGTGGACGAGTCGACGGAACGGGGAGGGAGGACGTCGTGAATGAGACCGTTGGTCGCTTTCGCGACGAAGCTGTTCACGCGCCGCCTCGCGTTCTCGGCATCCGAGGCGAAGTCCACGGATTCCGCCGTGGCGGCGTACCTCGAGGCGGCGATGGACATGAACTCTGGCTGAAGCTCGTGCCTTCCGTCAACTCAGACGCCGCAGGCGAAGGACGTCTGGGTCAGGCCGTCGAGCTTCCCTACCAGGTCCGTCGCCGCCGCGCTGAGCAGTTCATCGAGCGACGCCGACCCGAGCAAGCCCAGGAGCTCCTGACGCGTCTCGCCCGGGCACCAGCGGCCACAAGCGCGAGCGCCGCGTGGATGGACAGCGGCGAGATGACGAAGTTGCTTCCCCCGCTGCCCGTTGCCGCCCGGACGCTGACCTCCCTGGCGAGGCGCAGCTGGCTCGACGCGTTCCCGCCGGCGTCGTCGCTGCCTAACACTGGCACTGTGTCACCACGAAAAGGCCTCGCCGTGGGGCCGGCGGCGGCGCGTGCTTCCGTCTCCGCGTGGCTGTAATGGTGGTGGTGGTGGAGGTAGCTTTCGCCGCTGCAAGGGCAACGCTGGGCGCAGTCGAGCGGGCGTCGCGAGGTCATTGTCCTGAATTCAACCTGCGAACGCCATGCAGCAAACAGCGTCAGGCAGAGCATGACCTTCCACAAGGGTGACATCGAAATCGCCGGACTTGCGCCGATGACCAACGTGGTGACCTCCCTGTGTGCTCGCCGGATCTGTCAGACAAGCCAAGTTGACCTTTGAGTCAAGTGTGCATCCATGATCCATCGACTTGTGTATAGATATATAGGAGGAGTTTTGGCGCGCTCTCACTTCTCAGCTCTCAAGTCAACGGATCATGCATGATGCTCGTTCAGTTAGAAGATGCTAGTATGTCTGGATGAGTTGTCGGAATCTTTCCTCGTGCCATCTGATTGTGGTTGGTCGCATCCATAACAAACATTGAATGAACTAATAATATTAGAATTTTATATCAGAAGAATATACCGTACAAAGCCAACATATTACTCATCTATCTATTATATACTAAAAGCAAAATGAGTTAGCTAATGGAACCACCACGTTAAGCCACATCATCTAAATTAATATTAATAGTTAGATCTATAATATGTGGCTAAGATGTAACGAGATATTTATAGTACGTTACGTAACCGCAAATACACTTTGACACGTTTAATCTAAATCAATCCATGACGTGGATCTGGAAAGAAAAAAAAGACCCGAGCAGGTTTTTTTTTTGAGGTACATACCATCTATTCAGCATCTGAAAAGAAAAAAAAGACCCGGGCAGGTATACGTACCATCTATTCAGCCCAAGCCTATAGCACTAGAAAAAAAGGTTGTGTCACGATCCAAAAAAAACGTTGCACGTAGCCACGTAGCCAGATACCTAGCGATGATTAACTAGCTGCATCTCCAAAAAAAACTAGACGTATCGTTTGTGTACAATTCATGGCATATTCTCAAGTTGCTCTCCAAAGTAAACTAGCTGCGTATTGTGGTACGTTGACAAGAAAAAAAATACTTCTCTAGAAGTAATTATGTATACTGATGGAGTATATTTTTTCCATCACGAAATATAAAGCGTCTTTAAACTTCACTTATAAACAACATACAATTTTTAAACACAAAATTAATTTTGTAACAGAAGAAACGAAGACCAACACAAAAACAGTGTGCCTTATATTTTGGTACGAAGGGATTATATATGTAATATATCTCTTCATGAGTGGAAAAAAATTGGTAAGATAACAACATGTTTTTTTTCTAAGCATACGCGATATCAACATACACACGTGTATACTGCCACCATATGCACATACACACACGCTCGCATATAGTCTCCTAATGACCAAGCTGTGGAGCATCAGTATCTGTGAAGTCTTCACTGTTGACGACAATTTTGTTTGTCATTCAAAAGATAATCTGCTTGGGCTTAAGAAAACATAATCTTCTTTAGCGAGACGTGCCTGGTGCAAAAACAGGTTTCATCCCTGGTGGTGGTTTGCAAACTGGCACCTTCCTACCATCTAACCACACATGGGTTATCCAACAAATAATTACACTTATTATGTATTGAGTACAAAATATACATAGAGATATTAAAATATTGACAATCAATAGTAAAAACATTTTGTCCAAGGATTCATCGTATCGCGTCACATAATCATACAAGCTATACAAGATCAAAGTTGGGAAGTTTCAACATTGACGAAGCAACCAATAGGCTATCGCTAAGAACGGCATCTTCCACTTAAAAGATTATCTCCCTTAATGATATACATATTATAAAAAAGAGGGTGTTGATATGTGGTGATTATAAATACAAACACCCTTCTAGCTATCCAACAACCGTTGGTTCTCTAAAACATCTACATTTCTAATTTTGAGGTTAAAACATAGAAAAGTATATGAATGGTTTCAAAATGAACTCACTAAAACATTCTTTTGTAGGTTGTGTATCTTACTTTGATGAGACTTAAAGTTTGAGAGTTCCACACCGACATAATTGAGAAGCACAAAATATTCCCGAATTTCAGTTTAGTTATAAAAAATGGTTCTCGATTGTATATTATGTTAACTCTATGAATCTAGACTATATGGGCACAACACCATTAACAAAATAGCTAACACCAAATAAGGTTATTCTCAAATTAATATATTGTATGATATCATAGTATATAGTTATACTTGAAAGTAAAAGAAATAATAGAAAATCCTATGAAACCGCCAGCCTTCCGATTGTCAACTTTTTGATCCTTTGTTATACGATTGTGGGCAACTCCGCCTATGTCTTCTAGGCATAGCCGGTCCCAAGCCCGGGTAAAGGAGGAGGGTTGTGATAGGCTTGGCGAGCCAACGTAAAAACTAGCCAGTCCCATGGATATGAAACCCATTTGGGCGAGAGTAGTACTAGGGTGGGTGACCTTCTGGGAAGTCCTCGTGAAAGGTTTCATATCTAAGGGTTGTGATAGGCTTGGCGAGCCAACGTAAAAACTAGCCAATCCTATGGGTATGAAACCCATTTGGGCGAGAGTAGTACCAGGATGGGTGACCTCCTGGGAAGTCCTCGTGAAAGGGTTTTATATCTAGGCTACCCCAACTTGTTTGGGACAAAAGGCTTAGCCCTAAGTAATATATATTCATAAGTATCACTAGCAATACATTATGAAAAAACATTTTAAAAATTAGTATTACAAAATAGATACATCACAAAGTAGGGATCATATAAAATACAGTTATGTGAACTAATATAATATCAAACAAACATCATACATCAGTGTCTATAGAAATGATGTAATAATCCTTGGCATAGAAATTAATGGTGCTTCAAGATACTGCGTATCTGCATATGTCATATTTTAATTAGTTTACGGTGTTACAGGCATATTAGTTCTTTGTACGTAATGTGATATCAATGAAAACACAATTTTTTCATTGGAGCCTTCAACACACTAGAGACAATGCCCTCGCGTTTGAGGGCCACCATGTTTTATCTACACATATATCTAATTCCACCAGGCACAAAGGAACATAATGGCCATTGATCTATGGTGGCATAATTGTGCGTCCACGAATTGAAGATGATTAAAGATGTTTCCCTCACAAAAGATATTTTATTTATTATAATACTTATAGCACTTTTAAAATTTTGATAGAGTAGAGTTCCCATAGCGTGATGCAAATATTTTCTAAGGTACCTTTAGACATTGCCCTCGCATTTGCGAGGGCCACCATGCTAGTTATATAAAAGCTGCATAATCCATCGCATACATTTCAGCCACTCCATGGTCCGACCAAAAAACTCTCAAGTTGTGCTTAAATACCCCCGCATAGTACATCTTTAGAGTCGTATTTTGATAGATGATCAGAAGTAGATACTCTAAAGAGAAAGAGTTCATTTCCGACTAGACAAGATCTAGTCCATGTTATTTTGGTTCTGAATCGTTTTACACAAAGTTCAATAGAATAATCGTAACTTTCTCATACAGAATCAATTTCTCTTTTTTTTTTAGTTGCAACCACTTGAATTGTTTGAAACCTGGTGCATCTGAAAATTTCCACCTAAATTCAGGTTTGGGCGCTATGGGGAGCTCCATTCCTGAAGCTAAAGTTTTAACTCGATTGCTTGAGAGAAAAATGTTTTCTCGATTTCTCAAATGCGTTGTCAGCAATTGGGCATGTCCGTGGTACCGGCCGGCCATCCAGATCCGAAACTATGCTTTTGCATCTCACATATTATGTGAACCCAAGGTCGGACACCAAATTGTATTGACACCTATCGGCTGAAATCCCCTCTCCATCCCCCGTGCTAGTAGGAATATCCTACATATATTTCAAAGGTATGTACAACCTCCACAAAGGCCGAAAGGTCTAACAACATACATAATTTAGAACCCGCCTCCTCACATGAAGAGAAACCCTCCACCGTAGAAACCGTCACACCATTTAATGGTAGCTGGTTGGGAAAGATCGCACCTGAATTTTCATATCAAAAAGTGGCCAGAGCCAGGTATATATCCAGGGTCAGAGAGAATTACAGAGATGTTGCTGCTGTGGAACAAGGGGGTATACACCTTAACTTCTTATTGTAATACATAAAGGTAATACAAAGCAAGATTGTCATGAATCTGAAGGTGTGAATATGTCTTCAACGCGCCGCATACATAGACCTTATTTATCACTTTTGTGGCATAGCTCCAGACCAGACGTGAGGGATAGCTCTGAGTTGCAGGTCATACTCCCTGCTTATTGTTAACCTGAACTTCTCGGACATGTCAAACGAAGCCAGGCTAGCACCATCTGGCAGCATCCAGTCAAAGTGATACAGGAGGTTTGCCAATACGATCTCCACAGTCGATGTTGCGAACGACATCCCAGGACACTGCCGGCGGCCAGCCCCAAAGGGAGTGAATTCAAAGTATGTCCCATTGAAATCAACATTATTGCTCTCAAATCTCTCGGGTTTAAACTCTTCGGGGTCTTTCCAATACCTTGGGTCTCTCGAAATAGAGAAGACATTAACATATACATTGGTTCCTTCGAGAATGTCATAACCCATAATTTGGCAATCCTCTCTAGCCCTTCGTATGAGTACAGTAGCCGGTGGATGTAACCTAAGAACCTCCTTGATAACCATTCGCATATAGTGTAGTCCAGAAATATCAGTATTAGTTATGGCAGTGCAGTGCTCACCTAGCACCTCCCGAATTTCTAGTTGTGCCTTAGCCATGACTCTAGGATTTTTCATGAGCACCGACATAGCCCACTCTAGAGAGCTTGTTGTGGTATATGTGCCACCCGCGAACATGTCCTGAAAACGGTAGTTGTGGTATGTACCACTGTGCGTTAGATGTGTGAAGGGAAAGTATATTCAGAAAAAACAGAACCCACTATGGGGTGAGCAAACCAAACAAGACTATAAATTTGGGAACTTTTACAGTACCTTTTGATGATCTTCTAGGGGACTAGTATGATTTCCTACGGACGTTTGAGATGAAGAGGTGGAGATCAGGCCCAGCGCAGGCCCATTAAGCCAATTAGCGATGCGGTAAAAAAATATGCCAAGAGAAAAAAAGATGCAGTAGGAAGCAAATCAACCGGACGCGTCGATCAAGCGCCGCCACACCTCAGGGGCGACCTCGCCGCCGGCCCACCTCACACCCGATCTCGCCGCCGCCCGACCTCACCCCGAGCTCTTCGCCGCCACACCTCACCCCCGATATCTTCACCACACCAGGTCACCCCCGTTCTCGCCGCCATCCCCATCTCACGCCCGATCTCGCCGCCGCCTCATCCTCGCAGCATACTAAACAACTTGCCTCCGTTCTAATTTAGATGACTTCCATTTGTCCAAATGTGGATGTATCTAGACATGTTATAAGTATAGATACATCCATTTTTATCTAAGTGGAAGTCATCTAATTTGGAATGGAGGGAGTACAATTTATCAAGAGAATATGATAAAGCTAGAGCTTCATTTAAGACCGCAGTACAGCTGAAACCACCAGACTATTCTCTCTCGAACAAGCTTGGTGCGACCCAACCAAACAACATCCAGACTGTTGATGCCGTTTGTGGATGACAGAAGTTCTTCGTACAAAACAATGTGATTTCTTTTGTATCCGGTATAAGTTCACAGGAAAACTGACTGTACTTTGAAGTTCTGGCAGACTACTTGGTTTGTCTACACTTTATTTATTTTGTAAAGCTTGTAGCCTGGTGAGACTATAGAGAAATTTTCCTGGTATTTTTGGTTGATGGAAATTTGATTCACAAGTCAGCTCCGCCTCTTTGCTTTGGTATGTGCAAGTCGTGTCATGCGTACTGGAACTTTTCAGTACAATGAATAAGGTTCTGCCATGTGGCTGTGTAATGTCTGCAATGAGCAAGTGAAAATTGATATGAATATTTCAATACTGCATGTCTATACTACGGTTGGAATTATTATTCGATCTAGTACAAGACTACCATTAACCAGAAAAGTGTGAAATATTTCCTATATCTGGAGTTTTCTTCTCCAATATCTTGTGCAACACAGTTCCATACAGATGGAGTGTAGTTTATTTCTGCCTGGAGGTCGAGGGAGGAGCGGCGCGGGTGACCGCCCAGTCGCCACGACTAGGATGAACTAGGGTTACCACCCATTTCATGGAAAACGTTTTGCTTTTTTAGACAATGAATTTGGGTAACGATGTCTTTGCCATGCAGATCTTGGGCCAAATCACAAATTTATTGTAGGGTCGGCACCCATGTCACTTATTGGGCCGTGGCCCATCTGTGGGAAGTCACGAATTTGACACTAGTATGATTACAACTACTCAAGTTTTTAGCACAAGTATGATTTCGTTTGGGCCATTGGATAAATGAAAATGTAGGGCTCTTATTCATTTGGGGGTACGACATAACAACTCATAAATTTACACTTTTGAAACGGAGTTAAGTTGATAGCATAAAATTCAGTTATGTCAAGTATTGCTTACTCCTCGAACATAAAATTCACTTTTGAAACGGAGTATTTGAAAAGTATTACTACTACTACTTAGAGTTGAGTAAAAAGTACTCACGAACAAAAAGGCGCCTATAACCTCTGGTGTTAGAGGGAATTCCAAGGAGTCCTCGAGCTGCAGCCTGAGCAGCGTGCCAAGCAGGTCCTCATCGTCGGTGTTGCAAGTGCCAGCGCCGGCCGCCTTGCGCTCGTCGATGATGTCGGAGATGATGCTTTGTATGCGGGCGTAGCATCTCCTCATGTCGCGCTCGCCGCTGGTGAGCAGCGCACGAGGCGCGATGACGGGAAGAGGTCCACGAGGCTGGTGCCGGCCACGAGCGTGAAGGCGTTGTCCAGCTCGCGGATGTACTCCTCCTGGCGTTTGAACTTGCCGCCGAAAACGGCTCTCGACACGGCGTCGTTGCTGAGGGCGGCCACCATCTTGCTGACGTTGATCGGGGAGGCGCCGTTGGAGGCGGCGATGGAGCGGACGAGGTTGGCCACCTCGTCGGCCTTGATGCCCTCCATGCGCCTCACCTGCTTAGAGCTAAGGAGCTCGACGACGCAGAGCTTGCGCATCTGGCGCCAGTGGTTGCCGTAGGGGGCGAAGGCGACGTCCTTGCCCCCGCAGCTGAAGATCTCTAGCGTCACGCTGCGTGGGCGGTCGGAGAAGACGAGGTCGTTGGTCTTGAGCACGAGCGCCGCCGCCTCGGCGCTGGAGAACACCACGGTGGGGTTCTGGCCTAGCTTGAGGTACATCACCGGCCCGTAGCGGCGAGCCAGCTCCGTCATCCTGCGGTGCGGCAGCTTGCTGCGGACGTGGTGGAGGCTGCCGATGATCGGAAGTGTCGATGGCCCGGGAGGCAGGTTGGCCTTGGGCTTGCTCTTGCCACCGAAAACTTGAGAAAATAAAGGGCCAGCAAGGTGGCTAGGGCTGTGAAACATAGGATTAACCACCCCTCCATTGCAGGCAGCTTCTCTAGTGAAGTGACGAACCTGTTCGTTGGCTTGCATGTGCTTCAAGAGGCGTGACCTATATGCAACTATGGAGCGACGGTCTGGGCACGATCAGATCATCAGCGTGTCAATGTGAAGGGACGTTCGGTTGGAAGAACCTAAGGTGGTCGCAACCAAAACGTCCAACTTTTCTTTCTTGGCAACAACGTCCAACTTTCTTGAGGGCTTCGACCCCGATTTTTTGTTTCTTTGCCAGCAATTAATCGAGTTAGTTACTCTTTTTATTCCTAAACATAACCATTTTCAGGTTTTTCTTGATTCATATGTATGTACTTTGCTTTGTAGATTCATATATTTAGTTCCATATGTAGTTCATATTGAAATCTTAAAAATGTCTTATATTCCATATGTATCAAAATATAAGATGTTTTATCCTTTTTTGAACAACACATATATATCTAGACGTGTTTTAGTATGTAGATTCATATACGCATTTTACACTAAAACAAAGTCTAGATACGTGTGTGACAGAAAAGCTGAAACATGTTATACTTAAATACGGAGGAGTATTATGGAACTTGAGTGTCGTCTGTTACATAAATTGGACCTGCGTCACGACTGCACGCAGGATTTGATCGATATGGACTCCTTATTCGCAAGACATACGTCCGGTACTTACCTCCCCCCTCCTTCCTTATTTAGATGGCATACTGTGATCATCAGTTTCAACAATAAAATATATAATATGGGTCATAAATATTAGATAGTTAAACACATTGTAATACAAAAAAAAACTGATGTTATAGTATTTTTTAGCAAATAACGTACTTTTTTGTTGCTCAAATTGAAGGTCAAAACCAAGGCATGTATAACAAGGATGACATCTAAATAGTGAGGGAGGGAGTAGCTAGGAGTCATGAGCCTCGACCTATTTATATTGTTACTGTCTATAGCATAAATCTAATACCTCTATACCTGCTAGCTAGTTGTCACGAGTGGGTATGCTTAATTAGTTATACTCCCTCCGTCCCCAAATAGCTTTGATATTGAGTAGTCAAATAATCAACACTTTCTAAGTTTGATGAATATTTCCTCCGTTTTACAATATAAGATGTTTTAGCATATTATATAGTCCCACATGGGGAGGGAATATATCAATGTTGCACATGAGAGACTTTAAGTAGAAAGTGCTAGATTGACATAATTGGGAACGATAAATCATAGAAATGATTATATAGTCCCCTTATATGTAATCATCTCGGCTGACTCACATTTGCAATAAAGACGTTTTGCAAGAACCAAATTAATTGCAACAAAAGAGATTCATGCCAAGATACAGCCTACACAAGGTTGAAAGCTAGAAACGCATGCATGAGGTAGATACTTGTTACCGAGATAGCATTGGTGATGTCGAACATAAGAGTTAACGATCATCCAAACTTGGCTCCAATGAACACATGGTGACACCACCTTCCTTGTAAATGAGACAAGCTTTCAATACATCTCCAATGTACCTAAAACAAATTCAAGTAAAACATGGTAACCAAACTTATTGGGTCCAAAGTAGTTAGAGCAACTACAATACATAGGACAAACTCCACATAAATATGTGCATATTAATCTGAAATTGAATTTCATGCACATCTTAGCCATATAGGATTTGATGGAGTTTATCCTATATATTGGATCAACGAAAGTAAGCATGCCAAAGAAATACATATAGTAAATATGCATGCACAAGACTTTCAAGAACCAAAAGAGATACAATTTGGATAAAATACCAATTAAAACAAGAGAGCACACATTAGTGTGACACGAAAAGAATTTGTCTAAATTATATCAAATACCCAAATCAACACATGATTGAAGATACCAAATGAAAATATGGTCAAGGAATAACCAAACACTCTACATTTTTCATGATGGCACAAAGTACCAAGACGGAAAATGCTTGTCTTAAAAGAGACATATCATCGGGATCTAAAACCAATAAAAGACAAAATAGTGTTAAAAAACATATAGGATAGCTCCCCCAATATGTGTGCATTATTTATGATTTTGCATTTGAATACAAATGCATACCAATGGATCATCCCACACCATATATATTATACAAACACTAGTCAAATTCAAGAAGAACAATAAGATCCATAGGATACAAGGAAGACAAAAAGAGTTTGATAAAACACGTTTTGGCAACAAAATAAGGCAATTCAAAGCAATGGCCAAAGTGAAGATGGTCTACAAATTTCACCACAAAAATCAGTATCACTTGTCATGGACAAGTAGTATGGAGATATTTCTCGGTGGTAGAAATGATATTCAAGGCCAACTTCACAACAAATAAGCATATGTCAAAGGATAAGAATTGAACACATGCTTAGATAGAGATTCTTGACGGCTTCAATTTGGATCAACGATCATGCAAAGTACCAAGAAATCTTTCTCACACACAAGATCCAAAAGATGAGAAATAAAAGACATTTAAGCAAATATGGAACTTGTTTGAGAAACATGACACTAGGAAGAAGATAATTGACAATATCAATTATAGGTGGCAATACCTAACATCTTCACATTTCCTAGGCTTGTAATATGCACATAGCTTATTAATCCCCCATAATGTGATAATCCATTTATTTGAAAATAAGAGGCAAACAAAACCAACTCAAGAAATTAATGGACATTATAGAATTTAAATTTCTTATGAGCATGACATACCACATAGAGAAAAGATAATATTGATATATCAACACTAAGTGCTATTTATCATGCAAATAAAGGCAATAAGGCTCAAAACAAGTAAATGGTGTACAAACCAAAATACACATACTTGATATCTCAAGATAAGTAAGTAGAGAGCACAACACATATAAATACAAACCTAACACGTGCAAGGGTGCAAGCAACTTTCAATGAATATATGGTATAATCACAAGTTACCGCAAGGAGGAACATTGGATAAGAGATAGAACAATGTAATTCGAATGACTTGGCTTGAGAAAATATAATTGATGAATAACCCTTAATTCTTCATGATGTAGCCAAGTCTCCAATGCCCTCCAACAACACCTATTCATGATGTAGGCCCATCTGGGTCCTAAGAGGTTAGTCACAATAGGTTTGGTAACCCAAATGGTTCTTTTCTTTACACCACTTTGAGTACCAACATATTTGGCAAACACATTGCCAACCTTATCCTTCCGAAGAGAATAAACATCATCAACTATAATGGGGTTGGATAAGGTAATATTTGTGCATGAAGAAGCAAGGTAACCCTTTTCACGGCATAGGTAGCAACATCGACTTCCTCCTCTCTTCTTGGTTGGAATCTCGAGTTGAGAAGGAGTAGCTTGATTCTTCTTGGGAAGAGGCCGTTCTTCAACTTGAGGAACTTGGGTTTGAACTTGAGGCTTCTTCCCTTGTTGCTTCTCACTGAGACGCTTCTTCTTCAAAGGGCAAGATCTAACATGGTGCCCTTCAACTTTGCACTTGAAGCAAACAATCTTGGCCAAATCTTTGACTTGTTCTTGGCCTCTTTATTCTTGTTGATCTTGGACTTGTTCTTATTATTGGAGTTGAATCCAAGTCCACTCTTGTCATTGGGGAGTCTTTGAACACTCAACATATTGTCAAGTGTGGACTTCCCAACATGACGCTTTTCCAAGTCTTTCTTCAAAGAAGTGACTTGGGCCTTGAGCTCTTTTAATTCCTCTACATGGTTAGTATCAACAAAAATACTAGAGGAAGTAGAAGCTTCATTGTTAGAGCAACAAGGTATTTAAAGTAATTCATCACAAGATGTAGCAACATTGTGAGTGGATGAATCACAGGACTAGCACAAGACGATATAGCATTAAGAGAAGAAGTTATGCCATTGTCCACATGAGGCTCAGAAGATGTTACCTTTGACATAATGGCCTCATGAGCTAACTTTAGCTTAGCATGGGATGCTAGAAGATCGTCATTAGAGCTAGAGAGTCTTTCATGACTTTCTTCCAATTTCCATACTTGCTAGTTAGCAACTCAAGTTGGGCCCTTAGCTCAACATTCTCCTTCAAAATAGATGCTTCACAAGAAGTGGAGTTAGTAGCACAAGCGTAATTAATATTAGAAATGGAAGAAAACAAATTGGTAAGCTTATCATTCTTAGATACTTGAGTTTGGAGTTGATCATGAGAGTTGATAAGGAGAGAATGTTCACTTTCTAAAGCCTTGCGAGCTTTGTCAAGTTTCTCTATGTCCTCACTTAGTCTAGCATTGCCAACACCAAATTCAACTTTTCCTTTTTAAGCACTTTATATTTAGCAATAGCATGATCTCTTTCCTCAATGATTTTAGCAATGATAAGATCATTTGATTCATCAAGAGATTCAAGTTTCTCCTCAAGAGACACTCGAAGCTCTTGCTCTTCCTCAAGGGCATTCTCTAAGGATGCTTTTTCATTAGCATCTTCTCTCTCAATTTTATATTTTTCCTCAAATTGAGTATCCAAATCCTCAATGATTTCTATACATTTAATACCATGAGCAACGATTTCACATAGAGAAGGGATAGCTTCACAACCTTTGGGAAGAGCACCAAGAACAATCTCACCCTTCTTGGTTAAGGTTTCAATGTCAAAATCTTCTCCATGAGGATCCTCAACCACATCATGACATATCTCGGGATTCGAGGTAGAAGTTACCTTGGAATCCTTAGCAATGAGGCAAACATGATTAATGGGTGAGGAGGATGAAGAATTACTTGAAGCACCATTGAGGTCCATGTCTTGTTCCAACAAATGTTGGAATTCCTCTACATTGTTAGTCATGCAAGTACTAGAGGATATGGAAGCATTATTTTCATGACAACTAGACATAGAGAGCATATCATCATTAAATTTAGTTAAGCAATTATTACATGATATGCAAGGACCATCAACTCTAGCATGTATGACATTTGGAGTGCTAGAAGGGTTTAAGTCCAAAGATAGAACATTGCAATGTGATAGAGAAGAAGTATAATCAATAGTAAGTTCACCATCACAATGCAATTTCTCTCACCACTCACCATATCATTACCTTGTGACAAATCACATGTTGGTGAAGTGGAAGAAGTTGTGAACTCATCACGGCCAGAGGTGGAGGGAGAACAATCATCCTCAATAATTTTGGAAACTTCATATAAATCTTGAAGCTTGGTGCAAAGCTCATGTGCATTTTGAAAATCCATGATTGTAGCAAGAACTACATCGGTCAAAGCACATATAAGACCATTAGTAACTTGAGTCTCGAGATGAGAGTTTATGTCATCCTCTAAAGATAATTCTTGGGAATCCTTTGGAGGAGATAAACTCACATCTACAATCCTCTTAATATAATTTGGACCCATGGCCCTAAAAAGATTAAGCATGCGAATTTTCTAAATATCATAATTTGTGCCATCAAATATAAAAGTGGGATCGTGCACTAATTCTCTAAACGAAATATTTTACTCTCTAGGCGGTAAAGCCCAAAAAGAGAGCAGAGGCTCTGATACCAATTGAAAGGACAATGATGTCGCCTAGAGGGGGGCTGAATAGGTGGTTTAAAACTTCTCTGGTTTTGGCTTGATAATTGCGGAATAAAACTAGGTGTTTAAATTAACAAGCCGACAACCTAAATAAACTAGGCTCACCTATGTGCACCAACAACTTATGCTAAGCAAGACAAACAACAAGGTGATAGCTATATAGAATACTTCAAGCACGAAGGCTATCACAATGTAAATTGCATAAGTAAATAGATCGGGTATAGAAATAACCGAGGCACGCGGAGACGATGATGTATTCCCAAGTTTCTCCTTTTTAAGGGAGTACGTCTCGTTGGAGAGGTGTGAGGCACCACAAAGGACGATCTCAACGCCACAAAGGCTTACCCTATTCTCCGATGAACCGCACCACAAAGGTTTGGTTCACCTTCCACTATCAGAATCCTTCGAGGCGGAATCCGGAGCCTTTCAACAACAATCCGGGGCACAACCCACAACGGGATTGGGGGCTCCGAATGGCTTACAAGTGACCACAAAAGGTCTCAACCACCACACGGGCGTCTAGGGTCCGAGGACCCAAGAGTAACAAGCTCACAAACTTTCAACTTCCACGAATCCTCGTGGAGAGCACAAACCGGTGCACAAATCAATGGCAAGAGCACAAGTGCTCAAGTCCTTCACTTTCAAATTCCAACAAAGCAACAAATGCTTATGGGGGAATAAGGGAGGAAGAACAAAGGAGGAGAAACACCAAGAACTTGAAGATCAAGATCTACTAGGTTCCCCTCACTTAGAGGAGAGATAGATTGGTGGAAATGTAGATCTAGATCTCCTCTCTCTTTTCCCTTTAATTTGAGGCAAGAATCATGGAGGAATAGAGAGGGGGCAAGCTTTTCCAAGGTCAACAATGGAGGAGCGAGAAGGGGGAAGAAGCTTGACCCTTTGGGGAAGAAGGGGCCTTATCTAGGTCCCCAAGACAAAGAGCCGTTGCAGAAAAACTTGGACCGGAGACTCCGGCCAAAGTGACACCGTTCTGGACCGGAGACTCCGGTCTGGACCGGAGACTTTGGACCAATGGCCGGAGACTCCGGCCTGGACCAGGGGCTGAACCAATGAGACTTTTCTGGTCCGGGCCGGAGACTCCGGTGTGTTTACACCGGAGACTCTGGCCTACACAAAACTGACGAAACGTCAACACGGAAACGAACATATCTGGATCATCCGAACTCCGTTTTCGATGTTCTCGGGCTCATTGGAATCACAACGAAGAGCTTTACAAGATCATGCAGAGAAATATCATAGTCCAACAATGGAAGATAAAACCAAATGGAGAAAGGTAAAACCTCTCTAAAAAGGAATAACCGGCAAACCTCCAAAACCGAAAACACAACAAGTTTTCCATACGAAATCCGTTTCCGAAGAACTTGGGCTTGATGAAGACTTCTGATACGTCTCAAACGTATCCATAATTTCTGATGTTCCATGCTTATATTATACCAATTGCTACATGTTTTACTTACACTTTATATCATTTTTATGCATTTTCTGGGACTAACTGATACGTCTCCAACGTATCTATAATTTCTGATGTTCAATGCTTATATCATGTCAATTGCTACATGTTTTATATACATTTTATATCATTTTTGTGCATTTTCTGGGACTAACCTATTAACAAGATGCCACAGTGCCAGTTCCTGTTTTCTACTGTTTTTGGTTTCAGAAAAGTTGTTCTGGAAATATTCTCGAAATTGGACGAAACAAAGCCAAAGTCCCTATTTTTCTGACACGTACACGTAGTCCGAAGGAGAGACGAAGGGGGCCGTGGGCCGTCCTCACCATATGGTGGCGCGATCCCACATGCTGCCGCGCCGCCACGTGGTGAGGAGGCCTCGTGCCTCCACCGATGCCGCCCCTTCACCTATATATTCATCTATTCGGGAAAACCCTAAACACCCAAGTCAAAAACCACGAAAAGTTCCAGAGCCGCCGTCGTCGTCAACCCTAACTTGGGAGGGTTCTGAAGCTCTTCCCGGCACCCTGCCGGAGAGGGCAATCATCACCGGAGGGCTCTACATCGCCATGCCTGCCTCCGGAGTGATGTGTGAGTAGTTCATCTTTGGACTATGGGTCCATAGCAGTAGCTAGGTGGTTGTCTTCTCCTCTTGTGCCATCATGTTTAGATCTTGTGAGCTGCCTATCATGATCAAGATCATCTTATTGTAATGCTACATGTTGTGTTTGCTGGGATCTGATGAATATTGATACCATGTCAAGTTGAATACTGAATATTATGTCTATGTCTTTTATGATCTTGCATGCTCTCCGTTGCTTGTTGATACTCTGGCCAAGTGGATGCTTGTGACTCCAAGAGGAAGTATTTATGCTAGATAGTGGGTTCAGTCTCCCTTTAATCTGGGGCAGTGACAACAACCTCTAAGGTTGTGGATGTGCTGTTGCCACTAGTGGTAACCTAGTGATGCTTTGTCTATGGATGAATGTGTTGTTTACATTAAGCACTTTACTTAATGCAATTGTCTGTTGATTGCAACTTAATACTGGAAGGGGTGCGGATGCTAACCTGAAGATGGACTATTTAGGCACAGATGCATGCTGGATAGCGGTATGTGTACTTTGTCGTAATGCCCAAATGAATCTCATAGTAGACACCACAACTTGCACATGCATATTATGCACTTTTCAATATTGTCAATTGCCCAGCTGTAATTTGTTTACCCAACATGTTAGTTATTTATTACGGAGAGACACCACTAGTGAACTGTGGACCCTGGTCCATTCTTTTACATCTGAAATACAACCTACTGCAATCTTTGTTCTATTTCATTCTCTGCAATTAAACATCATTTTCCACACCACACTTTTAATTCTTTATTTTCAGCAAGCCGGTGAGATTGACACCCTCACTGATCCGTTGGGACGAAGTAGTTTGATTGTCTTGTGTGCAGGTTCCACGTTGGCACCGGAATCCCTGGTGTTGCGCCGCGCCACATTTTGCCACCAACAGCCTTCAGAAGTGACTTTGATCTCCTACTGGTCCGATTAAACCTTGGTTTCATACTGAGGGAAAACTTGCTGCTGCACTCATCATACCTTCCTCTTGGGGTTCCCAACGAACATGTGACTTTCACGTCATCAAGCACTTTTTCTGGCGCCGTTGCCGGGGAGGTCAAGCCTTCTGCAAGGGGAGTCTCTCACGTCCATTCTCTTTACTTTGTTATTGTGTTGCTTAGTTTATTTTTATTTTTGTCTTGTTTGCTCTCTTTATCAAAAACAAAAAAATTAGTTACTTGTTTTTATTTTGTTATTTCGGCCTAGTGTTCTTTTTGCTAAAATGAGTACTCCTAAGAAAACCAAGTTGTGTGACTGCACTAGCACAAATAATAATGATTTCATATGCACTCATGATGCTCCACCTGCTTCTAAAGCAGAATTTTATGAAATTAAACCTGCTCTATTAAATCTTGTTATGAAAGAGCAATTTTCTGGTGTTAGTACTGATGATGCTGCTGCCCATCTTAATAATTTTTTTGAACTTTGTGAGATGCAAAAGTATAAGTATATAGATGGAGACATTATAAAGCTGAAACTATTTCCTTTCTCTTTGAGAGGAAGAGCTAAAAAATGGTTGCTATCTTTGCCTAGAAATAGTATTGATTCATGGACTAAAAGTAAAGATGTTTTCATTGGAAAATATTATCCACCTGCTAAGATTATATCCTTGAGAAGTAGCATTATGAATTTCAAACAATTTTATAATGAGCATGTTGCCCAAGCATGGGAAAGGATGAAATCATTGGTAAAAAATTGTCCCACCCATGGACTGACTACTTGGATGATCATCCAAACCTTTTATGCAGGACTGAATTTTTCTTCAAGAAACCTTCTGGATTCGGCTGCTGGAGGTACCTTTATGTCCATCACTTTGGGTTCTGCAACAAATCTTCTTGATGATATGATGATTAACTATTCTGAGTGGCACACCGAAAGGACTCCTCAAGGTAAGAAGGTAAATTCTGTTGAAGAAACCTCTTCTTTGAGTGATAAGATTGATGTCATTATGTCTATGCTTGTGAATGGTAAATCTCATGTTGATCCAAATAATGTTCCTTTAGCTTCATTGGTTGCTCAAGAAGAGCATGTTGATGTGAACTTCATTAAAAACAACAATTTTAACAACAATGCTTATAGGAATAATTTTGGTAACAATAATTATAAGCCTTATACTTCTAATAGTGGTAATGGTTATGTCAATTCTTATGGTAATTCCTACAACAATAATAGAAGTGTACCCTCTGATATTGAAGCCATGCTTAAGGATTTTATTAGTACACAAATTGCTTTAAATAAAACTGTTGAGGAAAAGCTTGGTAAAATTGATGTTCTTGCCTCTAAGGTTGATAGCCTTTCTCTTGATGTTGATATTTTGAAACTAAAAGTTATGCCTAATGATGTTAAAGAGACCAAGACTTTTGCTACTTCCAACGCTATCCAAGTTAAAATTGACAATAATATTAGGATGTTGGCTGAATTGCATGCTAGTTGGGAAAGAGAGGATAAAATTGAAAAAGAGAATATTATAGCTAGAGTTTGTACTATTACCACCACTAGTAATGCTAATATTTCACATACTAGTAAGCCTCCTACTATCAATGGTAACATAATTGGTGTTGGCAATGTTTCTACTACCTCTTCAAAGCGTTTAAAATTGCCTAAACCACTGAAACTGTTCCTGATAAGAGTGCTGAAATTTTTCGAAATATGGGAGACAATGGTTCCATTACCATTGACCATAATGATTTTGATTTTGATGATTGTAATATTTCTGAAGTAATTATGTTCTTGCAAAAGCTAGCTAGAAGTCCTAATGCTTGTGCTATTAATATGGCTTTCACAAAACATATTACAAATGCTCTCATACAAGCTAGGGAAGAGAAATTAAAACATGAAGCTTCTATCCCTAGAAAGTTAGAAGATGGTTGGAGGCCCATCATTAAGATGAAGGTGAATGATTTTGATTGTAATGCTTTATGTGATCTTGGTGCTAGCATCTCTGTTATGCCTAAGAAACTCTATGATATGCTTGATTTGCCACCTTTGGAACATTGTTATTTGGATGTTTATCTTGCTGATAATGCTATGAAGAAACCTTTGGGGAGAATCGATGATGTTATTATGGTTAACAATAACCTTGTCCCCATTGATTTTGTTGTTATGTACATTGAATGCAATGCATCTTGTCCTATTGTTTTGGGAAGACCTTTTGAAAGTGCATGTGTTGCCCCATGTGTGGTTTTGGTAATTAATGACAATCCTTATGGACTAATGTTTGCATTGAGATATTCTTGTACATCTTGTCCATAGGAAATGTTTGGAGTTCATGTGTTGGACTCTAGAAGATTACATGATGATCAATGCTCTACTCAAGGGTTTATATGAAGAATGGTCATGTGTATAGAAGATGAAGTGCAAGCTCAATATGATCCATCTCGAAAGACATCATTTGATTGAAGCTTGCAAAGGAGACATGAAGACGGAGCTTAGCGAGGCCCTCCCATAATGGAGTATGGCGGAGCATTTGGACAAGTCTTCATCAAGCATGTGCTAGGAAGCACAATCAAGAAAGGTGTTCCATCTTGAGAGAGTCAAGATCGTCATCAGGACTCAGGCTTTGCTGCTTTCCCAGGCCGGAGTCTCCGGACTCAGGTGGCTCAGGGGCCGGAGTCTCCGGCCCACAAGTTTTCGAGCAGAAAGAGAGCAAGCGACGGCAGCCTCTGTATAGGGGTCCGTAGTGACCCGGAGTAACCCGGAGTCTCTGGCCAGGGAGACCGGAGTCTCCGGTCTAAGTGGACTGCAAGGGCTCTTTTTCTGTGAGGGGTATAAATACCCCTCCACCTACCTCCAGCCAGCCAGCTCTTCCAAGCACGTTTTCCCCCTCTCTCACCTCCATTGTTGACCTTGGAAAGCTTTCCCTCTCCCATTTCCTCCCATGATTCTTGCATATCTTTGAGGGATTTGAGAGAGGAGATCTAGATCTACATTTCCACCAATCCACCTCTCCTCTAAGTGAGGGGAACCTAGTAGATCTTGATCTTGGAGTTCTTGGTGCATCTCCTCTTTGTTCTTCCTCTCTTATTCCCCATAAGCATTTGTTGCTTTGTTGGAATTTGAGAGTGAAGGATTTGAGCACTTGTGCTCTTGCCTTTTGCATTTGGTGCATCAGTGTGCTCTCCACGAGGACTCGTGGAAGTTGAAAGCTTGTGAACTTGTTACTCTTGGGTCCTTGGACCCTAGACGCCTTTGTGGTGGTTGGACCCTTGTGTGGTCACTTGAAGCCGTTCGGGAGCCCCCAATCCCATTGTGGGTTGTGCCCCGGATTGTTGTTGAAAGCCGTTCAGGAGCCCCCAATCCCATTGTGCGTTGTGCCCGGATTGTTGTTGAAAGGCTCCGGATTCCGCCTCGAAGGAATACCGATAGTGGAAGGTGAACCAAACCTTTGTGGTGCGGTTCATCGGAGAAGAAGATGAAAGCTTTGTGGTTGTTGAACCGTTGTGTCGGTTCACACCTCTCCAACGAGACGTACTCCCTTAACAAGGAGGAACTCGGGAATACTTCCTCGTCTCCGCGTGCCTCGGTTATTTTTATACCCGAGCCTTTTACTTATGCATTTTACATTGTGATAGCCTTCGTGCTTGAAGCATTCTATATTGCTATCACCTTGTTGCTTGTCTTGCTTAGAGTAAGTTGTTGGTGCACATAGGTGAGCCTAGTTTTTTAGATTGTTGGCTTGTTAATTTAAACACCTAGTTCTATTCCGCAATTATCAAAACTAAACCGGAAAAGTTTTAATCGCCTATTCACCCCCCTCTAGGCGACATCGTTGTCCTTTCAATTGGTATCAGAACTATTGGTGTCATTATTGATATGAAAGAAGGAAATATAAGGTACCAATTCCCACTCAAGAAAGGTATGGAACACTTCCCTGGAAAGAGAATGAAGTTAAATTTTGATTGTATTATTAGAACAAGTTATGATTTGGATGCTTCTTCACTTGGAAACACTTGTTTTTCACTTTCTGCGCCTAGCTGAAAGGCGTTAAAGAAAAGCGCTTATGGGAGACAACCCATTTTTTTCTGTTATTTTTCTTTTTCTTTGAGTCTTGGAGTTTGCTTACTTCTGTAACAACTCCTTTGTATCTTTATTTTATTGCATTGTTGTGCCAAGTAAACCTCTAATAGAAAGTTGATGCTAGATTTGGATTTCTGCGCAGAGACAGATTTTTGCTGTCCACCGTTTTGAGCTGTACGCACTCCAGAAAAATCTAAAAATTCTGAAAAAATTCAGGCGTGATCATGTACGCAACTTTCATTAGTTTTGACTTTTCGCATCTGAGCAACTTAAGTGCCTCGAAAAAATTCGTCTTTACAGACTGTTCTGTTTTTGACAGATTCTGCCTTTTATTTTGCATTCTCTCTTTTACTATGTTTGAGTGGATTTCTTTGCTCCACAAAACATCAGTGGCTGTAGCTAATGTCCAGAAGTATTGGAGATGATTGTGTCTTCACAGAACATGTGAATTTTTGATTATGCACTAACCCTCTAATGAGAATTACTCGAGTTTGGTGTGAAGGAAGTTTTCAAGGATCAAGAGAGAGGATGATATGATATGATCAAGAAGAGTGAAAAGCCTAAGCTTGGGGATGCCCCCGTGGGTCACCCAAGCATATTTCAAGAAGACTCAAGCGTCTAAGCTTGGGGATGCCCAAGGCATCCCCTTCTTCATCAACAACTTATCAGGTCATCTCTAGTGAAACTATATTTTAATTCTTTCACATCTTATGTGCTTTACTTGGAGCGTCTGTGTGCTTTTATTTTTGCTTTTTGTTTTTTTTTCTGAATAAATTGGATCCTAGCATTCTTGTGTGGGAGAGAGACACGCTCCGCTTTTTCATGTGAATACTCGTATTCTTCACTTATATTTGTTGAGTATTCTTGACTAGCTACTGCAATGCTTTTAGCTCCTGTTTTTCATGCATCTCTTGTTCAGAGCTGTTAGTTCTTGTAGAGAAGTACTCTCTTGTTTCATTGTTGTATTATTTGGAGAGTTTTTGTTGAAATAAGTTGATTGGTGTTTGGTTGGAAACAGAAAATGCTACATGTGGTAGATGGTATTGAAAAGACATATCATTCTTGTAGATCATTGTCTTGGATAATTTGATGCTTTGCAATTGTTTTGAGCTCTCAAGTAGATCATGTTTAAGCTCTTGCATCATGTAGTTAAAACCTATTAGTGGAGAACTACCGTAGAGCTTGTTGAAATTTGGTTTGCATGTTTGTATCTCTAAGGTCTAGATATTTTCTGGTAAAAGTGTTTGAGTAACAAGGAAGACAGTGTAGAGTCTTATAATGCTTGCAATATGTTTTTATGTAAGTCTTGCTGTACCGGTTGATATCCTGTGTTTGCTTCAAACAACCTTGCTAGCCTAAACTCTGTACTGAGAGGGAATGCTTCTCGTGCATCCAAACCTTGAGCCAAAACCCATGCCATTTGTGTCCACCATAACTACCTATTATGTGGTATTTCCTGCCATTCCAAGTAAATACTTCATGTGCTACCTTTAAACTATTCAAAACTTTATTACTCCTTATTTGTGTCAATGTTTTATAGCTCATGAGGAAGTATGTGCGTTTTCTCTATCACCTTGTCATTTACTCATGACAGACTTTCACCAATGGACTAGTGGCATATACATCCGCTTATCCAATAACTTTGCAAAAAGAGCTGGCAAATGGGGTGCCCAGTCCCAATTAATTACAACTATAACTGTTTAATTCTCTTCACATGTTTTGCCAATGATTTATCAGAAGCAAATTTCAAAGTGTTAAACATTATCAAATAGGCACTCCTCCATGGTATGTGATTGTTGGAAGGCACCCGAGGATTCGGTTAGCCATGGCTTGTGTAAGCAAAGGTTGGGAGGAGTGTCAACCAATTTATAAATATGCATGTGTAAACAAAAGAGAAGAGGGATGATCTACCCTTGGGTAGAAATAACGTCCTTCATGGGAGCCGCTCTTGAAAGTCTGGGTGACAAGGGGGATAGAGTGCCCACTGCCATTCGTTGACAACAACAAACACCTCTCAAAAACTTACTTTATGCTCTCTATATGATTTCAAAAACTTAAAAAGCTCTAGCACATGATTTAATCCCTGCTTCCCTCTGCGAAGGGCCTTTCTTTTACTTTATGTTGAGTCAGTTTACCTACTTCTTTCTATCTCAGAAGCAAACACTTGTGTCAACTTTGTGTGCATTAATTCTTATATGCTTACTTATTGCACTTGTTATATTACTTTGTGTTGACAATATCCATGAGATATACATGTTGAAAGTTGAAAGCAATTGCTGAAACTTAAATCTTCCTATGTGTTGCTTCAATGCCTTTATTTAGAATCTATTGCTTTATGAGTTAACTCTTATGCAAAGCTTTTTGATGCTTGTCTTGAAAGTACTATTCATGAAAAGTTTTTGCTTATATGATTCAGTTGTTTACTCTTTATCTATTTGTTAGCAAACTATAGACCATTGCCTTGAGTCACTTCATTCATGACATGAGCCTTGCAATATTATTTGATCAAGATTGTGTGAAGCATGTCTCCTCAGAAATTATTTTGTTGTTATCGTTTTACCTACTCGAGGACGAGTAGAACTAAGCTTGGGGATGCTTGATACGTCTCCAACGTATCTATAATTTCTGATGTTCCATGCTTATATTTGTCAATTGCTACATGTTTTATATACACTTTATATCATTTTATGCATTTTCTGGGACTAACCTATTAACAAGATGCCACAGTGCCAGTTCCTGTTTTCTGCTGTTTTGGTTTCAGAAAAGTTGTTCTGGAAATATTCTCGGAATTGGACGAAACAAAAGGCCACGGTCCTATTTTCTGTCACGTACACGGAGTCCGAAGGAGAGACGAAGAGGGGCACCGAGGTGCCCTGACCATGTCACGGCGTGGGCCCCCCCTACCACGCCGCCACGTGGTGAGGAGCCCTCGGGTGTCCACCGACGCCGCCCCTTCGCCTATATATTCATCTATTCGGGAAAACCCTAGATATCCGAGTCATATCCACGAAAAGTTCCAGAGCCGCCGCCGCCGTCAACCCTAACTCGGGAGGGTTCTGAAGCTCTTCCCGGCACCCTGCCGGAGAGGGGAATCATCACCGGAGGGCTCTACATCGCCATGCCTGCCTCCGGAGTGATGTGTGAGTAGTTCATCTTTGGACTATGGGTCCATAGTAATAGCTAGATGGTTGTCTTCTCCTCTTGTGCCATCATGTTTAGATCTTGTGAGCTGCCTATCATGATCAAGATCATCTTATTGTAATGCTACATGTTGTGTTTGCTGGGATCCGATGAATATTGATACTATGTCAAGTTGAATATTGAATTATCATGTCTATGTCATTTATGATCTTGCATGCTCTCCATTACTTGTTGATACTCTGGCCAAGTGATGCTTGTGACTCCAAGAGGGTTTATTTATGCTAGATAGTGGGTTCCGTCTCCATTTAATCTGGGGGAGTGACATCAACCTCTAAGGTTGTGGATGTGCCGTTGCCACTAGGGGTAAAACAACAATGCTTTGTCTAAGGATAAATGTGTTGTTTACATTAAGCACTTTACTTAATGCAATTGTCTGTTGCTTGCAACTTAATACTGGAAGGGGTACGGATGTTAACCTGAAGGTGGACTATTTACGCACAGATGCATGCTAGATAGCGGTATGTGTACCATGTTGTAATGCCCAAATGAATCTCATAGTAGACACCACAACTTGCACATGCATATTATGCACTTTTCAATATTGTCAATTGCCCAGCTGTAATTTGTTTACCCAGCATGTTAGTTATTTATTATGGAGAGACACCACTAGTAAACTGTGGACACCGGTCCATCCTTTTACATCTGAAATACAACTTACTTCAATCCTTGTTCTTTTTTCATTCTCTGCAAACAAACATTATTTTTCACACTATACGTCTAATCCTTTGTTTTTAGCAAGCCGGTGAGATTGACAACCTCACTGTTAAGTTGGGGCAAAGTAGTTTGATTGTGTTGTGCAGGTTCCACGTTGGCACAGGAATCACTGGTGTTGCGTCGCACTACACTCCTTCACCAACAACCTTCAGAAGTGGCTTCGATCTCCTACTGGTCCGATTAAATCTTGGTTTCTTACTGAGGTAAAACTTGCTGCTGCACTCATCATACCTTCCTCTTGGGGTTCCCAACGAACGTGTGTCTTTCACGTCATCAACTTCTCCAAATGCTCCCCCATACTCCATTATGGGAGGGCCTTGCTAAGCTCCGTCTTCATGTCTTCTTTGCAAAATGATATCTTTCGAGATGCATCATATTGAACTTGCACTTCATCTTCTTCTCTTGATATGTATGATGGCTTGGAGGTAAACATGATTGTTCACTCAATCTTATTTTTCAAGCCATACTTGTAATGAGCTCAACTCTACACATGACCATTCTTCATATAAACTATTGAATAGAGCATTGGTCATTATGTCATCTTCAAGAGTCCAACACATGAACTCCTATCTTTTCCCATGGACATGATCTATAAGAATATCTCAATGTAAATATTAGTCCATAAGGATTGTCATTAATTACCAAAACCACGCATGAGGGCAACATGCAGTTCCAGAGAAGGATGACGGGGTAAAGCTCAGCGGCGCCATCAATATGCCGGACCTTGTCACGGCTGCAATCCTAAAGAAGCTCTGCGCACACCTAGAGAAGCTCATTTCTCTGGGGTTTGTACACCAACCAGCTTACCCTAACATAAATCATGAGCCCGTCAGTACCAAAGGCCGCCGTCTATCCAAGGTAATCACAATACTGTCTGAAGGTGAAAGAAGTAAGCGGTATAGCTGGGCCTGCTTCAATCTACCCACATGCTCTCATGTAATTCTGATGTGGCACATTGCGACCAGCTTCTGTGAGATAAATCATGCTCAGAACAAGAGCATCGATTTAAGTAAACCTGGGTTCTTGGGCTCCCTCTTGTCGTGCCTCACAGGTTGCTTCTCATCGAGAGCATATCTTTTGGATGAAAAGGAAATATTGTTCGGTAAGCTCCGGGATAGCTACACTATTGCCAATAGCTTGTCACGGTACTATGCATATCTACTAGTTTCAAAGCCTGACCTTATTCCTAATAGCTTTCTTGTACCGAAGATGGTGTTGGAAGAAACCATTGTGCATGCTCGTGACGACATCCTGAAATCCTGTGACTCGTTACACAGCAGATATCACAAGCTGATGGAAGAAGCAGGTAAAGGGACTGAAGATGATAAGAAGAAGGGTGAAGATGCTCTGCGACTGGGTGCAATTCTGGGCAAGCAACTGATAGACGTCGAGAGTGAAGAAGGACGCTGGGAGGTACTCGTGGAGGTATGGGCCGATTTGCTACTACACATTGCCCCGAGTTGGAACGCGGAGGCACACAAGAAGTATCTCAAGGCAGGAGGGGAGTTCATCACCCACATATGGGCGTTGCTATGGCACTGCGGAGTTGAGAAGAGCAAGTTGTGGAAGGTGGAACGTGTGCCTGGAAACGGTGTTACAATAGTAACCCCTCAGGGCAGTGCTGCTGAAAGTGGCATCCTTCATCTATGGAGAGGCAGCAAGCCGGTGCAGATGGGGGAAGCATCGAGGATAGAGCTGAAGCTCACGAAGAGAATGAGATGGGGGGCAGGGGAAGCTCGAGCAGAAGGGCGGAGGATACAGGGAAGTCTGAGATTGAAGAAGTATCTGAACAGTGAAAATGTGGCAGTGGAGGATGCAAACCTTCAGATCGACAGTGCAGCTCACACACACAAAACGGGGTCCTATCGATTAGTATTTTCACTTTCTATTTTTTCATGATTTATGTTTTTTTGGAGTTTGCATCTCGGCCAGTCCCGTTCATTTCACCAAGAATTTCTGTGGAATGAGTTGTAAACAATTATATGCTCTATTCAGCAACTCATTAGCCACTTGTGTAAACGCATCACAAAGTTCTGTAGCTATAGTGGAATGAGGGTTATATAATTTATCTGTTACTACACTAATGTCCCAAGTCTCCTTGGTGGGCCAATAAAAGGGTTAAACTTGTGGTATTAGCATGTCGATTCATTTGATTTGTCCTCCCCATGTGGATAATGTGGTGTAATAAGCTCTGGTATTTGGATTTGCTTTGGTGAAGTTTGAATTTATTTGATGCAGTGATATCTGAGGATAAACCCTATGGAACTTGTTATGCGACTCATTTCATATTCAGTTGTGGTTGAAGTATCAGCTTGGCTGGTGAGAGTCAATCGAAATCAGCCTTGTGCTTTGGCAAGGTGCGCAGGAAACGTGGACAATCCGGCTGTATATAAGCGAGAGAATTGCAAAAAACCACCACAATTGGAGGATAGGTGTCAACCATGTAGAAAAAACCACCACAAATCGCATGAAATGGTAGGTGTTTGACACCTATCCTCCAATTGTGGTGATTTTTTGCATTTCTATCGATATAAGCTGTGAAGAGTGCGTAGCGGTCCTCTTCGTTCTGTGTAGCATCCTGCTGTGGTTCTTGCACCCGTTGGTAATCCAGCACTTGTTTTACATTTATTTTTTGAAGTACTGCGTTGTTGCAATCTGTATTTTCGCAGAGCAATTGCTGTATTATTATTATTCCTACGTTCTCTGAGTAACTCTTGTATTTTCTTGATTCAGAGTTTTTCTTCTTTTATATTTGGAGTTGTGTAAATCCTTCCAACTTCTGCAAACTAAATGTATTGTTGCTGTTTTGATGTTGGAGAAGTGTTTTACTATTTTGATTGTCATTTCTCTTATATTTAGGGAAGTTTGAAGTTTTCTTGAGACCTCGTGTATCTTTGCTTGTACCGTGAGAGAACATGAATGCTATACTGCAATAATGCCGAATTAACATCACCGCTTCCGGATTCCAGTTGGGGCCTGGATTCCACTGCTTGTTTCTTTTGTCAAGTCTATGTCTAAGAGCATCTCCACCGGGGGGCCTCCAAACGACCCCCAAAGGCCCATTGGGGGTCCGGACATCGAAAATCGCCACCAGCGACACCCTCCAAAGCCTCGCCCCGAGCGATTTTGGAGGCCCTATTGGGGGTGCCGGACATTGCCGCGGGCATGGCCCTGACAGCGCTGGCCCGCCCGTCATACACACAATGCGCCGCGCCCAATTCCCCTTCCTCTACATTGCCGCCCGGGCGCCAAAATTCGCAATCTTCCCTCCATTTCCCATACCCTCGCGCCGCCGCCGCGACCTCCTCGCCTTCCGCCACCAGGCCACCCAAGCCCGTCGGCCTCTCGAAACCCAAGGGGCGCAAGCCACCGGCATCGGCGCAGCCGAAGAAGAAGCAGATGAAGCGGGAGCCGCAGGAGCTTTCGTTGCCGGCGGCCAATCCTATGCTGAGCCAGGCCCAGCTCCGCGCCGCCGCTTCCCTCCTTCGGCAACAACGACGAGTCAAGGCGAAGGACAAGTCGGTGGTTGATCTGACGTCGCCGAACGACAACGCAGCCGAGATGTTGATCGCCATGAGCCAAACCAGCTCTAGCCCAGCATCCGTCGGCGGGTTTGTCGGGTCGCCATCTATCCCGGCCTTCCTCGACGACACCTCCGTCTACCCGACGCAGGTGTCACGGCTTTCCCCCGAAGAGCCGACCCTCGATCTGAACGCCGCGCCGCTGTTCAGCGAATCGCCGGCGTTGCGGCGAACACCTGCCACGAGCCAAGACGCGATTGCTTCCCGCGGCCTTTTCTTCGGCGACCAACTCGGCCATGTGAGTGCTATGAAGGGGATGCCGGCCAGGGCCTGGAAGGGGAGGTCGAAGAAGAGGATGGAGATGAAGAGGATGGCATCCGGAGGCCGGGAAACAGAGGCCCGACTTGGTCCGAGGAGGAGGACGTCTTGTTGGCCGAGTCGTGGATGAACGTGAGCATGTGCGGCTTGAAGGGCGACAACCAAAGGAAGAAGGCCTATTGGTTACGCGTGCACAAGGACTACACCGAAAGAAGGTCGTATCCTCCTCATGAAGATTTGCCTAACCGCAATGCCAAATCAGTTGAGAGTCGTTAGGGCGTCATCACGGCTCTCACTACCAAGTTTCACGTTTGCAATGAGCAAATCTTGCTTAGAGACGAGAGTGGCAAGAATGATGACGACAAGGTTAGCCGATCATCTTAACTTGTAACCCATCATATTTACATGCATACTTGACTTGACCTTTGTTTGTGTAGGTGAAAGACACAAAGTACATGTACGTTGACTTGGAGATGGATGGAAAGAAGCCATACAAGTTCATGCATGTTAGGGAGGTGGTTAAAGGTTGCCCGAAGTGGAAGAGCCATATAAAAGATCAAGGCACCGCCAAGGGAGATGAAAGAAGGCTGCCGGCTGCTAGCGCCGAGCGTCCCGAGATGGGAGTGAAGGCGTGCAAGGCGGCCGCCAGGGCTAGCAAGAAGCCAGGGGCCTCGGGCGCCGCGGGCAGCATCCAAGAGTCGGTGAAGATATACGTTGCCGAGGTGGCTGCGGCGACTATCGAGAAGAAGATACAAGCCAAGTTCGACGAGAAGTGGAAGCTCTACTTCAAGATGCAGCGGACCAAGTTCAAGAACCAAGAGAAGAAGGAGGAACGTCTGTTCATGGCCACGAACACGACCGGCATGAGCCCCAATCAGAAGGCCTACTTCGTGGCCGAACGGAGGCGCATTCAGGCTGAGAAGGCGGCGGCCGAAGCGGCGGGGCTCGAGGAATCTGGAGAGGAATGCGAGGACGGCGACGACGAGGAAGAAGTCGACGAGGAGGCCGCCGCGTGATCGGCATGAACCATTGCGCCAGGAAGGCGCCCTTTTAATGGCCGGCCTTGGAGACTTGTTCTCCCGCGCGGCCGATCCTTTTTTGATGGCCGGCGTTGGAGATTGTTCTCCGGCGCGGTCGAAACTATGCCAAGTCTCTAACTTGTTATCCGGCGCGGCAAAACTATTTGATTGTCGGCATCATTTGAGACATTTTTATTAATGCATGCACCGCCGTCCTGTTCCGCCGCGTACCCTTCGTGCTGTTCATCGGCGGCGACCACGGCATGCCCGCAAGGTGTTTGGCAGTTCGCTCAAATGTTGGGCGCGTTTGGGGGTGGACCTTTGGGGAGTGCCGCTGTGGGCGGCCTACAAATATTGGCTGGACATGTCCGGCACCCCCCAAAGGAGGCCCAATTGGGGGGTGCCGGACACCGATTTAGAGGCCCCCCGGTGGAGATGCTCTAAGGCAACAAATTCACTGCAGCAAGAAATTACTTTACTGCGCTCTTTCGTGCCACACTGCATGGGTCTTTCTTCTGTGTGTTTCAGGGTAAAATGTGCACCTCTACACAACAAACATAAATACATAAATTAGTTCATTGTTCGAAATATTCCAGTGCACCACGGAATAATGTATCGATTTTCTCTCTTTCTTGAAGGAAAAAAATAAAACAAGAATATATGTGTGCCCATTTTCTGTTTAATACAACTTATCAATCGTAAACTGAACACAAATGTAATGAGAACTATCCATGGAACAGGAACAGATCATAAGTTTATCTATAGTTTACATACATGTAACACGAGTAATACACATATAGTACATGCAGGTAACAGAGAAAACTATAATGGAACTATACATGAAACAAGTGTATGTTTATATGTAGTATATACAAAATTCTTTCCGGAACTATACAGCACACCAGCGCTGAATCTTGCTAATACAGCAAGTAGGCTCATACCTGAAAATATTACATACATGGAACCATCACACAAACGTATTCTAAATGCTAATATAGGATAAATGCACCTGCCCGTACACGTGTGGTGCCCTCTCCTCGGTATGCTGGCTATTACCTTTCGAACAGCCTTTGGATCACCTCGGCCAAATGCGCACCAGTATACTCTGGTTTCTCAGATCTTGTTTGCCACGTCCCCTTTAACCGAGACGGCCAGCGCGGACTTGGATTTGCCTGAAGTGCCTCTGAGAAATCTACATATTTTGAAACAATTACGTTCACAATCTCTTCTCGAAGTATCTTCTTAATCTCGGTTTGAACTTTCCATGTCTTCTGGTGATCACAGATACTAAAGAATTCTTCAGTAAACTTGTCCAAGCATGACCGCCGTGGCTTCTTCAGAGAATCACCATCCAGATATGACAACATAGGTGGAAACCAGTATTCATCAAGGTAACTCATAATGTATTGCTCAATCAGTGCATCCAAGTTTCTCACTACATTGGGAAGGAGTAATCCTGGATGACACTTCATTTGCAAAACATAGTATGTGTTATTCAGGATGAATATATACCCTTTCCCCTTTTCTTCAAACATTGTTTCTGCACCTTCCTTGATCTTGGATAGCCAGCAATTAAATATCTCAGAGCAAGGATTAGGGCTGTAACCTTCAGAGTCAAGTATTGGCTGCACCATATCTCTGTTACGATAGAAAAATTCCAGGACTCGTGCGAGATAAACAGTTGCTTCCTGAATAGTATATTCTTTGCTGCCATGCGTGCCATTTGAAGTCCTCTGAATTACTCCTTTAAAAGCATTCACCATCTTATTAATGATACCAGCAACTTCACCAGGTCTGTTGGAACACAAGCCCCGTATATTGAATGAAACATCAACAAGTGCTTCAAACAGTCGGCTGTTGTGAAATATGGTCATCAGACCATTTTGCATCACTGAATGAACATGCAAGATCAGTGAGCTGCTCTAAAGATTGACCGACCAGCTCTGCAAAACATTCTTCTAATAGTTCTTCACATAATTTCCAACTCGGCCCATGCAATTCCGCCTTAATTAAACCAACAAGTTTGGTAGTAATCATGAGCCTCAAGACCCAAATCCTGGTTGATTCATTGGTCAACTCACAAGGACGTACTAAGGTTTCTTGGCCTGCCTTGAGGATCCATTGGTTATTATGCAGATCGGACAATCTGCAACAAGGACAAGACTAACTTCAGAATTTACTAAAAAAGTGCATAGAATGTTTATGGAATTTTATATACATCACAGAGAATCGAATGAACTAATTTTCTGGTCAAGATCAATAAATTTAAATATGATGGCATATATCCCAAGAAAACACATCATGTAAAGGTTAACGGATTGATTAGCAGATCGTCGCATATTCTGGAATTCACTAGTAGTATCTTTAGCACAAAGTGGTAAAATAACTGAAACAAAAGCAGCAAGGTAACTATAAGCACTATGGTGTTTCCATAAACACTGGGAAAGGGGACTCCCTCCCGGTCCCAACTACATGCTTATCTTACAGGCTGCAACTCACAAGCAAAAAGATAACCAAATACTGTTTCTTGCTTGCATATTTGATTGTTACTCCTTTCTCTTGTACAGTTGTACCAGTCTAATAAACAAGACACACCAACTTCATGGGGACAAAGGAGGAGTAACAATCTATGAAAGCAAGAGACGTGATTTGATTATCTTTTAGACTGGTACAAGACAAAGAATTATCCAACCGTTACTCATTTGCATTGCATCATGTCTCATTGTTGCAGCCTGCAATCGGATAACTAAAGCATGACAAAGCTTAAAAATTTCTACTCTGCTTCTTGGTTTGAATCGTCTCAATTTGGACCATTGCCAGATTTTCGAAGAAATATGTCCTGGATGGGAGGAAACCTGACATTGTGGATAATGCCTAGTTGTCTGCAATGTTTTAGATGGCATTATCATGATGCGAATCATTTCCTCCTCTTCATTTACTATGATTGGTGTTGAGAATGAAACTATCATCACCTATCTAAACATTTAAAGAAACATTATGTTGGTATTCATTGTTTTATTTTTCGCAAATGTGCTAATCTCTATCATCAATACAAAACCAATATAAAGATTAAAACCACTTTCCACTAATTCATATCTCCTACTTTGCCAAGGTTTCGCGTGAAGTGGATAAGAAAAACGCTACAGTAGGAGAAACATGCCACAGTACTAAAAGGAATATTCCTCAAAAATATGTTTATCACAAAACTTGAGAGTAGTATTAAGTGTGTCTCCACCTGCCGCGGGTCAAATCTCGAAACTGATAAATGAAGAGTTGGTGCACAGATGGTAAGATTGCGATCGTTCAGAGTCACAGTAAGACTTAAACTTGAGCTGCAAGAAGGCTGCAGTTTGCATCAGACCAGAGAATCACTAGCAGCTTACCCTTGAGATGCTGCTATCTTCAGCCTCGACAAAGACTCAGTAAAGAAAAAATAAATATATAGAACAGGACTGCACATAATTGGATTAAGCACTAAGAAAGAACAAAGATTTAATACAGCAGAGTGAAAACACCCAGCTAGAAGAACGTGACGAGGAAACCAGCCTATAAGAAATGTACATCCGGAAAGTATGCTCGAAAGGTTGTAATCGGTCAAGAATAATCTAACTAGCTCCCTGCAAGATTTGCCTTGGACAGAAAAGAAAAAAAGCCAAGAAATGAACGAATTTGATTGACGAGTACGGAAACGAACGAGGGTAGTTGCGATGGGCGCGTACCTGTAAGCGCCCTCGCCTTGTGGAGCACCTCTCCGCAGCAGCCTAGAGGCAGGGACGTCCAGGAACTGGATGCGCGGATACCCGAGGTGCGGCTGCTCTCGTTCCAGTCAGGGTCGGACGGGTCGTCCTGGGGGGGCGTGAGGGAGGGGATCGTGCGGATCCCGCTGAGGATGGAGCGGCGAATGGCCTCGGCGGCCGCATCCACCCGTGCGGGATCCAAGCGTAATACCGGACGGCGGCGGGGCGCCGGAATCTCCGGAACCCGGCCCGCCGTGGGGGGGGGGCGCGGGTCCCTGGTGAACAGCCTCGCTGCGGCGAGGGCCAGCCTGGTGATGAATGCCAAGGGCACCGCGAGGCTGAGGTAGAAGGAGCCGTAGAGCGGCCGCCGCGGTGGCAAGGTCTGGTCCTGAGCGGAAGAGATGCCAACGTCCGCCATGGTCGATGTTTTCGGGAGGAGAACGAAATGGATGGTCGGTGGACTGGGGTTTTTATGGCCACGCTTGAGTGTGCCGACGATTTGCTGTTTTCTGCCGAATCCAAACATTTTTCAATTCGACGATTTAGGCCAACTTCGGAAGGAGATTACGACGCACTATTTGGGGTATATTCGGCTAGGGTGATCGGTTCCGTCCACGATTTTTCAACATTGACGGGACGATTCCATGCCATCCACGATTTGGCCATCATGGTTAGATTTGTTAACATCAAACTACAACAGTTACTTCATCGGTAAGATTTGTCAATATATACTAATATTAAAAGAGCAAACTTGTGTAGATACATTAAATTTGAGCCGTTCAATATTTGATCAACGATCTAGATCGCTCAAATGTTTGACAACTCAACACACATTTTCAGATTCACGTTAATAATTACAGGGATTCTGCCACCGCCAAGTCAACAAAACGTTTTGTTATGTTTTTTATCTCTCTCCCTCGGCTGCATTGCCGAGCCTCCTCCCGCGCCCCTTGCCCATCCGGAGAAAGAGAGGTGAGAGAAGCGGGAGCCTGCGCGCCGCCGCCCGGCAGACCCCCGCTCGCCGCCCGGTCGACCCGGTCGCGCCCCAGGCCGGGCGCTGCCGGCCACGTGAACGCCAAACCGAGGTCGCCGGTCGATTCGCGCGCGCTGGGGACGCCGTCGTGGATGCCCATGCCGTCCTCGGAGAGAGAATCGAACGGCTCGTACTTGGCCTACTGGTTCCACGCAGAAGGAAGGATCAGATCGCCGGCTATCCGTGGGCAGCCACCGCGAGTCGTTGTAGCTCTGGACGTACGCCTGTGCGCGCGGCGTCAGCGCACTCCAGCATGGCCATTGCGTTGCCGGGCTGCGTGCTTCTCGAATGCTCAGGTCGGACAGGGCCGGTGGGCTAATCTCCGTGCTTGGCACAATGCTCTTCCCCAGGCCGGACGCTGCCGGCCACGTGAACGCCAAACCGAGGTCGCCGGTCGATTCGCGCGCGCTGGGGACGCCGTCGTGGATGCCCATGCCGTCCTCGGAGAGAGAATCGAACGGCTCGTGCTTGGCCTACTGGTTCCACGCAGAAGGAAGGATCAGATCGCCGGCTATCCATGGGCAGCCACCGCGAGTCGTTGCAGCTCTGGACGTCCGCCTGTGCGCGCGGCGTCAGCGCACTCCAGCATGGCCATTGCGTTGCCGGGCTGCGTGCTGCTCGAATGCTCAGGTCGGACAGGGCCGGCGGGCTAATCTCCATGCTTGGCACAATGCTCTGCAAGAGGCTGATGCGTCAAGCAATCCCAGATCGATCGTCGAGCCGGACGACGCAGGCTGAAGGCCAATCCTAGAGGAGAAAGTCCATGGAGAGGCTGGGCTGAGCCGCTGAGGCGTAGAAGCGGATAGGCCGACTGGCCGAATAGCTGGCGACCGTGCTACCATATCACCTGCCCCGGTAAGTCGCCGTCCCCTTCTTTTCAAGGCGGTCGTGGGCATGCAGTTCGTGATGACTAGCGGCAAGGCTCGCCGGCGTCAGCGCCCTCTGCCTGGATCTTAATCGGCATCGGACGACGACCTACAGGTCCGCTCCTTCGACCTGAGAGCCTCCTCCAGTCCACCTTGTTTTAACAGCCACTCAGTGCTTCGTGGTCAGCTTTTGATCCCTCAAAGTTTACGAACTGCTCTTCATGCATCCTACATGTTTTTTTTTCACTGTTGGATTTGAGTAAGCAGGAACAGGAAGTCACTCGCGAAATCTGATATTTGATTAGTTTGTGCTCACAGTGTTTTCTCTGTTGCTACATAATATCGAAAATAGGGAGTTGCTGAAGAAATGGACTGAAAATAGGGAGGAATTTGTGGCTTTAGTCCAAACGAACTTTGTGTGCGCACTCTCTCTTAATAAAGAAAATGGGGCAAATTTTTTGCCCCTTGTTTCTAAAAAAAAAACCTCTAGCTAAAGTCTGCTATGTCATTCGATTCTTACAGTTTGAACAAACGCAGGCTGGAGCATTCTATATTACATCAATTATCCCACAGTTTCTAAAATCAAAGATCGAATATGGGACAGAGTAGCAGGTTGAAGTCTAGCATTTGCTGGTAATCTCAGTCTCAAATAACTATTGATGGTCCTCCTCATTCATATTTACAGAACCAGATATCAGCCTTGGATCATGTCTCATACAGGCTGTAAAAGTTAAATGCATATTACGCTTTTATTTTGTAGACTCATAAAGACTTCTCTTGGTTCATGTATCATAGGCAAAAAACCTTTTCTTCATAACATGATTACGTCACATAGGAGGGTGCCTAAACATATGCTGGAGCTCGGCAATGATGAAGAGCTATAGGAGATCAATGTCACGAGGAGTCCGCATGAAATGCTAGAGAGATACAATGATGCCGTTAATGTAGAGATAAATGTCAGAAGGAGGCGACACAACAGGAAGCAAGAGAATGACAGTCAATGGAGAGATGGTAAGCGGATCAAAGCTGTATGTCGCCATGCGTGTTCACAATACAACACAAACCAATAATTATATATGTACTCTTGTTTCATAGCGGAGTACTCAAACTGTAATAGTCCCATATCGAGCACGGCAAGTATGTTGTACAGCGGTGCGGCCACAGTTTCCTTGATTCCTCCCGATGTCTTCTCCGCTGTGTGTGGCGGTTGGCTGCTTCTCTAGGATGATGAACTCCCAGTGTGCATTCGTCAGCTCAAACACAACTGCACACTCATCCTAGAACCAATTCACTGATGCATGTCATTCTTCCGTCCCCAACTAAGCATTGCTATTTGTTGTTTTTAACCTGCATAGACTTGCTATTCCTGTTTTTTTTATCAATACCTGCTTAGAATATCTATTCGTATATATGAGTAATTCGTGGGTACACGCTTAGTTATTTAATACCTATAAAAAAAAAACCTTGAGAATTTCCCTCTGGTTATGGAATTACAACGAGGCACCTTGTAGATCCATGTTCGTTGGTCTGATACTCCGATTATACAGGGTAGAAACAATTTCCTTGTTTTGGTTGCAGTCTCACGGTTTCATGTTGCTGATTATTTTGTGCTAGCTAGCAAATTTCTTTTGGAACTTCGACTTCTATGTATTAGCTTTGTGGGATTCATGTACTGTTTGAAAGTTTCAGAACTTCACATTGCTTAACTGATTTTGAAGTGCACAAGTAATACGAATATAAAGTTGATAGTGTAAATATTGTATTGACCTTCTGGTTTTACAGTGCAGCTGTGCAGGCACGTAACAACTGTTATGTGTTTATATCACAATCTGTCACTCAATGAAATTGTTTTCCCTTTTGGGAGTTTAAAAAAACTGTCAAAATGTTTTCATCTGAGCGACCATGACTACCGCAACAGATGAGTCGATTGGCTCTAACCACATCGGACTTATTAAGAGATAATTTCATCAATTAAAGATGTTTAAAAGGCTGAAATTTAACGTATGGAAATATATTTACTCTTTATAAATAGTTTACATACGTGCGTTGCACGTACAAATTTACTAGTTGAAAGAAAAATAACACATACGTCGATCACCCCCGCGGCGTTGCCATCGACCCAAATGTAGTCAAGCTACCCATTGGGTGGAGAGCATCTACAGATGATGTAAAATAGCAGCCCAAAAGCAGATTGATGTAAATTTTACATCACCAAAACGTGATTTTTAAGCCGTCGAGAACAGCCAACTCCAACAGGTTATCTATTTTAGGGCAAGACTAATCCAACAACGGCCCTAAAATAAACCTGAACATTCAATTTAATATGAAAAACGTCTAATTTTTATAAACATCCAAAACATAGAACTAAACATATTGAACTAATCCAACCCGACGATTGAGGAGGACGACTCCGAGCCTCAGTCAAACGAGGAGGATGACGAGTCCACGGTGATCACCATCGAGGTTCCAGCTTCGGACTTTGTCTTCTTCCTCTCACAATGTGGTTTCATGGAGAGCTCGTGCTCGTACTGCATGTATGGGGATTTTCCCTCCGAACCTCCCGATCGCATCCTCATCACTGGATGTTCGCCTGCTCCTTCCTCTTCAACTAGCGAGTCTTCATCTTTGTAACCGGCGGGCCGATGAATTCCGCATCCACTCGGGATTCGATCTTAGAGAAGTTAAGCTCAGAGCGCGGAACCCGAGCCGCACGGGCAACGACGTCCGCCATCTCAAACATGCTGAGACATTAGCGCACGTATAAAACAATGGCTTTGTATAAAATAAAAGAAATTTTCAACTCAATCGTGGCGTTTGTCAAACCAGTTTTTTAGTTGGAGAAGAAAGTTCTGCGGGCACGGCGAGGCTGAGGTAGAACGAGCCGCAGTGAGGACCTGACAAGGACGGTGGAGGGAGTGCTGCTGCTGCTAGCTGTTTACGTGCGCGCGCGGGCTATAGAAGTAATCAAACCCGAACACTCGGATCCAGGCTCAAGTTAGCAGCCGATTCATCGCGAGCTGTCCATTTTTTTTTCTGTTGAGAAAGAACGAAAAGGGGTTGAAGCCATGACCTCACGTGTGACAAAAATGTTTCCCCAGGGGACAGGGCTGGCTGCTCGGGTTGGGGAGGGACATACTCAAGGATCTGATAGTGACGCTGTGACGGGAAGCCGTTGGTGAAATGCCTCTCGTGCTGAATGCTTTTGATAATGAAGAGCCAAGCTAGACTCATACTACAAGCACAAAATTTAGTGGTGCGCCATAATGTTTATTTATCTGCTAGTGACTATCACATATAGCTGGATTTGTTGATACCAAACGATAGTAACGTAACGTGACTCTGCAACACAGAATCGCCAATACGAACCTAAATACATATTTTTCTCATGTAGAACCCGTCTGTCATTGGATGAGAAATACTTGCCCAATCCCCACCCACCTAGCCATGCATGATAAACAATTCCAATGAGTAAACATAAAACATCAGTATATTCAACAATGTAGAAATTAGACTCGTCATATCCTCCTCCCATGTGTTCACCCTCCTCTTCTCTGGTAAGTTGGGCAGTCGATGCCATAGTAAAATTTCTCATTACTGCATGCGCAAGCTCCGAAAAAGATCTTGGCATCTCTTCTCCTGGAACATTTAAATGTGCTATGATAAAATTCTGAAAATGAGGCAGAAAAAACGAAATATTAGTAAGAAAGTACCTCAATTAAAATTAAGACCAACATTTGCACACCCACTGAACTGAAAACCCAATGGGTTGAGAGGTTTGAATAAACTATGAGATTTATACTCAAGGTGTCGATGGAATCACTCCTCGATGCTCCTCCAAGAATTTACATTTGTTTGCTCTTTTTGGGGGCCATGTCAAGGATCGTATCTGTTCATGCCCTCGCAATAGAGAAATCTTCTCCGTGATGAAGTTTACGGCCCAAGTTACCTTCTTCATTTGCTTATGCGGGGAAGGATAGCTCTAAGAGTCAATAACGTGGGTGGCCATTGACGTCTACGCACACTTCTATTCTTGTAGACAGTGTTGACTCTCCAAGTGCAGAGGTTTATAGAACAACAACAAATTTCCCTTAAGTAAGTAACACAAGGTTTATCGAACTCAGAGAGGTAGAGGCCAAAGATATCCCTCTCAAGCAACTCTGCAATTAAGATACAACAAGTCTCTTGTGTACTCAACACACCCAATACACTTGTCAGGCGTATAGGTGCACTAGTTTGGCGAAGAGATAGTAAAATACAAGTGATATGTATTATTACAAGTGTTATTTCTAATCTGAAATAAAAATGGCAGCGAGCAAACATGCAATAATAGAACTGAGAGTTGACAGTTTTGTGCATAGGTTGGGGTTCAACGCCTCTTTTCCAAAAAAAAAAGCTCAAGCATGTACCAAATAATCGAAAACATAGTTGAATCTACGAGAACATGACGACACATAACGACAAAAACCCAAGCGAGAAAAATTTGTTTTCACTTTCAAGTGTAAATTATTAAGTACTCACTCCGTCCAATAATAACTTTCTCCAGTTTGCCAAAAAATATGTATTTTTGTCAAACTTGAGACAGTTATTATTGGATAAAGGTAGTAGTGATTTTTCAATGATGTTTTCCGATGGCGTTGTAGCGTTGTTGTGAGTGGCTTGCAGACATGCCGTGGTTGTTGTCCACATTTGGGGAGCAAGTCATGCTTAGTTTTTTTTTTGAATTTTCATACTTGTATTCATACTGGACTAACAACCATACAGGTACACATACAAGAACAAAACTGGACGAATATGTACGCAGACGCAGCTGCAACAAACTTACAGAAAGGATCTTCTAAAGAACAAGAAAGGCACAAAGAACCCCACAGTTCTTCTTCCTGGTCCTTCTTCTTTCACACAACCAAGGAGATCGAAATCCTCGAAGCAAAACCATCGACAGAGACAACCCGTCGCTTCCAAGGTCGCACCACGACGCAGGAAGAACTTCTCGCCACAGGCGTTGAAGAGCCGCAACGCAATCTAGCTCGCCGGAGCCAGAGCACGAGGTCGCACCCCGCGGGCTTGCGAAAAGCCGCAAGGCTTTCATCAAAGTGTCGTTCGACGTCAAACCCGCGTCCAGCGCTCAACAGCACTGGCCCCCGAGCAGATTCCTTTTTCTCTTTTTTTTCTTGTCATCTTTCCAACAGGTTGCACACATGCGGATCTAAATGCTGACTTTGTTTCTTCCCGTGAAAGATTTTTTTTTTTACTCGGTTCGATTTAGTGCCAGCATAGTACTAGTACTACTACTTTGATTGTGTTTACTCGATTTAAAAAATAGGGTATCTTTCTCCACCGAAAAGTCAATACATAGCGTATGAGATCTATCTAGGCCTAGGCCGTGTTTGGTTGCCTAGCCCGTGCAGTCTCTGGAGGCCTGTTTTCGGCCTATTTGGTTGCCTGGGTTGTATGGATTTCCTGCACAGCGCGAACCTCAAAGCAACCTCGGGCCAGGCCCAGCAGGGACGGTCGATTCGGCCGTTTCCACTGAGCCACTCGCGAAGGCAAAAAATCGAGCCAACCTGCACGCGCTGGGAAGGGGCGGGAGACGCCGCGTCCCTTCTGAAACACGCGCCATAAATCCCCTCACCGCCCATCTCCCCACTCACTCCACTCACTCTTCCCTTCCCTCCTCTCTTCCTCTGTGATTCCGCTGCCGCCGGCACGTCCACAGCTCCGCCGCCTGCAACCTCTGTGGGAGAGGAAGATCTGCGTCGACCGGCCACCCCTGCTTCGTCGTCTTCCTGCTAGATCTGCGTCGGAAGCCGACGGCCGTCGTGCTCATCGTCTTCCTCGACAGCTTCGTCCATGGCAGTAATGGTGTCCTCCACCCCTTATTGGCTTGCTATTACCGTAGATCTGTTGTCCGTGGTTGATTTGTCGGCGTAGGGTTACATGCACGGTAGATCTATGTAGTTTTAGGGTTCGATCTGCCAAGTTTTACATGTTTGTGATGTGCCCATGATGAACAACAGATGTGTCTTAGGGATTTGTGGCACCGTTCCGAAAACAAGGTAGATTCCTACATGGTCTTCGGCACGGTGCTTCGACCCCTATGAACGCTCGTGATTTTGCTAGCTGAGGCCACTAGTAGATCTGCTAGATGATGCTGCATACGTTTTGTTGATGATACTTTTGTAGATACGGCCGATGATTAAACTATAAGCCAGGATAGTTGAAAGAAGATTGCATATAGAACCAAGTGGTCAATGTATGAGGCATTACCCCCTTCGTTCTTATATGCACTCTTTTTTCCACTTACGGCTATGATGTTTGAGGCCTAAATTTGGATCTATTTCATATGTGCTGCCAATGATGATGGGTATCGACCACCTGGCAGCCACCAAAATTAAGAACTAGACACAAGTCATTGTGTCTTGTGCTTCATTTTGTTGGTTGTCATGTGGTGCATACCTGAGGCCAACCAAGCCGATGATTACAATGTGGCATATCATATGTTCAGGGAGGCCACTTGTGTAGGCACCTTGTGATAGGGCAAAGGTGTCCGATCTTTCGATGAGATAGATAACTCTCGATTTGGGTGGAGGTCGACGTTGACGATCCGACTACAATCGTGCGTGACGTTGCGCCTTAGCAATCGCTACACCAACTTTCGAGGCTATTGATCTCGCCGGGGCTAGATCAACCTGATCCGAAGATCAATTCCTGCAAGCAATCGAAGAACTAGCAAGAATTATAGATGCAATCAAGATATTGCGGATAAAAGATGGAAACTTTATAGTTGGGATTCTGCAAGTGCGTAGTACAAGTGGTCTGAACCGACACTGTTGCCTATGGCGAAGAATAGCAATGGCTAAGTCTTAAACTAAACAAAATCCAAGTCTAAACGACGACCTAAACAGAGTATATATGGAGGAACAGAGGGGGATTCGGCCAGCCTTGGAAAAGGAGGTCGAGTTCCACCCTAAGTCGGTTCCCTTCCACTTATACGGACTCTAATTGTTCACGCACTTAATTTGGACGAAAATACATGGGCCTGGCCCATAACTAAAAAGGTGACGCAGCACCATGCGAATATATGGACGAAATTATGAAGTGGAAGCTCTATATTTCGTCCAAGTCTTCTCCTCTTATTAATCTCCAATTGTGGCGTCATCTTCAACCCTCTCACGCTTGGTACCATCCTCTCCAAGCGTGGTGCAGCTCCATTGTTTGTCCCTCTCATCCATGCTAGGACCATCATTCCTAAGTATGACAAACACATCCGATTTAGGCAGCAACATATGTTCATGTAGGTGAGGATTGATTCCGAGAAAGGAAAGTACCTGATAATTAAGTTGTCGTGCACGAGCTCGTGTGAGAGGTCCTTGTATTGTGGTTGTAGGTGCAACGGTTGTATCAACATGTGGGATGTCCTCATCACCTTGACTGATGTACAACTTCAAGTGTTGTGCATACCTCTAGGTCCCTGCACATAGTCGTCTCTCCGTGATATGTGCTTCATGCTTGCTATTTATTATGAGGCTATTTTCTATTCTTCTGCCCCATTTGTTGCTACTTGATTTCTTGCGCTTTCGTGCCTATGATGACCTGTTGAACATGTCAGGCAATCACTCACCACCAGACAGCCACCAAAACTAAGAAGAATTCACAACATTAGTGTGTTTTACTTGTTTTTATTGGCTTTTCTGGTGGCGAATAACTGAGTAGGCCTTGCTCAACATAACTGAGGCCACATTTTACTTGTGATCTTGTCTTTCTGTCTTGCGTGATAATGTTTTGACACTAGTTGGTACTTTGTTTTGCAGTTGGCGAAAGAGGCTGGCAGTGCTTCCAAGAGGAGGAAGGTCCCTGTCGGCCACTTCCATGAGGATGTGTCCCCAACCCACTTCTGCAAGGTGATCCGGGCACCTGGCTTGGACTTGCTGCCCGTTCCTCTAGTGTTTCGTCATCTCCTAGGAGAGGTGCCGAAAGGGATCGTCCTCAAGACAAACACTGGCTGCAACTGGATTGTGACCGTCGTCGACCATAACGGAGCTGCGGCGATTGACAACGGCTGGGCACCATTTGCCATGTGCCACAACCTCGAGGTCAGGCAGCTGATCACCTTCAAGATGATCAGTACTAAAGTCTACAGAGTTACCATCTTAGACACCGAGGGCGCCGAGATTGTGAAGAAGTGTGATGAGCATCCTCTGAACCTGCATCTGGAACCTGCCAGTCTGCCACCCCGTAGTCCCGAAGTCTCTCTTTACCTGGTCTAGGGTTGATGTGAATGTTATCGCTTGTTGCTACCCATGCTGTTAAGACTGTTGTCCTTTTATCCTAGCACTGTCCCATGTTTTCAGACTGTCATTTTAGCCCATTAGTTCTTTCAGTTCTGGTGCCCCTTTGCTGGTAATCTCACCACTCGAAGAAGTGGTGATAGTACAAGCATAGGCGCATGTAACCAAACGTCGTGAGAGCGAGCTTATTTGAACGTGCGATCAACCAAATAGCGCGTGCTTGAATTTTTGCACCCAGCGAAACGGGCCTGGCCAGCACATTGTTGGCAACCAAACGGGTTGCACAACATGGCTCACGTCTCATTTTTGCAGGGCCAGGCCCAACTCAGCCACGGATGCAAAAGGGCTAAAATGCATGCAGGTAACCAAACACGCCCCTAGAGATTCTTTACAAGGTATGAGTTCTAAATCGATGGAACAACTTCTCCGTGGCACAAGGGGAGGCAAACCTCAAAATATCTGGCCTGCAAAAATTAACTGAACATATATGGCTCAAAATAAATGGGCACCAGCAGTGCTGCAAAAACACGGACAAACCCGGCCAAGATGCACATTTACACCCCATAACTTTCCTCTAACAATTCCAAGCCATCACCATCCAGCCCACAACACAAAAACATGGTACCACATGGACAAAACTCGCACGCCAGTTCAGCAAACACAACAGCAGCCAAAAGAGACAGCAACACTCCCCGCAAAAAGAAAAAATACAGAGACAATACAACATACAAACACAACACAACACAGACACACGGTACAAACAGCACAAACACACAGCTCAGGGAAGGGTCAAGCAGTCACAGCGATCAGCGGAGATGAGACCCGGAGCCGGATCTTCACACCCATTTCTTAGACCTTGTTCACAAGACTCGGAGACCAAGTGTGTCCGTGCTCATTTTCTTTCATATCTCGACTTGTTCGACAAGACAAAAACGACAACAGAAACATCTGTGTGTTTTACTTCTAACCTACTAGGTACAGTAGGTAACTCCTCTACCTTCTATTTACACAGGAGAGAATGGCTTTGGTGACTCTGGTGGACAAATCCAGTTCCTCATTTTCAGGTTGCCTGGATTAATCTTGTGATTTGAAGGTTTGCTACCTAATTTTCATGTGGTGAAAGATTAAGCAAAAACTTTAGATCATATGCTCGATCCTCATTATTCCCGTTATGCAAGGTTTCGGTTGTGTTGGATATCCATCCATTTTTTGGTTGATGATCAAAGTTTTAAATAGCGGGTTAAGCCATTCGGTGGCAACCTGCGAAAAAAGCTGTACCAATGCTAAATCGCTGTTGTAGCCAGCTATTTAACTGTTTTGGTACCTTAAGCTAGCGTGCTAATCCACTTAGCGGCATGTTGTAGAAAATGCTATAGCGCCGCTATACTATAGGTCTATACCCCACTATTTAAACCTTTGGTGAGGATGCGATAACCGTGTGTGATGTCTACTCTCACGGCACACGGTTTTCATATAACAATCGTGTGCAATGGATAACCTTATCGCACACAAATTGACCACACCATCAACTACCTTGTGTAGTGACGGTTCAACTAATGATGTGTTGGTCCATTTTAAACGTGTGCAATTTTTTGATACTGCTGGCCGGTGATGCAAACTGCGCTTTGCACAATGCAGAAACACAGAATATAGCATTCGCTTTATCTGGAAACCAAGGAGTTCAAGTATAGTTTCTCTCAATAAAAGGAGTTCAGGTATAGCTGGCTTATTACAAAAACCAATTTAATAAGTGCAGAAATTATCCACTACGGTCCCGGAGAATTACAAAAGTCGGGGAATAAATTGGGCAACATACTGTACCCGAGTTTTGCATGTAAAGACACCGCTACCAAAATTTGCATGTAGAGGCACCGGCGCTGAAATTTGCTGTCAGGGTCGCCGGTGTGATTGCCGGGCATCCCTTGACGCTCAGGTGGAGGGGACCTCGGCAGCTTTCGAGCCCCGAAAAGGAGGACAGCAACGGACAGTGGAATACGCTCACCTCCGTGACCCGTGGGAACGCTTGTTTCGGCATATCACCCCAGGCCACCAGTGCGGGCATGTCATCAAGGACGGTCTTCTTCAGCTTCGGGAACGCGCCGCCACCGCAGAAGTCGCCGTCGATCCTCTCAACGGATGTCAGCTCCTTGATGTCCAGGAGCTCCAGGCACGGGAGCCCGCCCAGGGCAGGCAGAGCCCGCAGCTTCCTGCAGTTCCAGAGGTACAGGCACGTGAGCTTCTCCAGCACGGCCAACCAGCTAGGCCACGTCGCCCCAGGGTACCTTGCGATACGCAGGTCATGGAGATCGGCATGAGGCTGGAGACCTTCGAGTACCGCAGCGGCGGCGCCGACAGCAGCTGGCCCCGCATTAACTTGTCGCAGATCCAGGGCCCTCCATTGAAGCTTGAGGACCTTGACAGAGCTTTTCTTTGCCAGGCAAGACTCCATCGCCTCCTCCTTGCTGGCGACGGCGTCGAGGCCCTTTATGCACAGCGTCCCACCGAGAGAGTTCATCTTCGCCAGCTCCGGCACGCTATGGCCTGCCTTTTCCGATGCCTTGAACGCCTGGAACTCGATAGATCCTTGCAGATTATTCATCCTGCCGATGCCACCGATGCTTGCGATGCACTCCGGATGGATGTCAAGGTGTCGCATGCTGATCAGCTTGTTCATATCATCCGGCAACCGCACGTGTCCTTTCCTTTTGTCGCTCACGCTCAAGGTCTGCAGAAACAGTAGCCTGGTGACTTGGTGACAGAGATCCTTGACGATGCAAGGAAGACCCAGGTACCGCACATGTGTCAGCTTGCCGATACTCTCTGGCAGTTGGGTAACTTGGGTGATGCATGTCTCCGTGAAATCCACCACTCTCAAACCCGTGAACTGTTCGAGTATACCTTTGTCAATGGCACTGATCAAGGGTGTCGACGACGCTGGATCATCAACATCATCATCCTTTATGACTAGCAAGGTCCGGAGATTGCTTATTCCAGTGGAGTATGCCTTGAGGTGACCAAAACAGCCGCCGGTGACAGACAAGTGGCGAACCGTGGAGGGGATGCTCGTCGGCACGCTAGAGCGGGAGATGCTGATGCAGTGTTTGGCAGAGGCCCGGCGTAGCATCCAATGGATGTGCTCGTGAATCACGTAACGGGATTGCTTGTCTCCTTCGTCCCTGCTGCTGGCTTCTCTTTGGAACAAGGAACGGTGCACCAGATCGTCCAGGTAGCCTCTGGCGACGTCTTCCATGCTCTTCCCACCGCCGGGACGACGTAGATGGGTGTCCTCGACGAAACCATGAGCGATCCACATCCTGGTCAGCTTCTCCGGCTCGAACCTCCATCCAAACGGGAATATGCTGCAGAAGGCGAAGCAACGCTGCAGGTGCGGAGGCAGGTGCTGGTAGGTGAAGAGATGGCCGGAGAACACGCTGCCCATGTGATGCTCGATGTCATGTAAGATCATGTCGCAACACCGCTTTTCCCTCATCTCGTCACCGATCTCTATGGCTGCCAACGGGGATCCCTTGAGCTTGTGCGCCTCTTTGTTAAGCAGCTCCTGGATCCGTGTCTCGCCGGCAAGCTTTGCGGTGTGCCGAAGCAGAAGAGTGGCTTGTCCGTTCCCGATCCCATTCAGGACGATGCTCTCACCTGCCCCAAGTGTCGTCGAGCAAATCTTGGCTCGCGTCGTGATCACGACGTACTCTGCTTCCATCTCCCGCGAAATCCATAAACAGGTCCAGCGCCACCCGTGCCTGCTTCCTCACCACCTTGCTGGTCGCCCGCTCATGGTTCCACACATCGTCCAGCACCAGCAGACACCTCTTTGATTTCAACAGCTTCTTCAGTTCCCTCTGAAGACTTGAGAGGTTCATGTCGCCGACCGGCCTGTTACCAGCAGCAGACTTCCAGATCTCTTTCAGGAGGTCAGCCTCGGTGAGCTTGTCGTAGGCGTGCACCCATATGCGGATAAACTTGCCTTTGACGTCGCGAAATACCTGGCGAGCAAGCTCCGTCTTCCCCATTCCTACGTGCCCCACAATGGCGATCACCGCCTTTGCCTTGCTCGTTTCCCTGTTACCTGATGGCAACATCGAGAGGAGCAGCCGGTCGTACTCCTCGTCGTACCCGAAGAAGAGCTTCTTGTCCTGTACTGGGCACGGTGCCGTTGCCGGCCTACTGGAGATCGGGGAGATGCAACCATGTAGTCTATGTGGGTCTTGGTCGAGTATCCGTGCCCTCTCATGTAGATTCTCCAGCACTTTCTCGAGCTGGCCCAATGAACCTCTCCTGGCGCCAATCAACGAAGAAGAAGAATCGGTGGGTTTGTTCTTGACGGCTTGCTTGTTTGGGTTATTTTCTGCCTCGGCCTGGAGGATCTCCAGATAGAACAAGTCCAGGATCTCCTCCGCGTCGTGGATGCCGTCCTTGAGCCGCCACAGGCGTTCCAGTCTGGTTGGGTCATTGACGAATCCCATGCTGCAGGCTGGATCGAGCGAGACCTTGATATACTCCAGGTCTGCCGCGAGTTTCTGAAGCTTCGCCTTGATGTCGGTGGACAGCTTGTTGTACTTGTTAGATGCGCAGGATCGTGCGATCTCCATGAGCATTGCAATGTTCGGCGACACGAACCACCCCACCACTGCAACTATGGCAGCTGCTTCTGCTACCAAAACCATGGCTGCCCCGCCTCTGATCACCTGATTTGACAAACGATTGTGTAAGCACTTTTACCTTTCTGATTGATTGGCAAGGAGAGTAAGTACTGCCCATATCAGGATGATGGGTATATGATAACATCGATCTACGAGGGATATATGAGAAGGTAGCAGGAGCTAGGATGAACATGATGAACGATACAGGTCAATGGCATGAACATATAGTACCTCGGAATTCAGAATGTTGAGGACGACCAAGACCGGAATGCCTGCAGCAAGTCGATGAATGATCTGCCAGACATAATTGCCCCAAGAGTCCAAGACCGATCACAGATCACCACAAACCTAGCTTGCTCAAAACTGTTGCATCCGAGCTATGTAATGGAGAGAGAGAGAGAGAGAGGAGGGGGAGAGAGCTGATCCATGGGTAGCACATGTTGTGTTACAAACAATAGATCATTAGGTAGAGATTATAGACGTGCCTGTGTGAATGTGGTGGTTGTTGGGAAACCTACGTGTGGGCCCTACTCTTATAGGGTTTTCATTTCTAGTTGGTCATTATCACAGTGCATGATACGAATTTTGATTTAAAAAATTGCACACCGTGAGATCTCGACATTATCTACATACATAATTTCGTTCCAAAATTTCTAAAACATGAAAAATACACATTTGAATTTTTAAATACAAGCTTAGCTCGGTTCCATTTGTAGTTTTCGAACATATCAATTGAGAATAAAGTCATCAATTCAACCGATATTCTCTATGTCCAGTACTTTTCACATCTATGGTTACTCTGTGTATGCAAAAAGAATAAATGGAGACCGAGCTCCCTGTAGCTCTTTCTTTTTAAATTGAAAATCGGCCAGTTTTGGTTTCCAAAAAATGTGAAAAAACAATCCATGATATAAATAGTGTCTAGATATAGAAGTGTGTGAAATTTCAGCTATAATTTCGTTTTATTCTAGTCTACACAAAGAAGATAAATTGGGCAAAAATTGAATATGTGTACTGTTCACCACCCGGGTCAAGCCATTTGTCATTTTGTCTACCCCACAATATACAAGTTGAAATTTTCCACAAGTGTAGATATTATAACTATCTACGTCTGGGATGTTTCCTGAATTTTAAGACATAAAATGCAATTTTTTGATTTTTTTTTAAACGAGCTACATGAAGCTGGGGCTCCAAAACTCCACACCTATGTGTATGACTATTTATACTACGTTCTCGCTACACACTTTTAGACCAAGCTTGCCGATAAATGTTTTGAAACATGTTATCAACACATGTCATTCCACCAACTAATCTACATCGAATCTCACTCAAGCAGACTCTCGTCATTGATCATGGCTGTAAAATGTTCCTCTGATAACAACAACAGTTTCCCATATATTTATGATTACGTTTTTGCATTTCGTTTTCTCTCGTCATTGATCATGGCTGTAAAATGTTGCTCTGATAACAACAACAGTTTCCCATATATTTATGATTACGTTTTTGCAGTTCGTTTTATTCAGATAATTTTTCACTGGTGTTATGGATTTACCTCGCGATATCTGAGCGAACCCGATATCGCTGAGTATTGTCGACGGGTCTCGGGACATGAGTGGATTTGATGACTATACAGTAGTGAGATGGTGCACATCGTGATCCTGATGATCACGGTACCGCTACATTTCACCAGATATGCACATGTGGTTTAGATCTAGAACAAAATTGATTTTTCGAAACCATGTCACGAGTGGTGGCTGCAGCCTCGTCCGACGTCAATATTAGGACATGTTTAGTAGGTCGCAGCCGCGGGCAAGCTTGAACGGGCACTGAAAACAATGAAACACTCCACCTTTTCACAGCATCACGTTGTTTGGTTACATATGAAGCTCCACGTTGTGGCCGGCACGCTTTACAAAGCAGCGTTAAGCCACACCCAGAAAGCATGCCCGAAATGAGCGTTGGCGCCGCTTGATACGTGCAAGGCACACGTTCGTTGGGACACCCCAAGAGAAAGGTATGATGAGTGTAGCAGCAAGTTTTCCCTCAGTATAAAACCGAGGTTATCGAACCAGTAGGAGATGAAGACACTTCTGAAGGTGTCAACGGCGTTAGGAAAAGTGTTGTCGCAGGGAGGTGGAAGTTTGCTGAACAGAGGTGCTTCCTCTCCTTAGCAATGGTGCCAGAAAAGGTGCTTCGAATGGTGGTCCTGATGGTTGACTTGGAACCTATACACAACACAACCAAAATACTTTGCCCCAACTTAACAGTGAGGTTGTCAATCTCACCGGCTTGCTGAAAACAAAGGATTAGACGTATAGTGTGGAAAATGATGTTTGTTTGCACAGAATGAAAAAGAACAGTGCTTGCAGTAGGTTGTATTATCAATGTAAAAGAATGGATCAGGGTCCACAGTTCACTAGTGTTGTCTCTTCATAAAAGATAACTGACATGTTGGGCAAACAAAATACAGCTGGGCAATTGACAAATAGAGAAGTGCATAACAATGCATGTACAAGTTATGATAGTTACAATGAGATTTACTTGGGCATTACAACATGGTACACAGACCGCTATCCAGCATGTATCTGTGCCTAAATAATCCACCTTCAGGTTAGCATCCGCACCCCTTTCAGTATTAAGTTGATAGCAACATATTATTGCATTAAGTAAAGTGCATAATGTAAGCAACACAATTATCCTTAGACAAAGCATCGCTGTTTTTCCCCTAGTGGCAACAGCACATCCACAATCTTAGAGGTTGCTGTCACTCCCCCAAATTAAATGGAGACTGAACCCACTATCTAGCATAAATACTCCCTCTTGGAGTCACAAGCATCAACTTGGACAGAGTATCAACAAGTAACGGAGAGCATGCAAGATCATAAATAACATGTCTATGATAATTCAATAATCAACTTGACATAGTATAAATATTCATCGGATCCCAGCAAACACAACATGTAGCATTACAATAAGATGATCTTGATCATGATAGGCAGCTCACAAGATCTAAACATGATGGCACAAAAGGAGAAGACAACCATCTAGCTACTGCTATGGACCCATAGTCCAAGGATGAACTACTCACATATCACTCCGGAGGCAGGCATGGCGATGTACAGCCCTCCGGTGATGATTCCCCTCTCCGGCAGGGTGTGATACGTCTCCAACGTATCTAGAATTTCTGATGTTCCATGCTTATATTATGCAAATTGATACATGTTTTTTATACACTATATATCATTTTTATACATTTTCTGGGACTAACCTATTAACAAGATGCCACAGTGCCAGTTCCTGTTTTCTGCTGTTTTTTATTTCAGAAAAGTTGTTATGGAAATATTCTTGGAATTGGACGAAACAAAAACCCAGGTCCCTATTTTTCTGTCATGTACACGGAATCTGAAGGAGACACGAAGGGAGCGAGGAGGCGACCACACCACATGGCGGCGCGGTCCCACCATCTGCCGCGCTGTGACGTGGTGTGGGCCCCTCGGGCCTCCACCGACGTCGCCCCTTCGGCTATAAATTGATGTTTTCGGGAAAACTCTAAGTACCCGAGTCATTATCCACAAAAAGTTCTAGAGCCGCCGCCGCCGTCAACCCAAACTCGGGAGGGTTCTGAAGCTCTTCCTGGCACCCTGCCGGAGAGGGGAATCATCACCGGAGGGCTCTACATCGCCATGCTTGCCTCCGGAGTGATGTGTGAGTAGTTCATCCTTGGACTATGGGTCCATAGTAGTAGCTAGATGGTTGTCTTCTCCTCTTGTGCCATCATGTTTAGATCTTGTGAGCTGCCTATCATGATCAAGATCATCTTATTGTAATGCTACATGTTGTGTTTGCTGGGATCCGATGAATATTGATACTATGTCAAGTTGATTATTGAATATCATGTCTATGTTATTTATGATCTTGCATGCTCTCCGTTGCTTGTTGATACTCTGGCCAAGTGGATGCTTGTGACTCCAAGAGGAAGTATTTCTGCTAGATAGTGGGTTAAGTCTCCATTTAATCTGGGACAGTGACAGAAAGTTCTAAGGTTGTGGATGTGTTGTTGCCACTAGGGGTAACCTAACGATGCTTTGTCTAAGGATAAATGTGTTGTTTACAATATGCACTTTACTTAATGCAATTGTCTGTTGCTTGCAACTTAATACTGGAAGGGGTTCGGATGTTAACCTGAAGGTGGACTATTTAGGCACAGATGCATGCTGGATAGCGGTCTGTGTACTGATGACCCACAACTATAGGGGACCGCAACAGTCTTCGAGGGAAGTAAAACCCAAATTTACTGATTCGACACAAGGGGAGCCAAAGAATATTTGTAAGCTTAACAGATGAATTGTCAGTTCAGCTGCACCTGTGAATAGAGTTGCTCGACACTGATTATCAGTAGCAACAGTTTTACAGCAGTAGCAATAGTGAAATAATAGCAGCATTAAAGTAAAGACAATAGTAGTGATTGCGGTAAATAGCAAGATTAAAATACTGTAAGCATAAGGATGGATGAACGGGCGTTGCATGGATAAGATAGTTCATATAATAATCAAGACATAGGCATTTGCAGATAAATAATGATAAAGCATCCAAGTACTAAGTAACCATAGGCATGTGTTCCGTATATAGTCGTACGTGCTCGCAATGAGAAACTTGCACAACATCTTCTGTCCTACCAGCCCGTTGCAGCGGGCCTCAAGGGAAACTACTGGTAATTAAGGTACTCCTTTTAATAAAGTACCGGAGCAAAGCATTAACACTCCGTGAACACATGTGATCCTCACATCACAGCCATCCCCTCCGGTTGTCCCAATTTCTGTCACTTCGGGGCCTCGGGTTCCGGACAATAATATGTGTATACAACTTGCAGATATGATCTAAAACAATGATTATCCTCATGATACAATAACATGTTCAGATCTGAAATCATGGCACTCGGGCCCTAGTGACAAGCATTAAGCATAACAAGTTGCAACAATGACATAAAGTACTAACAACGGATACTAGGCACCATGCCCTAATGATCTTATAGCTATTACATGAACAATCTCATCCAATCCCTACCATCCCCTTCAGCCTACAGCGGGAATTACTCACACATGGATGGGGGAAACATGGATGGTCGATGGAGAGGCGTCGGTGATGATGATGGCGATGATCTCCTCCAATTCCCCGTCCCGGCGGAGTGCCAGAACGGAGTTTCTGGTCCCGAAATAGGGTTTTCGATGGCGGCGGCGCTCGGAGGTGTTCTGGAAAAAGTGGTCGACCCCCCGACGTTTTTAGGTCAAGGCAATATGTAGTCCAGAGGGGGGGAACTCGTGGCCGAGTCGGCCTCACCAGGTGGTGGCGCGGCCCAGGGCCCACCGCGCCGCCACGTGGTGAGGGCGGCTGGTTGCCCCCTTCGTCTCTCTTCTGGCACCGTGGGTCTCTGGAAAAATAGGAGCTTTGCGATGTTTTCCACGGATTTTCCCGAAAGTTGACTTTCTGCACAAAAACAAGACACCAGGGCAATTCTGCTGAAAACAGCGTTAGTCCGTGTTAGTTGTATTCAAAACACACAAATTAGAGGCAAAACAACAGCAAAAGTGTTCGGGAAAGTAGATACGTTTTGGACGTATCAACTCCCCCCAAGCTTAGCTTATTGCTTGTCCTCAAGCAATTCAGTTAACAACTGAGTGCGATAAAAGAAACTTTCACGAACACATTTGCTTCATATGATGTATATATTCTCACTATATGGACAAGTGCTTAGGCAATTCAATATAAGATGTATGCAAATAATGTCACCTAATAGCCATGTAAACCATGAAAAGATGCCAACATACTAATAACAAACAACATGAAACATATCTATCTGCAAGATTGCAATGCTCATAATAAGATATGATAAGGTGGTATCTCGCTTGCCCGTATTTGTACAGCAAAACATAAATGCCCAGGCACCTCTGAAGTTCAAGGGAAGACTAGAAGTAAAGATATCAAAGATAAAAGCATCAAAGTTATACCACAGTTAACCGCATTCTGGGACAAGCACATTACACTAAGAATGACAACTATGCTCTCGAGAAGGTGCTCAAAGAAAGGATGGTGACTCAACATAAAAGTAAAAGATAGGCCCTTCGCAGAGGGAAGCAGGGATTAACATGTGCTAGAGCTTTTTATTTTTAAAACAGAAGTAAAATTGTTTTGGGAGGTGGTTGTTCCTGTCAACGAATGGCAATAGAGTTTCTGTTATCTTCCATACTAAACAAGTTGAGAGCGGTTCCGAGATGTTGATATTAAGCATTTATAGCATGCACTTTATATATAGTTTGACACTCCTCCCAACCTTTGCTTACACAAGCCATGGCTAACCGAATCCTCGGGTGCCTTCCAACAATCACATACCATGGAGGAGTGTCTATTTTATTTGTTTTTAGCTTTTTGATGTTATAATGGTCTAACCAGCTCTTTGCAAAATTAGTGACAAGCAGATGAAGCATGCAAGTCGGGGTACTTAATTTAGTATGGAAGATAACAAACCCAACTACTACTTCCTCATGAGCTAAAAACAGTGTCACAAAATGAGAAGTAATTTGAAGGTTTTAAAGGTAGCACATGAAAATTTACTTGAATGGTTTGAAATGCCATGCATAGGAATTTATAGTGGACTCTTTGGATAACTTGGTTTTCAGGGATTTGGAAGCACGAGCAGCATTCCCGCTCAGTACAAGTGGAGGCTAGCAATAGACTGGGAAGCGACAATCAAGAGAGCAATAACCGTCATAATCATGCTTGCGACAAAACAAAATTAACGGAGGCATAAAAGTGATACAAGAACTCTGAGGCAAAATAAATCATCGAGGCTTAATTGACTTTTTGTTTTTCAGTCATATGCATGCGTGAGCATGTGCCAAGTCAATTCAAATGAATCATTCAGAGGAGGATACCACAGTGTCATACCCTTTTATGAATAGAACAATGCAAGCAAACATCAATATAACATGCTACCCACTATTAATAATTGGAACTGATCATAAGAGAACATGAACTACTAAGCATCCACTAAATAACATATACCTCACATGAACCAACTAAGCATGCTCACATGGATGAGTATATGTACAAAAATGAAAACAAATAGAGTTCATACCAGCCTCTCACCCCAACTCGAATCGTCGTAAATCGTCATTATTGCTTTTCACTTGTGTGGCTTGAATGATATGAAATGATAACCAAGCTCCACTGGAGTCACGGAAGGCTGTCGAACTCTGCAGCAAACTATACAAAACCGAAAAAGAACAACAAATATTTTTGGGTTTTTCGAATTTAAAACAAGAGCAAAAGAAACAAGCAACAAAGCAAAATATTTTGGATTTTTGAATAACAAACCGAATTTAAACAACTAAGCAAACTAATACTAGAGACTTAAAGAAACAAATAAAGAGAAACAACAAAATATTTTTGGTCTTTTTGTGTTTTGGAAAGCAAAAGCAAACAAGAAAAACAAAAAAAAAGAAAGAAAATCGAAACATGGATATACAAAGTACCGACAGAACATGATATATAAATGAGTGAGATGTCGGTATACCTCCCCCCAAGCTTAGGCTTTTGGCCTAAGTGGAGATCAACCCCATGGCGCCCAGGAAGTGGCGCCTCCAAGTACGACGAAGAAGGATCATCGTCCTGATACGAACTGGAGGACGCACCGGGGTAAGTGACGGTGTAGTCCTCAGAGGGTGTCGTGTCCTCGGAGTCGTGCTGCTGGTGGAAACCAAGCAGACGCAACTGCTCGTCCAACTCCTCCTTTGAGCGCGACCACGGCCTCCTGCGAATACAGAACAAATCGGCTGGGGCAAAGGAACTTTCCTTTCGTCCCCGTCAGTGAACAAAACTCTATAACAAGACTTCCTGCACGAGATTTAGCTGTAACAAATTTATGATCTTTCATAGCAGCAAGGTCGAGCCTGAAAGGGTTAGCAACTCATCACTAGGGTCAATAGGAAGGCCTAGATATGCTACAACTCGCGAAGCAACTATCCCTCCATAGATGGGACCATCAGCAGCTAAGCGACGAGCTATGAGAGCACCAAGATTATAAGATGTGTTACCAGTAAGTGCAGCAGCCAGAAAAGCAAGATGATAGTTAGAAATGTTGCTGGTGTTCTCCCTACCAAGGATGCTAGTAGCAAGATAATAAGCAAAGTATCTAATGGCGGGGAGCTGAATGTTCCTTATCTTGCCGCGCTGGGCGGTGCGGTCATCATCATTGGTCACCCCTCGGTAAAGTTCCAGCAAATCGTTGGGGCGCCCTTGAATCCTCTTTGCTGTACCTGAAGGAGCAATACCTATGGCAGCACAAAAGTTATCCAAAGTCATAGAAACAGGCTTATCATAAATCTTAAATCCAATGGTTGGCTTGTAGGATGTGTTGCCAAATTTAAAACTCTCAACAAAATTTGGTGAGATTATAATATTGGTGGCGTTCATCCTCCATATAGTAGTTAAGCCAACCCTCTGGACAAGGAACAAGAAATCATCAAGAAGCCCTGCATCATGCAAAAAGTTAGGCATGGGAAAGATGATGGGTGTGGAACTCCATCATCCCTCTCATCACCAATGCTTGGTGCAATGAGATCTTCATTGTAGGATCGCCGAACTCGAGTGGCTGCTCTCGGGGCCTTGCCACCCTTTGCGAATCCCTCTCAAAGATCTCTCCAAGGTGTGGTTATGCATCTTCCTTTTCTGAAATTTTTGGCAAACACTATAAAAATTGATTTGAGACATCTAAATGAAGGAAACTACTATAGGACTTGCTAGAGGACTAAACATGCATCAAAACTAATTATTCTAACTTAGAACAAGCATGCAAACTCACTTAACATGTCACCTACAGCAGCAAAATACTCAAGAAATACTCCACTAAACAAAATTCTACTTGGATATTCGGAGGAGTCACATACCGGAGAACAAATGCCCCAAATCTCAGCAGCAAAGATGGGCTGAGCAAGGAGATCGAAAATCACGAGGAAGAACAGCAAGAACTCGGGTTTGAACAGGGAAAAGTGTTTGGTCGTGAAAGAGGAAGGGTGGTAGGTGGCTGAGTGAGTGGAGGGCCAGGTGGGGCCCTCACCATGCCACGGCGCGGCCAGAAGCCTGCCGCGCCACCATGTGGTGAGGTGGCATGGTGGGCCCCCTGGTCAGCACCAGGCACTCCCACGTTGCTCTTCAAAAATAGGACCAGTGGTATAATTTTTACAAATTTTTGAAAACTTTCAATTTGGACAATTTCTGGTGCTTAAGATAATAAAATTCAGGCAGAAAAATGATTTTCAAAATCAAACTCAGCTAAACTTTTCAAACTAAGCAACATTGCAGTAGGTAAAACAAGGTGAGGGATAAAATGTTGTTTAGCACCTTCATGTATATAAAGTGTATTTGTTAACAAGGTTGATCAAGTCTTGCCACCAAATAAATTTATATGACACAAATGAATTAAACATCATGAGACAATCATGTTACCTTGAATTGTATTGATATGGATCCAATCATAATGTTTTGATATCCTTCTTGATGATCATATATAGGGCAATCAATACTTCCCACTTTGATAGTTCTAAAATTAGAATTGTATTAACTCCATAAACCTTGTCCACTTTCTTGGGGAAATAAACAGTGTGCTCTTTGTCATTCACATTAAAAGTTACTTTTCCTTTATTGCAATCAATAACAGCACCTGCAGTATTTAGAAAGGTCTCCCAAGAATAATAGACATATTATCATCTTCAGGCATTTCAAGCACAACAAAATCAGTTAAAATCAAACAATTATTAGCCACTTGAACAGGGACATCCTCACAAATGCCAACAGGAACAGCAGTAGATTTATCAGCCATTTGCAAAGATATATCAGTAGGTATCAGCTTATCAAGATAAAGTCTCTTATAAAGAGAGAAAGGCATAACACTAACTCCTGCTCCCAAATCACATAGAGCAGTTCTAACATAATTATTTTTGATGGAACAAGGAATGGTTGGTATACCTGGATCTCCAAGCTTCTTTGGAACCTTGCCATTGAAAGAATAATTAGCAAGCATAGTAGAAATTTCCTCATTGGGAATTTTCCTCTTGTTAGAAACAATATCTTTCATATACTTTGAATAAGGAGGCAATTTAATAGCATCAGTCAAAGGAATTTGCAAGAACAAAGGTTTCATCCAATCACAAAATTTATTATAGTGTTCTTCTTCCTTTGATTTGAGTTTCTTAGCATTTGGACCCAAGGTTCTCTCTCATTACCATGTTTCTTAGCAATGAAGTCTTCCTTACCATACTTTTTACCTTTAGTATGCTTTTCAGGTTCCTCTTCAATTTCTTCTTTATCAGAAGCATCATTCTTATCATTATCATTGTTGTGTTCATTACCACTTTCAGTTTCAGCATCAGAAATAGATATACTATTAGGATCATTAAAGGTTCAGAGGATTCTACAACAGTTTTATGTTTCTTCTTCTTTTTCTTAGAAGGAGCACTAGTTTCATTAACTCGTTGAGAATCTTGTTCAATTCTTTTAGGATGCCCCTCAGGATATAAAGGATCCTGAGTGAAATTCCTCCTCTAGTTGTTACTTCACAAACATGTTTCTCTTTATCCCTAGAGGCATTAACTAACAGATCTTTTTGCACTTTAGTGAGTTGATCAATTTGAGTTTGAACCATATGAAAATGTTTAATAAGCATCTTAACATCATTGGAGGTTCTCTCCACAATATCATGCAATTTACTAATAGCTTGAGAATTTTCCATCAAATGATTTTCCACTCTCATATTAAAGTTATCTTGCTTAACAATAATTATCAAACTCATCTAAGCATTGATCAGGAGGTTTAGAGTAGGGAATATCTCTCATCAAACCGTTGGAGAGAGTGTACCTCAATTATGGATGAATGGGGAATTGGCTTACATAATTCTTCTATAGGAGGAGGTTCTTCACATCTTCAGATTTAATACCCTTCTCTTAAGAGTTTCTTGGCTTCCCTCATTATTCATCATTCAATTCAATCATACCCCTCTTCTTTGGTGTTGGTGTTGGTGTTGGGGTCGGCTCAGGTAAGTCCAATCATCATGATTTTGGCTTATTTTAGCCATTAATTCCTCAGCTTCATCGGAGTCTTTTCCTGAAAACACAACCAGCACAACTATCCAGGTATGTCCTAGATTCAACAGTTAGTCCATTATAAATATATCAAGAAGTTCATTTTTGGCCAATTGATGTCCAGGCCGAGCTCTAATTAAAGAACAAAACCTTGACCAAGATTCAGGCATTTTCTCTCCTTCAACCTGTTTAAAGTTAAAAAGCTCTGCAAGGCAGCATGTTGGGCACTAGCAGGAAAATATTTCTGAAAGAAAGCATTAAGCAAACCAATAGGACTATCAATAGAACAGGAGACAGATTATTATACCAAGTTTTAGCTTCATCTTTCAATGAGAAAGGAAAATTTAGTAACAAAGTAACTGTGTTTTTTATATCATCAGAAAACAAACTACTCAAAGTAGAGAGCTCATTCATGTGTTCTACAACACTTTCATTTTCAGTACCACAAAAAGGTTCTTTCTCAACAATGGATATATGTGACAAATCAAGAGAGAAGTCATAATCCTTATCTTTAATGTTTATGGGAGATGTGGCAAATTTAGCATCAGGAGACAGTTTATATCTAACAGCATGTTTTGCAAGAAGATTTTTAATATTACTTGCACCACTAGTAGCATTACATTCATCAATAAAGTCATCATCAAGTTCCACATAAGTTTCATCAAGATCATCACAAGTATAATCCCTCAACTCAGGTGAATCAACAGGGGTAGTGGGACTTCCATTAGGTGTTTCAGCATTTTCAATTTGTTTAGACCTAGCAATAGTAGCATCTAAAAAGGGACCTAAAGAACCACTTTCATCAAGAACAGTAAGCATCATCAAAATTATCAGAAGCATTTTCAGATTCAGCAGAAGTAACAGTGCGTGTAGCTTGTGGTGGTGTAATAAGTTGACTCATCACAGATGGTGAATCAAGAGCAGCAGAGGTACTCAGAGTTGTACCTTTCCTTGTAGTGGATGGCAGTATGCGGACCTTCTCATCACGAGTCTTCCCATGATGAATAAATTTCAGCGAACAATATTACTCTCAAGTGAACTTACAAATAAAGCTATGCTCCCCGGCAACGGCGCCAGAAAATAGTCTTGATGACCCACAAGTATAGGGGATCGCAACAGTCTTCGAGGGAAGTAAAACCCAAATTTATTGATTCGACACAAGGGGAGCCAAAGAATATTTATAAGCCTTAACAGATGAATTGTCAGTTCAGCTGCACCTGTGAATAGACTTGCTCGACACAGATTATCAGTAGCAACAGTTTTATAGCAGTAGCAGTAGTGAAATAATAGCAGCAGTAAAGTAAAGACAGCAGTAGTGATTGCGGTAAACAGCAGGATTAAAATACTGTAGGCATAGGGATGGATGAACGGCGTTGCATGGATAAGATAGTTCATATAATAATCAAGACATAGGCATTTGCAGATAAATAATGATAAAGCATCCAAGTACTAAGTAACCATAGGCATGTGTTCCGTATATAGTCGTACGTGCTCGCAATGAGAAACTTGCACAACATCTTCTGTCCTACCAGCCCGTTGCAGCGGGGCCTCAAGGGAAACTACTGGTAATTAAGGTACTCCTTTTAATAAAGTACCGGAGCAAAGCATTAACACTCCGTGAACACATGTGATCTCACATCACAGCCATCCCCTCCAGTTATCCCAATTTCTGTCACTTCGGGGCCTCGGGTTCCAGACAATAATATGTGTATACAACTTGCAGATATGATCTAAAACAATGATTATCCTCATGATACAATAACATGTTCAGATCTGAAATCATCGCACTCGGCCCTAGTGACAAGCATTAAGCATAACAAGTTGCAACAATGACATAAAGTACTAACAACGGATACTAGGCACCATGCCCTAATGATCTTATAGCTATTACATGAACAATCTCATCCAATCCCTTCCATCCCCTTCAGCCTACAGCGAGGAATTACTCACACATGGATGGGGGAAACATGGATGGTCGATGAAGAGGCGTCGGTGATGATGATGGCCATGATCTCCTCCAATTCCCTGTCCCGGCGGAAAGCCAGAACGGAGGTGTTTCTAGAAAAAGTGGTCGAGCCCCGACGTTTTTAGGTCATAGGCAATATGTAGTCCAGAGGGGGGGCGAACTCGTGGCCGAGTCGGCCTCACCAGGTGGTGGCGCGGCCTAGGGCCCACCGCGCCGCCACGTGGTGAGGGCGGTTGGTTGCCCCCCTTCATCTCCTCTTCTGGCACTGTGGGTCCTCTAGAAAAATAGAAGCTTTGCGATGTTTTCCACGGATTTTCCCGAAAGTTTACTTTCTGCACAAAAACAAGACACCAGGGCAATTCTGCTGAAAACAGCGTTAGTCCGTGTTAGTTGTATTCAAAACACACAAATTAGAGGTGAAACAACAGCAAAAGTGTTCGGTAAAGTAGATACGTTTTGGACGTATCATGTACCATGTCGTAATGCCCAAATGAATCGCATAGTAGACACTACTTGCACATGCATATTATGCACTTTTCATTATTGTCAATTGTCCAGCTGTAATTTGTTTACCCAGCATGTTAGTTATCTTTATGGAGAGACACCACTAGTGAACTGTGGAGCCTGGTCCATTCTTTTACATCTGAAAATACAACCTACTGCAATCATTGTTCTCTTTCATTCTCTGCAAACAAACATCATTTTCCAGACCACACTTTTAATCCTTTGTTTTCAGCAAGCCGGTGAGATTGACACCCTCACTGATTCGTTGGGGAAAATTAGTTTGATTGTCTTGTGTGCAGGTTCCAAGTCAACCGCCAGGACCTCTCCTTCGACGCAAGCAAGTTTTCTGGCGCCGTTGACACCTTCAGAAGTGTCTTCACCTCCTACTGGATTGATAACCTTGGTTGCTTACTGAGTGAAAACATGCTGCTACACTCATCAAACCTTACTCTTGGGGTTTCCTAACGAATGTGTGCTTTATACGTATCAGGGTGCCGGAAAGAGCTTCAGAACCCTCCTGAGTTAGGGTTGACGGCGGCGGCTCTGTAACTTTTCGTGGAATATGGCTCGGGTGTCTAGGGTTTTCCCGAAAAGATGAATTTATAGGCGAAGGGGCGGCGTCGGTGGACACCCATGGGCCCCTCACCACGTGGCGGCGCGACAGAAGGTGGGGCACACCGCCGTATGGTGTGGGCGCCTCGGTGCCCCTCTTCGTCTCTCCTTCGGACTCCGTGTACGTGACAGCAAAATAGGGACCTGGGCTTTTGTTTCGTCCACTTCCGAGAATATTTCCAGAACAACTTTTCTGGAATACAAAAACAGCAGAAAACAAGAACTGTCACTGTGGCATCTTGTTAATAGGTTAGTCCCAGAAAATGCATAAAAATGATATAAAGTGTGTATAAAACATGTAGTAATTGGTATAATATAAGCATGGAATATCAGAAATTATGGATACGTTGGAGACGTATCAAGCATCCCCAAGCTTAGTTCTACTCGTCCTCGAGTAGGTAAAACGATAACAACAAAATAATTTCTGAGGAGACATGCTATCACACAATCTTTCTGGGGCATTGCCAGTATAGAGAAAACGCCACATACTTCCTTATGAGCTATAAAACATTGACACAAATAAGGAGTAATAAAGTTTTGAATAGTTTAAAGGTAGCACATGAAGTATTTATTTGGAATGGCAGGAAATACCAAATAAAGGTAGTTATGGTGGACACAAATGGCGTGGGTTTTGGCTCAAGGTTTGGATGCATGAGAAACATTCCCTCTCCGTACAGAGTTTAGACTAGCAAGGTTGTTTGAACCAAACACATGATATCAACTGGTATAGCAAGACTTACATGAAAACATACTGCAAGCATTATAAGACTCTACACTGTCTTCCTTGTTACTCAAATAATTTTAACAAAAAATATCTAGACCTTAGAGATACCAAACATGCAATCCAAATTTCAACAAGCTCTATGGTAGTTCTTCACTAATAGGTTTTTAACTACATGATGGAAGAGCTTAAACATGATCTACTTGAGAGCTCAAAACAATTGCAAAGCATCAAATTATCCAAGACAATGATCTACTAGAATAAGTATGTCTTTTCAATATACCATCTACCACATGTAGCATTTTCTGTTTCCAACCAAACACCAATCAATTTATTTCAACACAAAACTCTCCAAATAATTCATCAATGAAACAAGAGAGTACCTCTCTACAAGAACTAACAGCTCTGAACAAGAGATGCATGAAAAACAGGAGCTAAAAGTATTGCAGTAGCTAAACAAGAATACTCAACAAATATAAGTGAAGAATACAAGTATTCATATGAAAAAGCGGAGCGTGTCTCTCTCCCACACAAGAATGCTAGGATCCAATTTATTCAGAAAATGAAAATAACAAAGCAAAAATAAAAGCACACAGACGCTCCAAGTAAAGCCATGAGATGTGAAAGAATTAAAATATAGTTTCACTAGTGATGACCTGATAAGTTGTTGATGAAGAAGGGGATGCCTTGGGCATCCCTAAGCTTAGACGCTTGAGTCTTCTTGAAATATGCTTGGGTGACCCACGGGGGCATCCCCAAGCTTAGGCTTTTCACTCTTCTTGATCATATTATATCATTCTCCTCTCTTGGTCCTTGAAAACTTCATTCACACCAAACTCAGTGTAATTCTCATTAGAGAGTTAGTGCATAATCAAAAATTCACATGTTCTGTAAGGACACAATCATCACCGATACTTCTGGATATTAGCTACAGCCACTGATGTTTTGTGGAGCAAAGAAATCCACTCAAACACAATAAAAGAGAGAATGCAAAATAAAAGGCAGAATCTATCAAAAACAGAACAGTCAGTAACGACGAATTTGTTCGAGACACTTAAGTTGCTCAGATCAGAAAACTCAAAACTAATGAAAGTTGCATACATATCTGAGGATCACGCATGAATTTGTTCAGAATTTTTCAATTTTTCTGGAATCAATACAGCTCAAAACGGTGGACAACAAAAATTTGTCCCTGCACAGAAATTCAAATCTAGCATCAACTTTCTATTAGGTACTTTACTTGGCACAACAATGCAATAAAATAAAGATACAAAAGAGTTATTACAGAAGTAAGCAAGCTCCTTGACTCAAATAAAAGAAAAATTACAGAAATAAAACAATGGGTTGTCTCCCATAAGCATTTTTTTTAACGCCTTTCAGCTAGGCGTAGAAAGTGAAAATCAATTGTTTCCAAGTGCAGAAACATCCAAATCGCCAAAGGCTTCCTCTAAAACACAGCTTGTTACAATAGGTACTTTAGGTATCCCTGAAGATGTTCCATTATGTAAGTCACCATTAATTGTACTAAGGGTTTTATCAATTTTAAGCACATAAGGGGGCTTTGGTTTAGGCACCTTGGGAACATAAATGAATTTTTGCTCTCTTCCCACAAAATATTTCTCCCTCTTAAATTTAAGAGAAGAAAAAGTCGAACTTAAATAGCCTCCTCTAACTCACCAATCCTATGATTTTGAGTATCATGGGTGTTACTAGCCTCTAAAACAGTGATTCTTTTATCGATGTTTGCTATTGATTCATTAACCTTGCTAACATTATCAACAAAACTTGGCAAGTTTTTCTCCATAGAATCCAACTTTTTAATAACATCTTCCAGAGTGATCTCAGTTTTAATTTCTTTAGTAGGTGGTATCCCTACCAAACTTTTAATTAAATTGCAAGGTTCTAAAGCAGGAGTAACCAGAAAATTACCCCATGTAAGAGTGTCCAGAACATGGGATTATTGCTTATGTGCCTTGGTTCTCTCTAGTTTATCTGTTTGTGCCACCCCCTCGTAGTTTCTCTCGTCTGTGCCCTGGCTGGGCCGCAAATGGCCCGCGGCTGGCAAAGACAGCCGTTTCCGCCCTTTGACCGTTCACAAACCTGTTACATGTGGGCCCAGCGAAGTGCATGCACCCCGTCCCACTTAAAGCTTACAAGTGGGGCCAGCGGTGGAGGAGTGCTTGCATGCAGCCGTACGTGCGCGTCCATGTGACCATGTATGTGCTTGCCGTCCCCAAATTTGCGCCGCGCCTTCAATGGCGTGCCCCCTGGCCGGCAAAAAGCTGCCTCGCCGCCTACACTGCCGGCCCGGCCGCGCATCTGCTCCGCTGTCCTCGCGTCTCTCTTGCCTACTCTATCCTGTTGTAAGCTGAGCAGTCTGGAGCCGAATCAATTCCCGGTCGCCATTACTGCCGTCTAGACCGCGACGCCGTCCAGACCGCAGATGGCTTTAAAAGGAGCCATCTCCTTGCCCATTGCGCTCACAAATCCCCTCTTCCTCTCCTAGACACCCTCGCCCAGTCCCTTATCTCTCCATGGCTCGTGGTGATGGCAGCTCCACTCCCAACTCGAACCGCCGCCGCCACGCCCGCTATCCTTTGTTTCTTGAGGCGAGCGTGGGAAGCGGCATGGGGCATGGGCGTGGGTGTACTCCTCCAAGTTCGAGCAGGATGCGTTCAAGGATGGAGATTGCACGATCCGGGGAGTCTCCAAGGCGCAGTCGCAGGGGCAGGGGCATGTGCAGGGCCATTGCTCCCGATCACATTCCCTTCATCGATCTGTCCGACGAGTACGACGAGGACGACGCGGGTATGGACTGGACCATGGCTGGAAGGACGAGGTCACGGAGGTCCTGGACCCGGGTATGGCCTAGGCCATGGCCGACCATAAAGCCACGGAGCTGGCCAAGCATTCCGCTGCCGCGCAGCAATGGCTCAAGGGGAAGAAGAAGGTTATGTGGTCGCCGTCGAACAGCAACGCCCCAATGGTGGTCGATGCCAAGGGCAGGGGCAAGGGCAAGGCCGAGTCAGTGGAGGTTTCCGATGACGAGGATGAGTGGTAGTCCATTTTATTTATTAGTTGCTTTATTAAGGGCAAGTGCCAATTTAGTTATTAGTTGTTGATCTATTTTATAATTTTTTATTACCATGAAATTTGGCAAGGCCTTGTGCTTGACGTTTCCAATTGTGTGTGTAAATCCCCATTTGGTGTGCCAAAATCCACTTCAGTTTGCAAATGGTGCTTAGAAATGGGGCCGTTTACCCTACCTTTGGAGCTCATTTGAAAGACATTTTTCAGCGAGTCCACCATTTTTGCTTAGAAATGGGGCCGTTTACCCTACCTTTGGAGCTCATTTGAAAGACATTTTTAGCGAGTCCACCATTTTTGCTTAGAAATGGGGCCGTTTACCCTACCTTTGGAGCTAATTTGAAAGACATTTTTCAACGAGTCCACCATTTTTGCTTACAAATGGAGCCGTTTACCCTACCTTTGTAGCTCATTTGAAACACATTTTTTAGCGAGTCCAAGCTCATTTGAAAATTTATATGGATTCAAGCTAGATTTGACCGAGCTCATGGCTATCCCCATTTGGTGTGCCAAAATCCCATTTAAGTTACGATGACGGGTTACAGCCAAAATCCCCATTTGGTGTGCCAAAATCCCCATTTTGTGTCACTCAGGCAAATGGGGGTGGGCGAGCAAAAATCCCCATTGGGTACGCCGTGGTCCACTCGTCAGCGGGTAAAGCCCTAGTCCTACGCGCGCGTCCAATCAGATCGCAGAATGAGCTTCTCGCGGATCGCCCCGAGTCTGCCTGCGGATTCCTTCTAGAGGAACGATCGGACGGCTGGAGTTCACCGCTAGGGTTAGTTCGACGGTCATTGTTCAAATGGGGTTTTGAGGCACTCAACGGGGTTTGAAGGCACTCAACGGGGTTTTGAAAAGTTTGATAAAGTGTCCAAGCTTCATTTTGAAGTGACTAAGAAGGATCGAGTCTTCGTTTTTCAAATTTCATGTTTTAAACTTGTTTAAATGTCGGTCAACGTTAACTTGACCGAAATTTGAAATGAGCTTCAAATATTCAAAAAAAAAATCAAAAAATGGAAAATCCTGCGCACATAGTCGTCTTATGTCATACACTAACGATTCAAGCTGATAAACAATGTCTATACACATTCAGATGAAAAATGCATGTATCTAAGTGGTATCCTTGAACTATGTCGTATGAACTCGAGGTTTAAATGAGCTTCAAATATTTAAAAAAATCAAAAAATAGAAAATCCTGCACACATAGTCGTCTTATGTCATATACTAACGATTCAAGTTGATAAACATCATCTATAAACATTTCATATGAGAAATGCATGTATCTAAGGCGATATCTCAGACGATGTCCTATGATTTCTATGGTGAAGAGAAGGGGTTTTGGATTTCCAACATAAAATGTTCAAACACCTCACAAAGTTTTATTTTGGAGTGACTAAGAAGGATCCATGCTTAGTTTTCATTTTCATGTTTTAAACTTGTTTAAATGTAGGTCAACGTTAAGTTGACCGAAATTCGAAATGAGCTTCAAATATTCAAAAAAATCAAAAAATGGAAAATCCTGCGCACATAGTCGTCTTATGTCATATACTAATGATTCAAGTTGATAAACAAGGTCTACACACGTTCAGATCACGTAACTACACAGAGCGCGCATTGTGGGTGTCGTTCACGTCCAGTTCATGTCCAGATCGCGCTTGGTGTGTTGACACGGATGCACCGACGCATATTTGCACGTTAACAAAAAGTTAATCGCGTCAGTTCTCGCAAAAAATGCTTCTACTACGTGTAGATGTCTCACAGCGTCTCCAACTGCATTCAATTTGACCAGAACGATGACGCACATCAACTATTTGACACTTGGACTCGACACGTCAAGGGGCACCAGATGACGTGGTGAACATTTACAGGCATGTCAGTTCGACTAGACGTGAAGCACGGTCACACGATGTCATCATTGCGAATAAAAACTGTAAATCGTGTTGTCATTTCACACTGCCTTGGCAAGAAAACGAAGCGACCGGCTGTCGACTGTTCGGTGCCCCAAGCGGTTATCGATCTACGCGGCGGCGGCAGTGAAATCATCACTATCCCTTCATTGCACATAAAAACCCCAATCCCATTGCATTGCGATTCACTCGGTTCTCTCTTCTCGACATCGCGCCGGCGGCAGTTCTTCTTTCTTCTCTCCAGCCCGAAAACACCCCAACCACCCCCTTCCCTGCAATGGATCCGTGGTGGTAGAACGAATCCATCCCGAGCGACTCCGACGACGAGGGGAACCCGATCCCGTGGTGGGAATAGGGCCACGGGCATTGGCAGGAGAACGACGGCGAGGGCGACGACGACGACCAGGGGGAAGACGGCGACGACGACCCCGACTCCGACTCTGACTCCGACGACAACGACGGGGCCGAGGAGGAGGACTCGGACCCAGAGTTGGAGCCACAGGACGGCAACGGCTCCGGCTCCGACTCCGATGACGAGGAGGAGGAGGAGGACGATGAGGAGGAGGAGGAGGAGGACGACGACGACGATGAGGAGGAGGAGGAGGAGGAGGAGGAGGATGGCGACGACGGCCACGGCTCCGATTCCGACGACTCCGACGACGACGGCAACGAACCGCCAGCCCAGAGGCGGCGCATGCAGTAGCAGTGCATTAGTTGCACTGCTACTGATTAGTAGTAGTAGTATTAGGCCGCCGCCGGTGTAGTAGCACTGCATAAAGCACTGCTAATGATGTCTTATATTTTGTAAAACCGCAGGAATCTTTTCTAATCAATGTTAATAGTAATTATGAATCATAATTTCAGTGTTAATCTTGTCTATTCAGTTTCAGTTTCAGTGTTAGTTGTAATCAGTTTCAGTGTTAACGCGTAATTTCTAATCATAATTTTAGTGTTAATCTTGTCTATTCAGTTTCAGTTTCAGTGTTAGTTGTAATCAGTTTCAGTTTCAGTGTTAACGCGTAATTTCTAATCATAATGTTAGTGTTATACTTGTCTAATCAGTTTCAGTTTCAGTTTCAGTGTTAATTGTAATCAGTTTCAGTTTCAGTGTTAACGCGTAATTTCTAATCATAATTTCAGTGTTAATCTTGTCTAATCAGTTTAGTTTCAGTGTTAATTGTAATCAGTTTCAGTTTCAGTGTTAACAACGTACTAACCAACTCACTAAACAATGACTCGTTTCCTAATAAGTTAATTCAGTGTTAACACGGGTTAATTTCAGTGCTAACGACGTACTAATCAACTCACTAAACAAATCAGTTAATTAAGTGGGACCGAGACCCCACTTCAACTCACTTCCTGACCCCACTTAATCTCACTTCCTGACCCCACCTAACTCGCTTCGCTTCCTTTCCCCACTTAACTTGCTACCTGTCCCCACTTGACGGGTCCCACTTCCAAATCACGAGCCGCGCCAGGCCGACCCCACAAGTCAGGCCAAGTTACGGTGAAACGGGGTTGACCAGACAGAAACGGCTATCTTGGCCATCGACGAGTTTGCCAGGGCAAGGACGAGAGAAACTACGTGGGCATGGCACAAACAGATAAAACTGAGGTAGGTAGGGCACAGAAACGATTGACCCCCAGAACATACCTATACCAACTAGTGATACCAACATAAGAATTCCTAAGAAGGATCAAGGTAGAATATGTTTTTAGTACATCTATGATGAGCATCACTTATCCTATACCAAGCATCTTTCAACCTTTCTCCCCTTGTTGCCTAAACGAACGAACTTCAACTTCAGGACTACTCATTTTAGCCAAAATAAGACAAAACCGAAATACAAAAATAAATGCAAGTACCTTTTTTTGTGTGTTTTTGATAAAAAGAAGCAAACAAGAAAAATAAAAATAAACTAAGCAAGACAATAACAAAGTAAAGAGATTGGAAGTGAGAGACTCCCCTTGCAGAAGGCTTGACCTCCCCAGCAACGGCGCCAGAAAAAGTGCTAGATACGTGCAAGGCACACGTTCGTTGGGAGACCCCAAGAGGAAGGTATGATAAGTGTAGTGATACGTCTCCAACGTATCTATAATTTCTTATGTTTCATGCTAGTTTTATACCAATAGCTACATGTTTTATTCACACTTCATAGCATTTTTATGCATTTTCTGGGACTAACCTATTAACAAGATGTCACAGTGCCAGTTCCTGTTTTCTCTTGTTTTTGGTTTCAGAAAAGCTGTTCTAGAAATATTCACGGAATCGGACGAAACAAAATACCATATGCCTATTTTTCCCGACACGTTCCAGAAGTCCGAAGAGGAGACGAAGGGGGGCAGCAGGGCGGCGTCCCCACATGGCGGCGCGGGTGGGCCCCCTGCCGCGACACCCTATGGGGAGCGGGCCCCGCGCCTCCACCGACGTCGTCCCTTCGCCTATTTATTCCTCCAGACGCGAAAACCCTAAAACACCGAGCCATATTTCCAGAAAACATCCGCAGCCGCCGCCGCCGTCAACCCTAACTCGGGGGGTTCAGAAGTTCTCCTCCGGCACCCTGCCGGAGAGGGGAATCATCACCGGAGGGCTCTACATCGCCATGCCTGCCTCCGGAGTTATGCATGAGTAGTTCATCCTTTGACTATGGGTCCATAGCAGTAGCTAGATGGTTGTCTTCTCCTTTTGTGCCATCATGTTTAGATCTTGTGAGCTGCCTATCATGATCAAGATCATCTTATTGTAATGCTACATGTTGTGTTTGTTGAGATCCGATGGACATTGAATACTATGTCAAGTTAATTATTGATCTATCATATATGTGTTGTTTATGATATTGCATGCTCTCCGTTATTAGTGTAGGTTTTGGCCAAGTTTATGCTTGTAACTCCAAGAGGGAGTATTTATGCTAGATAGTGGGTTCATGCCTCCATTTAATCTTGGACAGTGACAGAAAGTTCTAAGGTTGTGGATGTGCTGTTGCTACTAGGGGTAAAACAGCAATGCTTTGTCTAAGGATATTAGTGTTGTTTACATTATGCACCATAGTTAATGCAATTGTCTGTTGCTTGCAACTTAATACTGGAAGGGGTGCAGATGCTAACCTGAAGGTGGACTATTTAGACACAGATGCATGCTAGATGGCGGTCTGTGTACTTTGTCGTAATGCCCAAATAAATCTCATAGTGGTCATCATGATATGTATGTGCATTGTTATGCCCTCTCTTTTTGTCAACTGCCCAATTGTAATTTGTTCACCCAACATGTTTAGTATTTTATTATGGAGAGACACCACTAGTGAACTGTGGACCCCGGTCCATTCTTTTACATCTGAAATACAACCTACTGCAATCATTGTTCTTTTACATTCTTTGCAAACAAACATCCTTTTCCACACTATACGCTTAATCCGTTGTTTTCAGTAAACCGGTGAGATTGACAACCTCACTGTTTCGTTGGGGCAAAGTAGTTTGATTGTGTTGTGCAGGTTCCACGTTGGCACCGGAATCTCTAGTGTTGCGCCGCATTACATTCCTCCACCAACACCTTCGGAGCAACATTGACTTCCTACTGGATTGATAACCTCGGTTTCATGCTGAGGGAAAACTTGTTGCTGCACTCATCATACCTTCCTCTTGGGGTTTCCAACGGACGTGTGACTTTACACGCATCAAGCATATTTTCTGGCGCCGTTGCCGGGGAAGTCGAGTTGCTTTGGATTCAGAAGATTTCTGCCTCATCTAGGCACCAGTATTTTCTGACGTTCTTGCAAGGGGAGTCTCTCATACCCAATCTCTTTACTTTGTTTTTGTCTTGCTTACTTTATTTTTATTATTGTCTTGTTTGCTTTCTTTATATCAAAAACACAAAAAATGAGTTACTTGTTTTACTTTTGTTATTTCGGTTTTGCTTTGTCTTTTATTATCATCATGTCTAGTCCCATGACTGTCACTATGTCACCTGAGGAATTAATCTTCACTTTTAAACAAGGGAGTGAGGAGAGCTTTAAAGAAGCATGGTTTAGAATTTCTGATTCTTATGGTAAAACTGAGCCTAAAATGACTATGAGCTTGCTTCTTAGTAGTTTCTACTTCGGTCTAGTCCTTTGTTATAGATATGCTTTGGATGCTGTTGTTGGAGGAGATTTCCTTCATTGCAATGGGGATCAAGCTTTTAATGCCATAAAAAGGTTGATTGCAACTTCTAGCTCAACTGAAAAATTGATTCGGCCCTTGTAAGCATTCATGCTAGATTAAACACTCTTGAGACAAATATATCTTGTTTAAAGGAAGGATATAATCAAATTCGGGAATGTTATGACTACGTTCCAATAAATTTTGAACCTTCAATGTGGGTCCCTACGGTAAAAGTTGCTATTAGTGGTGAAACCTTTTATGCTCGTTGTGATATTATGTCAGAGTTTTGCCTTATGCCTAAAAAAATTTATGAATCTTTGAATCTTTGGGAACTCACTGAAGGGGAGAAGGAATAACTCTTACTGATAACACCATTATATTACCTAATGGGATAGCTGAAGGAGTATTTACAAAATTCATGGGAAGAACAGTGTCCATTGATTATCTTGTCATTGAATGTGCAGGGACTGGACAAATTACACTTGGAAGATCCCTACTTAAACTTTTGGGGGCTGTAATGGATATGGAAAAGGTACTTTGAACTTCACCACCTCGCCAGGAGGCGGGCATTTATTCCCTAAACCCAAGAGTAAGACTAAAGGTAAAAAGAGTAAACGTAAAGCTAAACAAATTATGATGTTGATGCATCTTCTCTTGATAACACTTGATTTTCACTTTCTGCGCCTAGCTGAAAGGCGTTAAAGAAAAGCGCTTGGGGAGACAACCCATCTTTTTATTTTCTGTCATTTTATTTTATTTTGAGTCAAGGTGCTGTTTACTTCTGTAGCAACTCCTTTGTATCTTTATTTTATTGCATTGTTGTGCCAAGTAAAGTCTCTAGTTGAAAGTTGTTGCTAAAATTGGATTTCTGCGCAGTGACAGATTTTTGCTGTCCACCGTTTTGAGCTGTATGCGCTACAGAAAATTCGAAAAATTCTGAAAAAATCACGCATGATCCTTATATATGTACGCAACTTTCATTAGTTTGGGCTTCTTCCATCTGAGCAAGTTAAGTGCCTCGAAAAAATTCGTCTTTCCAGACTGTTCTGTTTTTGACAGATTCTGCCTTTATTTTGCATTGCCTCTTTTACTATGTTTGATTGGATTTCTTTGCTCCATTAAACATCAGTGGCTGTAAGTAATGTCCAGAAGCTTTGGTAATGATTGTGTCACAGTAGAATATGAGAATTTTTGATTATGCACTAACCCTCTAACGAGTTACCTGAGTTTGGTGTGGCGGAAGTTTTCAAGGAGCAAGAGAGAAGGATGATATGATGTGATCAAGAAGAGTGAAAAGCCTAAGCTTGGGGATGCCCCGTGGGTCATCCCTGCAATATTCAAGAAGACTCAAGCGTCTAAGCTTGGGGATGCCCAAGGCATCCCCTTCTTCATCAACAATTTATCAGGTCATCTCTAGTGAAACTATATTTTAATTCTTCCACATTTTATGTATTTTACTTGGAGCGTCTGTTGCTTTTATTTTTGTTTGTTGTTTTTATTTTTCTGAATAAAGTTGGATCCTAGCATTCTTGTGTGGGAGAGAGACACGCTCCGCTTTTTCATGTGAATACTCATATTCTTCACTTATATCTTTTGAGTATTCTTATCTAGCTACTACTATGTTTTTAGCTCCTGTTTTTCATGCATCTCTTTTAGAGCTGTTAATTCTTGAGGAGTAGTACTCTCTTGTTTCATTTGTAATCTTTGGAGAGTTTTTGTTTAGTTGCTTGGTTGATGTGTTGGTTCAGAAAATGCTGCATGTGGTAGTGGTATAGTAATAACTTGCATAGTCTTGTAGATCATTGAACTTTGATGACTTGATTCTTTGCAAATGTTTTGAGGTATTTAGATGGTAAAGCTTGCTGGTTAATTAAGTTAAAATTATGAGTGGATAGTTGTCTTTAAGCTTGTACCGTACTACAAACTCTATTTAAATTGTTGAAGGTGTAGTTGGACTTGATAGCTTTCCATGTCTAAAAGTGATTCGTAATAACTAAGTTGTGCTGAAGGTCGAGGGATCTAACGGGGTACTTGTGCCGCCGTGAACGGCCCTTCTTGGAGTAAACTTTAATCATGTTCTTAATGTTGAACCTGCTAGATGTTTGCAATAAGCTTGTGAGTTCTTTTTGACTAATGTTGAGCTACGGTTTTTGGCACTTCCACCATCCATATTTGCTAGCCTCTTCGGTGTGTGCATTGCCTTCTGCTCACATTGAGAGTTGTGCATACTTCGCCAGTACATCCAAACCCGTGGGAGAACTTTCTCTTGTTCTCCTACACATAAACCCATACATCTTCCTCAAAACAGCCACCATACCTACCTACTACAGCATTTCCATAGCTGTTCCGAGATATATTGCCATGCAACTTCCATCTTACATTACATGACTTGCTGTCATTCATCATATACATATTGCTTTGCATGATTCTATACAGCTGATGTGCGGTTTACCCATGTTACGCTAGATCATTGCATATCCTGCTACACTGGCAGAGGCATACAGTTTACATCATGTTTTAGTTCGTTGTGAGTTATTTGTAACAAAAAGTGTGTTGTCATATTAGAGTGTTGCCCCTGAAAGTGAAAAGAGCCATGGAGGCCATCGAAAAGAGAAACAGAAAAAGAAAAAAAAAGAAAAAAAGAAAAAAAAAAAAAAAAAAGAAAAAGAAAAAGGGGGCAACATTACTATCCTTTATCCACACTTGTGCTCATGTTGAAGCACCTGCATTATTCATAGTCATCATTTGTGCTCATGTTTAGCACCTGTACTCCATGTGAGAGAGTTTTCATGTTTACTAGTATAACTATGTGGGGAATTTACACTATAGAACTTGGGTTGTATATTCCAATGATGAGCTTCCTCAAAATGCTCTAGGTCTTCATGAGCAACCAAGTTGGATGCACCCCCACTAGTTCCATTGGAGAGCTTTCATATACATATAGCTCTATGTGCATCCGTTGCATGGCAATCACTACTCCTTACATAGCTTCGATTATAAGACTTCCTCTTGTCTAATGATCACTTATAGCTTTGTGAGACTTTCTTCCTTTGGCCTTCCAAACCCCCATCAATGTTCTTTTAGCCATAACATCCTGGTGCCAAAACCAAATGCTTACGCTCACCGGTTGAGTAGATTTCGAAACAGTTGATTCATGATGTTCATGTTTATTTTTACTTGGCTGAATCCTTCTATGTTGTGAAAGATTACTTGATGCTTGGAATTGAAGGATAGAACTCCTACATTGGATACTTAACACATCTTTAATGAACCTTGTACGGTTTCATGTCTTTAAAGCAATCATTCATGAAAACTTTTAGCTTGTTTAACTAACTTGTTTTGTTGTCTTTTATATCAATTATAGACTTTTGCTTTGAATGATTTGATCTCAGCTCATATGCTTTACAATATTATTGATCAAGATTATGTTGGTAGCATGTCACTTCAGAAATTATTGTTGTTATCGTTTACCTACTCGAGGACGAGTAGAACTAAGCTTGGGGATGCTTGATACGTCTCCAACGTATCTATAATTTCTTATGTTCCATGCTAGTTTTATACCAATAGCTACATGTTTTATTCACACTTCATAGCATTTTTATGCATTTTCTGGGACTAACCTATTAACAAGATGCCACAGTGCCAGTTCCTGTTTTCTGCTGTTTTTGGTTTCAGAAAAGCTGTTCTGGAAATATTCTCGGAATCGGACGAAACAAAATCCCAGATGCCTATTTTTCCCGACACGTTCCAGAAGTCCGAAGAGGAGACGAAGGGGGGCAGCAGGGCGCGTCCCCACATGGCGCGCGGGTGGGCCCCCTGCCCGCCACCCTATGGGGAGCGGGCCCCGCGCCTCCACCGACGTCGCCCCTTCGCCTATTTATTCCTCCAGACGCGAAAACCCTAAAACATCCGCTGCCGCCGCCGTCAACCCTAACTCGGGGGTTCAGAAGTTCTCCTCCGGCACCCTGCCGGAGAGGGGAATCATCACCGGAGGGCTCTACATCGCCATGCCTGCCTCCGGAGTGATGCGTGAGTAGTTCATCCTGGACTACGGGTCCATAGCAGTAGCTAGATGGTTGTCTTCTCCTTTTGTGCCATCATGTTTAGATCTTGTGAGCTGCCTATCATGATCAAGATCATCTTATTGTAATGCTACATGTTGTGTTTGTTGGGATCCGATGGATATTGAATACTATGTCAAGTTGATTATTGATCTATCATATATATGTTGTTTATGATCTTGCATGCTCTCCGTTATTAGTGTAGGCTTTGGCCAAGTTTATGCTTGTAACTCCAAGAGGGAGTATTTATGCTAGATAGTGGGTTCATGCCTCCATTTAATCTGGGACAGTGACAGAAAGTTCTAAGGTTGTGGATGTGCTGTTGCTACTAGGGGTAAAACAGCAATGCTTTGTCTAAGGATATTAGTGTTGTTTACATTATGCACCATACTTAATGCAATTGTCTGTTGCTTGCAACTTAATACTGGAAGGGGTGCGGATGCTAACCTGAAGGTGGACTATTTAGACACAGATGCATGCTGGATGGCGGTCTGTGTACTTTGTCGTAATGCCCAAATAAATCTCATAGTGATCATCATGATATGTATGTGCATTGTTATGCCCTCTCTATTTGTCAATTGCCCAACTGTAATTTGTTCACCCACATGTTAGTATTTTATTATGGAGAGACACCACTAGTGAACTGTGGACCCCGGTCCATTCTTTTACATCTGAAATACAACCTACTGCAATCATTGTTCTTTTACATTCTTGCAAACAAACATCATTTTCCACACTATACGCTTAATCCTTTGTTTTCAGCAAGCCGGTGAGATTGACAACCTCACTGTTTCGTTGGGGCAAAGTAGTTTAATTGTCTTGTGCAGGTTCCACGTTGGCACCGGAATCTCTGGTGTTGCGCCGCATTACATTCCTCCACCAACACCTTCGGAGCAACGTTGACTTCCTACTGGATTGATAACCTCGGTTTCATACTGAGGGAAAACTTGCTGCTGCACTCATCATACCTTCCTCTTGGGGTTTCCAACAGACGTGTGACTTTACACGCATCATGTAGCAGCAAGTTTTCCCTCAGTATGATACCGAGGTTATCGAATCAATAGGAGATGAAGACACTTCTTAAGGTGTCAACGGCGTCAGGAAAAGTGTTGTCGCAGGGAGGTGGAAGTTTGCTGAACAGAAGTGCTTCCTCTCCCAAACAATGGTGCCAGAAAAGCTGCTTCGAATGGTGGTCCTGACGGTTGACTTGGAACCTGCACACAACACAACCAAAATATTTTGCCCCATGATGTCTACGCACACTTCTATTCTTGTAGACAGTGTTGGGCCTCCAAGAGCAGAGGTTTTTAAAACAACAGCAAGTTTCCCTTAAGTGAATCACCCAAGGTTTATCGAACTCAGGGAGGTAGAGGTCAAAGATATCCCTCTCAAGCAACCCTGCAATTAAGATACAAGAAGTCTCTTGTGTCCCCAACACACCTAATACACTTGTCAGATGTATAGGTACACTAGTTCGGCGAAGAGATAGTGAAATACAAGTAATATAGATGATTATAAGTAGAAATTACAATCTGAAATAAAAATGGCAGCAAGCAAACATGTAGCAGAACTTGTTGTAAACGGTGTTTCAATGCTTAGAAACAAGGCCTAGGGATCATACTATCACTAGTGGACACTCTCAACAATGACATTATAATTGAATACATAAATATCTTCTCTTCACTAGGCTACTCTGAACCACACTCCGGTTGGATAACGAACACCAATTCATTGCGTAGGGCTGCAAAAGTACACCAAAAAAGTCTGAGTAAACAAACACCACAATTTCATGGAGACATCCAACTCAAATTATAACTCATGATAAGTATTTATGCAAACTTTAGCCTAAGAGCCACACACGGTGCGCACACTGTCATCTTCACACCGTGGGACAAGGTGACTCCGGAGATCACATTAATAAAATCACTTGAGTAGCATAATAGATGAAGAGTAACATCTACTTATTCAACTAGATTACAAAGCTTATGATCACATAAAGATCACACCATGGGAGAGAGAGATAAACCACATAGCTACCGGCAGAGCCCTCAGCCTCGGGGGAGAACTACTCCCTCCTCATCATGGGAGGCAGCAACGGCGATGAAGATGGCGGTGGAATCGATGGAGATGGCTCCGGGGGCAATTCCCTGTCCCGGCAGCGTGCCGGAACAGAGACTTCTGTCCTCGAAACTTGTTCTGGATGGCGGCGGCGTTGCGGACCTCTTCGTGGAATTTGACTGATCATTTTAGGGTTTTCGCGTCGGGGGCCATATATAGGTGAAAGGACGATGGTCGGTTGGGACCCGAGGGCTCCACATCACGTGGCGGCGTGGCACAGGACCCACCCGCGCCATGGCATGGTGAGGGCGGCCCACGGCCCTCCTCCTTCTCCCCTTTGGACTCCGTGTACGTGTCGGGAAAATAGGAACGTGGGCTTTTGTTTCGTCCAATTCCGAGAATATTTCCAGCACAACTTTTCTGAAACCAAAAATAGCAGAAAGCAGGAACTGGCACTGTGGCATCTTGTTAATAGGTTAGTCCCAGAAAATATATAAAAGTGATATAAAGTGTATATAAAACATGTAGCAATTGGTATAATATAAGCATGGAACATCAGAAATTATGGATACGTTGGAGACTTATCAAGCATCCCCAAACTTAGTTCTACTCGTCCTCGAGTAGGTAAAACGATAACAACAAAATAATTTCTGAGGAGACATGCTATCACACAATCTTGATCAAATAATATTGCAAGTTTCATGTCATGAATGAAGTGACTCAAAGCAATGGTCTATAGTTTGCTAACAAGTAGATAAAGAGTAAACAACTGAATCATATAAGCAAAACTTTTCATGAATAGTACTTTCAAGACAAGCATCAAAAAGCTTTGCATAAGAGTTAACTCATAAAGCAATAGATTCTAAGTAAAAGGCATTGAAGCAACACAAAGGAAGATTTAAGTTTCAGCAATTGCTTTCAACATGTATATCTCATGGATAATTGTCAACACAAAGTAATATAACAAGTGCAATAAGAAAGCATATAAGAATTGATGCACACAAAGTTGACACAAGTGTTTGCTTCTGAGATAGAAAGAAGTAGGTAAACTGACTCAACATAAAGTAAAAGAAAGGCCCTTCGCAGAGGGAAGCAGGGATTAAATCATGTGCTAGAGCATTTAAGTTTTTGAAATCATATAGAGAGCATAAAGTAAGTTTTTGAGAGGTGTTTGTTGTTGTCAACGAATGGCAGTGGGCACTCTATCCCCTTGTCACCAGACTTTCAAGAGCGGTTTCCATGAAGGACGTTATTTCTACCCAAGGGTAGATCATCCCTCTTCTCTTTTGTTTACACATGCATATTATAAATTGGTATGACACTCCTCCCAACCTTTGCTTACACAAGCCATGGCTAACCGAATCCTCGGGTGCCTTCCAACAATCACATACCATGGAGGAGTGCCTATTTGATATTGTTTAACACTTTGAAAATTGCTTCTGATAAATCATTGGCAAACATGTGAAGAGAATCAAGTGGTTAAAGTTGTAATTAATTGGGACTGGGCACCCCATTTGCCAGCTCTTTTTGCAAAGTTATTGGATAAGCGGATGTATATGCCACTAGTCCATTGGTGAAAGTCTGTCATGAGTAAATGACAAGGTGATAGAGAAAACGCCACATACTTCCTCATGAGCTATAAAACATTGACACAAATAAGGAGTAATAAAGTTTTGAATAGTTTAAAGGTAGCACATGAAGTATTTACTTGGAATGGCAGGAAATACCACATAATAGGTAGTTATGGTGGACACAAATGGCATGGGTTTTGGCTCAAGGTTTGGATGCACGAAAAGCATTCCCTCTCAGTACAGAGTTTAGGCTAGCAAGGTTGTTTGAAACAAACACAGGATATCAACCGGTACAGCGAGACTTACATGCAAAACTCTACATTGTCTTCCTTGTTACTCAAACACTTTACCAGAAAATATCTAGACCTTAGAGATACCAAACATGCAAACCAAATTTCAACAAGCTCTACGGTAGTTCTCCACTAATAGGCTTTAACTACATGATGCAAGATCTTAAACATGATCTACTTGAGAGCTCAAAACAATTGCAAAGCATCAAATTATCCAAGACAATGATCTACAAGAATGAGTATGTCTTTTCAATATACCATCTACCACATGTAGCATTTTCTGTTTCCAACCAAACACCAATCAATTTATTTCAACATAAAACTCTCCAAATAATTCATCAATGAAACAAGAGAGTGCTTCTCTACAAGAACTAACAGCTCTGAACAAGAGATGCATGAAAAACAGAGCTAAAAGTATTGCAGTAGCTAGACAAGAATACTCAATAAATATAAGTGAAGAATACGAGTATTCATATGAAAAAGCGGAGCGTGTCTCTCTCCCACACAAGAATGCTAGGATCCAATTTATTCAGAAAAAGAAAATAACAAAGCAAAAATAAAAGAACACAGACGTCCAAGTAAAGCACATAAGATGTGAAAGAATTAAAATATAGTTTCACTAGAGATGACCTGATAAGTTGTTGATGAAGAAGGGGATGCCTTGGGCATCCCCAAGCTTAGACGCTTGAGTTTCTTAAATATGCTTGGATGACCCATGGGGGCATCCCCAAGCTTAGGCTTTTCACTCTTCTTGATCATATCATATCATCCTCCTCTCTTGATCCTTGAAAACTTCCTTCACACCAAACTCAGAGTAATTCTCATTAAGGGTTAGTGCATAATCAAAAATTCACATGTTCTGTGATGACACAATCATATCCAATACTTCTGGACATTAGCTACAGCCACTGATATTTTGTGGAGCAAAGAATCCACTCAAACACAGTAAAAGAGAGAATGCAAAATAAGATGCAGAATCTGTCAAAAACAGAACAGTCTGGAAAGACGAATTTTTTCGAGTCACTTAAGTTGCTCAGATGCAAAAAGTCAAAACTAATGAAAGTTGCGTACATATATAAGGATCATGCGTTAATTTGTTTAGAATTTTTCAATTTTTCTGGAGTGCATACAGCTCAAAACCGCGGACAGCAAAAATCTGTCCCTGCGCAGAAAACCAAATCTAGCATCAACTTTCTATTAGAGACTTTACTTGGCACAACAATGCAATAAAATAAGATACAAAGGAGTTGTTACAGAAGTAAGCAACTCCAAGACTCAAAAAAAGAAAAATTACAGAAATAAAAACATGGGTTGTCTCCCATAAGCGTTTTTTTTAAAGCCTTTTAGCTAGGCATGACAATTTTGATGATGCTCTCATATGTATAAGAGTTGAATATAAGAGAGAATCAAAAAGAAAATACCAAACACATTTAAGTCTAACCCACTTCCTATGCAAAGGAATCTTGTAGGAAAATAAATCAATGAAGCACAAAGTGACTAGCATAGGAAGGCAAAACAATTGCAACTTCAAAACTTTCAACATAAAGAGTGGAAATTTAATAACATGAAGATTTCTAAACCATATTTTCCTCTCTCAAAATAATTGTCAGTAGCATCATGAATAAACTCAACAATATAGCTATCACATAGAGCATTCTTATCATGATCCACATGCATAAAAGTATCATTACTCTCCACATAAGCATAAACAGTATCATTAGTAATAGTGAGAGTAAAAGTATCACATCCATCATTGTAATCATCATAAATAGGAGGCATAGAATAATAAAAATGATTTTTATCCTCAATAGTAGATGGTCTGAAAATATCATATCCATCATTGTAAACATCATATATAGGAGGCAAATATAATCAACATAAACTATATTCTCAATAGTAGCTGGGCTGAAAACATCACAATGATTATAATCATCATATATTGGAGGCAAAGTATTATCAAAGCAAATTTCCTCCTTAAATCTTGGGGGACTAAAATATCATATTCATCACAACCAGCTTCCCCAATCTTAGACTTTTCCACAGCATTAGCAATAATGGTGTTCAAAGAATTCATGCTAATAACATTGCTATCACTATTATGCAAACAAACCTCCATAGGTTTTTTAATTTTCTCTTCAAAAGCATCATGTCCTAATTCAATATAAAGTTCATAAAGATCTCTAATTTTTTTGTTGTTTTCCATTAAGCCTAACTAGTGAAAATAAAAACAAGAGACAAAAAGAAATAATTGCAAAATCTAAAGGAGATACCTTCCAACACTTACCTCCCCGGCAACGGCGCCAGAAAATAGCTTGATGTCTATGCACGCTTCTATTCTTGTAGACAGTGTTGGGCCTCCAAGAGCAGATGTTTGTAGAACAGCAGCAATTTCCCTTAAGTGAATCACCCAAGGTTTATCGAACTCAGGAGGTAGAGATCAAAGATATCCCTCTCAAGAAACCCTGCAATTAAGATACAAGAAGTCTCTTGTGTCCCCAACACACCTAATACAATTGTCAGATGTATAGGTGCACTAGTTCGGCAAAGAGATAGTGAAATACAAGTAATATGGATGATTATAAGTAGTAATTGCAATCTGAAATAAAAATGGCAGCAAGCAAACATGTAGCAGAACTTGTTGTAAACGGTGTTTCAATGCTTAGAAACAAGGTCTAGGGATCATACTTTCACTAGTGGACACTCTCAACAATGACATCATAATTGAATACATAAATATCTTCTCTTCACTATGCTACTCTGAACCACACTCCGGTTGGATAACGAACACCAATTCATTGCGTAGGGCTGCAAAAGCACACCTCAAAGTCTGAGTAAACAAACACTCCAATTTTATGGAGACATCCAACTCAAATTATAACTCATGATAAGTATTTATGCAAACTTTAGCCTAAGAGCCACACACGGTGCGCACACTGTCATCTTCACACCGTGGGAGAAGGTGACTCTGGAGATCACATTAATAAAATCACTTGAGTAGCATAATAGATGAAGAGTAACATCTACTTATTCAACTAGATTACAAAGCTCATGATCACATAAAGATCACACCATGGGAGAGAGAGATAAACAACATAGCTACCGGCAGAGCCCTCAGCCTCGGGGGAGAACTACTCCCTCCTCATCATGGGAGGCAGCAACGGCAATGAAGATGGCGGTGGAGTCGATGGAGATGGCTCCGAGGGCAATTCCCTGTCCCGGCAGCGTGCCGGAACAGAGACTTCTGTTCCTCGAAACTTGTTCTGGATGGCGGCGTTGCGGACCTCTTCGTGGAATATGACTGATCATTTTAGGGTTTTCGCGTCGGGGGCCATATATAGGCGAAAGGACGATGGTCGGTTGGGACCCGAGGGCTCCTCACCACGTGGCGGCGTGGCACAGGGCCTACCCGCACCATGGCATGGTGAGGGCGGCCCACGGCCCTCCACCTTCTCCCTTTGGACTCCGTGTATGGGTCGGGAAAATAGGAACGTGGGCTTTTGTTTCATCCAATTTCGAGAATATTTGCAGAACAACTTTTCTGAAACCAAAAACAGCAGAAAATAGGAACTGGCATTGTGGCATCTTGTTAATAGGTTAGTCCCAGAAAATGCATAAAAGTGATATAAAGTGTATATAAAACATGTAGCAATTGGTATAATATAAGCATGAAACATCAGAAATTATGGATACGTTAGAGACGTATCAGCCCAACTTAACAGTGAGGTTGTCAATCTCACCGGCTTGCTGAAAACAAAGGATTAGACGTATAGTGTGGAAAATGATGTTTGTTTGTAGAGAATGAAAAGGAACAGTTCTTGTAGTAGGTTGTATTATCAATGTAAAAGAATGGACTAGGGTCCACAGTTCACTAGTGGTGTCTCTCCATAAAAGATAACTGACATATTGGGTAAACAAATTACAGCTGGGCAATTTTTTCTTGCACGAAAACTAGAAACTTTATTACTTACCCCTTTCAGTATTAAATTGCTAGCAACAGATTATTGCATTAAGTAAAGTGCATAATGTAAGCAACATAATTATTCTTAGACAAAGCATCGCTGTTTTACCCCTAGTGGCAACAACACATCTACAACCTTAGAGGTTGCTGTCACTCACCAGATAAAATGGACACTGAACCCACTATCTGGCATAATACTCCCTCTTGGAGTCACAAGCATCAACTTGGCCAGAGTATCAACAACTAATGGAGAGCATGCAAGATCATAAATAACATGTATATGATAATTCAATAATCAACTTGACATAGTATCAATATTCATCGGATCACAGCAAACACAACATGTAGCATTACAATAAGATGATCTTGATCATGATAGGCAGCTCACGAGATCTAAACATGATGGCACAAGAGGAGAAGACAACCATCTAGCTACTGCTATGGAGCCATAGTCCAAGGATGAACTACTCACACATCACTCCGGAGGCAGGCATGGCGATGTAGAGCACTCCGGTGATGATTCCCCTCTCCGGCAGGGTGCCAGAAAGAGCTTCAGAACCCTCCTGAGTTAGGGTTGATGGCGGCGGCGGCTCTGGAACTTTTCGTGGAATATGTCTCGGGTGTCTAGGGCTTTCCCGAAAAGATGAATTTATAGGAGAAGGGGCGGCGTCGGTGGATACCCGTGGGCCCCTCACCACGTGGCGGCGCGACAGAATGGGGGCGCCGCCGTATGGTGTGGGCGCCTCGGTGCCCCCTCTTCGTCTCTCTTTCGGACTCCGTGTACGTGACAACAAAATAGGGAACTGGGCTTTTGTTTTGTCCACTTCCGAGAATATTTCTAGAACAACTTTTCTGGAATACAAAAATAGCAGAAAACATGAACTGGCACTGTGGCATCTTGTTAATAGGTTAGTCCCAGAAAATGCATAAAAATAATATAAAGTGTAATTAAAACATGTAGCAATTGTCATAATATAAGCATGGAACATCAGAAGTTATGGATACGTTGGAGATGTATCACCGCGCATGCTGGGCGGCTGTAGTGAGGAGTCAAAGATTCCGGGGCTCCTACATGCTCCGCTCACACGGTATGCAAGACGCAGTCAAAGCAAACAACTACACTTGCATTTGTACCAACCACACCTACTTTCTTGCGAGTTGTTTACATTTTTGGCTATTTGGTTGCTTCTTGTTTGAAGGTCTGGCTATGTGGCTGTTAACAGCTGGAAGATCTGGCCTAACAACAACGCACAATCTCAGCATCTAGCTGCAGGCTACCAAACACGCCAATAAAAATTTGAGATTTAGCGTGCTTCTTTGCACGGATGCCAAAATTGTTGTATATGTTTCTGTCTGAGCAACAGAGGTGCGTCAATTATTATTATTTGTGACATAGCATGAACCGGATAATCTCCATGCACCAAAGCACGGCGTAGCAACAGCACATCCACAACCTTAGAACTTTCTGTCACTGTCCCAGATTAAATGGAGGCATGAACCCACTATCTAGCATAAATACTCCCTCTTGGAGTTACAAGCATAAACTTGGCCAAAGCCTACACTAATAACGGAGAGCATGCAAGATCATAAACAACACATATATGATAGATCAATAATCAACTTGACATAGTATTCAATATCCATCGGATCCCAACAAACACAACATGTAGCATTACAATAAGATGATCTTGATCATGATAGGCAGCTCACAAGATCTAAACATGATGACACAAAAGGAGAAGACAACCATCTAGCTACTGCTATGGACCCGTAGTCCAAGGATGAACTACTCACGCATCACTCTGGAGGCAGGCATGGCGATGTAGAGCCCTCCGGTGATGATTCCCCCTCGCTAGAAGAGTGCCAGAGGAGAACTTCTGAACCCCCGAGTTAGGGTTGACGGCAGCGGCGGCAGCGATTCAACAGCAAACTATGAAGCACTTGAAGTTCAAATTTGATCCGGTTCCAGCAGGATCGACAGAGACTTGTCTTTTTGATAAGAGGTGGACTGAAATCTTTTTACGGGTAACCATTTGGTTAATTGTACATAAAATGTGTTCTAATGATTTATAAATTTATTGTGGTATAATTTTTGAACAAATATTTGCTAGTTGCTTTACAAAAAAAAAACCCTAGTTTCGGCACTAGGAAAATGGAAACTGGCTTTTTGTGAAAATAAAATACCACTACACCGAGCATAAAAACAGACACTGTAATATGGGGTCGCTAAAGTATGGGTCCCGGTGTCAGTCACATTTGTTGGCTCTGTCCCAGGTGAACACATCTGCCGAAAAAATGGCTAAGTCGCCAACTCTCGTTCTCTCCGCTAACCCTATCTCATTCTGCTCTCTCTAATCCCCCCGCCGCCACCAACCCTTCCTCTCCCCACAACTCTTTCGCCGCCACCCGCCAAGGCCGCCGATCGCCGTCCGGGCCAGCAGCAGGCTCTCCCATGAGCCCGTCCGACGCTGCTCCCAGCCCCGATCTACTCTCCTCCTGCCGTGCCTCGTCGATTTCTCTTTCTCTCGAGCACATCAACTGCTGCTAATCTCTTCATCTCGATTTCTCTATCTACAGGTACCCATGGACGCGAGGTTGTGCGACTGCGAGCTAGGGTTCGAGGCGGTGGCGAGGGGGAGGAAGAAGGCGGGGGCGTGGGCCGACACCGCGTCCGCGCTCCAGGGGCACCATGCAGATCGAGGTGCCGCCGCTCGACCTGCTGGAGGACGGGGAGGACGAGGCGCACCAGATCTACTCGCCGGTGGTGGCCCTCACCGAGCTGTGCTTCAAGGACCAGATGGTCTTCCTCTCCAAGCGCAGGGGACAGATCAAGCAGGTATATGGCTCTCTCCTCCTCCCTCATGTTCGTGGTTGATTCTGTGAAATGTTTTGATGGGTTCTTAAGGTCCAGTGCACAAGGAACTTCTTTTTTGGATGCTAGATCATTGTTTGACAAATTTTACTTGGTAAGACCACACTATTGTTTGGTATTTTGCCATATGGGTATGTGCTGCTAAGGCATGTAAATTTTACTTCTATGTGCTGCGTATAGTCTTTTAAGATTACTTGTTGCAGCCTATAAACATCTACCTGGTGATGTATGTGCTTCGTATTAGAGGAACTTTCTTGGGATAAGTATCTTTTGTGATACTTACTTGACATATAGTTAATTACTAAGACTAGTGTGTGAAACCCTTTAAAATTTATCAAATATTTAAACGGAACAATAATTTATCAAGGATCAAAATGGAACAGTAAGTGATCTTTCCAACTAGGCTATATGATAGAATGATGAATCAATATTGTCTTCCTTAATTATACACATTACTCGGTTATATAGGTGATGATTGCGACACATTTTTGTTCTTTGGGTGTTATGCTTAAATTTCTTGCAAGCCATATGATGTGGTAATTTATCCTTTTTGCTGCATGGTGCCCATCTAGGCAGTGGGTAACATATGTTGCATATCTTGTGTAGCATCTTTGTTAACGTTCTGGTTAGTGGAGCTTGTTCATTTGGTGTAAGAAAGGTTTTTTCTCTAGCTGTTTGTGGTGCATGTGTATTGGCTTGTAAGAAAGCTTCAGTTCTGAATTACATCTGATATCTTGATTAGGATGTTATTTTTTATGGCTATAAGTTATCTTTTATACACTAGTTTTTAGCTTGTGCAGCCTGTCATTTTCTGCTAGTAGTTTACCTTGTGTAATGCATCTACTCATGTATTTGTTGTTGACGCTTGTTTAAATCGGCCACGACAGGGACTGCTGCCACCAAAGCCATCATGAAGCTCTTCACATGACTGTCGTGCTGCCACCGATGACGGCTGCGGCTCAGATCCGGGTCGGTTATGACAGGAGGAGGTGTGGGCGTACATCGACTCTTGCTTATCTTCCTCTCTTATCCCGCCGCAGCTTCCACCTGCTCCTCTTGCCGCTACCCATATGCAGTACAACCTGAGATTGATTTTGAGGAGCTAGAGGTACATTAGCCTTGTCATTTTATAACAAAACTGCAGCAGTATTCCTTGTGGATTTCTCTTATTTATGCAGTACAAGTAGTCTTTTTGAGGGACGTGATCGTCTAAGGAAACTGAATAGTTTTTTGTTGTTTCTACAGGCAAAATTGGGTGAGCGTGAGCTGCTTGAGATGAATAGTAATAGCTGGACATTTCAGTAGGTACGACAAATTTTGAATTCAAGTTGGCCTTATGTTTCGTTTGGCAGCAAGTTCACAACACTGGTCTTATGTTGTAATATGTCTCTTCATTTGCTGTTCCTGAACATCAATTTATCTTGTGATAAATCTCTACACGGTCGTGTTCATTTATAATTGACCTTGTGATGTTGTTGATAAAGAACAACTGATAAATGTTCATGTGATGTAAAATTTGTTTGATGTGCTCGTTTGTTTATTTGTGGGTTAAATGCAAATAATTCTGGTTTTTTTTTTTGGCATGTTAATCATGTTTGCCGAGCGTGAACGCTCGGCATACCTGCCTCCTGGGCGTCCGCAGCAGATGCCACGTGTACATGGTATGCCACACTTGGCAGACCACGCCGTCAGACGGACGTCTACGTCTATTTGTTTGCCGAGCGTTTTATTTGCCTACAGCCAACAGGAAACGCTCGGCATATATATAGTTGCCAAGCGTTTTTGTTTGCCGAGCGTATCAGCGGCGTATGCCGAGCAGGTGTACGCCGAGCGTGGTTTGCCGAGCATAACGCTCGGCATACGTATATGCCTAGCGTATTCCTTTGTTTTCCGAGCGTTCTGAGCGCTCGGCATAAATTTCCGTTCCTGTAGTGAGGAGATCGAAGGAGCGCTCTATCGCCGTGCGTCTTTACCAGCCGGGGCCGGTCACTCTGAAAATTTGAAACGGCGAACGTAAGTGGCTTTGACCATCCGGGCTACATGATAACATGAAGACGCAGTGGTGAAGATCCGGTGTTCCAGACCCGATACTACAATCAGGGATCAGGAACGGTTCCAGGAAATTTAACTTTGGGTGTCCAAATTTCAGCCAACACAAAACATAATGTGAAAATTGTGTTAGGTCGATCTCCTACCGTGCGAGCCCAACGGCTCCACGACCTGATCCCGCGCCCTGATCGGGGGCGTCCAACCGAACTCATGGTTGGTGGGCCCCATGGCCTGCGATATATAAACAGAGGTGGGGGGCGGGGCACGTCTCACGAGGTTGATCGCTGCCACAACCCCACCGACAACACCGACCCGATCTAGGTCATTGCGCAGTGCCCACGGGAAGTTTCCATCGCCGCCACTGCCCTCTCACCACCGCCGCCGTCACCGTCCACCATGGACGGCACCAGCTCGGGCTCTTCGAGCCAAGGACAAGGTTAACCCTCTCCCTCTCCATCTCTCGGTTCTCTCTCAATCCCGAAGATCATCGAATCCTAAAGTATCTACCGTAGAGGTTCTAGACTAGTTGTTCCTATGATTTTAACATTTAATAATAGAATCATAATCAGCATTAACATCATTTTAATCATGCTTTTAATTTTCACTTTAGTGCTTTTATGCAAATTTTTTTAACTATTTTTGCAGCGGAAAAATGAATAAAATTCATGAACTTTTATACTTTACAGAAAAATTATGTCACTTTTATATTCTCTAAAACATATTTTCGTTGGAATAATTTGAATAGGGAAAAAACCGGATGAAATTTGCTCAAAAAATGGACAAAAATCATGAAAACTCTACTCTGTAAAAAATAACAGAGAAAAACTCCTTTTTCGCAGCCTGGTCCACGGCCTGCCTTCTGCGCACCGCACAGCGCGTGTACTGCGGCCCATGTGGGCGATTTCTTTTAGTCTATCGCTCGCTGGGCGACGTAGACGCAGTCCATGGCGGCCCACGGCCCGTTCACTTTCGGCCCGAAAGCCCGCAGCTGGCTAGGGTTAGTCTGCTGGCCGTCGGATTGAATCCGACGGTCCAGCACGCTTTTCGCTGGATCAGAAACCGGCACTGCGGCCCGACCCCGAAACCCTAGCCCCCATTTCTTATTTTCTCCTTCCCGTGTCTCTCTCTCCCGACCGAAAACGGCGGAGAGGAAAAAACCGCGCCGGCGGCTCGCCGGCGACGGCAGCCAAATTTAGAAGAAGAGTCGCACGTTGAGACACATGATGTGCCTGAGAATGAGACTCTTAGAAGGTCTAAAAGAGCTAGGAAATCAGCTATTTCCAGTGATTATAGAGTTTATAATACAGAAACAGTTCATATGGAAGAAGATCCCACTTCATATGAAGAAGCCATGAGAAGCGTTCACTCTTCGAAGTGGCTGGAAGCCATGGAAGACGAGATGAAATCGATGAGTTCTAACAATGTTTGGGATTTAGAGGAAATTCCTAAAGGAGCCAAAACAGTAGGTTGCAAATGGATCTACAAAACAAAGTATGACTCCAATGGGAACGTAGAAAAGTATAAAGCGCGACTTGTGGCAAAAGGCTTTACGCAAAGAGAAGGGGTAGATTACAATGAGACATTTTCTCCGGTCTCATGTAAGGATTCTTTCAGAATCATCATGGCACTAGTTGCGCATTTTGATTTAGAGTTGCATCAAATGGATGTAAAGACGGCATTTCTAAATGGAGATTTAGAAGAAAATGTTTACATGAAACAACCCACCGGTTTTTTCATGGAGGGGAAGGAACATATGGGATGCCGCCTAAAGAAATCCATTTATGGGTTAAAGCAAGCCTCTAGACAGTGGTATTTAAAGTTCAATAATACAATTAAAAGTTTTGGATTTAAAGAGAATGTTGAGGACAACTGCATTTATGCAAAGTTTAAAAGTGGGAAATATATTTTCCTAATTCTGTACGTGGATGATATCTTGCTTGCAAGCAATGATGTCAGTCTACTGCTAGAAACAAAGAAATACTTGTTCTCAAATTTTGATATGAAACATCTTGGTGAAGCTTCATATGTTTTGGGCATAGAAATTCACCGGGATAGAAAGAATGGAGTGATAGGACTATCACAAAAGGCATATTTAGAAAAGGTTCTAAAGAAATATAATATGCATAAAAGTAGCGCATCACCTGCTCCGATAGTCAAGGGCGATAGTTTTGGGAAATTTCAATGTCCCAAAAGTCAATATGAGATCGATCGAATGAAAGCAGTACCATATGCTTCGGCTGTTGGAAGCTTACAGTATGCACAAGTGTGCACTCGCCCTGACTTAGCTTTTATCACCGGGGTACTCGGTAGATATCAAGAAAATCTAGGCCATGAACACTGGAACATGGTAAAGAAAGCATTGCGTTATGTACAAGGCGCAAAAGACCTCATGCTAACATATAGAAGATCTGATTCCCTAGAACTAAGAGGGTATTCAGACGCAGATTTTGCGGGAGACAAAGATGATAGGAAGTTCACGTCAGGGTACGTGTTCACTCTCGCAGGAGGGGCTATTTCATGGAAAAGCTCCAAACAGTCATTAGTTGCTGCATCCACGATGTATGCAGAATTTATAGCATGTTATGAGGCCACGGGACAGGCGATATGGTTAAAAAAATTTATACCCGACTTGAAAGTGGTAGATTGCATTGACAAACCACTAAAGATGTACTGTGACAACCAGCCCGCAGTATTCTATGCTCACAACAACAAGTCGAGTAATGCTACAAAAGCAATAGATATAAAGTATTATGTTGTGAAAGATAAGATCCAGGATCAAACTATAAGTCTCGAGCATATAAGGACAAAGGAAATGCTTGCGGATCCGCTAACAAAAGGCTTACCACCGATGTGTTCCAGAAACACATAGCCGGCATGGGATTAATGGAAAGCCTATGACTCCTGGATCATAGAGGCCCAAAAGTAACAGGTTTTGTTTCAAAATAGAAAAGTATATGGTGGCTGTCTGATTCTATCGGCAATTGAGCTGTGACGATGAAACATGCTCTATGTACTGATCCGTGATGGAACAACTAAAGTATAAAGTTAAAAGTAAAAAAGTAAAAGTTGAGATCTAGGGGGGAATGTTAGGTCGATCTCCTACCGTGCGAGCCCAACGGCTCCACGACCTGATCCCGCGCCCTGAGGCGTCCAACCGAACTCATGGTTGGTGGGCCCCCGTGGCCTGCGATATATAAACAGAGGTGGGGGCGGGGCACGTCTCACGAGGTTGATCGCTGCCACAACCCCACCGACAACACCGACCCGATCTAGGTCATTGTGCAATGCCCACGGGAAGTTTCCACCGCCGCCACTGCCCTCTCACCACCGCCGCCGTCACCGTCCACCATGGACGGCACCAGCTCGGGCTCTTCGAGCCAAGGACAAGGTTAACCCTCTCCCTCTCCATCTCTCGGTTCTCTCTCAATCCCGAAGATCATCGAATCCTAAAGTATCTACCGTAGAGGTTCTAGACTAGTTGTTCCTATGATTTTAACAAATTGTCCATACCTTCACAAACTAAAGACCAAAATTTTTTTTGCCCCCTCTATGTCTCTGGCGTCGAGGACCGTGACGGCCTTCGCCGCGCTCTCCCTGTCCATCCTGGCGCCGCCTCCTGTCCGCTGGCGCATCGCCCTTCTTGCCCTCCTATGCTTGGTTTGACGGCAGCCGCATCGGAGCCCCAGGGTACCACCTAGCTTAGTAGCTTGCTGCTCGATTTGGATCCTGGTTGATGTCGCTGCTCCTTTTGTTTTAGCATAGGATGGTAGCTACTTTGCTGCTTCTCCGGATCGAGCAGGCTGCTCTCGGTTATTTGGGTAGCATGTACAAGCCATCGTACGTGTGGGCTCTTTGCTCTTTGCTAATTGGAGGTTTAATTTTGATGAGAAAACACGACTTATACATGCTAAGAAATATTACAGGTTATACATATATCGATTATATACTATATACGTCTGAACGCAAAATTGCAGAACCATTTGCGTGTACATCTGTACACCCATGACTCACTATGATCCGTCCCTGGGTACGATGGGAAGTTTGTATACCCCATTCCGAACGGAACGGGACCGGCCTTAGGTCTATTTGGGTGCTTTTAAGTGCGACTATGGTATTTTACACATTTGCGTAGAGCAACAAATTTGTCAAAGTTTGTGTACCGTGCCCATGATGCCACGGGCTTGAGCGTCAGCGACCAAGAATATCATGTATAACTGGCTAGATCGTGTCACAGACCTTTGATCAACATCGAATCATTTACATGTGTGTGTGTGTGGGGGGGGGGGGGGGGGGGGGGAAGGCCTAGAAGGTTGTAACACAAAGTCACCTTGCAGTGTAGGTCGATGAATCCCACGACACGACTTCTAGTCGAATCGTTCTCACAGAAGCGGCAGTGTCTCCCGAGGTCGGCAGTAGACGGTGATGAGTTTTCAAAACTTCGTGGATAGTTTGGTTACCCTTACATCGTCTGATAAATAATAGAGCAATTATAACAAACGAAAGTCTTTCTAAATAATACAAATAACTATTATACTAAAACAATAAATAAGCACAATCAATTGTTGCATTGATCCAATTAGCATCCAATAGTAATTTTTAATTATAGTATGTCATTAAGTAAAGCTGAACAATCGAAGGGGTGCTGCGTAGAGCGGTGCTGATCAGGAGTTTGTTGGCTACAATGTTGAAGGAGTCGGATTTTTGATTAGTTCGTTTGTAGGTGCATCTTACCATGTGATATCCCTAGGGAGGCAGTGGATAGAGGCAGTCGAGCAGCTGACCACATCTAGTCTTGCGAGGTGGGACACATCAAAATAAATATAATTATCTATACCAAAAAAATTGCATGTATTTTTTTAATAATTCATAGTTATGGTTAATATGCTTTGCTAGATTGAATATATAAGATATGTAACAAAAGTTACATTTGTATTTTTAGTACATTGCGCCTTAGAGCGATATTTCAATAAACAATCTATCAAATATTAGAAAAAATAATACAAAATGGATCACATTTCTTCTGAGCTTAATTGTGTCACTTGCAAAAATATTGTGTATATTAACTTTTGTATAGCCTTATCGATCTTGGTAGATATTAAATCTTATTCTAAAAAATATCTTGATAAATTATTGTACATTTAATAGGTATACATAGACAGGAAAATCTAGAGTATATGTCCCGGTTCAAAGACACGCTTTGGAAATCATTCGGTCCAACCCTCACCACCACCAACATCATCTACTAGGCTCGTTTGCATTATTTTCCTTTTAGTTGTATCTTGTATGTCATTACTAGGCACGGCGGCGTGATCACCAATCGGACTTCAGGATGAAACAGAACGGAGATAGTCAGATAGAGAGCATATCCGCCAGTGATAAGAGCATCTCCACTGGGGCCCTCTAAATGTGTGTCCGGCACCCCCAATTGGGCCTCCTTTGGGGGTGCCGGACATGTGTCCAGGCAACATTTAGAGGCCGCCCACAACGATACTCCCCAAAGGCCCACCCCCAAACGCGCGCAAATTGTCGAACAGCTCGGGGGCGTTCAAAAAACATTGCGAGCGACACGAAATTTAATCGATTCGAAGTTAAACGATTCAAATTTAAACTAAACGATTGAAATGTAAATCCTAATCTAAACGCTAATCCCTAAGCTAAACGCTAATTTAAACTCCGCCGCCCTGGCCTGCCTCGTCGTCGAAGCAGGGCGCCTGTCCTGCCAGGGAGGCATTCTGGCTCTCCTGGGCTAGGCGCGAGCGGACACGCCTCTCCTGCCGGAGCGCGCTCGCCGCCCGGCGCATGTCATCCCTGGCAGCCCTTGCAGCTGCAGCATCGCTCTCCGCTGCTGCTGCCTGCCTCGCCTCGCGCGCGGCATCCCTTGCAGCTGTTGCTGCCGCCTGCCTGGCCTCGCGCGCCCAGTTCAGCTCCTCGTAAACCGCCTGCTGGGCGGCCTCCATCGAGGCCGAATTCTCCCGCTCCGCGGCCACGGCGTTGAGCTCCGCGTACACCGCGCGCTCGGCGGCCATGAAGGCGCGGCAGCGAGCGTCTCGCTCCGCGGTCTCGAGGGAGGCCTTCAGGACGGCGGCATCGACGGCGTTGCCAACCGCCTCGTAGCCGAGCCTGAGCTGGTTGGCTGCCTGCTCGGCGCGCCAGGAGTCGAAGGAGTTCACGGCGACCACCTGGTCGGGCCATAGCGGCGACGGCAGATCCTGCTCCGGCGCCGGCTCCTGTTCCTGCGCCGGCTCCTCCTCCGGAGGCGGCTCCTGCCCAGGGTAAGGATCCTGGGCCGGCTCCTGCTCCAGCTGCTCCTCCACGTCCATGTCGTCGACGTTCGCCCAATCGAAGGGCTCCTCGTCGACGACCGGCTGGAGCGCCTGCTCTGGCGCCTGCTCCGACGCCTGCTCCTGCCCCAGAGGGTGAGCGCGGCGCGCTGCCTGGGTGAGGGTGGACCAGGTGGTTTGGAGGCGGCGAGGCATGGTGCTTGGCGAGGTGCTTGGCTACGGCGAGTGTTGGTGTGGTGAGGCTGCACGGCGGAGGAGTGTGTGCCGAGGCTGCACGGTGGAGGAGTGTTATATAGGCGGAGAGGGGGCGGGAAACGGAGGGGCAGGAAGCGGTGGCGCTGGGCGGGAAGCGGCGGGTGGGTGAGCACGCGTCGCGTCGGAGTTATATGGCGGCGACGCAATTCGGCCACGCCGACGCTTGGGAAGCCTGGAAAGCCGGGGCGCCGGCGTAATTGTGAGGCGTGCCACAGACGCTTCGCCGTCCCGTCGCTTCGTCGCCTGCAGAAACGCGTCGCCATTAACGCGGGCGGAACGGCCTGCTGCATTGCGCAATTTACAGCACCCCTCGCCGCCTATGTCTATGACGGGTGGGGCGCACCTGTCGGAGGCCATGTCCGGTCAATGTCCGGCACCCCAGGAGGGCCTCCAAACTTGGAGGCCCTATTTGGGGTGCCGGACACAAAATCGCTCAGGGCGAGCCTTTGGGGTGCCGTTGATAGCGGTTTTTGGTGGGCCGCCTTTGGAGGTCCTTTAGAGGCCCCCGGTAGAGATGGTCTAAGCAGCAGCATCACCGTCACCAGACATCCGGACTGATCATGTCATATGACTCATATCGCCGCGGCACCCGCGCACCATGTGAGGCCACCCTTCTCCTCAGGATTCCGGCGACAAAAAGGGAGAAACCATTATTCGTCTCGCCGTCGCGCCGTACGCTTTTCAGTATACATGGATAGTGCAGTCGGAATCACCTTTTCCAGCCGTGGCGAGGTGACGATGGAGACTCGATCGAGAGCGTCAGCTTCAACGGGCAGCAGGAGCTCGCACAAATATGGCCGGCCGTTTGGCCAGTGCCAAGGGGCAGAGGAGAGGACGACTCTTTGCATTTTTACTCCCGTTCAAAACTCTTGCATTTTTTCCCCTGTTAGTAGAAAAGCTCCAGAAAATTACTAACTCGCTGTAGATATTGGCGTGGTCAATTAATTTTTCTTTAATCTCACGTGATAAATTGTTTCCAAACAAACCCGGGTACTCAAGAGTGTCATCAAATACTAACTTCCACCTCTTTGATTGCCATTTTCTAAGACACGGTCTGTCTGAGAACTAAATTAGTTTTCAGTTGAATGACGTCAGCGTTTATTCTCCAACTCTGGCGAGTGCTGCTCCAGCCCTCCCCCGTAGCCGCCATCGGCTGAACCGTCGGCCACGCCGCTTGTGGACTGTGCGCTGACGCAAACGCCTCGACGCCCCGCCCTGTCCCAAGCTCCTCCTCCGCCAGTCCGCCTCCACCCCGGCCATCCCTCAAAACCCACCCCTTCTTCTACGGCGTCGGCAAATATGTACCCGCACCTCCAACTTAAGTTTGCTCCTCGCCTCTGCCGTGGCCGTTGGCTCCGGCTCGAATGCTCCATCTCGCTCCATGTCGCCGTCGCCTCGAGGAAGAAGAAGGCTACGGTTTACACGAATCGCAATGCACTGGTAAACCGTTTCTTTAATGTCTTTACTCGATTTAACATTTCCAAAGAACATGGGTCAAAACCAAATCCGTCCCCATGCCCATCTCCGCATATAAATAATCTTGGCCTGAACATGTCTCATCCTCCATTGGCAGCGCGTCCATGAAGATACACTAGACAAGAATAAAAAGAAAAAAGACCATCTGACCGTCTCGTGCGCAGCGCACGCGTGGTCGAACACCTAGCAGGCAGCCATGGCCCTCCACCTCCTCACTCCTCCGGGCATCCACCACCCGTCCCCCATCCCGCGCCGCCGCGCCATCCCCTCCGCCACCGCCTCCCTCGCGCACCCGCTCCACCGCCTCCGCCTCACCCCCTCCCACACCCCGCCCCGTCCCCAGCCGCCGCGGCATGTCGTCCGGCATCCGCAGCTCCCTCATCGACCCGGACGGCGGCGCCCTCGTCGACCTCATCGCCCCACCCGCCCTCCGCGCCGCGCTGCGGGCCGAGGCGGAGGCGCTGCCGCGGGTGGCGCTCGCGCCCGTCGACGTCGAGTGGGCGCACGTGCTCGCCGAGGGCTGGGCGTCCCCTCTGCGCGGCTTCATGCGCGAGCACGAGTACCTCCAGTGCATCCACTTCAACTCCCTCCGCCTCCCCGACGGCAGGGGCGTCGCCAACATGTCCCTCCCCATCGTGCTCGCCATCGGGGACAAAGACAAGGAGGCCATCGGGGCCGCCCCCGACGTCGCGCTCGCTGGACCCGACGGCGAGCTCCTCGCCGTCCTCCGCAGGTTCGGCCCCGATTTCAGCCCGTCTCCCTGCTTTTAATCCGCGTTCCATTTTCATGGTTCTTGGTTCGAGTGAACGCAACTGACTTTCATGACTACGAGGGCATTGCAAATTTGTTAAAAATGTTTATGGCATTTTGGGCGTGAAAAATCTCTTCTTTCGATGATTGACAACCGGATGAATCTTACAACTGGATTGTTCATAATTGGCAACCGCATGTATCTTACAATTGGTTGGTATTAATATTATGCTTTCATATGTATTGATGATTTGATTTATCCCCATAATTTGGAGGAATGTAGCACGTAGCCTGCATTGTGTATGGGTTCAACCAATTATCTTTTCACTTGAAGAAACTTTCTCCCGAGTTCACAGCCAACGAATTTGGCACTTGTTATCTTCTTCATCCGCCGAAGACCCTTGTCGGCCTTTCATTGTGTCAAGCATCTTATCATCGCGCCAAAAAAATTCAGTGAGGCATCTTAGCTTTTGCTGTCTGTTCGTTCTAGTCCACACTTTGCCAGGTTTGGGGGACCATAGCACCTAGCGCCAGTGGCAGCTTAGCAAAAGCTCAATGGATGAGAATGTCTGGAGAAAAAAGTTCTCGCTGTCCTTGGCGGTGCTGTCGCTTTCTCTGTCATGTCACTCTCACTGTGATTGCATATGGATTCCCTTGTGATGCATATTTGACCTCGCTGCTAATTAACAACTTGATTTTAGTATTTCCATGAATGCTTACGCGGCCAGTCGTCATTTGCTATAGTTCTTGTCTTCTCACTGTTTTGGATGTAACTTTGCTGTGTCTGATCTGTTCCTTGTATGAAAAACGCTATTGATTTAAAAAGTTAGGGTTTCTGTGCTTATTCATTTTTAGATGATTATTGGAGCAATGATTACTTTTGAGTGCAGACTACAAATTGACAGGATGTCAACTCACATGTGATGTTTTCCTCACATTTTCTTGCACCTTTTCTTGAGCATGAAACAATCTTATCTTCACAATTTTTGAAATACTTATGTCTCAGACCATCCAAGAATATCTGAATCCTATGTAGTCCTTTCTTTCCTTGGACACGGCATAACTACCGTCCCTCCACCAGTTTCTATACTATAGTACAAATCAGGGTTAAATATAACTTGCAAATACAAATGTTTACCGTCCCTCCACCAGTTTCTCATGACTGACCAGTACAGTCTGTTTTTCTTGAATTCAAATTTTCATTCAATTTGAGTGGAATTTTCAGTTGTTTGACTGCAAACAACAGATCACGTTGTGTACTCCTGAAACCGTACCAAAATAAGAAAAATCACAGTTCTGAAATTCGGCAAAAGCCGGTCAACGGCCAGGGAAGTCATTTATACCGCGCTCTGAAGTGAGTTTATGAATTGGGATAATGGAATTAGAAGGACATTACTGAATGTGACATGCTGGTGAGGAATATTCCAAGAGAAAATATGTATTTACTGTTGAGCTCCCCTTCTCCCCTTTACTTGAAGCACACCAACATAACTTCTTTAATTAACTCTGTCAAGTCAATAGTTTGGTTTATCTAACCATAAAAGTCTATAATGAATCCGATCGTACAAAATGCATTTATGTGCTGATTCTACATAATATTTGTATAAGCAGCTTTTTGTTTGGAAACTTCTGGACAATGAAGTAGCAATCATGGTAGATTTTCATTCTATCAAGATTTTGCTTACAAATCCATGTCCTTGTTGCCTATGTTCTTTTCCTTATTGACTCACTTTTGAACAGTTCCTTTTTGAAGTGGGTTTAACCAAGACAGTAATAACCACCAGTTTACATGTACTGTCATATACCATACTGACCGCACCTTCATCACTAATGTAATTTGGCTAACAAGACTATTTAGTATTTACTGATATACATTACCTTTTATCAGTGTTGAAATATACCCTCACAACAAAGAAGAAAGGATTGCAAGAACATGGGGGACAACTGCGCCTGGTTTACCTTATGTTGACGAGGCGATAACACCAGCTGGAACTGGTTGATTGGTGGTGATCTGGAGGTGCTACAAACCCATCAAGTATAACGATGGCCTCGATCACTACAGGCTTTCACCCCAGCAACTCAGGGACGAATTCGACAAGCGTGGGGCAGATGCTGTGTTCGCATTCCAGTTGAGAAACCCAGTCCACAATGGGCATGCACTGTTGATGAATGACACTAGAAGACGTCTCCTGGAGATGGGTTTCAAGAATCCCATCCTACTGCTACACCCTTTGGGTGGTTTTACAAAGGCTGATGATGTGCCACTGCCTGTTAGAATGGAACAGCACAGCAAGGTATCAATTTTATTTACACGGATTGTACCTGTTGGGATAATGCAGCATTCAATTTTTTAACTTGGGTGCATCACAGGTCTTAGAAGATGGAGTCCTTGACCCTGAGACTACCATAGTGTCCATATTTCCCTCTCCTATGCATTACGCTGGTCCAACAGAAGTGCAGTGGCATGCGAAGGCACGGATTAATGCCGGTGCTAATTTCTACATTGTGGGTCGTGATCCTGCAGGGATGGGCCATCCAACAGAGAAGAGAGATCTTTACAACCCAGACCATGGGAAGAAGGTCCTAAGCATGGCTCCTGGTTTGGAGAAACTCAACATACTGCCCTTCAAGGTATTTGATGCACAGAGGCTACTTTCACATTTTATACTGTCAAACTTATCCATGTTTTGAGAAACACTTTTTGAGCGTTTCATCATCTCTTGGGTGTATTCTTCTGTTATATCCCGTGCCAATTTCGTTTAGCTTTACTTTTTGTTTGCTCCAGGTAGCAGCTTATGATACGGTGGCAAAGAAGATGGCCTTCTTTGAACCTTCACGTAGTCAAGATTTTCTTTTCATCTCAGGGACCAAGGTAGCGTCTCTATGGCATTTATTGTCAGGAAACCAATGCTTTTTGCTAGCAAACCGGAGACAATTACCTGCTGCTAACAACTATAACCTACAATCGATCAGATGCGCACTTTCGCCAAAACTGGAGAGAACCCTCCTGATGGTTTCATGTGCCCTGGTGGGTGGAAAGTCCTTGTGGACTACTACAACAGCTTGCAAACCGGAGAAGCTGCTACCACCGCCGCTGCTGCTACCGTATGAGACAAGCTACTGTGCGGCTATGAGGTTTATATTCAACGGCCAGAAATCATGAATCTGCAAGATTTTCGGATTTTTTTTTCCTTTGTTTCTCTGAGCTTTTTTGGTAGGTTTATTAGCTGATTGCTGTTTTTAAATCTTCTAGTTGTTCAATCTTTTTCTTTCACTAGAAAGAGAGATTTTGAAGCTTGGCACTGAAACTTAAAAGAGCTGGCAGGTTATGCTGTAACCGCACAAAAGCTATTATGCTGTAATCCTGACAATTAACCTAGCCAATAAAAATGTTTATAACAATTGTGGAGGCCATTGTTGGTGGTGCTCATCCAAGATCAGACTGTAATTTGTTTTGCCAGATTATGACATGACGGAATGGAAGATGATTTGTTTTGCCAGATTATGACATAACGGAATGGAAGATGACTTAGATTCTGTTGCTAGTAACTGCTCCCTTACCATCATTTGGGTGTTCTGAATAAGCATGGAGCGTGCATAGAGTTCAAAATATGAATTGGTGCTTTGAATGGGTTCCAAAGTACTGTATATAAGCCTTGAAGAGTATAAACCAAAATCAAATTAAATAAGAAAATGGTCAAAACTCATCAAACTTTGATGAAGTTCGCTCAACATAATGTCGAAAATAGTAGAAATTTAAGAGAGATCGACAGGACCAAAGTAGTTCCGTTAATAAGAAAACTGAAGCCATGATGAAATCCTTGTAGCTCAAACATCTGGAACCACCGTCTAACAATAGTTTTGCACAAATGAACACAAACAATGTGGTTTTCAGTTTTGTGTTACATATCATCGAGTCATAGAGACGATTCTTCCCACGTGCATGTTGCCAAATACGGCGATGCGGTGTAGCTGGATAGGAGCCGAGTGACCCTTGCACCTCTATCATAAATCGTCCAATCAAAAGTACGTCTGTTGACTGCCGCTATATAGACCATCTCTTCTTTCCCCTCCTTCATGTCATACATGTAGATCATCTCATTGTACGGGTACGTATCTTCGGTTTTCACATGGTAGATGCAGTTGCCGTTGATGGACGGGAATTGCTAGCGTTGACAGACACACACTTACATATTCCAATGAAGATCGCACGATCGTCGCCGATGCTCTTCACGGGCTGGCTCGCAGTCCTCTTACCAGCGTCGATTTTGAAAACTTCCATGCTGCCATTTTCATGCTTAACGACCATCACGCTTCTCCATCACACTCGACTAGGAAGGCACGGTGCTTAGAGAACATCTTCATCTGATCGGAAGAGAACATCTTGAGTGGTGTATCATCCGAGAATGGGCACCCCATGAGACCGTATATGCCGTTGCCGATTGCAAGGCGGGACAGATGGTGATGGAGCTGGTTCTCGGGCTGAAAGGAGACGTGGCCGTCCAGATCGGCTTTGTGTAGCCCATAATGTTTGTCACAGAGCACAAGAGTGGGCGGTGAGCCGAATACGGTGGCGGCGGCCCTCCGTACACCGAATATGGATGACGATGACTCCATGAAACGTGCCAGGTAGCCGGTGAAAGGGTTGAGGACGAAAACCGCAGCAGCAGGGTTGATCTTGTCTATCAGGACAAGGAAGCCACCGAATACTTCAACTTGGTCGTACTTGTTGAGGAGCGGCATGTCCTTGCGGTGGAACCGGCCGGTGGCAGTGTTCACGAAGAGGTGGGTGGTGTGGCTTCCGTCCTCGCGGAAGACGATCCACTGCTGGGCCGGAAGCGCACGTCCCAGGTGTTGGTGGGTCGTCGGTGGCACGGCGCCAGTCACGGCAGACAGCGCGGAACTTCATGTAGTAGTCGATGTCGTTGGTGACGAGGAGGCGGTCGGCGATGTGGCGGAGGAGCTCCGGCGGGAGAGAGGCCCAACACAGACCGCCATGCATTGCCGTAAATTAGTAAGGACTACTCCGGGCGATATAGCTGCGTTAGTTCGTCCTGGTTGCTCTGGCTTCAGAGACGGAAGTCTATCGTTGGAAACCTTTTGTAGAGGAAGGAAAAAGAAAAATTAGCATCGATTCAGAGGTCCGATAACTGAAATCTATCACTCGATGATTGTATTGCTCAATGAAAGGTTACATATAAATACAGGGGAGCTGCCGATCGTGCTCAGGTCGTGCACTCGATCATGGGCAACGGCGTGCCTCATCTATCGCTAGATCTAACTGATCCTATTGACTAGGTTTAGCTGTTATAGAGAACCGTTTACAAGTCGTGTCAGGCTATACAAACGTTACACTTCAACACCGATTAGGAATCATATTGGATTCGCTAGGCTTAGAACTGCAGAGCGCGCGACGACGGGTTCGGAGCTGTGCATCCAGAGCCGTTCAGGAGGAGGTTTTGCTTCGCTGATGTCGACGGCAATCTTAACGGGCCTGCACGCTGCTGCTTATGGGCCCGCTACGAGTTTTTGTCTCCATTTTGATCGTGGAGTCTAAGGTCGGCAAAATCCTCTAGTCCTTCTCAGAAAATAAAAACCAAATCCTCTGGTAAAAAGAAGAGGTGAGCAAAATCCTGGTGTGGTTGTAAGAGAACAACATCATGTTAAAAAATAATACTCCCTCCGATCCATATTAGTGGGCATAACTTGTCTAAATTCATATGTATCTAGTTAAGTATTTAGACTAGATACATATGTATCTAGACAAAGTTGTGCCCACTAATATGGATCGGAGGGAGTACATAAATGTCAAAAAACATGGAAACAAAATCTGATTCTTTTACTCCCTCCGTTCTGAATTAATTGACTCAGATTTAGTATAAGTTGTAATAAATCTGAGTCAATTAATTCAGAATGGAGGGAGTATATGCTTGTAAATCTAAACGTGTCCATGCTCTAGAAAGGATAGATAAAGGGTGCGCTAGAACTTAGACAACTGAGATTAAACTAAATCTCAATTAGCTGACACCCTCCCATAATCTTAATTGCAACCCACTTGCAACTCACATGTCGCACGAATCACGATGCAAATCCAATGGTTAGTGAGTTGCAACCTATGTGCAACTGGAAAGAAATTTAGTTACAACCTTCTTGAAACTCCAAAATCTCACTTGCAACTCCCAAATTACACAAATCATGATGCAAATCTAATGGCTAGAGAATGGCAACCTATGTGTAACTAAAAATATCTCAGCTGCAACTCACTGATCGCACGAATCATGATGCAAATCAAATTGATAGGGCGACTGAGATTTAGTTAAATCTCAAGTGACTGAGAACTATCAAATCCAATAAATGCTCTTGAATAACACACACGAGCGGTAGAAATGTTAAATTATTTATGAAGAGCACTCATGTACTCACACATGTGAATCATATTTTGAATTGTTTCTTCATCCGGAGCACACACACTTTTGAGTTTCGAGACTCGAGAGAAAAGATAGATTGAGAAACACTTGTGGCTGGTTGGTTAGGACTGCGCACAAGGGATCAAAGTATCAAACCACAAGTCTGACATGCCCCCCCCCCCCCCCCCCCCCCCCCCCCGTGTCTCATACCCCTGTCTCTCATTAAAATGTTCTGATCGAGTAGTGAGATGCATGTTGTACTTTTTCGACGCTAACTTATTGTATTAGGTGTGTTTAGTTATGTAACCATCTCTCATTTGGCTAGTGGGAACCAGTTTCAATGTTTCATCATCTTTTGGGGGTAATATTATGTTGTATCATGTGCCACTTTCTGTTAGCTTTGCTCTTTTTTTTCTCCAGGTCGCGGCGTACGATACGGTGGCAAAGAAGATGGCGTTCTTTGAACCTTCACGTACTCAAGGTTTTCTGTTCATCTCAGGAACCAAGGTAAACTTTTTCAACACGTTTATTTTCAGGGAACCGATGATTTATGCTACCAAAACAGAGATGATTATCTGCTGCTAAGTGCTAACAACTGACCTACAATTGATTAGATGCGCACTTTCGCGAAAACTGGAGTGAACCCTCCTGATGGTTTCATGTGCCATGGTGGGTGGAAAGTCCTTGTTGACTATTACAACAGCTTGCAAACCGAAGAAGCCAGCGCCGCCGCCACTGCAGCTACCGTATGAGACAAGCTGCTGACGGCTATGATATTATTATTCATCGGCCAGAAATCATTAATCTGGGATTTTCAGATATTTTTCCCCCTTTGTTTCTCTGAGCTTTCGTAGGGTTGTTAGCTGATTGATGTTTTTAAATCTTCCTGTTGTTCAGATATTTTTCTTTCACAAGAGAGTTTTTGAAACTTGGCACACTCAAAAGAGCTGGAAGGCTGTCGGGGGGCTGCCCCCGGGTAGGGCAAAGATGTGGTGTTAAGTGTTGCAAAGAGCTAGCCGGATCAACATATAGCCGGGTCACTTGGGCCGGATCTCTCGTGAGAGTCGGTTAGCACTTGATCAAGCTAAAGTGCGAGAAGATGCCAGAGAGGATCCGGTAAAGCTTAACCGAATCAGAGGAAGGAAACCGGTTAAGTTAGCCGGGTTGGTCAGGAAGGACCCGGATAAGGTAATCCGGATATTGCACAAGGGCCAAGTAATGTCAGAAAGGTTCACGGGTCTCCTGCCAGAGGCTGAGAAGACAGCCGGGTCAAGTCGCAGGTTTTCCGGGTCGCAAGGCCCTAGGCGCTGACTTGGCCAATTCGGGAAAGAGGATACGACCGAGACCCGGGGGGCTACGCTGCCATTGCCCAAAGTGGCAAGATAGGCCTGCTAGGGACTTGACGGCCAGGTCAGGTCACGGGATTCCTGGGAGCGCAGCAACCTAGGAGCTGACCGGCCAATTCGGGAAAGAGGATATGACCGAGACCCGGTGGGCTACACCTGCCATTGCCCAAAGTGGCAAGATAGGCCTGCTAGGGCCTGACAGTCCGGCCGTTGGGTTGACAGGGGGCAGAGGCTTGTCCTGTTCCTCTTGTCCATGCCATTATCACTTCCAGCCAGGGGCAAAATGGTAATTCGGTTAGTGTATAAGTAAGCTACCAATCCTCCAGTAGAGGGAGGAGGGGAGAGAACGGCAAAGAGAGGCATTATCCCCCAAGCTCCATCTTCTTCTAGAGCTCACCATTGTTCTTCATACAGCTCAAGGAGCACTCTGTACTTGTAAACTTGAGATATAAAGAGAGTAGGCTAGTGCTGCAGTAGGGGTGTTACCTCCACAAGAGGGCCCCGAAGCAGGGTACATCGTGGTGTTCTTTGCTTCTTCTTGGTTCTGCTTGTTCTTGTTTGTTCTTGCGAGTTCTTGGTTGTTCTCCATGCGTGCTTCGTGAGCGCGCAAACCCTCCCCGGATCCCCCAACGTCCTAGCGAGCCCACAACTTAAGCCATCCTATGGCATCTGCCGTGACACCACCACGACAGTTGGCGCCCACCGTGGGGCAGCAGTGGCGTTGGCTGGGGTTTCCTTCCGGACGGGCACCGTCGCTGGCTCCGGCGAGCGGGTCCTCTCTGGGCTCGTTTGCAAGATCGGCGAGTTCAACTTCATCAGCGACAACGCGGGGTGCTTCGCCAACAAGCCCTTCCCCGCAGACGGTTCCTCATGACGCTCGGCAGCTTCGTCACCTACGTCGCCACCGAGCCTGTCCGCGAGTACCCGGCGCAGGTGCTCGTGGCTGAGGATCCTCCCTCTTTCCGCGCAGCTCTCGGACGGCGTAGCGCTCGCCCCGGGAGTAGCGTGGAGGTGATGATGACCGGGCCAAGTGCAGCAGCTGGCAAAGGAGATGCCAGCAAAAGCATGCCCGAGGAGCTGGCCACGCCAGTTGATCCGGTTGGCAAGCCGACTCGGACAGCTAAGTTCCCAAAGGAGAGACCAGATCCGGTTGGCCCGCTTGGCATGTCAAGTAGGGAGGCTCCCTTAGAGGATGTCCTGGAGAAGCTATCTCGGCCAGTGGCACCTGGGGCAGATGTAGAGCTCACTGTAGCTCAGCTAGAGGCAGAGCGCCTGAGGTTGCAAAAAGAAGCCCGGTTAGTGGTGGAGTCTAGGCAAGCCTTTGATAGAGATATGAGAGAGTACAATGCTGCCAATGGTATCACCGAGGTTTACTCCTGTAGTGCATCGCTCGCGCAAAAAGCCGAGTTGCGTAACCGGGGTAAGGACCTCAATGACGAGTTAGCTAGAGCTGCAGGATCGAGCTCCAGTAAGGCTACTAGTCATAGATCTGGCACAGGCAAGCCGGTGTATAGCTCCCCGGCTAAGAATCTTAGGGCTGCAGCGGCAGCGCGAGCCGAGTTGAGCACACTAACCGGGGACGCTTGGCGGAAGCAGGCAGAGAGAGTCAATGAGCTAGTAGATGTGTGTAACCGGCAGAATGAGGCTTACCGGAAAGCTAATCCGGATGCAGGTGTTTCTCGGTAGTAGTGTCGGTTAAGGCTGTTAGCCAGAGATCCAAGGGGCAGGCGTCATCCCCGCACGTCGGAGTTGACCGGGCCCAGAGCGTGAACTCGGGTAAGAGCAAGCAGCTGCAGACCTATGATGCTGAGTATGCCGGCAAGCAGCTAGCCGCTCAAGGAAGAGGTGGCCAAAGTAGAAACAGTGGTGGACGAGGTTACCCGGGAGCTGGAAGGGGCAATTCGGCTGGCCGAGGTCAACCACCTCGTCCTCCTGGGCAGCAAGTGATTGTGCGAGCGCAACAGCAAGGTGGTGGCCAGGCGGGTTACCGCTATGATGACGGAAATTCGGCTATGGCGCGAGCCGGATACCAGACGTATGATAATGCACTTGCATCAAGACTGGGACCTCGGGCATTAGATCCGAATGATCAGCGTCTCAAGTTGGATAGAATTTACCAGTCCGAGAAGCTAGAAGAGCAAGGCCCACCGGGTCCTCCATGTTTTGGACCTCGGATCATGAACGAACCGAGTGTGCCGTTATTTCAGCTTGGCCGAAGCACAAAGCCATATAATGGCAACACAAAGCCACAAGATTGGCTATAGACTATGTATCGTGCACATTGCGGGGGGCAATCGCCGATGGGCGGTCCGGTATCTCCCGCACATGTTGGAAGGGCCAGCCCGGATTTGGCTGAACAACTTACCGCCGGGTAGTATCAACTCTTGGATGGACTTGGAGGAGGCATTTTACAGTAATTTCTCCAGCACCTACAAGAGGCCTAACCGACCTCAGCTCCTGGCTGCGTGCAAGCAGGAAGAACGGGAAACAGACCGAGAATTCTTAACTCGGTGGAGCAACATTCGCAACTCTTGCGAAGGTGTCGTGGAGGAGCAGGCGATTTCTTGGTTTGCGCAGGGTTGCCGACATGGCACCCCGCTCTGGCAGAAGCTCCAGAGGGATATGCCCAAGACACTGGCGGAAACGATCCGGATAGCAGATACGTATGCTCTAGGTGATCCGACACAGCCCGCATTGGATGCAGTGGGAACAAGCAGGAGGCAACCGGTTAATAACCGAGTAGGACCATTGAGGCCCAATGACCGACATGAATTCGGTTACAAAAGAAGAGATCCGGATTATAGATACGGTTCAGATCAGGTGGCTGCAGTGAATATGGACATCCTGGAGCAGGAGATGGTCAGAGACAAAAGACTGAGGGTCCAGCTTGGAGGCCGAATCAAGGTGCCTGGCCAAAGAAGGTGTGGGATGGATCGAGTCCTCCTCTAACCTTTGAGGCAAGATTGGACGGGCCTTGCTGTTATCACACAACAGACCCACGCAAGCCGGCCAATCATTCAACTCGGAATTGTAGCTGGCATCATCGCATTCAGGCGGAGGGTCAGAGAGGACCACCTCAGAGAGGTGCTCCTAGACCGAATTTCAGGCCGAATATGCCTTTAACCGGAGCCAATACAATCCCGGTGAACGCAGGAGCTCCGAACCGGCAGCCACAAAGCCGGTTAACCTGGTAAACATGGGAGGCAATGACAATGGTGCTGGTCCGAGTCGGCAAGGTGGATACCCCGGTAATGAGTACAAGGAGGCTCATCAAAGTTATGTGGTTTTTGTGACCGAGCCAACTGACAAGAAAAGTCAGCTGCGAAGGGCGAAGGAGGTGAATGCAGTCATACCAGCAGTCCCAAAATACCTGAATTGGTCCGAGCAGGAGATCACTGGAGCAGGGCTGATAACCCCAGAATTATGCCAAGTCCAGGAAACTATGCACTAGTGGTGGATCCGACTTTGGTAGGACCCAAGCTTAACGTGAGGTTTAGCCGAGTCTTGATTGACAATGGCAGTGCCATAAACATCATGTATCGGGACACAATGGTCAAGTTGGGTATTTCGCCGAATCAGTTGCAGCAGAGCAGTTGTACCTTCCATGGTATAGTACCCGGGGTGTCTTGTTCCCCAATGGGTAAGATCTGGGTAGATGTGCTGTTTGGTACCAAGGACAATCACCGGCTTGAAAGTCTCGAGTTCGAGGTGGTAGATTTGGAGAGCCCATACCATGCTCTACTTGGCCGGCCTGCGTTAGCCAAGTTCATGATATCCACCCATGTGGCCTACCTCAAGATAAAGATGCCAGGCCCGAATGGTATTATCACTGTTGCGGGAGATTACAAAAGCCATACAGTGTGCCACGATCGGTTCCACCTTAGCCGAATCATTGGTGATCCAAGCTGAGAAGAGCAAGATGCATGAGGTGGTGGCAATGGCGAAGTCAGCTCAGCTCGGTGTGCTGGCTATGACCAATCCGGATGGAGGTGCAACATTTGAGATGCCCAAGGAACAAAGAAGATCCCATTGACCCGGAGAACCCGGAGCGCATGGCCATCATTGGTGCCGGGCTGGATGAGAAATAGGAAAGCGCGCTCTGTCACTTCCTCCGTGAGAATCGGGATATCTTTGCATGGTCGGCTAAGGACCTGCCTGGTGTTCCGAGGGAGTTGGCAGAGCACTCTTTATTTGTCAGGCCGGATGTAAAACCGGTGAGGCAACCGACTCGGCGTCTCTCAGATGATCGAAGAAAAGTGGTGCTGGATGAGCTGGCTAAGTTGCTTGCAGCCGGATTCATTATGGAGGTGTTGCATCCAGACTGGATATCCAATCCGGTTCTGGTAGAGAAGAAGAAGGACGAACCAGCGGTGGTCAAGGTGTGGCGCATGTGCATCGATTTCACCAACCTAAACAAGGCGTGCCCGAAGGATCCATTTCCTTTACCTCGGATTGATCAAGTGATCGATTCTACTGCGGGTGTGAGTTGTTGTCTTTTATTGATGCGTACTCTGGTTTTCACCAGATACCACTGAACCCTAAAGATCAAATAAAGACTGCTTTTATTACCCCGTACGGGGCGTATTGCTATCGTGTCATGTGTTTCGGTTTGAGAAATGCCGGTGCAACTTATCAGAGATGTATGCAGAAATGCTTACACTCCCAAATGGGCAAGAATGTGCAGGTGTATGTCGATGATATCGTCATCAAAACTAAAGAAAAACACACTCTCCTCGAGGATCTCGAGGAAACATTTGTGAACTTGAGAAAATATCGGTTGAAATTGAATCCGGATAAATGCACCTTTGGTGTCCCGGCTGGAAAGTTGCTCGGTTTCCTTGTATCAAGCCGAGGTATTGAGGTGAATCCGGCTAAAATCCGAGCCATAGAAAAATGAAATTGCCTAATGTCTAAAAGATGTACAAAAATTCACAGGGTGTTTAGCCTCGTTAGTCGGTTTGTGAGTCGGCTAGGAGAAAAAGCCTTGCCCTTGTATCAGTTGATGAAAAAGAGCACCGGTTCACGTGGACCCCGCAGGCAGATTCGGCTTTCAACGAATTAAAAAAGATGTTGTCCACTGCACCAATTCTGGCGTCACCTTTGCCGAATGAGCCAATGCTACTTTACATTGCGGCCACTAACCGGGTCGTAGTGTGGTCATAGTGGTAGAGCGAGAAGAGGAGGGTAAATCCGTGCAGAGACCGGTGTACTATTTAAGTGAGGTGATCTCAACCTCAAAGCAAAATTATCCCACTACCAGAAGATGACATACGGTATACCTGGCGGCCAAAAAGTTGAAACATTATTTCCAAGAACACCCGATTACCGTGGTATGTGAAGCTCCAATCGCGGAAATCATTGGGTGCAAAGATGCGACTGGCCGGGTTGCCAAGTGGGCAATAGAAGTATCTCCTTACACCCCGCATTATGAGAGAAGGGATGCTATCAAGTCTCAGGCTTTACCAGATTTCCTTTGTGACTGGGCCGAGATGCAGTATGAGCCACCCAAGCCGGATTACAATTACTGGAAGTTGCACTTTGATGGCTCCAAAACCAAAATCGGATTAGGTGCTGGGGTGGTACTCACGTCACCGAAGCAAGATCAATTGCGATATGTGTTGCAGATTCATTTCTCAGCATCAAACAATGTGGCCGAGTACGAGGCACTGATCCATGGGCTTAATGTGGCCAGGGACATCGGCATCCGCCGAATAGAATGTTTTGGTGATTCGGATTTAGTTGTGCAGCAATCTTCTGGAAATTGGGATGCTCTTGATGCCAATATGGCACTATCGGTTTCATGTCCAGAAAATTTCAGGATTTTTTGAAGGCTGCGAGTACAAGCACATACCTCGGTTGGAGAACGAAGCTGCTGATGTCCTGTCAAAACTCGGGTCGTCTAGGGATGCAATTCCACCCGGGATATCCTTGAATCACCTAAGGGTCCCTTCAATCAAACCTTCGCCTGATTCCGAGTCAATTTTTATCCCAAAGCAAGAATCTGAGGCTGTCCCTATGAATGTTGATGTCGAGTACATTGGGGAAGACCCGGGGACTGCATGGCGAGACCCGGGGACTGCTAACCGGATCTTAGGAAAGAGGAGCAGAGAAGAAGGTGGTGATAACCGAATCTTAGGGAATGGGCAGAAGCTGATAGAAGAAATAATGGCGGCCGAACCAGTGGAAGTAGATGAGCACTTATTCCCTTTGCATCCAGTACCGGAATGGGCTGAAGAAATCATGAAGTTCATGTCGGAGGGGAGTTTGCCAAATGATGAAACCGAAGCTAGGCGAGTGCAGAGGAGGTCCAAGGCTTACACCATCATCAACAAGGAGTTATACAAGAGGAGTGCAACCGAGGTGCTACAGCGTTGTGTGGAGCCAGCCGAGGGCAAGGAGATGCTCCTTGAGATACATCAGGGTGAATGTGGACATCATTGCAGTACAAGAGCCCTGGTGGCTAAGGTGTTCCGGCATGGATTTTAC